>CM065591.1:427954483-428642817 GCA_033119425.1 Bufotes viridis
GTGTCTTTGCTTGCTCACTCAGGGATCAGTTGCTGCATGGCGGTATATGCTGGTGCTCCACTGCTCTAATGCGCACTTTACTGTGCAAGTTGAGGAGCACTATCGCTTCGACCTCTGAGGGTAATAGTTCCACTGTGGCAGGCGCAGCACTATGAAGTGCCTTTTGCACCGCGGCATTAGAAGAATTTTGATATCTCTGACTTTTTAGTCTAACCAGACTGTCTATTACTTTGTAATTCCTCTAGAACCATTCTATGGAAGCAGTAGGTTTAAAGAACACACCAAATGCTTGAAATAACTTCTTTATTAACTTCAACTTTTCTTCATGTATAACACTGCCAATTCTGCAGCAGATAGTCCATGTACAAAACACGTGTTGAAAAAAGTATCACAAAATGGTGGTTCAACTGTTTAATCTTGTCATTCAACATAAAAAGGTTGGATATATTTCTATCTTAAGTATCTGTATGCTCACTTTAAGTTATTTAAGCACTTTATGATCTCTCTGAGAGGTATATCTGAGGTTTAACCAATAGTTCTACTTGCTCTACTTGGTTTGCAGTTTGCTCTATACAATTGCTTTGAGCAGTTTGGATGCTTTTATGCAATTTGGTCGCAATTTGCAAATTAGAGATTGCTATTTGGTGGAACTGCAAGTAAACACATATAACCAGTTCAGTATATAGTTCTAATCACACTATTAACAATAGGAACATATCATAACTGTTCTAAATACAGATTTTGGCCTCTTTGCTTCCATAAAACTGAACTCTGGCTGGAACTGGGTCTATTCAGCTCCTTTCTCTGGTGAATAATGATTCTAGCTAGAGGATTTCCCACACAGGCTGAGTGTGAGGCTGGCTGTGATTGGCCAAGACTCAATAACAACAGCTTAACTCTATGCTTTCTGTTAATAATTGTTCTGTGTCATTGAGCTTACCTTACAGTCATATAATGAATCTTAAAGGCATATTATCTTTTCTGCTTCTGTGAACGCAATATATAACTGTTACATGACATCCAAAAACATGAAGTCACAGTAAATAGCTCAGTTTTTGTCTTTAACATATAAACATATGAACTGTATTAGGGTTATTAGCAGGTCTATATACATGTAAGTCATATTAGCAACCTAGGACAGGTCTTAGCTGGCCAGCTACATGCACAACCAGATACTGGAGTAGGTGGCCACAAGTGAAGCTGAAAAAAAAAAAAAAGTGTACAGTGGAGAACACAGGAAAGTTGCATCCCCGGAACAGACAGTCCCTGAAAAGGACTACTGGCATATGAAGTAGTTAGGCACAACATTGTTCTAAAGTTGTCCTCAGGTTAATCAAGAGTAATTGCTATGTTGCAATGTCAGGATAACTACCGTCACTTCTCTTCTTTTCATGGCTTTCCCTTCACCAGTGACAGACTGGGGTGCCAAGGAGTGCCAAACAGTAAAATTAATTCTTGGTGTCCAGTGTACAGCTACACACAAATATTACGTGGCCCCATTTGCAGATCTCTAAAACTGCGCCAAACACATTTTTTCAGTAGTAGCCTGCTGCCTACCTGTGCCTCAGGCTGTTCTGTCCTGGAGACCCTGTCTCTTTGCTTAAAAGTCATCAACCACCTGATGCGTCTTTAATAATAAACTGTGTAGTTTGTTAAATTATCTACCCAGTTTTTATATGATAGTTTAAAGCATAGTTTTTTCCTGATCTGAAGAAGGGACTGTTCCAGCTCAGAAACACATAATCTGTGGAAACTATGAATGAATAATTAAGATATAAACTTACCTTTAAGCCTCGATCTTCCTGGTTGTGCCACTGCTGACCTGAATTTTATTCCATATGGTTGAGATGCTAAACACTGTATGTAGGGCAGTCAGTGTGATGTGCCTTGTGTTACTTATGCAGGGGATGGGGGACTAGGGGCCCACCTGACTCTGGGGCCCACCGGAGGATCCACCTGTTCCCCTGTGGGACAGTTTGAGCTTGCCCTTTTTTATTGTCATGTTTCCACAGCAGTAATATTTAGTAGATTAAATCAGTTACTCTGATGTTTGTCTTCTGGATACCGATACTTTTCTGAGAAAAAAAAAGCAAGCAACAAAAAAAAAAGGGCAATATAAAAACATAATAAAAACATACTTATCTGTGACCTGACAACTTAAGCCCTGTGCAAATAACATGTTAAAAGTATTACATCACAGGTTAAATGTCCTCCCTATTGTCAGGAGATTCTCATTTGACACAACAAAACTATATCATATTAGGTGGGAATGGCAAGAAGGAAAATAACTGCATAAAGTGTACCTAGACTTTCATAAAGTTTTTTTTTTAAGTGTTGCAAATGCGGTAAAATAATTTTTGTAATATATTTTATTAATTGATTTTATTGTTTTATCCTGAAATTTATTTCTGTAGCTCTTTTCACTGCAGCACTTGCAGAATCCATACACAGCGGCCATGTATGCAGTGTATGGATTCTGATTTCTGTAATATCTGCTGCATTGAGCACCATACTGGCAGCAGCATACATGACTGCTCCTGCCAGTCTCCGCTCCGCTGAAAGCTCTACAAAGCACATTGGTAAAGGATACCCTTCACTAGTATGCTATGCCAGGCTTTAGAGCAGCAAGGTGAGGCAGAAGCAGGGATTAGTGTTAATCGCGAATATTCTAATCACAAATTTTTATCGCATATCGGCACTTCGAGAATTCGCAAAGATCTAAAATATAGTGCTATATCTTCGTAATCGCGAATATTCTACATTTTATTTCATCAGTACTACTGCTTCTTGCTTGTGGGCCAATGAGAAGGCTGCAATGTCTTTGAGCTTAGCAACAACCCTAGCAACCAATAGGAACCAATATAAGAACCTCCCCAGCAGTAGTGATGAGCGGCATAGGCAATATTCGAATTTGCGATATTTTCACAAATGTTTGGCCGAATATTTGCCATAAATTCGCAAATTTGAGAATTCGTGATCTCCAGTCATTATTTACTTGATTGCGAAAATCGGCAATGTAATATATTCGCGATAGAAAATTCATGATTACAATATTCGCTATCAACACTCAGGGGTAGGAAACTCTCCTATTGGTTGCTAGGGATGTTGCTAAGGGCCGATATTCGCAATAAATTTGTGATAAATTCGCGATTAGAATATTCGCAATCAACACTATTCGCAAATACAAATATATAGCACTATATTCTAAATATTCGCAAATTCTCGAAGTGGCGATATTCACGATTATAATTTGCGATTCGAATATTTGTGCTCAAAACTAACCAACAGCTATTTTCTGCGAAAATATAGCGAAAACGAATATTGCCTATGCTGCTCATCACTAGCAGGGATGTGCTTTGAAGAGTTCCTGCCTGTCCTCACTCCGCTAAAGCCTGGCATAGCACATCAGTGCAAGATATCCTACACCAATGTCCTATGGAGAGTGGAGAACACAGCCAGGAGCAGTGAAGTCTACTCCCACCAGTCCTCGGCTCAATGCAGTGCATGTTGTAGAAGACAGAATCCGTACACTGCATACATGGCTACGGTATACAGATTCTGTATGCTCTGTAGTAAAGAGTGCTATAGAAAGGTGTGGATTTTAGGGGCCTGTTTTGCTAGCAAAACAAAATCATGTAATAAAATATATAAAAAATATTTTTTGTGCATTTGTAACAATTGTGGGGGGGTTGCTCTGGTAGACAGCGGTGCGGGTGCAGTATAGAGGCAAAGAGAGTCCAGGTAGTGCAGCAAACAGTGTTTTATTTCACACTTGCACAAACAAAACTCAAAACAGTCACTTAGTGTTACTTCACACACACAGCAAAAACTTGAGGCAAAACAAAAGTCCAAGACTGAATCAAATTCACCTGTGTGGTTTAGGTGCGTGTTCACACCTGGCTGTCAGCCCAGCCGCAGGAAAGTCCAACCTCAGGCTTCCAGGCAGACTGCACGCCTCTTTGCAAGCTTTTAAATCACCTCAAATCCTAGGTGTTAGTTCACACCTGGCTGAATGCTCAGCAACACAAAAAGTCCACTGACCGTCTTTAAATGGCCTGCTCTTCTGACACACAGGTCTCAGCTTTTCAGCCCAGCACAGGGCTCAGATCCCAAACACAGAGAGAGAGTTTGCATAAAACCCAGCTGTCTTATAAAGGCACCTAGGCATTAACCCCAAAAAAACCCGGACCGGCACTAAAATCCGGTCCAGTATTTGCCCTCACCTGGCTGCAATCAACCCAGCAGCACAGTCTGAGAGGAAAATACCTGCTTTTTTACCACCAAACCTCTCACTGTGTCACACAATTAAAAAGAAAACTTTATAACAGTTTAGGTACACTTTAAAGGCAACCTGTCAGGTTGAAAATAGTGTCTGAGGTGCAAGCATTAGAGCAGGAGGAGCTGAGTAGATATATACAGTAGTTTTTTGGAAAAAGATTCAGTATAACTTGTATTTCATTCATTCATAAATTCCTATTCATTCTGGGCTTTGAAGTCCGGGAGACGGTCCTATCAGTGACTGACAGCCTCCCCTCTATGACTGTGTATACAGAGATAGCTGTCAATCACTTATAGGACCGTCTCCTCGACTTCAAAGCCCAGAATGAGCAGGAATTAATGAAATACAAGTTATGCCGAATCTTTTCTCACAAAATAATATACTGGTACCAATCTGCTCATCCAATCCTGCTCTATTACATGCTGCCTGTAGCTTACATTGCATTTTCATGATGACAGGTTCCGTTTAACCATTTGTGTAAAATGTAATGTTGGTCCTTTATACACTGTAACCATATGCAAGAAAAAAAAAACATAAAACGATCATTCTCATCATCCTCAGCACTAGAAATAGGTGTCCATCCCATTACTGACATAGGTCATCTTAGTATGGTTTATATGCTTTACCAGCAATGGAGGTAATCACTAGCCCGCAGCATCATGGCTCTTCTGGGAAATATTTATGCAGCTGGTTTTGATAATGTCAGAATATACTTTATTATAGTATTTGATTTATGTGTAATAGTGAAAAGTGATGAGCGTCAGGGGCAATCTTCGAATTCGTGATATTTCGCGAATATTTGGGCAAATATTTGTCATAAATTGGCAAATTTGCAATTATTTTCTTGATTTTGAAAATTGCCAATGTAATATGCATGTATTGCGGACGCAATACAGGAGTGGTTCACTATTTCTACATTTTTCAAGCTGCTACAAGTTTCCCGAGACTGGAGAAAATGGTTGGCACAGTAGAACATTACAATAGCTTTATATGCAGATAAAGTGCTCCAATATATTCGCGATTGCGCAAATCGGCAATTAAAGATGCGCATATTTTTGCGCAATACGCAAAACTTCACATTTTAGCTGGTCTGACTACATATTAGTGATTGGTGCACTAAGTATTGTTATGAACTTGTGACATCACAGCACTGTGTATGTAGCATGTATGTATGGACAGTAGAACCTATCACACTACCTAACACCCTGCACTGGAACCTATCAGCTACACTATATCACTATCTAACCTACACTGACTATCTCCCACTAACTATCTGTATTATATATACACAAGCTAACTAACTAACTAACTAACTAACTAACTATTTAATGTAATGACACTGCACAGAGCACAGCAATGACACTGCTGTCTCTGAGAACTGAAAAAAAAAACTGCAGAAAATGGCTGCTGGGGAGGTTCTTATATAGTAAAGGGGTAGGCAACTTTCCTATTGGTTGCTAGGGATGTTGCTAAGCTCAGACAAAGACATTGCCGCCTTCTCATTGGCCCACAAGCAAGAAGCAGGGAGGGATCATGGGTTCAAAGCAAAAAAAAATCTAGAATATTCGCAAATACGAATATATATAGCACTATATTCTAAATCTTCCCAAATTCTCAAAGTGGCAAAATTAACGATTAAAATTCGCAATGCGAATATTCGCGCCCAACACTAGTGAACCCCAGAAGGAAAATAAAGTTCCCTGCAGCTAAGACCTTCCAAACCACCTCATACTTAGGAATCCATTCACCAGTGATAAGGGCAGCAACTCTCTTTTCTTGGCTGCCAAAGTTCAGAGGTACTGGTGGGTTTTGCCATTACATGTACCTTCTTTAGAGGCCTTTTTATGAACGTCATATATCTACAAGATATACACTTTTGAATTGTTGTTGGTAGATTCAGCTTACTATCCATATTGTCATCTCTTGGCGTCATGTGTTTGGCTACGGAAAAGTTTCTACCCATGGAATACATTTTGGTAACATTATGCAGTATAGCTTAGTGTTCCCCAATTTTTTCCACCTCACCCTTACATCTCCTGTTTTCTTCAATATCTGCAGCAATCATTGGCTTAGGCTACTTTCACACTCGCGTTTTGGCTTTCCATTTCTGAGACCCGTCATGGGCTCTCACAAGCGGTCCAAAACGGATCAGTTTTGCCCTAATGCATTCTGAATGGAAAAGGATCCGCTCAGAATGAATCCGTTTGCCTCCGTTCAGTCACCATTCCGCTCTGAAGGCGGACACCACAATGCTGCCTGCAGCTTTTTCTGTCCGTCCTGGGATTTGGAGCGGGACAGATCCGTCCTGACACACAACGTAAGTCAATGGGGACGGATCCGTTTTCTCTGACACAATAGAAAATTGATCCGTCCCCCATTGACTTTCAATGGTGTTCATGACGGATCCGTCTTGGCTATATAAGACATAATACAACTGGATCCGTTCATGACGGATGCATGCGGTTGTATTATTGTAACGGATGCGTTTTTGCAGATCCATGACGGGTCCGCAAAAAACGCTTGTGTGAAAGTAGCCTTAGAAAGTATACAGAGAGACAGTCTAAACATACATCTTTTGACAGCTTATAATTAGTCTGTGTATGTAGATACATAAATGACACCCATGGAGGAGACCCAGACAAGGTGAGGTTGCTTCTAAGTATTTGAGAGGTGGAAGTAAGAGGTGAGGAGCCATAACAAAGGTGCGTGAACAAAAAGAAATGAATGCCTAAACTTTGCGGTCAACATAATTAGTCTATGATGCCATTGTCACAGCTCACACACAAAAAGCCAAAGGCAAGAAACTGGTCCCCTCCTAATATCCCATAAGACAGATACACGTAGAGCTGACAGGGCATTTCTAGCACTTAGAGAGAGAGCTTAGTTTAGTCGCGTGGGGGAATCACCAATGAATGGAAGGCGTTGTGAAGGGGGAGATGGGGATTAGCACCTGTCAGGCTTGTAGCTTGTATGGTGATAGAGGTGAATTATTTTGCTATTTATTCTTGTTCACCTGCTCGTTTGGATACATTTCCTAATGTAACCTATAGAAAGGCATAAAGAGCAGTCCAAGGGTTGTCCCACAACTACAACCCTTGTCTATGTGTCTGATTAGGGCATAATATCATGGTGTCCCAGTCAGGATCCACCTGTACCAGAACAGAGAAACACTCTATGACCTTCTGTGGCCGGGGTCCAAATGTCAAATGATGACAAATATTCATTTTAACGGCTGTCATGTAATGCTACAAGATGTGCCCCCCCAAGTAATTGCAGCTCATCCCAGGGTATTAGGGAAGCTGGCTTCTTTTTAAAAAGGGCTTTTACTCCTGCAGACAGCAGTGTTCTTGCTTCCCATAATATACTGTGAACCCATTATCGAAAAGGAAAACTATATACATATATAGGGACGTATATGTATGTATGCATGTTCTGCAATCACTCAAAAATGTAACCATCAATTTCAACGAAACCTGGTATACACATCCCTTGCTACCTGGAAAAAAACTTGTGGGGGTCACAGCTCTCTAGGATGTACCATTTCTGAGATATTCCCAAAAAATGACCTGCATTAGCCAATACAAGCCTGCAAGTCTTTCTCTTCATATCCCAACTGCCATACACACGGTCACATGTCCCTTATACGCCAATAGAAGTTTGCAGGCCCTTAGTCTCCACATGCACACAGTTTTAGTCCAGGTTTCCATAGCTACCCAGCCATTTTTCTTCACTGCTGTAGGTCAGCTTTAGGCTATGGCAGGGATGGGCAACCTGCGGCTCTCCAGTTGTTGCAAAACTACAATTCCCAGCATTCCCTTACAGCTATCAGCCTACACCAGGGCATGGTGGGAATTGTAGTTTTACAACAGGTGGAGAGCCGCAGTTTGCCCATCCCTGGGCTAGGGCTACACGGCGACATGTGTCTTGTGACGTTAATGTCGCACCTATGTCGCTAGACAATTTTTAGAATGATAGTCTATGGTGTTGCACTGCGACATGTGACATGGTGCGACGGTGACGCAACAGTCGCAGAAAAATCCATTTTGGATGGATTTTTGCAACTGTTGTGTTACCGTTGCAGCATGTCACATGTCGCATGTCACATGTCGCAGTGCGACACCAAAACCATCATTATAAAAATTGTTGAGACAAAATGTCATGCGACACATGTCGTCTTGTAGCCCTAGCATTAAAGGGGCAGGGCGCTGTGGAGGTCACTGTTAAAGGGGCGGGCACTGTGGAGGTTACTGTTAAAGAGACGTTCACTGTGGATGTTACTGTTAAGGGGGCAGGGGCCACTATTAAAGGGGTAACTGCTGTGGAGGTCACTGTTAAGGCAGCAGGGTACTGTGAGGTCACTGTTAAGGGGACTGACCCCTGAGGAGGTCACTGTCAAGAAAGTGGGGCGGGCTGCTGTGTAGGTCAAAGTTAAGGGGATGGGCTGCTGTGGAGGTCCCATTTTAAAGTGGCGGGACACTGTGTGTGGGGGAGGGTCATTGTTAAGGGGTGGGGGACTGTGAAGTTCACTGTTAACGGGGCGGGTGCTGTAGAGGTCACTGTTATGGGGGATACTGTCGATAACATTAAATGAAATATATAAAATATACCTGTTCGAAGCCGTGTCCTTCTGCTAGTATATATATATATATATATATATATTGCAAGGGATCGCTGTCAGCAATGACAGACTACTCACTAAACAGGGGGTTTTCACGCTCAAACAAGTGCTTTATTTGTCACACAGAAAATCACACTTCCAGGTTTGGCATCACTCTGCACCATGAAGTTGCTGCTTCACATCACAACACAAAAAAACAATAAACCCCTTGCCCGGTTAGGCACTTACTATAAAGAGGTTTTCCCTAACTCACCTCTAGCTCAGTGTTCACACTACGGTATTCGGTTTTGGTCAGACTGCCTCCTACCTGTGACTAGTGTTGAGGGCGAATATTCAAATAGCCCGAATATCGGCATTTCGAGAATTTGCGAATATTTCGAATATAGTGATATATATTCGGAAAAAAACCCATTACCTAGTATACCTACCTGCTTCTTGCTTGTGGGCCAATGTGGTGTTGCTGGGTCCCCCCAAACTCAGGCTTCCTCAGCCTTGTGGCCGCCCAGCCCTCCTGGCTGGGACCACACAGAACCTCTGCAGGTCTGTTCCCTGGGACCTAACTCTTCCTCTCAGGCCTCTTGCCCACGACCGTATGCCCTCTAAGATATACGGTCTTATGATCATATGAGTGCAGGGCAATAGCCCTACGTGCAGAGCATCATTGTAATCTATGATGCTGTACGCTCCTGTGCGCACGATCAATGCCTCTCCGGGACATATGGCCCGCTCACGGATCGTATATCTCGGAGGGCATACGGTCGTGGGCAAGAGGCCTCACTCTGAGAATTGCCTCATCCCCAAGTGATTATCGCACCTGGGCTCACCTCAGTCCAGGTGATCATGGGGAAAACACAGCAAATATAACATACATCTCCTCTAATAGGTTGCTGCACCATTCTAGGAGACATATATCTTTCCTGTCACTGCTCTGCAATAGGCGTACATATATATATATATATATATATATATATATATATATAAATTACGAAAGTCCACAGCACTCCTTAAAAGTGAAAAATGTGCTTTTATTCACACATATAGTACAGCAACGTTTCAGTTCTCTCTCAGAACCTTTTTCAAGCACTTGGTTTGAAAAAGGTTCTGAGAGAGAACCGAAATGTTGCTGTACTACATGTGTGAATAAAAGCAAATTTTTCCCTTTTAAGGAGTGCTGTGGACTTTCGTGATTTGTCTACTACCCTGAATCGAGGGGTTACCGCTGGCACCAGCTTTACTACTGACTGAGGAGTGCTGCCCTACTTTTCATGTATATATATATATATATATATATATATTAGGAAAATCGAATTGATTCCAATATATACTGTAAAGGGTATTATGCACACCATGTACTGAGGCAACTGGGGTGTAATGTGGATCAAAAGTGTGAATTGGAGTATGAACTCATATAACGGTATCTTGTTGCTCTATGTGGTGCCTCCATGTACCTCCATTTGCTACTAAATTCTCCCCTAAAAGCAATGCTTCCATAATATGACATAAAATAATTCAGTGACAAAAAATCCTCATTATGGTTCTGTGTGAATTTTTCTAGAAAAGAAGAACAACAAATGGCACCTTTCTTCTTTGGCCAATCACTGTATCTGCCCTGCAATACAAATAAATCAAGGAAGCAGGAAGCAATTTCTTCCTGCTTTTTTGTTTTACCCTTATGAATATAGTAGGTACAAGGGGTCAGCAGCCATGGAATACTACTGGTAGTGGACTCCTATTCCATAAAAATCCTGAATATGCTTGGATATGGAGGCCTAACGTCAACAACGCTTTGTAAAGATCCTTTTCGCCTATGAAAAATATGTTGCATATATATAGCAGAATATTTTACTTTAAATTAGGCCCATGTCACTGCACCATTTTTTCATATTTGACATTTTTGCACCATGTTGTAACATGGACAGGTTCATGCAGAATCCCCATTGTCTTGTAGTGTACACAGAACTGTATTGCTGAAGGGCACGAGTCATTGGAAGATCTTGTGTAACTAAGTTTCCATTCCAGACTTTTACTTATCTTTACCTGTATATTAATTGTTATGGTATTTGGATAACATATTTCTAAAGGTACAAAAAAATAAAAATAAAGGAGCAGGAAGTAGAAGATGTACAGAAATGGAAGAATCATAGTGTGGACAAGTATATATATGGCCACAATGCAAAGAAAGAGGCCGATTGACCATCATGTCATCTAAACAAGATATTTACAAGAGTAGTGCCACCATTTTTTTTTGTTTAAAGAGATTCTCCAGGAAATAAAAAAAATGAAATGCTAAAAAATACTGGAAAAATTGATTAATATAAATAAATCTCTCAGAGTATGAGCACTATCCAAGCTATCCTCCCTGACCTGTCAGTCAATAGCAGTGTGAACCAGCAGACTGCATACAGATCACAGCCGAGATAAGGTCTGAAATGTGTCTGCATGCCTCAAAATGGAGCTCACACACACACCTGGCTGAAGTGTAAGGAGGAGGGACCAGACACGGGCTGTTCTGGAGGAAAAAGACTTTGAAAGAAAGCATTAAAGTGCTGTGATTCATTGAAAGACACTGCAGTTATGTGTGTGAGCACCATTCTGAGGCACACAGACATAGGCTGTGCAAGGACAAGGGCTTACATAGGGATTGCACTCTGTGTTTGATGCAACCTATCCTGCTGTCTCTTTAGGTCAGCTTCTGTGCTTACTAATTAGATGGCAGCCATTTTAATTCTCCCAATGATTGCCCCTAGACAAAACGAACCCTTATAAATAAAGATATTTAGGCATTTATTTAGAGTAAAACATTTTTTTCGTGTTTTTTATTTATTTATTATTTTTCATTTCCTGGAGAACCCCTTTAACCTTTAAGAGTTATAGACAAATCTATGTCAGAGGGTAATCTTGATCTATGCTAGTACATTGCTATTAAAGGTGTTTACCAAGAGTTAAACAGTAGTGGATTATTGTCAGTCTGCATGGGCTGTGAATGTTTCTGCCAGAGGTTTGGAAAGGGAAGGAGACATTGAGATCAACCATCATCTTCAGGACCAGGAGATAGAGGGTGTAGAACCGATCGGGGCAATCCACAGTTTCTCTATCTTTGTATATTTAAATATGATATAGTCCATGATGAACAGGTTGTTACATTATATTTATATTATATTTAATCAGATCTGTAAGGTCCAGACCATGTTACAAGATGGCAGATGTTAAGACGTCTTAGGCATTGATCCACTTATCTTTACCATATCCACTCCATATCCATTCTACGTGATTTTCATTACCTCCTTCCATGAAAGTCATGACACTGGACACATTAAATACACTCAGTACCTGTCCAACCAAACAACATCCTCATGTCATCCTAAAGGAGTGTTTGGTCCCCTGGAGGGCCCATCTAAAGCTAGGTTAACAGCATGTTTGAACTTTATGATTGGCAGGACCATTCAAATTGTTCTGGCCAAACATTTGCCCCTGACATATGGAGGTGTATGTCTGTATGCAGATGCATATGTCTGCTGTTGACTCCCAATGTAAAAAAGGCTAATATTTCAATCTGTTGAAAAAAAGGACAATGCAACAGCACTCTGCAAACACAAATAAAGCACAATAATGCAATTATAGAAAACATTCTGGTGCTAATGCTACGCTTATTTTGCAAATTTGAAATTCTTGGCAAATAAATTTTGTACAAAATTATTTGGGCCTGTCTGCCAAACGGCAAGGCGATCTCTATAAGACGGGAACCTAACACTAAATACTACCTGCTATGTGCCAAAATGGCCACCATAAAATTCAGGGAGTCCAGGTTACACATGCATGCGGGGTCCACTCTATACTTCTCCTGGTGCCAAATGACTTCCAATAAATACAATGAGAGCAGGCTACAGATGTATACATTTACTTACTGTAATTAAAATCAGCCTATGGGACAGACAGGATAGTCAGGGGTGCATTTCAATCTGTTGTATTAATAATAGTGTTTAGTACATTAGGTGCCTAGGCACAGACTGTATTTGAGGGCGTGTACAAATTTACAAACATTTTTTATTGCTCCTGTTTGCAAAGTTGTTTCATGTTTTATCTTAGATGTATTGGTTCAATAAAAAGATTGCTAGGAAAGTGGACACACCCTTTGAAGGCACGGCCAAATGATACAGCAGTGCTGCATATATATACCGGCGTGTAACCTACAATTCAGAATAACGTCTCTCCTGTTGTAGTAAAGTCGATTAAGATAGTTCATTTAAACTCCAGAAGATTATATGTAAAGACTCCCATCCTGTACATATTACAGTTGACAAAAATTAATGGTTTTATTTCACTTCATATTATTTCAGCCGGAGTAGGTGGTATATTAGTTGCAATGTTTCGTTAAAACTGATATACCACCTACTCCGGCTGAAATAATTCAAGTGAAATAAAACCATTAATTATCATCACTTAAGGAGTGCTGTCTTAATATTTGTATGATACCTACAGTTCTTGAGGTGGAGCTACAGAACACAACCTGGACGTGCACCCATCCTTGCCTTTTATTGAAAAGAGTGCTGTGGCCTATTACTTGAAAATAAGTGAAAGGCCTCATTACATTCAGCTGAGCTAGCCCTACTAGACATTGTGCCTGGTTTAACAAAAAATCTCCTGCTGACAGACTCTCTTTAAAAGAGACTTTTGACCAAATCTTGAAATAGCAAACATTCTTTAACTCTTTGTTTATTTAACTGGTTGCATTTCAGTATTTATTGCTGTTAGGATGGACACATTTATGTGTGCTTTATTAAATATCCCATTCTTTAATAGACTCAATCTTAAGGGTTCCTGAAATGGTTATTTGAACGGTTTCAGCATGGGTGTGTTTGTGAATGTGTTAGTAGCCCTTTCATGTAGCCATTACCTTAAGCCAAGAACAATAGGATGAAGAAAGTCAAAGACTTCCACTGCCAACCCTGGTGTACCACCTACAACGCTGAATATCTATTCACTAGCACTAAGTCTTAGAGGATATGTTAGAATGACAGACTCTCTTTAAAGAATTAGTAACCCTTTTAATTACCTTCCAGTGAACATTGAGGCATAAAAGGGGATGAGTTCAAACTATAGTTTATAGTTTTCTGAAGCTGACCAGGTGATGAAAGGAACAATATAAAATGGTATTCTGAAAGACACAGGCAAAATACAGGAAATGTATGGGTACTTTCTTTTCTTTGCTATGTAATTATTATGTATCTTACCTTTTAGTTTCCATGAGACTCTTAGAACATTAAAAGAGATTTGCCAATGTGATTATACAGTGTGCCACAGGGGCTTTTTAGTGTTGCCAGATGGGGGTAGTAGTAGTCTGATGTTCCTTTCACCATGCAGCAATAGGAGGGTGGCACCTGTTCTCCCCTTCAGGGCACTCACTGATGCAGGGATTCTCCTGCCTGTTGGTGTTTAGTGGTGCCCTTGGTGTTAGTGATGAGATACAAGGCAGAGTTTCCTGAAGTCAATAATAAAGCCAGGTTTCATGCAACAAATCCACTGTACTTTACTGAAGCAGTTCAACAGGTGATGCACACAAGTACTGTATACATGAAATACAGTCTAGTTGCCCCACCTGCTGCCAGTTTACACCCATCTGATATACAATATGAGGCCACTTTTAGCATTTTCTAGGGCCACTTTAATTCTGAGGTCTGTCCCCTTTACAGCTACATTTATAAAGCCCCACGTACTGTACAACCATCTATTGTTCAGTAGCAGGTGCCATATTCCCCAACAGGAATGTCCTTGGCTGGAGAATACATTGCACACTACACTAATTCTTCAGACTGGCACAATGTTCAGCAGTGTAATTTAGCATTTGTCAAAATGGTGCAAATTCTTAGATTTTTTTTATTAATTTGTACAAGGTGGTGTTCACACAACACTAATGTTTTCAGAAGCTAAATGGTTTCAAAACTGCAAAATGGTTTCAAATAGTTTGAAAACAGCCACATTATATCAGCCTGGCCACACTGTTCCGCCAAATCAACCACTTCATTATTGAAGGGGTTGCCCTATCCCCCATTACAAGGCTAATTTTAATTTTAGATGTGGGCCTATATAACAGAAAATGAATTTCTTAGTTAACCTATTTCATATTATTTTTTGTCATATATTAGGCATTTGTTTAATAGATTTTGTGTTTTTTTTTCCTAGCTCTAACAATAGAATTTGAGATTTAAATTTTTTTTTTCTTTACTACACCTGCAGTACTGTGCATAGTAAGCACAAAAATACCGCTATACTAACTATAACTAAAAGTAAGAAAATGAAATGTTTGCATGGAAGAGGATATGTATATGGTTATATAACAAATTCAAAAGAACACTTTACACTTTTATATATGTATAAATAATGTATATGAAAGACCATCGTGTGTACTGTATATGTGTATATTATGCACAAGAAAGTTTAGCTATAACTAAAAGCAATTTTTTTTATTATGAAAGAAAAGTGTGTGCTCATGCATATTATATACACACAAAAGACCACAAAGATGTGAACAATAACTGTATAGATGTATTATAAAGATGAATAGTGAATAGTAGATGGCTAGGTTAAAAAAAAATACATAATTGATAGAAAAAAAGTGTTGGTCTGTCTGTGTTTTCATTGGATTTGTTCCATGGGTGCCCAGGAGGCCAATCCATGCCTTGTTCTTTTTTGTTCACAGGGAAATTGCTAGTAGCTCTATACACCCTGGCAGTTATACACTGACTGCATGTTTCATTTTTAACCTCTTACGTACCTAATAGTTAAACTGCTAGAAGATGAAGTCACAAGACTCTTTGATGGAGCCTGGTGATTAACAACATTGGGAGTTTCATTGCCAGGTGCACAAACATACAGATCCAACCCTGAAGCAGGCAACATGCAACTGTCCATGCAATAAACATGCAGAGTCCAGATTTATGCCAGCCACCTGCAATGATTGGCCTTGAGTCTTATTTGTCGTCACTGCAAATGATAGCTTAACTGGAAACTGTAATTGTTTAAAAAGTATTGTTTCATCTGAGTTAAAGGGCTTCTGTCGGCAGATTTATACCTAAGCAACTGGCTGAACTGTTGTGTGTTTGGTAGCTGAAACCATCTGTGCTGGTCCCATGTTGATATTTGCACACATTGCTGAGTAAAATGAAGTTTTAATATATGCAAATTAGCCTCTAGGAGCAATAGGGGCATTACCACTGCAGAGAAAGCTGAGCCCATTGCTCCTAGAGGCTAATTTGCATATAATAAAACATATTTTTTCTCAGCGCATATAAACATGGGACCAACACTGATGTCTTTAGCAGCCAAGCGCACATGTAACAGGTCAGCCTGTGTCATAGGTACAAATCTGCTGACAGATGCCCTTTAATGAGTGAAATTCATGGAATAAAAACTTCTGCTCACTTAGAATATCCAGTGAGAATGTGTCCTTCAGGCACATGGGGATGGCATTTTTTTAAAGTACACCCGGGTTCTATTACACAGTCTTCTCAAGAGAATAACTGGAGCACCAACCTGTAGATTTAAATGATGAGGAAACATTCCCATTGGTTCTAAAGAGTTAAAAAACTCAAATGGCTACTGCACAATCTTTTCTGCATCTTTTGTGGCATGGAATTTCTATTTTGCCAATCACAACCAATCTATTTTGGGAATCATAATTCAAAGCAGCATCATGCATGAAAGCCCACTCATTAGCATGTTAGCAGGAGAACATGAGCATGATGTGCTCTACAACCTTGCTGTCTGGTATGGGTTTAGTCAGGGGTCTCTGTACTTCTTAGAGCACCGGTCTGATCTGTTGAGGGAGAAAGCCGGGCCCACATTTGCTTACAAGTTTTAGCAGCTCAAATAGCAGCATGGCTCATTTGATATCTTGCAGTCAGGAAGAGTTTGCTGAGGAGTCTCTGCAGCTCCTGATGCAGCTTTCCTCCTGGCCATTGGAGACTTCCTGCCAATAGAGGGAGTTATTTTTGCTTGCATTTTGCAAATTGAAGTTGGCTATAATTTGACTTTTCATTTGCAAAGTTTAGACCCTGCAGGTAGTGGCTGTAGGGTAGGTTCCCACAGAGGTTTTTTAGACAATGTTTTGAGTCAGATTTTCCTATAGGTGTAGTGGCTTAGAAGCCAAGTCTAATACACTTTTTAAATATGAATTCAAAATCTCCCAGCCAGGTGACTTTAAGCTCCCACTGGACTTGGTTTTACTTTTCAAGACTTGTTAGTAAGTCCAAAGGATCCCACTGAAGTCAGGAAGATCAATTCACAGTTGCTGCCACTCTTCAAGAGTTATGACTGAAAATTAGAATACACTGACTAGCAAAAGGATAACAATGTTTTGAACTTTTGGCTTTCAGGCTCCATATCTCACCATCCATTACAGCTTTGAACGTAAGACAACCATCATTTTATAGACAATCATACAACTATTTAGCATAAGATTATTTATGCAGATTCTTGTCTTGTAACTGCATTGATTTGCTCCTGATGGTGGAACAATCTTTTTCTTCTTGTATACTACACATTACAACCTGTTATAAAATTCCCTAATAATTCTGTGTGTTATTAGGTTGATTCTCAAGCGAAAGGTCAGGAGCAGCCATGAAGAAGATTTCCCAAGAAAAGAGAAGCAGCATCATCCAGCTCACTGATCTTGGCCAAGAAAATTGTCAAAATGCATCATGTGATTGCCATGGCAGTTGGAGGAATATGAAATGAAGTCTGTCCATCCATTCCAAAGACAAGAGGTGGACGTCCAGGCAAAATATCTGAGTCAACAAGTCGGCAGTGGAAGTGGCTTGTATGCTTCGTAATAGTGAGATCACAGACGTCCATGCAAGCACCGCGTGAAACGCATTACAGAAGTCTGGAATGGTGACCCGAAAAAAAGTGTAGAAGCCTTGACTTCAATATCATCATAACAAGCGTTGGCTCGAGTTTGCAAAAAGTATGAACAGTGGACAGTAGAAGATTCGAAACGGGTGATTTGGAGCGGTGAGACTAAAAGTCAATAGACTGGGCTCTGATGGGTGCAAATAGGTCTGGAATAAACAAGGGAAAAAGGGGCTAACGGATTGAGAAATTGAAGGAAATGTCAAGTTCAGTGGAGGAAGCCTGATGATATGGAGTTGTTTCACAACTAAAGACGTTGGATACTTGACCAGAGATTGATGGTGGTCTCAATTCTGAACTATATGTGAGTATCCTACAAAACTAGTTACTTCGTACACTCAAGTATTATGGGTATGAAAAGGACGACATAGTGTTCCAGCAGGACAACGACCTGAAGCATACGTCGAGATTGGCGAGGAAATGGTTGAATAACAATAAAATAGCTGGATTGGCCCCCATAGTGCCCAGACCTCAACCTAATCAAACACTTGTGGATAGGGTTGAAGAAAAAGCTGTATTCGTACCCAAGTGAGTCAACCAGTATGCACCAACATTGGGAACTTGTAGAAGAGACGTGGGAACAGATTTCGGTCAAGACATGCTTGATTCTGATCGAGAGCATAGCCAGAAGGATTCAGGTAGTGTTGAAAGCCAAAGGTGGATTTACAAGACACTAACAAAATAATAAAAATTACAATTTAGAATTTTAGGAGCAAAACAGTAACAACGCAGTTGAATCTGCATAACTAATCATATGAGGTCAAATTAAAGTCTAATAGTTGCAAGTCCAATTTATGTATGAGATAGCCAAGATGATTGTCTATGAAATGATGGTAGTCTCACGTTTGAAGCTATAGTGGATGGTGAGATATGGAGCCTGAAAGTCAAAAGTTCAAAACATTGTCACCCTTTTTGCTTGTCCCTGTATGTGCCCAAAAACCAGTTGAGATTCCAGCTCTCATCTTTCCAAAGTCCCTTTGAAAAGTATTATTACTATTTTTTATTATTAAAGCACAAGAACAATAAGCATGGACAAGACGAGTTACAAACTAGTACAGAGGGGGAGAGGACCCTGCCTATGAGGTATACTATATACAAGGTATGGGGGAGGGATACAGTAGGTGAGGGAAAAAGCTGCTCATAGAGCGGTATAGTGGCAACAGGGTGACTGTAGGTTGTAGGCTTGATTGAAAAGGTGGGCTTTCAGGTTTCTTTTGAAGTTTCCATGGTTGATGAAATTTGATATGTTGAGGTAGAGAGTTCCAGAGTGCAGGTGCCGTACCCCAGACTAGGTTTTGTTGTATATTGTTATGTTATTCACTGTTATGCCATTCAGTCCAGCAGGGAAGGTATGGTTTGCAATGGTTGGCAGAAACAGGGCTAACCACCCTGTTCCTCCCCTCTTGGTGGGAGTGGGCTGGTCCCTGCTTCCTGCCAGAAATAGGAGTTCCTGAGTAGACAGTAAGGACATTGGTAGTACATGCTTTCACTCCTACTCCAAGGGGTCGTATTCAATTGTCCTTTGAGACCATCACTCCAGGTAAGGGAAGGAGATCAGACACCCACTGCTGCAGGTGAGGGAAAGAGGTCAGACACCCATTAAAGAATAACCACCAGGTTTTTAGGGGTGCGAGAGTGCCAGATTGAAGGCCACAAAGGAAGATGTTGCAGTAGTAGTAATCTGATTGGTTGGGCAATGGGCAATTGCTCAACTGTTCTTTCCCATGTAGGATTGTCTAGTAAAGTTTACTTCCTGCTAATGTCAAATGAAAACATAAAAAATAAAAACCATCAAAGACAAAGACTAATTGTACATAAGTGTAATGCGGATCACCTTTGTGATATTATGTTCACAAATTTTGCAATCTGATGACCTGAACTAACTGTATATCTATACTGTAGTGCTGTATATGTATCTATACAATCCTATGATAATGGGTAACAGAGAACCACAGAGAGAGAGAGTGCTGTATTATGTATATGTATCCTCTGTATACAGTCCTCTGATAGTGGCTGAGAACAGAGAACCACAGTGAGCGAGTGCCGTATTATGTATGTGTATCCTCTGTATACAGTCCTCTGATAGTGGCCGATAACAGAGAACAACAGAGAGTGAGTGACGTATTATGTATATGTATCCTCTGTATACAGTCATCTGATAGTGGCCGATAACAGAGAATAACAGTGAGCGAGTGGTGTATTATGTATATGTATCCTTTGTATACAATCCTCTGATAGTGGCCGATAACAGAGAACAACAGTGAGCGAGTGCCGTATTATGTATATGTATCCTCTGTATACAGTCCTCTGATGGTGGCAGATAACAGAGAACAACAGTGAGCGAGTAGTGTATTATGTATATGTATCCTCTGTATACAGTCCTCTGATGGTGGCAGATAACAGAGAACAACAGTAAGAGAGTGGTGTATTATGTATATGTATCCTCTGTATGCAGTCCTCTCATAGTGACAGATAACAGAGAAAAACAGTGAGCAAGTGCCTTATTATGTATATGTATCCTCTGTATGCAGTCCTCTGATGGTGGCAGATAACAGAGAACAACAGTAAGAGAGTGGTGTATTATGTATATGTATCCTCTGTATACAGTTCTCTGATCGTGGCTGAGAACAACAGTAATGTCATTGGGAAAATTGGCAGATAAAAATACAGCCTAATGGTCTATTCAGACGTCCGTGTGTGTTTTGCAGATCCACGGATCCGCAAAACACAGACACTGGCAAAGTGCGTTCTGCATTTTGCGGACAGCAGATCGCCGGCACTCTCATAGAAAATGCCTTTTCTTGTCCGCAATTGTGGACAAGAATAGGACATTTTCTATTTTTTTCGGGAACGCAATTGCGGATGCGGGCGGGACATAGTGTGTCCCCATAGAAATGATAGTGTGTCCCCATAGAAGAGGAACAGAATTACGGACGTGTGAATGGAGCCTAACTGTGAGTGACAGAATACTAATGAGGAATAAACTGTCATCTCGCATGCTGGTGAGTCATATGACTGATCTAATATGGTTGTCTATGAGGAGATATTAGAAGGATGATGGAGACATGTTAACTGTGGCTGGAGATAGCGCCTTCCTGTTGCTCCTGTGGCCTGGTGACATCTAGCAAGGTCGGGAGTCTGGGACCTTAAGAAAAACCTTCACGGGCACAAATTTTCCAATATGCCAAATTTGGGGTTAAATGGTTCAGGGCGTTTGGATGCCTATAGAGAACAAACAGTTACTTTTATAGTATAGGTATATTAACATACACAGTCAGTGCTGGAAGGAGTGAAAGAATAGGGGATTATTCTGTGTCATTTTTATAGATTGTGCAGTTTTTTTATGAACTTTGATTTATAGCACTTTTTAGTGATCACTACGACAGCTGCAGTGACTTGCCCAGGGACCACTGTGATTGACCTCCACGGTATTCCTTGTAACGGCTGCTGTATTTAAACAGCAAGATCACAGAGCTCAGTAATCCCATTGGACACCAAAACTTGGTTGTTATGCAGCTGCCGTATAACAATGGAACTGCGTACATAAGATATCACCACTACAGTGTACAGTATATCAGCATTCAGCAGTATACGAATAGTTACATTTATTTTGTTACATAGATACATAGTTAATACAATTGAAAAAAGACATAAGTCCATCAAGCTCAACCAAGGGATAGGTGGGGATGTAAATCCATTGCTTTAACATTTGGTTATGCTGTATAGCAGGCATCCTCAAACTGTGGCCCTCCAGCTGTTGCAAAACTACAACTCCCAGCATGCCCGAACAGCCTACAGGTATCATCCTACAGCAGGGCATTGTGGGAGCTGTAGTTTTACAACAGCTGGAGGGCCGCAGTTTGAGGATGCCTGCTGTATAACTTGGCAACATTTAAACAAGAATCAGTTATTTGATCATATTTACATTTCAGAATAAATTTAGGCTACAAATCTTTATACTCATTACACAAACCTGTGGTTAAGGATAAACTGTATGTCAACTGAAATACATAGTTGTTTTTTTTAGCTATATTACATTTAGATAGGCTGAGAATGGCAGATGCTAGCAAATAGAGCAATTATCTTGTATTATACAAGTAATTTCCTTTCATTCATCTATTCCTAAAAATTCTCAGGAGGGCACCAAATTTCCCAGGGTGGGAATCAAATGTATGATATTGGATTATACATATTTGAATTAAGATCCAGACACACTACAAAGCTGAATGGTTTTACCTACATACAGTGTGGACTAAAATTAATGTAATGAATAAATAAAGCTGTGGAAGCAAGTAAGGTAACAAATAACAGACGCAATAAGAAAATGCCAGACACAATAGGAAGAATTACAGACACAATAAGAAAATAACAGACACAATAAGAGAATACCAGGCAAAATAGGAAGACTAGCAGACACAATAAGAGAATATAAGACACAATAAGACTATCAGACATAATATGACAATACCATACACAATAAGAGAATACAGACACAATAACAGATTACTAGACACAATAGAATAAGAAACAACGAGAATTTCAAATGCAATAAGAGAATACCAGACACAATGTGAGAAGTGAGAATATCATACACAATAAGGGAATACAGAAACAACAGCAGTCTACTAGACAAAATAAAATAAGAAAGGAGAATTACAAATACAATAAGAGAATAGCAGACACAAAAATAAATCCAAACACAGTGTAAGAATATCACAACAAGAAGAATTCCAGACACATAATTCCAGATCCTGTTACAGAATATCAGGAGCAACAAGAATTCCAGACACAATAGGATAAGGTCAGACACAATAGAAGAATACCAGACACTACAGTAAAAATTCCAGAACACTAGACACAATACGAAGAATATTAGACACAATAGGGCAAATACCAAGCACAGTAGGAGAATACCAAAAAGAATAATGATAATAATAATAATAAATAATAATAATAATACCAGTCGCAGTAGCAAAAATATCAGACACAAAAGGAAGAACACCAAACACAATAAGAAAAATACGGGATACAATAGGAAGAATACCAGACACCAGAGGAGAAATGGCTGTTTTTAACTGGATTTACAAGGATTGTAGCGTGATACAAGAGGTCGAGTAGTGCAAGATATATATATATATAGGTTTTGTGTCTGTATGCCCATTATTGGATACTGAAGTAGAAGTTTAAGGAAATGTGTCTGCCAGTTAAAACCAGATAGTGACACATCTCCCTTTTTCTAATCTGATTTTATTTTCTGATTGTAGATTTTTTTATTCTATTTTCTGAACATTATTATAGGGAGCAGCCATCCTGCCAGAGATGTTCTTAGCATTTACAAATTATCATGTCACCACACGCAAGATTTTACACACTTTCTTCAAGCAAGAAGGCCCCAACGGCCTCTCCATGAGAAAATGGATAAAATTAGTATGTTTTTTTTTTTTTTACTGCCATTTCAGGAAAAATTGATTCGTAACCACGAAGCGCGAGGAAATTCGGCTTCATCGTGAATCAAATTTTTCCTTAAATTCGGATCAAAGTCAATTACAGATGTAGCATGGTTAGCACTTCTTTTTTCTGAGATTTCTGAGTTTGGTTATCTAATCTAAGCAAACACCTTCAATTGCTTTTCAATGGTGTTTTTCTCAAGAGAATGAAATGAGTTAAGAAATTTGAGTTAACAGCGGGAGTGCTAACCCTGCTAATTTATCCATTTGCTCATGGAGAGGCCGTTGGGGCCTTCTTGCTTGAAGAAAGTGTGTAAAATCTTGCATGTGGTGACATGCGACATCACTATGTCACCATGTCGGCCGGGTGCGGTGACGTCTTCATCAAGATGGCTTCGATGGCCTCTCCACGAGCAAATGGATAAGGTGAGTGTGTACTTTTTTTTTGCCCTGATTAACCCCTGAAAGGCCTCAATTTTAAGGTCAGATGCCCTGATCAATGATTACGCGGCATCTGAGAAGTTCAATGGGGGTGGCGAGATTGCTCCTGCTACATACAATGGAACGCGATTCGTGACAAAGTAATTCGTAACAAATCGAATTTCTTTGTGAAATTTGGTGAAGCAGCCCAATTGAATTTTTTATAACTTTGCTCATCCATCTCTACTTAAAAGACATTAATGAATCACGTGACCCAAAAAACAGAGGATTGTATGATTGGACTTAATGTGGAGCTGTTTCCTGGATAATGTTACATGGTTACATAGTAAGTACAAAAAAGCATATATGGTTTTCAATGCTTCTGTCTTTTTCTTTATTCTGACATGTACAGCACTGCAACTGACTCTGTTGGTTCACAACATTGCCAGGATGCCGGTACTAGAAGGATGCTGCTGGATCTTACTAGTCACTACATTGGGCAGCCCATTGGAAAAGTATAGTGTAAACATACATAATGAAGTCCTTGTAGTCTGACTTTTGAAAGACAGAGTACAAAACAAATAAAAGGAAAAAATAAAATACATTCAAAAAGTTCAGTTTTGCACCATTAGCTAAAAATCAATTACCCATTAAGACATGTAATATCAAAATTAATGGCAGATAATGATAATGGCAAACACAAATAAAGTGTATTTTGGGGTAATGTATTATTGCTTAAAAATATTTAAAATGTAAATGTCATTTTTACAATTTCTTTTTTCAAACTATAAGAGTAAAAATTATTTTAAAAAGCATAAATTATGTGTCAAAAAATGACCTGAAAAAATCTGCATTATTCACAAAAAAGTAAAGAATTAAAAAAATCATAACGCTAGCCCAACAAAGAAAAAGTTACATCCATTCAACTAATGCATGCAAAAAAAAACTAAAGACTGAAACAATCGGACAGCTGAAGACTGAAATTACCCTGGTCTTGAACTAATTACCGGTAATCTTTCTGCAAAATTAGGGTCCTATTTTTATCAGTTTAGCTCTCCTCTGTACCATTTCTAACTTCAGGGCTTTCTTTCTATGGACTGGTGCCCAGTACTCAATTGCATATTCCAGATGTTATCTTTATTTTTTTGTATATTGTTCCACTATATTTTTTTATTTAAATAATTCACATCTTCTCAGTAGTTCTCGCTCTTACTAGATATTTGTCCTCTGTCTTTTCTGTCACAGATGCTCTGTGTCTTCTATAAAATATTTACTAGAGAGCCTAGAGAGCAATACCCCTCCTGCACAGCTCTCCAGCAGGAGGCAGATTGAGAAGCTCCAACATCCAGTTCATCCATTACACAATAAACCACATAGGAATCTACAAACACAAATTCTAAAATATAACACCCAAAAATTTAGGCTGAAATAGATGTTTCTCAATACATACAGTACATAGAAGTTCCATACTTTCTGTTTTCAGAAGTTTGCACATTTCTGGAGAAGGAATTGCTAGAAAGTTGGTCTAGGACAGTGGTCAGCAAACTGCGGCTCTAGAGCCCCATGTGGCTCTTTAGCCCCTTGATATTGGCTCTTCCAGGTGCAGGCTCACATGTACAGTGCAATCGCATTTTCGTTGCCCGTGGCAAAAATCGGCAGGAGGGGTAGGACCAGGAAGCGGTGAAGGCTCTGTACTCACTGCTTCCTGTTCATCGGCTGTAGGCTGTGCAGGGCTGCGCACAGTGTGAGGCGCTCTGTGACGTCACGCTGTGCACGCCAGTTCATAGCACAGCCGACAGCAGAAGGAACACAGAGCGAGGGTCGTGAGGGGCAGCGGCATCCAGAAGCAGGAGAGGTAAGTGCTTTTTTATTTTATGAAACTTGCGGCTGATCTTAGGCAATGGGGTGATGAGAATCATAATGGGAGATATGAGAGGTATCATGGATGATGAGAGGCATCATAGATAATAAAGGGGGTGATGAGAATCATAATGGGGGATATGAGAGGCATTATGGATGATGAGAGGCATCATTGATGATGAGAGGCATCATGATAATAACAGGGTTGATAAGAGACTTCATGGATGATAATGGGGCTGATGAGAGGCATGGGGCTCTTATCTGGGGTCTGATTGGGGGTCATTTACTTTGGGGTCTGAGCTGACGTCTGATCTGAGGGAGGTCTTATTAACATTGGGGGTCTGATTAGGGGTTTGACCTGAGGTGTAATGAAAAATATTTTTTTTTCATTTTGTCCTCCTCTAAAACCTACGTGGGTCTTATAGGGTGAAACGTTGTGGAGGGAAAGATGTAGTGTCGAGGATTGAGAAAGGTATGTTCAGATAGTTAGAAATACCCTTATTAAGTTAATAACAATGTACCTTCCTATATAGTTTACGGTTAAATAATTTGGCTCTCAGAAAAAAATTAAATCGCTGTTTTGTTGATATTTGGCTCAGCTGACTAATAAGTTTGCCCACCACTGGTCTAGGAGAACTGAACAAACTATGTGAGTAAGCCTTAAAAAAGAGAAAAGAGAGAAAGAAAGGAAGTACGGTAGCAAATTTCATGGAGTTTGAATCTTTTCCCTGTGTTTGTGTGGGTTTCCTCGGGGTTCTCCGATTTCCTCCCACACTCCAAAAACATACTGATGAGGAACTTAAATTGTGAGCACCATTGGGGACAGTGTGATGCTAATGTCTGTAAAGCGCTGCGGAATATGGCAGCGTTATATAAGTGCATAAAATAAATAAAGGAAGTAACAAGAGAAGAATACAAATGAAAACGGACACAGGAATTGGAGAGTTGGTATAGTGAGAAAGAATCCCCCAGGTAGAGAATGGCCTTCCAGTGTTCATTAGATTCCTCGGATCTGGCAGGGATCTGTCAACTTTCTGACATAAGTGCCAGGTTTTTGGCAGAATGAAATATAGTCAATTTAGTCAATGAAGTCCTGTGGGTAACGGCAATATCCGGCTAAGCCGGATCTGGTGAACTTTAGCAAGTTGTTCTCTGCTGGAACAGCCTGCCAGATCAGGCTCCCCATTAAAATTTGTATATCTTTTCAATTAAAGTTATGTTTTAGCTTTTGTGACTTCTGTGATAGCACATCTTCTGCCACTTTGCTGCTTGTAATCCACGAGGTAAGAGCATTCTCTGTTAAGCTCTGGACTTCTGCACACACAACCATAGCTTACACTAGACTGCACTACTTCCTCCTAGAGAGGAAGCGGTGGTGCTAGCCCATCCTAGCAACAGTAACTAGGAAACTCCCACTCTCTCCATATACATCCTTTGGGATGTACAATGTACAAAATACACTGACATTTACACTTGCAGTGGGTCATTGCATTTCTACCCTTTAAAATATTTCAATTTTTATAACGGAAGACTTTGTCAAAAACTTGGCAAGTATGCTTTAGTGAGATTTTACAACCTGATTCCAACATGTAATATCAATTATCATCCTGCCAAGAAAAGTAAAAATGCCCTTTATTGTAGATTAAAATGTGAACATCTTCTTTAAAAATATCTTGCTACTATCCTGAAATATAATGGTTTGAAGTGACAAGCGCAAAACCTATTCAGATGACAACACGTCCTGCTCTGACTTCTCTCATTTGCAGTGTTGTCATTAAAATCATGTCTTGATCCAGAGCACCAAATATATTGATGTCCGCCTGTATACATGTGTAATAACTTACATGAAGCATATGTATATTGTACTTGGCGAATGAAATACTCTTAGGGCCAGATTTATCATTACTCTTGCAGTTCACTCCACTTTCAAAGAAGGCGTATGTGTATTTGAGTCAAGTCAAATTTATCATGGGCTCTTTCAGAGCTTGATAAATCTGGTGTATTTCTGGTTCCTAGTTGTATTTTGGCTTTGTCTTTGGAAAAGTCGCAATTTTAAAAAAGTGATTTTGTCAAACATAAGCATGGTCATGAGTGGAGTGAGTTTGCGCAATTTTTTGCGACTTTTTTGCGACTATTTAAAAAGTCGCAATAATAAATCTGTCTTGCAAGTGATTTACATACGACAAAACGCCCATAAACTTGGTTTTGGAGTGAGTGGCGTAAGTCTCCAAAAAGTCGCAAAAAATTGCGCAATTTGGCTTTTTGCGCAATTTTTTGCGACTTTTCAACTCCAGAAAAGTGACTTAGGCTAATGATAAATCTGGCCCTTAATGACCACTTCACATGGCTGGAATTAGAAGAGGACACATGGGCCACAAAATCTATCTTCAGGCTTTGGGCCTGTAACTTCTCTGCATAGGAATAACATGTCAAGATAAGAATGTCTGGAGCTAGACCCTAGGGAGGTAAAAAAAAATCCCCTCCATCTCATACAGTCAAAAATTATAGATATTACAGGCCTTTATACATATGATCTTACAATGAATATTTACCTAAGCTCTGGGAATCAAGGGCTATAGAGGGGAGTAGCAGTCAGCCCTGGTGTCTGAGAGGGTTGAAAGGCCCCTCTGCAAAAATTAGAAAATATCAGGTTACAGATTTTTCTTTGGGGCCCAGAAGCTTCAAGTTACACCTGTGATAGGATGATTCAAACATGGTCAATATTTTGGCACTTCTGCTCTACCACAAGCGACTGTGAATGATTTTATTTTGACTACCAATTTTCCAAAACCTTGGTTATAAATAAGAATAATTAGCATGTAATAACAAACCTACATGTGCAGAATGCTCACAATACTCTTAAGATTCAGAATGAAACATGACTTATACTATTGAGCAGTTAATTGCAGGTTACAGTGGTTTATGGCAAAATGCCTTTTACCACTGGCACCTTGTTGCCCCGCCGGCATTTTCTTTCTGTGAATTCTTGCATTGTTAACCCAGTTCGATGAAAGGCTTCGGCTTAGCTTCACCAATTCAGCCTTTAAAGCTGAAAAGGAATTATTTGTGAAAGGAAGTTATTTTTTATAGGATTGGTCACCCGTTACTATGGGGGGTGCAGACGTTCTATCACGTGGCATGTCTTACATTTGCTGATCTCATCACCTTCACAGAAGGCAGCAAACAGGAGCGCCCTGTAAACAGCTTTATTACAGTAAGTGTTTAAACCCCCAGTGGGACATTCATTAGAACCAGATGCAAGTTCTGGGAACGGCTGACAGACTGACTGTAATAATGCTGTTTGAGAGAGCTTCCCGCTCCTGTATAGATACATCATTATTTAGAGCACTTTATGGACCCTAATGGTCCAGAACTGTCTAGCACCCCTTTCTCAAAAATACTTACTGACACTCAGCGGGCACGGTGACATAGACACAGGCTGTGAATCAAATGAGTATTATTACTGCTAGAGCATTTGGTACTTATCATACTCTTTTTATTTTATCCAGTGTTGATGTCATTGTGCTTGTCTTTTGTGCCTCATAGAAAAAGAAAGTATTGATATCATTGTGTTGTGGTATGTGTCATATGTTTATTTAAATCTAAAAAATGATACATATATTTATTTATTTTACGCACTACTGTATTCTGCAGGGCTTTACAGACATTAGCATCACGCTGTCCCCAATGGGGCTCACAATCTAAGTTCTCCATCAGTATGTCTTTGACGTGTGGGAGGAAACTGGAGAACCCGGAGGAAACACAGGGAGAACATACAAACTCCATGCAGATGTTGTCCTTGGTCGGATTCAAACCTAGAACCCCAGTGCTGCAAGGCACGAGTGCTAACCACTGAGCCACTATATATATATCTATATATCTATATCTATATCTATATCTATCTATATATATATATTTATATATATATATATATATATATATATATAATGTATATATCATGCAGTATTTTACATACAATTATATTAATATAACTATAAATTATACCTATAACATAATTTATATATATACGTGTGACTATATATATATATATATATATATATATATATACCGTAATAATATTATTATATTATCTATTAACATGAGTTAACGATATGCCCATGCTGATGTAATATTTTTTAATGAAGCCCGGAACTTTAACAGATACATTTTGAAAAGTATTCCTGAAATTCATGGTAAATCCTGACATATTTGATGAGTCCTTTAGGTTGCAGACTATGACATTCTTGCCATCAAAAACGAAGAGAAACCCAATAAAACAAGCACAAGAAGCATTACTTTAAGATTGGTTCAAGGACTGCACTGTGCATACCTTAGGCCTCACACACATGAAAGTATTTTTTTGGTCTATGGACGGCCGTCTTATTCTTGTCCGTTTTACGGAAAAGAATAGGCTTTTTTACAGTGGGTCCTGCAAAAATTGCAGAGTGACCACCGGCCACATCCATATTTTGTGGATCTAACAAGGGATAATGAGCCCAAAAATAAATTTACCCTTTGCAGGGTTTGTACTTTTTATCTGTTTAAAGGGTTTTTCCAAGATTTTAATACTGATTACCTATTCTCACAGGACCCCCACTGATCAGCTGTTTGAGAAGGCATCGGCGCTCACAGCTCCATCTTGCAGCTCACCAAGCACAGTGCCGTACATTGTATAGCGGCTGTGCTTGGTATTGCACTCAGCATCACAGAGAAGGCTGCGGCGCTCACAGGAGCTCCGATGCCTTCTCAAACAACTGCATGGTGGGGGTCCCGGGTGTTGTACCCTCACCGATCAGATACTGATGATCTATCTAAAGGATAGGTCATCAATATTAAAATCTCGGAAAACCCCTCTAAGAATTCTGGTTCACACTTGGAGGTTTTTAATAATTTTTTCTGTCTTAATTCTATGCCTTTAGTAACATAGTATATAAGACCGAAAAAAGACATTTGTCCATCCAGTTCGGCCTGTTTCCTACAAGTTGATCCTTTGAAAATCTATTTAGCGATATCTTAGAAAAAAAAACTGTTTGAATGTTGAGTTTACGCACCGCCTGGTTGTTCATAGCGCTTGTGGTTCTCAATAACAACAGCATGTCCTTTCCTACAACTCTGTTACGCAGTTTATATTTCAGTTTAATACCATTGACACAAATGGAGGAACTACAGCAGAAGTCACACTGAATTTAGGTGTTTTTTTTATACGGTTTTTATTTGCTATGCCATAATATTAAAACAAACTGCATAAAAAAACTCAATTTTAAAAAGTGCATAAAATTAAGGACTCCTGAACACAATTGAATCCGTTTTTGAGCTCCGGAAAAGGGCTTGTCGACATTTTATTTTCTCTTGCAGAAATGTCCTATCCTTGTCTGCAAAACGGACAAGAATAGGACATGTTCTATTTTTTTGCAGGGCTGCAGAATGGACTTATGGATGTGGACAGCACACATGTGTTTTGTCTGCATCTTTTGCAGCCCCATTGAGATAAAAGGGTCTGCATCTGATCTGCAAAAACGCAGATCGGATGCAGACCAAAACTACGGCCGTGTGCATGTGGTAATTCAGACCATAAAGTAAAACTGCAGCTAGTCTTAGGTGGCTGCACACTGTACAGATTTGTGTTCAGAAAATCTGCAAGAAATCTGCACCAAAACTGCACATAAATCTGCACTATTTATTGCGGTTTTGGCACTTTTTTCTGCAGTTTTTACGTGGTTATTAGTGCAGATTTGATTCAGTTTTCCAATGGAATCTGCGTAGCAGGACAATTTGCTAAGCAAAGATGTACATGAAATTTCTGTAATCTCATACACTGTATTACCCTGTGGTTTTTCCGCACAAAATCCGCGTAGAAAAAACATACATAATCTCCAGCCACCCTTAAAGGTATGCATGCAGCTTTCAGATTGTTTTATAATGTTATTTTAGTGCAGTTTACATGTCCATGTCCCACAAGACAACTGCTGTATGCATCAAAGTCTTACAGATTCCACTTGGTGCACTTTCAGTAAACGTTTATGAGTAAGCAAACGGGACAGTGTTTTGATTTAAGAAAAGAACAATGCCGCCAAATAGGTGGTCGTCTTGAATTGCCCCGTCAATAGCGCTGTAATTAAGAGTAATAGGCTTGGGGATACAGTGAAGTCCCATCATGCTTTGTGCTGTGCAATATTTCAGGGAGGTGAGGGGGGAGCAGTTAGCTAATAATCACTCTGCTCATTGTTCACTAGTTCCTGTTGAAGGTTGCACCTGTCAGCAAACAGCACTTATTTATGGTAGTTGAGCAATAACATACAGGCTCTTACAATATGCCTTTGTTTTTACTGCTCCACATTTTAATACTACTCCTAACATTTTGGGACTTGCCTTAGTGAAAAAAAAGAAAAATAATGTAAAAAATTATAATAAAATTAAGATCTAAGTCATACCAAAATTGCATTAAAGGGCAGATTTATACCTATGAAACTGGCTGACCTGTTACATGTGCACTTGGCAGCTGAAGGCATATGTGTTGGTCCCATGTTCATATGTGCCCGCATTGCTGAGAAAAATGATGTTTTAATATATGCGAATGAGCCTCTCGAAGCAACGCGGGCGTTACTATTACACCTAGAGGCTCTGCTCTTTGCAACTGCTGCTCCCTCTCCCTTTTGTTTGACAGGGCCAGACAATAAAAACGCCACCATGCCTGGCCCTATCAATCAAAGTGGAGAGGTTCCAGCAGTTGCAGTTTACATTTAAATGTATTCTGCAGCAGAACAACGACCCCAAACATACAGCCAATGTCATTAAGATCTAGAAGTCTGGCTAGAAGTTTTCATGAAGAATTATGGCCAACATGTCATATCTTTGACGTGGAAACGAGACCAAGTGATTCAACTACACACAAAAACATAGGAGCTAGGGTGTAGAAAAATTGCAGCAGGTTCTCTAGACTGAAAAGTCAAAATTTTAAACATTTGGCTATAACAGAAGTCATTATTTTCAACAAAAGGCTGGAGAAGGGTACATTAATGAGTTTACGTAGGCAAAAGTGAGACATGGTGTTAGTTCCTTCCATGTTTGGGCCTGCATTTCAGCAAATGGAGTTAGGAATTTGGTCAGGATTAATGGTGTCCTCAATGCTGTAAGACACAGGTAGATACTTATCCATCATGGAGTACCATCAGGGAGGCATTTGATTAGCTCGAAATGTAATCTGCAGCAGGACAGCAATCCCAAACATGTAGCCAATGTCATTAAGAACAACCGTCAGAGTAAAGCAGAACAAGGAATCTTGGAAGTGATGACATGGTCCCCACAGAGGCCTGATCTCAACATCATCTAGTCTGTCCGGCATTACACGAAGAGACAGAAGGATTTGAGCAAGCATACTTTCACAGAAGATCTGTGGTTAGTTTCCCAAGATGTTTGGAACAATCTGCCTGCCAAGTTCCTTCAGAAACTGTGCAAGTGTAGCTACTGTAGAAGAATTGATACTGTTTTGAAGGCAAAAGGTAGTTACGGCAACTACTGATTAGATTTAGATTTCTCTTTTGTTCATTCACTTTGCATTTTGTTCATTGATAAAAGTAAAAGCAAAAGACAAAGTTAGCACATATGTTAAATAAAGTGAATGCGCAAATACGTGTCACTATGGCTGGAACCTCAAAAACTACTTTGTTAAAAATAAACTATTAACACATCTCCATTTGAAAGCATTCTTACTTTACAGCATTTTCCCCCACATCTGCTCAAACTTTTGCACAGTACTGTATGTAGACATAGTTATAGCCCATTGGGCATCAGTCTTGGAGACAAACATAATTTAACTATATGATAGTGTTCTGGATATATTATATGCAGCCATGATAATAGCCCATTGGGTTCAGTTTGGTGGCAGTGTTATGCACATATAAGAAGCCATATTAATAGCCCATAATAAGAGAGATAGAAATACTGAATAATGTAGATCTTCCCCAACAGACCCTGCGCTATGGAACCATTACCTGGTCTATGCCTCACTGAGATTCACATTGACCTTTTTTTGTGGTCTCTGGCCATAGGACTTATTTTTAATGCTTGCATGGCATTCCGTATGAAGCATATAAAGGAATAAATGGCTTAGCAACCCACTGCACCCATTATCTATATATCAGTCTCTTATTTCATTTTAACAGTACAGTATATTGAAAGGAACAGCTGATTAAAATTGCATTAGAGCACTTTTATAGTCATTAATCTTTTACAAGTATGAAAGAAAGTAATCACATTGAAAGTCATTGTACCTCTTGCTTGGGGAAAACAGGTGCTGTTACTGCACTGAGGAGACAGTCTATGTCTTATTTTTTTGTGAACGCTTGGTTCTCTTCCACTCTTGAGAAAAGCAGCTCTACCGATCAGAGTCCAGTCATACGGACTGAATGCTCCAGACTTGACATGTGCATTTGACTCTGCCACTCAAAAAGTTGAATTTTAATTCCTTGGAACATGTAGACCTTTGGTACAACATGTGTAATTAACACTTCCAAATTTAGCTACGTAGGTAGACAAATAGGGTTTAGAGTCAAAATGGCATGTGTACCGACAGATCAATCCCAAATGGAGGCTTGTAAAACACTGAGCCTCAGGTAGACAGAGGCAGAGAATGATAGACAAGCTGACAGCTATATGGACAGACTGAGCAGGTAGCAAATTCCATGAAAGTCTAGTGATATGAAATAATGACACAAGTATCAAAGCTAATGTCTCTGCCTGTATTTCTAATTATACTCATGAATTATGCATAGCATGCCTTGGGCTATGACAGTCTTAGCACAACCCAAAATCTTCACTCAGCACATGTCTTGGGGATTTCAAGAATTTCTCAACTATAAGCATTGTTGTAACAGGTCCGCATGAGCAGAGAAGAGGGGGCTGGGGTCTATAAAAACAGACAATGAGCATTGGAGAAAAAGAGCCTTGTGTCTTAAGAATGAACTAAACAGAAAAAGAAGCTGGAGGATCTTCTTTTGTGTGTCCTGTTCTATTGCCTGAGCATATATTACATAACTTGCATGACTTTGAAAAACAGCGGGATCTGAGACAAATACCAGCGCTCTGCATGAGTTTGGGTGTCGTGAGAAACACTGGGTGTGGCTCTTGGCTGGGCTCTTACTTTCCTGTGATCAAATCTATGCCCCTTAAGTTATTTTATGCATAATTGTCTGGCATTCCAACTACAGTGCCAAGGCAAGTAACAGCACTGCTTCTTCATATGACACCTTCTAAAGTTCATATACTATCCTTTTCTTATATGTTAATAATAAATTATAAAAGAAGGAGAAAGGATGCAAGTGAGCTCTTAGCAAGATCTGCTTCATATGCCACCAGATGTAAGGCAGCTATCCTATAAGTCAATGTTTGAAGATTTAATTAGGCCTTGAGACATGACTCGGATATTAAATAAGCCAGCATCTCATCTGCAGACAGCTGTTTCGGCGTGATTGTCCCTCATCAGTGCAGAGCAGAGACTAGTGGCTTAACTTTGTGAGAGGACAAGTCAGGATTTGGGGGTGTTCCTATCTCTCCTTGGGGACAGAGCACCTTAATCAGCATGAGGGCACTTATAGACCATACATGCTACTCTGGAATTTTGGGAAGAAAGAGCTACAAATGAGCTCTTAACAAGCTCTGGCTTTTATGCCTCCAGATGTAAGGCAGCTATTCTATAAGGTAATCTTCAACCTTTTAAATAGGCCTTAAGACATGACTTGGATATTAAATAAGCCAGCACCTTATCTGTTTCGGGGTGATTTCACCTCATCAGTGCAGAGGAGAGAGTACTGGCTTAACTGGGTGACAGGACTGTAACGTCCCATATACATGCATGTATTCAGTGCATATTACTCAGCTGGAGTTCTGTAGATTATACTACTTTATAGAAATTAGGATACAATTTTTATAATAAAATATTTCAAGGGGTACCAGACCTTGTACCATTGTGCCAAGCTTACGTGTGTAGGGGAAGGGGTACTGGCTTTCCTTAAGATCAGTTGTGTTTGGAGACTTAGTGGCCATGCTCCATGGCAAAATAATATGCAAAGAGCTATAAATGAGGAAAAAGCAACAGCTATCTACAGATGGATATTTGACTTGTCATGTGCCAAGACTTGTTAAGTTGGTTAACGGAAGTCACTTCCAAATGGTGGTGCTAACCATATCCATACAGCATTTAAATCTATTGGCTCAGTGGAGCCAAAGTTCTTCTCGTCTGAAGTTGCGCGAGTCTTCGGTTGATTCCTACTGTATGCTTATCTGTGTATTGAAAAAAAATTGAATTTAGCAATCCGAACTGGGCTTTGGTACAGATGTACCAGCCAGTACTAAAGCCTAGTTCAGATTGCTATTTTATATTGTTTGGCTCCAAAAAGCCAATACATTTTGATGCTGAATGGATACAGCATTAAAATGTAAGTATTTGAATGAATCGACTTTGGATCTATGATCTGCAGGTCGATTCGCTCAAGCCTAGTTACAGAGATGTCTGTCTATAGACATTTCAGCTCGAGGCCCCTGTAGTATGTAGGTTTTCCTCTCTCTGGCCAAAATCCCTTTGAGATTTTTTTTTAATCATTCATAGTCCACATAAAGCTGCCTATAAAATTAAAATATAATCCTGGTTCTGACCATACATCTTCTATTCAAGTTGTATATTCAGATAAGGTTTGTTTAGACATTCTTGTAATGCTTTGATCCCTCTTATCTTGTTCTTACATGTTCTTCAATGTACGGTATAACTGTTGTGTCAACTTTTTATTTTTCAATATATGTATAAAAAGGACTGCTTTATGTTCAGTTTTGGACTGTAAAACTTTGGGCACATTCTACACCATCTACACTCTACACTCATTGACAAAAAAAATAACTCACCAAGAAGGAGCTGTTGGAATTAAATAAAACTTTCTATGTGTGAATGTAATGATGATATATGTAAGTGATTACAATATTAGAGAAACAGGAGAAGTTTATTAAGGGAAACTGAGCAGACTCTAGTACCCTCTTCGGCCGCCTTTGGTCTGGATACAAGATAAGATACGGTTGGGTATAGACACATACAGTTTTGTATGGTATCCTGCAGCACATTCGCCCTAAGATGTTGCAGCTGGGCCTGTGGATCCTGCACACTCGTAGGTTGCTAAAGCTGACATCTGAGTTGGTCTCGTAAATGCACGATTAGTGATAAATCTCACAACCAGGTAGGCCAAGTAAGTTCTGCAATCAGGCAAAGACATTACTGGGAAACCCTTGCTGTGGGCAAGCATTATTGTGCTAAAAAATGCCAGTTGGAAGCCATGCCATGAGGCAACATATGTGGCTGCAGGGTGTCCTGCAGATATCGCTGAGCTGTTAGTGTCCCTTGTATCACTACAGGTCATCACAGTTGGGGCAGTGTGTCGCTCCACAGCAAAGGCAGGATTAATGAGCTCACTACAAGGCCATAATACTTGAACTTGACGATCATTGGATCTAAAACAGAACCTGGATTCGTCACTAAAGACTATATAGTCCCAGTCCATAGCAGTCCAGGTTTGTCGGTTGCTGCACCACTGCAAATAAAATACTGTCTGGCTGTCAATGGCAGGACATGAAATTTTCTTTCTGCTAAGCATCTGGAAATGGTCCAGACAGAGAAAGGGGTGTGTAATGAAGGGGCTCACAACATCACCTAACGGCTAAGTCAAAATGGCTTTGATAGTGGGCATGGCCATAGTCAAGTTCCTTTTAAAAGGGTTGTCTCACTTCAGCTAATGGCACTTATCATGTAGACAAGGTTAATGCAAGGCACTTACTAATAAATTGTGATTTTATATATTGTCTCCTTTGCTGGCTGGATTCATTTTTCCATCACATTATACACTGCAATTTCCTCACTCTTCGTGGTAACATTTTTTTTTTCCTAAATCCGAAAAATAAAAAACCTCATCCACTTGCTCGCGCAGAGGCAGTCATCACTGATGACATCACCACGTGATCATGCTCGGAGCGCACGGTGACGTCATCACGCTCAGCATAGTTTCTCCGGCAGGTTTTTTCCACTCAAGAAATGAGGGGACTGCATCTGGGAGAGCAAGTGGATGAGAGCTCTTCTCTAGTAATGACGACCTCTGCAGTGCAGATACAAGGTGGCTACAGCATAGGTCATCAATATCATATTGGCAGGGGGCCCACTCCCGGAACCCCTGCTGACCAGCTCTTTGTGCAGCGTACTCAAGTTAGGGTTAATAGTGTTCTTGGGTGTGGTAGTGCAATGGTGACCACTAACCTGAGACAGGCTGACTCTCTGGCAGGTAGTTGTAGATAGAGTTCGTGACGCCAGTGCCAAGTAACGGTGGCACGCCGTTTGCTGATAGTAGGAATAACTGAGGGACCACGTTGTAATAAAACGGAACTTGAACTTTACTAAAGTCTTTGATGGTCATCATACATGGACACAGATGGAAGCGCAGTTCCTTAGAAGATGGTTGGTTTACATTAAGCCTCAAGTTACAGTACATTCAGTGGCAGGCGATAGGTAGCAAGGTAAATACCGAGGGTTAACACACAGGACTCTTGCAGTACAGGCGGCTTGCACTCTCTACCTGTCTGATCCTGGAAATGTAGACACTATCTTCCAAGGCCCGAATGCCCTCTCTCGGCTTATATCCTTGGGATTAGATTAAGTACCTCCTCTGGGACTTATAGTACCTCTTGCTGTCTTGGTTGCTGCTCTGCCTTCCCTCAGCTCCTCAGGCTGGTGACCAGAAATGCTCCTGCAGGAATCCTTCTCCTGTTTGCAGCTCGACTAAGGAGGCAACACATCTCCACTAGTCCTAGGGTCTGGACTGCTCCTCCCAGGGAATGAATCTTCCTAGGCTGGACCCTCTCAGGCTATAGGGCCTGGGCTGACTTCAACAGGCGCAGGGCCTGAACTCTGAACACCTTCACAGGCTCATGGCCTGGGCTTCAACTGCTACAGGCTCAGGGCCTGAGCTTAGACTGCCTGTGCCTTCCCTGACTGGGCCTTATATAACCTAGGGCTCCCTAGCTCCCTCTAGTGACTAGAGCTGGAATGAAATCCCTAGCAGGCCTGCACATGCAATACTCACAGTAACAGGGAAGTACATAACATTACATTACATCTGAAGATTATTTTATACCAACCTCCCCATAAATAAAGGGGAAACGACAGCACACCAGTGACCCTTCTGTAGTGACGGGCATTACAGCTCCCGTACACTACATTTGAAGAGAAGGGTGCATTCCGTGCTAGTGCTGACTTTTCTTCATTGTTTACCTGCTCGTTGTCGCAAGCACAGAGGTGAGCACGTGTAAATACACCTAAGCTGACCCGTTCATTTCAATGGGACAGCTCCTTCCTATTCACTTGAACAGGAAGGAGCCATCCCATTGAAGTGAATGGGATGCCATAGCTGTAATTACACCTGCTCACTGCTGTGGTTGTGAGGGCGAGTAGGTAAAAAATGAAGAGAAGGCCTTGCTCTCAAACAGCTGATCGATGGGGGTGCTGCCCGGAGTCAGGCCCTCGCTAATATGATACTGATGAACTAGCCTGAGGATAGGTCATCAACATAAATAAAATGGACAACCCGTTTGAGCTCTGCCTTTGTCAGAGCTTAATGGGAACACCGTGATGTCCCATAGCCAGCAAAGGTAAGCCACTGCAGTCTATGGTAGAAGCAATCTACCAATCGCATGTTCAAGTCTCCTGGGGGAGAAAGGCTATAAGTAGAAAAAACATTTTTTAGAGATATAAAAAAAAAAAATTAGAAATTTACATTTCTCTTTCTCCAATTTAAAAACAAAAATAAAAGATAAAGATCATTGGTACTGCCATGTCCGAAAGTAGAATATTAAAAGGAAACTATTAATATATTTATCCTTTACAGTGAATGCAGTAATAAAAAAAAATGGCGAATAACCTTTATTTGGTCACTTTTCCTCCCCAAAAGCAAGTATAAAACTGATCAAAAAGTCATAATACCCCAATAAAAGATGAATAAAAACTACAGATTGCCCCCACAAAAATAAGCCCTTATATAACATGAAAATGAAAATACAAATACTTATGGGTGCCAGATAATGGTAATGCAAATAAAAAATTACATGTACTCAAGTAGTTGTCAACCAGACATGAAGCAGCACCATGTGAAGTGTATGCATACATACTGTGTGAGTGTTGGAACAGCAGGTTCAAAAAGCGTAGCTTCAGAAAAAGTGCATAATGGTAGCCAAACTATAGGAGTCTTTTATCAAACTGGTGTAAAGTAGCTTAATTGCCCATAGCAACCAATCAGATTCCACCTTTCATTTTGGATAGCTCCTTTGGAAAATGAAAGGAGGAATCTGAATGGTTGCTATGGGCAACTAACCCAGATCTCCTTTACACCAGTTTGATAAATGACCCCCTGTGTGTTTTCTATTATTGTTGTAAAGTTCAAAAGCTTCGAAGGAATTTCCTCATTGTATCCAGAAGATATTTGGAAACTTCAACCCCAAGGGGGTAAAATATGTAAGTGTTTACTTAATCACATTAAAACTGTGTCGGCATTATGCAAGACTTACACATTTGGAGCCCAGTTGGCTCATTCCTCAGCTCCAACAGTGACTCCTTCATAAATGGCCAATAATTTAGTAATAATACATTTACTGTACTAAAATGGTAACTATAATGCAAGAATTTAGGCTACTTAGAACTTAAACCATATTTATTGGAATACAATTTCTAAAATTCCATCCTGAACTTTTCTAAATTCTTGTAAGTAAATATGCAATGCACTATGCATTTGATAACTTGAATACACTTAATAATTTGAAAAGATTTATAAATCTGTCCTCGGAAAAAAAGTTTGAAAAGCTATATACAGTGTCTTGCAAAAGTATTCCCTCTCCTTAATCCTTTCCACATTTTTTCACATAACACCCACTAACTTAATTGTAGCAAGTATGTGTGAAGTTAAAAGAAAATGATACATTTTCAAAACTTTTAATAAATAAAAATCTGGAAAGTGTGATGTGCATTTGTCTTCAGCCCCCTGCACTCTTATACCCCTTAATAAAATCCAGTGTGACCAATTGCCTTCAGAAGTTACCAAATTAGTAAATAGAGTCTACCTGTGTGTAAGTTTGTTAGTGAACATTAGTGATCAAACAGCATCATGAAAACCAAGGAACACACTAGACAGGTCAGAGATAAAGTTATGGAAAAGTGTAAAGCAGGGTTAGGTTATGAAAAAAAAATATCACAAACTCTTAACATCTCATAGAGCACTGTGCATCATCTGAAAATGGAAGGAGTATGGCACAACTGCAAACCTACCAAGACATGGCCGTCACCCTAAACTGACAGCCCAGGAAAGGAGAGCACTAATTAGAGAAGCAGCTAAGAGGCCCATAGTCACTCTGTATGTGTAACACCCCAGAGTGGTGTTACCACTTTTGCACCCTGCTACTTTTTTTTATTGGTCTAGCCTCATGTCATCTTATGCATTTATTCCAGGTCCTCCACACTGTGCATTTCTAATGTTATGTAACTGTTCATGTAATGTGTCTGGTTCAGCAACAAGTGGCAGCAAACATGGCAGCTTTAGTTAGATAGAAGGGAACTCATCATTCCATTCTCCCCCCACCCCCCCCCCCTTTGGTCAGAAGTGGACCAGTCCTGCATGCAGAAGGAGGTGGGCAGTTCTGGTTTGTGCTGGTTAATATTCTATGTTGGAGCTGCCAGGATTTTAACCTATTCCTTAGCTGAAGATAAGTCAGACTAAAAAGTGAAGTGTAGCATAAAGATAAAGCCAAGTTATCAAGTCAGCTTGTCAGTAGAGCAGAGTGAGAGAAGGCTAGAGCAGAGTTGAGTTTGCCTGCCAGTTTAATGCTAAAGCCTGCTGGAACCAAGACAACGCCTATAAACTGTTTGAAGAAATGTTTATTCAAAGTAAAGCTGCCATTGAACTTCATCTCAAGGTCGAGACTCAAGTTGTTCTTTCCAATCCCTCAATTATTCCCCCTATTTATTGCTTTGGAGCCAAAGCCTGGGGTCCAGCCGTATCCAGGTAGGATCACCGTGACATATAAAGAAACAAATAGATCGCACTATACCACTCGGCATTCCTACAGCTGGGTCGCGTTATAGGAGGGCCCTGGGGGGAGGTGCCTGTTGCAATTTTTGGTGTCACGGAACAGGATCGATCTACTTTTGCGCCGTGAAGCCCCCATTATCTGTAAAACCCCCTTCAAGAAACTTTATAGCATATACTTACTGCTGGAGAGTGTGAATATGCATCAGTTGCATCACTGTGGCAAAACAGGGGTTAATAGGCCATTTTGGATTTGGGCATTGTGTGTTGAGAGGAAGACATCCAGCAGAGGGGAGGGAACCAAACAGCCCACCTTCACAGAGGAACCATTCTTACAGCAGAAGGAACTAAAGTGCTCAGTACAAGTTCCTAGGAGGACAGAGAAACCAACTGTACCCCCTACAGGATGTAGAAGTGGCGGCCATCTTGGAAAAGGGAAAATACAGTTCCTTTTTCCCTGGATCCTGAGAAGCAATGTCCACAGGTCTAAGTGAGTACTGATGGGGAAACTAACCTTGTGAGAGACTGTTAGGGGCCAATATCTGCCTGCCAGAGCATCATACTCCCCAAAATTGATCAGTTGCAGCGACTCTTAAAGGAGCCACGCACCAATTCTGCTTCTGTTGCCCATAGCAAGATGTACTTACGTTGCATTTTATGTTATGCAGACCCCTCTAGTCTGGTACAAAAGCCACAGTGATCAATCAGCAGCTGCAGCCACCTGCATCAAGCCTCCTCCTATGCCATACTACTTTGGGGCACTTTGGCTCCCACATTATTCATGAGAACCTCATTTACTCAAGGAATTCCGTGATAAAATATTGGCCACCTTTAAGCTATAACCAGCATCGCAGGACCAGAAAGTAGAAATCCTGATTCGCCAGTTATAGGGAGTTGCGCTCCGGGAGGCCAAGTCCTGGCCTCGGCCAGAGCGAAAAACAGCTGAGCAGATGATAGACAGACTCAGTACCACCTTTGAAACTAGGACCGCCTCCAAGCTTAAGATGCGCTTTTTTGGGAAGCGACAGCAGTCAAAGGAGACTTTGAGAGAATTTTCCTTGTCCCTGCAAGAAACAGTTTATTAAAGGTGTCCTCAACGAATCCCTCAAACGTCAGCTGAAGATTCTATCAGCTCAGCACCCAGATACCCCTTTCTTGAATTTTAAGCTTGCTGTCGGCATCCTGGGAGAAAGTCACCAATCTGAACCTCCCAAAGACAAGAAGGCATGGCCCGCACTACGGCCGGCTGCCCGTGGCCAGATAGTTGAGCATGGGGCTCAGGCGCCCGTCCCAGATGCTGTCGCAGCCCTGACTGCTAAAGCCTCCCTCCTAGCTGAGAATATGGAGAGGATAAGGAAGCAGCTAGAGCAACTGGAACAGCAGTCCAAGGCTGAGAAAGGGACTTCTGCACCAAGAGACCTCCCTACACCCGATCCACGAGAAGATCAGTGCCGGCCGACCGGTAGGTTGTCAGATTCTGGGTATCGAGACACTAGGAAGTGCATATGTCGGCATTGTCAGAGGCCTGGACACACCAAAAGGGACTTCTGGCATTTAAACGAGTATCTGAACAAATGCGAATTTTCTCACCCTTCGTGGTAAGGAATCGCAATTTATTCTAACATGGCGGCTAGCCGACTACAATGGTGGCTAAAATGGTGGCTACACGTGTGAGGCCATGGAGCAAGGAAATCTGGGAAAGCAAGATGACCCATAATGCCATGCATGCAGCCAATCAGCAGCCAGCCAGCCCGGTGATGTCGCAGCCCTATAAATACGGCGGTAAAAGCGTTTATTGCCCTATTTCTAGAGAAAAAGAGAAAAATAGACTAAGTTCATATTTGCTGTTATTTGCGCTAAAAGTGTTTCTTGTCATATTTCACTACAATATGAGAAAAATAGATGCAGTTCACATTTAGTGTTATTTGCACTAAAAGTGTTTATTGACATATTTCTAGAGAAAAATAGACTAAGTTCATATTTGCTGTTATTTGCACTAAAAGCGTTTATTGTCATATTTCACTACAATACGAGAAAAATAGACGCAGTTCACATTTGGTGTTATTTGCGCTAAAAGCGTTTCTTGTCATATTACACTAAAATTCGAGAAAAATAGACTTTGTTCAGATTTGGTGTTAATTGCGCTAAAATCATTTCTTGTCATATTTCACTACAATACGACAAAAATAGACGCAGATCACATTTGGTGTTATTTGCGCTAAAAGTTTTTATTGTCATATTTCTCTACAACACAAGAAAAATAGACGCAGTTCATATTTGCTGTTATTTGCGCTAAAAGCATGTATTGCCATATATTTAGAGAAAAAGAAAAAAATAGACTTAGTTCATATTTGGTGTTATTTGCACTAAAAGCATTTCGTGTCATATTTCACTACAATACCTAAATGACCTTTCTTCTCATCGGTAAGAAGGAAGGAAAAATTTGATGCGCAATGGATCCTGTCTGTGTAGCAGCTGTAAGGCCTGTATGGTCCCATCATAATTGGATTATGATTTGTTAGCCAAAAGCAGGAGTGGGTATAAAACACTGAAGACATGCAAATATTACCTTCACGTGTAATCTCTGTTTTAGATCCACTCCTGTTTTTTTTTGGCATTAGCAATACTCATGGATTACTGAGCAAATGCTGACCGAGTGAAGACGGATGCTCCCCAAACAGGATCCGTTTTTTGTGGGTTATTGTTCTGACGGATCAGAGGAAGGGCAAATTAATCAGTTACGTCAACACAAACTTACTGCTGACACCCTCTCCACTCTGTCGGGGGGCTTTTCTTGTATAAGCATTTAATAGAACAGGTTCTGTGGACATCTATGTGGAATCATCAGACGAGGGAGTAAAAGGAGTGCGCTTCTTCATGACACTTACATGGACCTGTAAGGCTGAGTTCATACTTGAGTTATTTGGTCAATTTTGGCGAATTTACGTATACTTTCTTATAATTTTAATCAAGTTTTGGTTCAATTTAATATTAAATATTTAATGAATTTACTAATAAACATTACATGTTGCCTAAGACAGGAGAGAATTGGCCAGTCTTCTGCTTATTCAAGGACGTGGTGTTGCATTGGAGAAAGCATGCATTGAAAACAATTCCTCTCCACCTGGAGACCAATCCTGACAAGATTGCTGCAAGTGCGGTATTGGCTGCTCATCGACCAAGATATTTCTGGGGGAAACCTACCTGGCATGAACAGACAATGAGAAGACAAAGGTTCAAGATAGCTTGGAGCCCAGAAGAGTTGCAAAGTTAGTCAAGATTCAAACCACTAGCCAGGCCCCGGTCTTATCATCCGGTGAAAACATCACGGGTACCCAGTCATCATGGAAATCCAAAGGAAGGCATCCTGTGGTGCATGGAGATGGAGAGGGTCTTCGGATTCCCCATGCACTATACGGACGTCTCAGAAATTCTCATGACAGCTGCTCCTTGGAAGGTCATGGAGCGTCCCGGTCATCTGGCACCTATTCGCCCCGCTAAATTATTTTGTGCATTAGCAATACTGATGGATTATTGAGCAAATGTTGACTGAGTGAAGGCGTTTGCTCCCCAGACAGGATCCATTTTTGTGGGTTATTGTTCTGACGCATCAGAGAAGGGCAAAATAATCAGTGACTTCAACACAAACTTACTGCTGACACCCTCTCCACTCTATCGGGGGGGCTCTACTTGTATAAGCGTTTAATACAACAGATTCTGTAGACATCTATGTGGAATCAGCTGACAAGGGTGTAAAAGGAGTGCGCTTCTTCTTGACACTAATGTGGACCTGTAAGGCTGAGTTAATACTTGAGTTATTTGGTCAGTTTTGGCCCCATGACTGCCCAAATAAGTGAAGTGTGTAGTGATTCTAATAGAGACACCTGTCATCTGCATGTCATACTGAATCACAGTATTATTTCACTACCCCAACACACTCCCTGTGTGTGTTACTGCAAGGCACGGTGTTCTACACCCATATAAAGGCTCTATGCAGACTGAAAATAGCTGTTTTTAATGCGATTCGTCACTAATTATTCGGATCGAAGTAAATTTTTCCGGAAAAATTCTGTGAATTGGCCAAATCAAATTTTTGAGAAATTCGCTCATCTCTGAGGCCAAGGATCGCCCCTAGGGAGGAAGAATACTAGGTCCCAAAGATCCAGCCTTTATGCCTAGATATGTGGGCGCTCTTCCCCTGTGGTTGAAGTTAACATCAACGGAGTAATGTTTTCTACTTTGATTGATACTAGATCTCAAGTGACTACCATCCCTCAATTTGCATTTGAAGCCGGAATGGAGCCCAGCTGACACAATTTCCGGAATCCTGGCTCCACATCATAGCTACTAATGACCAACCAGTGCCTATGTTAGGCTATTGGGAACCTACCTTACAGATTGAATATACCAAACTCCCACACCAAGGGGTAGTCGTGATCCAGCTCCCGGAAGATGACAATTGCCCTGTGGTCCTGGGAATGAATGTACTCGGCAACTACTACACTGAAGTGCTGGAAACCTTGCAGAAAGCCCTACTGACCGCACCCCATGTAACTTAACGCATAAACTTATAAACCAGACCAGCCAGGTGCTAGCTGCTCAACAAAAATTCAGCAACCAACAGGGTGAAATCTGTCGTGTTTGTATCAGGGATGCTCAGCCTATTCGATTCCACAAGATCAACAATGTTACACACAAGGATGCGTACCCCCTGCCACAAAGTGAGAAGTCTCAAGCAGCCCTGGGATCTGCTGCTTATTTCTCCACCCTGGATAAAATAACCAGTGGCTATTCGCAAGTACCCATGGCACCAGAAGAGAAAGAGAAAACAGCTTTCACTACCCCTATGGGTCTGTTCGAGTTCAACTAAATGCCATTAGGGATGTGCAATGACCCTGGGACATTTCAGAGACTCATAGAGAGATGTCATGGACACAAAAACTTTGAAACCGTATTGCTGCACTTGGATGATGTGATAGTCTACTCCAAGACCTATTTAGAGCATTTACAGCACTTGGCAGAGCTGTTCCAGACTCTGACCCAATATGGATTGAAAGTAAAGCCTTCAAAGTGCCCCAAGTGAAATATCTGGGACATGTTGTTAATGCGGAGGGTGTAAAACCGGACCCCGATAAGATAGCTGCAATACAAAGCTGGCCAGCTCCTAAAACAGTCAAAAAGTAAAGAGCTTTCTTGGATTTGCAAGCTACTACCGAAGATTTATCCGACACTTTGCTCAAATTGCGGGGCCTATCCAGGAGCTTTTAAAATGTCATCCTAAAGCAGAGGTGGGCAAACTTTTTGACTCGTGGGCCACAATGGGTTCATATATTAGACCTGGGGCCAGACCAATAATGATGTCTGAAATCAGGGTGGGGGGCGGAGTGGATGGATGGATAATCAGTAATTTATTGCTGTCCACTGTTGACCCATCCATCCCCCCCAGACATCAATCAATTATTACCATCCACTGATGTTCCACATTCATCTGCCCTGCCAATGCCATCCATTTAGCCTTGGTATGGACTGTAACTGAGAAGTTTAAGGATTATCTAGCGGCCACGCCTTTCACTGTCCACACTGATAATAATACGCTGAATCACTTGAACACTGCGTGTCTGGGAGCTCTGGAGCAAAGATGAGCCTCTAGACTGGCAAACTTTGACTTCACCATTAAGTACCAGACTGGCAAAACTAATGACAATGCCGACGCCTTGTCCAGGCTACCTGCCCAGAGGGAACTAATTTCTAAAGATGATCAGTGAGATGTGGAAATGCCAATGTTCTACTCCCAATTTGCCCAGCAGGAAGCTCTACACACTAGGCATCAGGCATCCAAAGCCACTAGTTCTCCCAAAACCTGTGGTCCCTCCCTGCCAGTTGATAATTAGCTGTGGCTCAAACTACAAGCAGAGAGTAGAGTCATTGGTGAACTGTTGGAGTATTTTTCCAGTGGGCGTGTACCGGAGATAATTGGCAGCAGAGAGCTGACTCTGAACTGGTTCGCCTCTGGCAACAACGGAAACTGCTCTTCCTACAAAGAGATCTGGTCCTGAGGAGAACGCTTGATCCAGTCACCTGTGAGCGCCTCCATCAGATAGTAGTGCCCCGAAGAGATGCTAAGAAGGTAATGGGCATGTACCATAACAGGTCTGGTCATTTTGGAACCAAAAAAACAGAAGCCACCATTAGGTGGCGTTTCTACTGGATTGGCATGAGAAGTGATATTGAAACCTGGTGCCGGGAGTACCTCACCTGTGCTGTGGCTAGACCAGCGAGCCCACCCCCCCCTTCATCCAATAGTGATTAGGAGTACTCTGGAAATTGTGGCTATTGACCACATGAAACTGGAACCCAGCAGATCGGGATACACCTATGCTATGACAATCGTAGACCACTACACTAAGTTTGTTGTGGCTTTACCTGTAATGGACTTAACTGCTAAAACTACTAAAATGTGGAAAAGCTTCATTCTGCCATATGGGTGTCCTGACAAGATACTCACTGATCAAGGATCCGCATTCGAGTCTCATTTGTTCTATGAACTTTGTGCCCTGTACAACTGCAAAAAACTGAGGACCACCGCATATCACCCTCAAGGCTGTGCCACCTCACAAGATGGCTGAGTGGCCGTTACTTCTCCCTGAATTAGTGTACCTGTACAATAACACGACTCATTGCTCCACTGGGTACACTCCATACTTCCTCATGTTTGGAAGTCAGGACCGTTTACCTGCTAACCTCGCCCTCGATGTCCCTGTTCTGGACTCTGAACTACTCCTTCCCCAATCTGAGTGGGTCAAAGAGCATCAGAAGTGCCTAGAGGAGGCCAGAGAAATAGTAGACTCCAAAATAGAGAAGGCCCAGCAAAAACAAAAACAGGACTTTGATCTACATGAACATGCTGAGCCCTTACAACCAGGAGACCAGGTCTGGCTAAGAAACAATCACTCAGTAAGCAAGCTGGATAGTTGCTGGGAACGTATACAGTAGTGGCTGTCCCCTCATCGGAGGTCTATGAGATCCAGAGAGAAGATAAAGGTACTCAGCGAGTAACAGGCTTAAGAAATGCCTGCAGGAACCTGTTCAAGAGCAGCCAAGAGAAGTGGATAAGTCATCCGAGCTACCATTGTCTCCAGAAACCGAGACTCCAACAGAGTTGCCTTCCATGCTTGACCCCCTTCAGTGGTTTTTCCAGCCTCAAATCCAAGTCTGGATGCCAGTTGCTGAGATTACTGCATCTATAGAACCAAGTCTGATTGCTGATCCTCCTTCAAAAGTCCCAGACTCTACCTCCGCCCCCCGGAGACTCTAAATTGTCTCTGCGGAGATCCCAACAGACCACTAAAGGTCAGCCGCCTGCCCGTTATAGGGACCTTCAGCAGCGGCCAAGGCGGAGACTTCCAGCCCTTCCTGTAAGTGAACCCGTGCTGTGAGAAAACATCCATTCGACTACTGAAGCCACAACAGGGACTGCTTCTAAAGGGTGAGAGAATTGTTGGTCTTTTCCATTTTGTTGCCCTGTTTTACCTCTTGCCCAGAAGAGCACAGATTGGTAAGACTCCATCCATCAGCCAAAAAACTATCTCCAGCTTGTGCACATTGGCGCCATACGTCATGTGGCTTACAAATTACATTTTTTCTTTTTTGCATTTTATGTTCCAGTTTTGCAATGTTACAAGCCTGCACCAAAAGAAAGGAATTAAACGTGTACCTTAGCTCTTGGTGATTTCTAGTGTGACATTTTTTGCACTATATTTTGCACTAAAGTATTAAGGTTCTGCAACGTTCAAGCACTTTAGCCCATTGTATGGACTCTGTTACGGGTACAACAATGTGACCTCTTATGCACTTTTTGAATGGACTTTGGAATTTATACTGTTAGCCAGATAGTTAGCATCCTTACTCCATCGCTCATGCAGACTGCCTCTGAGGATGCTGAATACTAATGGTCCTATTTTGACTTGCATTAGTTTAGAAAGCCTAGGTATTATATTGTATGATTTGCATATGCCCTTAACCTTGTTCTCTCCACAGACTTGGGAGGGGAAGGAGCCAGTATGTCATGTGTCTTTAGGATCATGTGCTGTTGCTACACAGGGAGGATCAAGTAGTAAAGTCACAAACAGTCTAAACATCTTAACCACTACAGGACCGCCTAACGCACGGATGCGTCCGGCGGGCTGTCCTGTAGTTCTGATACGACGCATCGGCGCGTCATCTCGCGTGACGCGAGATTTCCTGTGAACTACAGCAGTTTAACTACAGCATGCCAGCGATGATCCATCGCTGGCATGCTGTAGATGCGAATTAAATCGCATCAAACAGGTATATCAGACGCTGTTTTGTTAACAGCGTCTGATATACCTGCTACCTGGTCCTCTGGTGGTCCCATTTACTGGGATCGACCACCAGAGGACCAGGTAGCTATGTAAAGTTGCACCAAACACTACACTAACCCCCCCCCACCCCCCTCACTTATTAACCCCTTGTTAACCCCTTGATCACCCCATCTAGATTCCCTGATCACCCCCTGTCACTGATCACCCCCCTGTCATTGATCACACCCCTTGTAAGGCTCTATTCAGACGTCCATATGTGTTTTGCGGATCCGTGGATTCACGGATCCGCAGATCCTCAAAACACGGACACCGGCAATCTGCTTTCCGCATTTTGCAGATCCGCACATTGCCAGAACTATATAGAAAATGCCTTTTCTTGTCCGCAATTGCGGACAAGAATAGGACATGTTCTATATTTTTGGGAACGGAAGTGCAGACGCGGAAGCGCGGATCCGTAATTCCAGATCCGAGCAGGACAAAGTCTGTCCCCAAAGAAATGAATGGGTCCGCAATTCCGTTCCGCAAACAGAATTGCGGACATGTGAATGGGGCCTAAGGGTCCCTTATTACCACCAGTTAGATAGCTACTTGTTAGGTAGTTAGCGCCCAGCCCACCACACCGCAGTCACTGATTTTGGCACAGATTTTTTCATCCACATTGATCGATGCGAATAAAAAAATCTGTGCCGTTCATTTTTTTATTGTTTTTCAGCCCCTTGGGGTGTCTTCTTTCCAAAATAGGGTCACATGTGGGGTATTTATACTGTCCTGGCATTTTAGGGGCCCTACAGCGTGAGAAGAAAAATGCGTAAAAATGCCCTCCTAAAAGGTACTCATTGGAATTTGGGCCCCTTTGCGCATCTTGGCTGCAAAAAAGTGTCACTCACATGGTATCGCCGTACTCAGGAGAAGTAGGGCAATCTGTTTTGGGGTGTATTTTTACATATACCCATGCTGGGTGAGAGAAATATCTCTGTAAATTGACAACTTTGAATAAAAAAATGTAAAAAGTTGTCGTTTACAGCGATATTTCTATCACCCAGCATGGGTATATGTAAAAATACACCCCAAAACACATTGCCCTACTTCTCCTGAGTACGGCAATACCACATGTGTGACACTTTTTTGCAGCCAAGATGCGCAAAAGGGCCCTAAAACCAATGAGTACCTTTAGGATTTCACAGGGCATTTTTACGCATTTGGATTCTCACTCTTTAGGGCCCCTAAAATGCCAGGGCAGTATAAATACCCCACATGTGACCCCATTTTGGAAAGAAGACACCCCAAGATATTCGCTGAGGGGCATAGTCTGGAATCCAAATGCGTAAAAATGCCCTGTGAAATCTTAAAGGTACTCGTTGGAATTTGGGCCCCTTTGCACACCCAGGCTGCAAAAAAGTGTCACTCATGTGGTATCGCCGTACTCAGGAGAAATAGGGCAATGTGTTTTGGGGTGTATTTTTATATATACCCATGTTGGGTGAGAGAAATATCTCTGTAAACGACAACTTTTTAATTTTTTTTATACAAAGTTGTCAGTTTACAGAGATATTTCTCTCTCAAAACACATTGCCCTACTTCTCCTGAGTACGGCGATACCACATGAGTGACACTTTTTTGCAGCCTGGGTGCGCAAAGGGGCCCAAATTCCAACGAGTACCTTTAGCTTTTACAGGGCTGCTCACAATTTAGCCCAGCCCAAAATGCCAGAACAGTAAACACACCCCACAAATGACCCCATTTCCGAAAGTAGACACCCCAAGGTATTCACTGAGGGGCATAGTGAGTCCGTCTGAGATTTTTTATTTTTTTTGCCAGAAGTTAGCAGAAATGGAAACTTTATTATATATTTTTTTTCCTCAGAAAGTGTAATTTTCTGCTAACTTGTGAAAAAAAATGAAATGATACATGAACTCACCATGCCCCTCCGCGAATACTTTGGGGTGTCTTCTTTCTAAAATGGTGTGATTTGGGGGGTATTTATACTATCCTGACATTCTAGCACCTGAAGAAACATGACAGGTGCTCAGAAAGTCGGAGCTGCTTCAAAATGCCGAAATTCACTTTTTTGCACCATAGTTTGTAAACGCTATAACTTTTACCCAAACCAATAAATATACACTTATTGGATTTTTTTATCAAAGACATGTAGAACAATAAATTTAGAGAAAAATTTATATAGAAATGTAGTTTTTTTAAAAAAAATTTACAACAGAAAGTGAAAAATGTCATTTTTTTGCAAAAATTTCGGTCATTTTTGATTAATAGCAAAAAAAGTAAAAATGTCAGCAGCAATGAAATACCACCAAATGAAAGCTCTATTAGTGAGAAGAAAAGGAGGTAAAATTCATTTGGGTGGTAAGTTGCATGACGGAGCAATAAACGGTGAAATTAGTGTAGTGCAGAATTGTAAAAAGTGGCCTGGTCATTAAGGGGGTTTAAGCTAGGGGGGCTTAAGTGGTTAAAAGGTAACCCCGCTGCTAAAAAAAAGTATGTTCCTAGGTGTTTTAATGCACTACGCACAGCACTAAGGGGAATGTAAAAGCTACCAGTTCAGACATCAAGGTGACGAAGCGTAACGCATGATTAGACCTTGGTGCTGGAAGGGATTACAGGATGAAGCCACCCTTCTGTTTGTGGGCTTTCATTGCATAGTGGTGGAGTTACAGAGTGAAGACACCCCCATGCTTTTTTTGGTAATAGTAGACACAATACTCAAAAGAAAGCCAGGAATGATTGCTTTTTGCAGACCTTTTGGTTCTCTGGTTATTACCGAGAGGGAAAACTATGAATAGACACCCTACTCATATGGGCAGAGACCTAGTGGTAGCCGTCTCTATGTCAGTCTATGTATGTTCTTATGCAGCACTTTATCTTTTCCATGGGTACTCTTAGAGCACATCCTACGCACAAGCCGAGGACAGCTTGGCTTTTAGTAAGTGGGAATGTAACAACCCAGAGTGGTGTTCCAACTTCTGCACCTTGTTGATGGTCTAACCTCATGTCATCTTATATATATTTCCACGGACTGCACAAAATCTGGCCAATCGAACCCATTCAGTGCAGAATCCAGCGCCTCTTAATTTTATCTATATCTCTCTTTTTCACCGACTATATCTGTGAAAAAGAGAGATATAGATAAAATTAAGAGGCGCTGGATTCTGAACTGAATGGGTTACTGATGAGGTAATAGAGAAAGCGGTAGATATTTAAGGAGGTCCAGGTGTATGAAAAGTAGACGCCCCTGACGAAGCATTGGAATGCGAAACCCGGGTCAGGCTGGACTACGATTGTTTTAAGCTAAATTATTTTATGAGATGCGCTTTTATCACCTATGTCTGTGAGTATAATAAAAGAACCTTGTTATATATTTTAAACGATACCTTACTATTGGATCACTTTCGTTTGTAGAAGCATCGAGGATCTCAGAGGGGAGTTTGATACTAGGGCACATGCCTCTAGATTTGTGATGCGCTCAATTAACCATCTAGCTCCTGTGAGTATTATTCGATTACGCACACTACGGAGGTGCTACAGTACTTCACTATTGTTGCTATTTTTTGGCTATCACGCAGGAGACACGTGAAAGGGAATTATCCTGTGGGAACCTCTAGCTAACCAGTGTGGAGATTTGGAGAATCCTAAATGCGGATGGTTTGATTGGCCAGATTTTGCGCAATCCATTGAAATATATATAAACTGCTACGTGTGAATACCCCACTTCACTATTGGACTCGCCGCAGTAGTCAGGCAACGTATTGGAAGACTTTTCAATTATATCTTTTCATCGTATGCATTTATTCCAGGTCCTCCACACTGTGCATTTCTAATGTTATATAACTGTTCATGTAATGTGCCTGGTTCACCAGCAGGTGGCAGCAAACATAGCAGAGCTAATGTTAGATAGAATGGAACCCACCATCCCTTTCTTTGCCCCCCCCCTTTGGTCACAAGTGGGCCAGTCCTGCTTGCTACCAGAAGGAGGTGGGGCAGTTGTGGTTTGTGCTGGTTGAGACTCCATGTTGGAGCTGCCATGATTCTAACCTATTCCTTGGCAGAAGATAAGTCTGACTGAAAAATGAAGTGCAGCATAAAGATGAAGCCAAGTTACCAAGTCAGCTTGTCAGTACAGCAGAGTAAGAGAAGGATAGAGCAGAGTTGAGTTTGCTTGCCAGTTTAATGCTAAAGCCTGCTGGAAAAAGGACAAAGCCTGTAAACTGTTTGAAGAAACGTTTATTCAAAGTAAAGCTGCCATTGAACTTCATCTCAAGGTCTGGACTCAAGTTGTTCTTTCCAATCCCTCAATTATTTCCCCTATTTATTGCTTTGGAGCCAAAGCCTGGGGTCCAGCCATATCCAGGTAGGAGCACCGTGACACATAAAGAAACAGATAGGCCACACTATACCACTCGGCATTCCTACAGTTGGGTCGCATTATAGGAGGGCCCCAGGGGGAGGCGCCCTTTGCATATGAGCTATAGAGATCCACTGCTCAGGTGGGAGAGTCTGTCCATAGGACAACTTTTAGTTGTGTACTCCACAAATCTGGCCTTTATGAAAGAGTGTCAAGAAAAATGCAATTTTTGAAAGCAAGCCATAAGCAGTATCATTTGCAGTTTGCCACAAACCATGTACGGGACACAGCAAACATATGGATGAAGGTGTTCTGATCAATAGAGTTAAGCTTTTTGGCCTAAATGTAATATGTTATGTGTGGGAGAAAACTAACACTGCACATCACCCTAAACATACCATTCCCACCATGAAACGTGCAGCATCATGCTGTCGGGATGCTTTTCTTCAGCGGGGACAGGGAAGCTGGTCAGAGTTGATGGGAAAATGGATGGAACTAAATACAGGGCAATCCTGGAGAAAAATCTCTTAGAAGCTGCAAAAGACTTGAGAATGGAGTCTCCTTCTAGCAGGATAACAACCCTAAACATACAGCCAGAACTACAAAGGAATGGTTTAGATCAAAGCATATTCATGTGTTAGAATGACCCAGTCAAAGTCGAGACCTAAATCCCATTGAGAATCTGTGGTAAGGCTTGAAGATTGCTGTTCACGGATGCTCTCCATCCAATCTGACTTAGCTTGAGCTATTTTGCAAAGAAGAAAGGCAAAAATGTTATCCTCTAGATGTGCAAAGCTGGTAGATACATACCCCAAAAGACTTGCAGCTGCAATTGCAGTGATAGATGGTCCTACAAAGTATTGACTCACGGGGGCTAAAAACAAATAAAAGCCACACTTTCCAGATTTTTATTTATTAAAAGTTTTACAAACCATATATCATTTTCTCTTCAGTTCACACTCTTGCTACTTTGTCTTTGTCTATCACATAAAATCATTAGAAAATGTGGAAACGTTCAAGGGTATGAATACTTTTTTAAGGCACTGTATGTATGTCCTGGAAATGTCCTGCAAAACTAAATGGGATTAAAATAAACATGTAAAAAGTGAAGCTGCTATGTTCAGTGCCAGGGACCAATTAAACAAGTTGCGGACAGGAAGATGGACACACGGGAGCTGGGATTAAGGACCAGAGTGGCGGGTAGTAGGCAAGTACTCCTGTGAAAAGTTACTTATTTAATGACATACCCTTTAATGCTGTTTTCCTGTTATGTCTAGCAGTTCTGAGATGACTGCAGACATGGCCAGGAGTGTACATCCTCCCCTGGTCTTTAGAGGAGGAACTCATTATTGGAGCATGCACAGCACAGTTTCAAGCATTGTAACTAAGGGCCTTGGAGCAGCATGAAGATAACTAGCATAACGAACAGGAGAGAACACAAGAGAGGTGAGAATTGATATCTAGCACCACTAGAACACCCTTTTTATCCCTGTATTGAATAAATAAAGGTCCTAGATTGATAGAACATAAAATATATTATTAATGTTTCTAAACTTTTCAAAATTCATCTGAAAGTTGATAAATTAATTACACAATATTAATAACAGATAATTGGCCTGATTTATCATAGATCAGCATTTTACACCGGTCTATGATAACCCTGTGTGGTGACAGAGGCTGTACCTACCTTATGATGATGCATAAAGTCTTGTGAGGGGAAAACTGGAACCACTGCAAATAAGTGACGTTTAAACTGTTGAGTATCATGTGCCATTGTTGTGAAAAGTGAACATCGGCTACGAAGGAGCACGAGGGTGGACTAACTTTCTACAATGGAGTAGTTCACTGCCAAAATTAACTGGGAGGTAACAGACGTGTTTCTAAAACAACAGTTCAGCAAACCCTACTCCATATGGGGCTCTGAAGCGGACGGATGGTTGCTGTACCTCTGCTAATGAAGTTGCATCTGCAGAAAATGCAGTTATTGGAATTAGACGCTGATCAGAAAAGGTTTTCCTTCTCTAATGAGTCAAGTATTTTGCTTTATGACATGGATAGACCATTGGCGGATCCAGGGGGGGGGGGCAACGGGGCAATTGCCCCCCCCGAGAATGTGTGCGGCGATGGCGGGGCACAGGGAGATGAACGCTTTCATTGTGAAGCGTTCATCTCCATAGTCATCTGTATCGCCGTCCTCAGGACAGCGATACAGGTGGCTGCGCTGTGGGGCAGGGAGGGAGAGGCGTCTCCTTCCCTGATCCTCTGATAGGCCGCGGGCCTAGTGCCGGCAGCCTATCAGATGTTCGTGCAGGCGGCGCGATGACATCATCGCACCGCCTGTGAGCTGTACAGAGCGGGACACAGGCCGGAAGAGGCCTGCATCGCATCGCTGTGAAGGATGGAGGTAAGTATAAGTTTCTTGTTTTGTTTTTTTTTTGTTTTTTTTTAAAGACACGACCCACAGGCACATAAGGGGCATATGGGGGTCGGCAGTTTGGCACATGGGGGGGATTGTTTGGCACATGATACTGGCACATGGGGGGATAGTTTGGCACATGATACTGGCACATGGGGGATTGTTTGGCACATGATACAGGCACAGCACATGGGGGATAGTTTGGCACATGATACTGGCACATGGAAAGGGGGTTGTTTAGCACATGATACAGGCACATGGGGGGAATAGTTTGGCATATGATACTGGCACATGGGGGGTGATTGTTTGGCATATGATACTGGCACATGGGGGGGGGGATTGTTTGGCACATGATACAGGCACATGGGGGGAGATTGTTTGGCACATGGGGGGGATTGTTTGGCGCATGGAGGGCGATTGTTTGGAACATGATACTGGCACATGGGGGGGATTGTTTGGTACATAATACAGGCACATGATACTACTGGCACATGGGGGGGGTGTTTAGCACATGATAAAGGCACGTGATACTGGCACATGGTGGGGTTTGCACATGATATAGGCACATGGGGGTGGGGGGGTTGGTACTTGATACAGGCACATGGGGGTTGGCACTTAATACTGGCAAATGAGGGGGCAGCAGTTTGGCACTTGATGGCAAATGAGGTGGGGTTGGCACTTGATTCAGGCATTTGGGGGTTGGCACTTGACACTAGCAAATGAGGGGGTTTGGCACTTGAAAATGGCACCTGGGGCATATACTTGATACTGGCACATGGGGGGTTGGCACTTGAACTTGATACTAGCACATGGGGGGGTTTGGCACTTCATACTGGCACTTGGGGGGTTTGGCACTTGGTACTGGCACATGGGGGGTTTGGCAGTTGTTACTAGCACATGATGGGGGGGGGGAAGAGACACTTCATACTGGCACATGGGGGGTTTGGCCCTTGGTACTGGCACATGGGGGGGGTTGGCAGTTGTCACTGGCACATGATGATGGGGGAGAGGCACTTATTATTGGGGGCACTATTGAGGACCACAGCGGCACAGTATTGGAGGTAGTGGGATGTTTTGTCCAGAAAGATGGGAGGATGATGGAAAAGTAGTAAACTAAGATTTATTTTTTGTTAAACTGCAGAAATGGAAAATGACAGAAAAATGGTGGCCTGGTCTGAAAGGAGAAGACGAGGAAAGAGAACATCTTCATCAAAGGTGACGTCACTGGATGTAAGAGGTATGGGCGCAATCAGGGCCGCCATCAGGGGGGGTACAGCCCATACTCCAGTAAGGGGCCCAGACCCTGGGGGGGCCCGGCCAGTCCTGAAACTTTTTTTTTTTTTTATTGTGGCAGCCGGCTCTGGGGCCCAGTGCTCCTCCCCCTCTTCTTTCTGCAGCCCGTCCCTTATCTCCCGGGGCCCCGGGCCCCAGCTATCTTGTTCTGAGAACAAGATAGCTGGAGTCTCGGCAGATCCATGGGTAGATTGTAGTTGCTAGAAGGAGGTCTGTGACATCACTGGTCACATGCTCCTTAATAGTCACATGGACAAACCTCGACAGCAGCAGCAGCTTGTGGAGGGAGGAGGGGCTGTGTGCCTGCAGGCTGCTCAGTGATGGAGGATGTGCTGCAGTCCTGGAGTCCACAGAGCTTCATGGAGAGCAGGTGAGGGGCAGCTCATATATGAGGGGGTAGGTGGAGCACTCAGGAGCAGTGGGGTTTAAGTGGAGTGGAATCTGGTGCAATTAAGGGGGTTTATAGCACAGATCCAGGTGTATTCTGAGGGCCATGGTGTATGTGTGTCTATCTGTCCCTGTGTGTGTCTGTGTCTGCCTGTCTGTCCCTGCGTGTGTCTGTCTGTCCCTGCGTGTGTGTCTGTCTGTCCCTGCGTGTGTGTCTGTCTGTCCCTGCGTGTGTGTCTGTCTATCCCTGCGTGTGTGTCTTTCTGTCCCTGGAGTGTGTCTGTCTGTCCCTGCGTGTGTGTCTGTCTGTCCCTGCGTGTGTGTCTGTCTGTCCCTGCGTTTGTGTCTGTCTGTCCCTGCGTGTGTCTGTCTGACGTGCAAACTAGCTAATTTACTCACCTCACTGGAGCTGACATAATTGAAGAGAAGCGCTGTAATCTATATTATGTAATAAATTAACTAGGAGGCGGCACTGGGCTCCGGAGTGTGGCGCGATTCTGAAGAAAAAAAGGTCTTTGCTTTATTATGCCACTATTAATTTTGAGTGTCAGGGGTCACTTATGGAGGATCAGTGTGGATGGCACTTAGGGGGGACCTGTGGATGACATATATATAGCATAAGATGCCATATATGTGCCATCCACAGATCCCCCTGCCAAAAAAAAAAACAGTGCCACCCACAGATCCCCCCCCCCCAAAACAGTGCCATCCACAGATCCCCCCCTCAAAACAGTGCCATCCACAGATCCCCCCCCAAAACAGTGCCATCCACAGATCCCCTCCCCAAAACAGTGCCATCCACATATCCCCTCCCCAAAACAGTGCCATCCACAGATCCCTCCCCAAAACAGTGCCATCCACAGATCCCCCCCCCAAAACAGTGCCATCCACAGATCCCCCCCCCAAAACAGTGCCATACACAGATCCCCCCCCAAAACAGTGCCATCTACAGATCCCCCCAAAACAGTGCCATCCACAGATCCACCCCCAAAACAGTGCCATCCACAGATCCCCCTCTAAAAAACAGTGCCATCCACAGATCCCCCAAAAACAGTGCCATCCACAGGCCACCATTAGTTCAAATCCCACCAAATGCTCACCTTATGGTTAAAAATAATTTTTTTCTTATTTTTCTCCTCAAAAACCTAGGTGCGTCTTTTTATGCTTTTCTATCTTGAAATAAACTAAACCTTTAATGTTATTAAATTTAAATTAAATTTATATTAATTCACGCCCCATCCATCTACTCTTGGCCCAGCCCCTGGGTCCAAAGCCTTTATTTAATTGACCAGTTTTCTGTTGTTCACAAAAAATAAATATTTTCAATATGTTCCTGTTATGGCACTTCTAATATACATTTAAAGGATAACTGTCACATTTAGACCCTAATTTCAGTTTTCATATATGTAGTTACTAATATGATAATATACCTGAATCAATAACTATTAGACTTACTTACCCCTTATTTAATAAGATTCAGCCCTTAGCAACCAGTCTGCATAAAACTGCAATTTCACTATTCTGTTAAGATGGCCGCCCTCAGCCCTGAGGCTAATCCATAGGACACCTGCAGTGAAGTTAGTGAAGACCAGCTCTGTATATGGGGATTTGCAGTAAAGTTCCCAGGTCTGGCTGAAGCCTGTAGTCCTTCCACAAGCTCTCCTCTTATCAGATAAGGCTGGGTTCACACGAGCGTGTCCGGATTAGGTCCGGATGCGTTGCGGATGCGTTCAGTGAAAAATGTGCAATTTCACAGGCAAAGCCATTCAGTTTTGCCTGCGATTGCGTTCAGTTGTTCAGTTTTTCCCGCGCGGGTGCAATGCGTTTTGACGCGTTTTTCACGCGCGTGATAAAAAACTGAAGGTTTACAAACAACATCTCCTAGCAACCATCAGTGAAAACGTAACGCACCCGCACTTGCTTGCGGATGCAATGCGTTTTTCACGCAGCCCCATTCATTTCTATGGGGCTAGGGATGCGTGAAAAACGCTGAATATAGAACATGCTGCGATTTTCACGCAACGCACAAGAGATGCGTGAAAAAAAACGCTCATGTACACAGACCCATTGAAATGAATGGGTCAGGATTCAGTGCGGGTGCAATGCGTTCACATCACGCATTGCACCCGCGCGGAAAACTCGCTCGTGTGAAAGGGGCCTAAGGCTGTCATTTATACACTGAGCAGCCACATTGTCCTTCACTGCTAAGGGAGTGTCTGCCAAGCACAGGCATGTGGAGAAGTTCACACACACAGCCCAGCTCTGTTATCTCCTGTCAGGAAGAACCTGGCTTTTTATACATTCCCTTACAATGCTGACTCACTATCAGTTCCCAGTGCACGCAGCAGCGTGCTCCGTCCTCTCATCTGGTAGACGGAAGGAGCATAGCAACCTGATTTTATCTCAGGTAAATATAGCCAATACTGGAGACTTTTAGGTGGCTTTTAGGGGTTATTTATTTAAGAATCAGAAATTAAAACAGGGCCAACAAGGTGATATTAATCACCAGAATCCAATAGTAAAAAAAAAAAAAAATTGACAGTTATACTTTAAGCTTTTCTGTCACGTCGCCCCTCCCCTTCATTACATTCTCAGAAACAAGCAGAGCATGGATGTCAATAGAATTATGCCCCCCCCCCGGAAAAATTTCTGCGGACGCCCATGCACAGAGCCTGGATTTAAGGAAAGGGTAACTCCAGCCGGTGCTGGGGAGCGAGCTGGCCGGAATCAGCGACACAAGTACAGGGGGTGGGGGTCAATAATGGAGGGCTGTCTGGGGGCAAAATTAACTTGTGTGGGGGCAAATTACTTAGTGGGAGGTCAGTGTGGCGGGCAAACTACATGGAGGGCCGTGTGGGGGCAAAATTACTTAGTGTGGGGGCAAATTACATAATGCAGGGCTGTCTGGGGGTAAAATTAACTTGTGGGGGAGGGGCAAATTACTCAGTGGGGGTCAGTGTGGCAGGCAAACTACATAATGGAGGGGCATGTGGGGGCAAATTACTAAGTGGGGGCAACTTGCATAATGCAGGGCTGTCTGGGGCAAAATTAACTTGAAGGGGGTGGAAATTAGTCAGTAGGGGGTCAGTGTGGCGGGCAAACTACATAATGGAGGACCGTGTGGGGCAAATTACATAATGCAGGGCTGTCTGGGGGCAAAATTAACTTGGGGGGGGCAAATTACTCAGTGGGGCGCAGTGTGGCGGGCGAACTACATAGTGGAGGGCCGTGTGGGAGACGTCCTTGGATGTAAGAGGTATGGGCGAGATATATGGGTGGGGCTGTGTGTGGGTGTGGCTTGAAGGTGGACCGGGGGGGCCCAGGTCTTGAGCTGTGTAAGGGGCCCCAAAATTTCTGATGGCAGCCCTGGGCGCAATATATGGGTAGGGCTGTGTGTGGGTGTGGCTTGAGGGTGGGCGGGACACAGGGGCCCCATAAGTTGAGAAGTGCCCTTCCCAAAACCAGGTTCTGAATCCGCCACTGGGATAGACGTTGGCATGTCAGACAAGAAACAACAAAATGACAAACACCCTGCAATCCTTGCTGGAAGAACAGAAGCAAGTGGTAGAAGTGTTATGGTCTGGTGAATGTTTTCGTGGCATTCTCTGGGCCCACTCATCCATGTCGGTCATGGAAGAGCATGACTAGGACTTTAAATTACTACCATGGCCCCTTAAGTCCCCAAACTTGAACCTAATTTAGCATCTGTGGGACGAACTTGATCGCCATGTTCACTCTGTGGATCTTCTCTCACATACCCTCCAGCAGCTGTGGGATGCACTGCAGTCACCCGGGCTCCTGATACTTATGACAACCTACAATGGTCACTCATAAGATTAGGTGGTGGTCATTATATATATACAGTAAATATATATATATATATATATATATATATATATATATACACACACAGTATATATACATTTCCCTAAAGTCAATCCAACTCACATCGTGTGGGCACCACACTTTTAAGCCCTCAAGTGCCCATGGCATCTGAGCAGTCAATTATTGTTTGGGATTGGGAGCACTGTGCTCCTGGTTTCCTGGTTACCACATGGCTCCCCCACAATGAGATTGAGCGAGCCATTTATTTGCTATGGCAGCCTCGTACCTTCTGAAGACTCTAAGGCCTGTCATAGCTATGTTTCTATGGATCATTAGTATCAATGTGTCCCAAACTGCCCAAACTATTAAAATGTAAACGCATTTATCCTGTACGGTAAATGCCATAGCGGAAAAAAATCAAAATGGACGATTCACATTTTTTTTGTTCAAAACCTGCCAAATAAATTGAATAAGATGTGATCAAACAATCATACATGCTCCAAAATATATGTACATTTTTTAATGCAATATATACACAACACAGACCCCAACAATCAAATCTTTTGCTCTCTATGACATATCGTGAATCATGATGCTTTTTAAAACCAGATGTACACTTTTGCAGTAAAAATGAATATCACTCTGCTTAGAAACATACCATAATGACCTGTTCTGAACTATAGTATACAGTTTCCATGTAGAAACTGTTAAGCTGTATGATCAGGCTACTGTGCTTAAATAACTATATATTGTTATAATATTATACTATTTATAATGGTCATATTCTTCAGGCTGTTCAGGTCTACAAGAACTGTTCTGGCAGCCTTGACATGATTCAATGCATGTGAGAAAGGTGAGAAAACTTTTTCAGTAGCAGCAACACAAAACAATCTACTATAAGTTTTTATGTTTTCTTTATGATAGCATCTACAGTAACTGCTGCCAAGACCATCACAGAGATCCTCCCCGTCAACACCCAGCACTTGCGGCACATGCCTATTAGCACAATATATTCCTTGTTATTGCTACTGTATGAATACTAAAAGTTTATGCAAGGTGACTGAAAGGGACACTCCCATCAAATTTTTTATCAATTATTAACAGTCCATGTGTGACTACTCTATGTATTCGTTTTCAGTTTTTTTTTTTATTATAAAAATGGTGGATGTGGTTATCTTTTTATTTTTTAAAGTATTTCCAGGTACTGTATTAAGGCTCATGCATATTAACGTATTTTCTTTCCGTGTCTGTTCCTTTCTTTTTTGCGGACCATATGGGGAACTATTCATTTCAATGGGTCCATAAAAGAAACGGAAGTGTGCACTCTGTTTCCGTATGTCCGTATGTCCATTCTGCAAACAAATAGAACATGTCCTATTACCCTGTACTCATGTACTATGCCAGGATCAGCTGAGCTGAGCGGGCTCCTGCTTCCTCCGCTAAGCTAAGAGCTGCCATGCAGTTCTTTTAGCTTAGCGAAACAGGCAACAATTTTTTTTCATTTTTTCATCACCGTCTTCCAAGAGCATTAACTTTTTTTTATTTTTCTATCAATGTTATCATATGAGGGATCACTTTATGTAGTATAAGTAGTAGTTTTTAATGGCGCAATTTGGGGTACACATAACTTACTGATTGACTTTTATTAACACTTTCTTGGGGAATGGGAAAAAACATTAATACTGCTATTGAGTTTTTACATTATAAAATGAGCCCTCACAAAGCTCTGTAGACATAACTATAAAAAAGTTATGGGGGTAATATGGTAATGAAGAGAAAAAAAAATTCTTTTGATTTTTTTAATTTTTAAATATTAAAACACTATGTCAATGTAGTATTATTGTAATCATACTGACCTAGAGCATTAAGTTAACAGGTTAGTTTGACAGCATAGAGAATGCTGTAAAAACAAAACCCATAAAAGGGCGGGTTCACATCACCGTTATGGATTCCGTCATTGTTTTCCGTTATAACATGGTTATAACGGAAAATCATGGAATCCATAAGACGTAAGTCAAAATGGAAGCCTTTAAGAGGTATTCCGTTTTGATCCTTCATAATACAAGTCTATGGGAAGTCCTGCATAAAGGAAACCAGGACCGATCCGTTATGCTGGCCATAGACTTGTATTATGACAGAATGCAAAACGGAAGCCATTCAGTTTTGCTTTCCGTCATAATAGAAGTGTAAGGAAAGGACTTTGTTTTCCGTCTTGCATAACAGGAACCAGACGGATCTGTTATGATTCCCATATACTTCTATGTTATAATAACAGAAAACAATCATGGAATCCATAACGGTGATGTGAAAAAGCCCAAACTGTGGTAAAATTGCGATTCTTTTCCAATTCCACCCCACTTGAATTTTTTTTTCGAGCTTCCCACTACATTGTATGCAATGTTAAGTGGTGTCATTAGAAAGTACAACTTGTCATGAAAAAAAACAAGCCTTCATACGGCTATGCGAACAAAAAAAAAGGTATGGCTCCGGAAAGGCCGGGAGTAAAAAATGTAAACACAAAAATTGAAAATCCTCTACAGCTCAAGAGGTTAAGTCCTTACCCTGGGTTCAGACCTGAGCGTTCTAAAAACGCGCGTTTTTGTCGCGCGTATTTCAGCGTGTTTTGCAAATAGGAAACGCGCGATCGTACGCGCGTTCTTGTGATTGACTACTGTGGTGTCTAATCACAAAACACGCGACAAACGCCCCAAAAAAAGCTCAAGTACTTGTTTATGCGTCGGGCGTTTTACAGCGCGTTCAAACGCGCTGTATAACGCTCAAGTGAGAACCAGGGCCATAGGGAAGCATTGGTTTTCATGTGTTGAGCGTTTTACAGCGCGTTTGAACGCGCTGTAAAACGCTCAGGTGTGAACTTAGGGTTAGGTAAGTTACCACACTATAATAAAACAAAAGTTAACAAAACTTATACTTTAGTTTAAACTGAAAACTAGAGATCCTCATTAGAGATCAACGAACTTATTCTAAACTAATCGGATTTGTTATGAATTCCGCAAAAAATCTCTGCCAAATGAATGCAAAGTTTTAGCGATTCCATTCCAGAATCTGAAGCTTCTACAGTTCCTAAGTGTTTTATAGGCATATTCCCAAGCAATCCCAGCATACATTTTGCTGACTATACTACACAATTGCACCTTTTTGATTTAAAAAAAAAGCTGCAATTTTGATACCATTTAACCCTTTTGGGACATGGCCTAATTTAAATTGTTCAATTTTTAATTCTCCCTTTCCGCACTTTCCAAGAGCCATGGTTTATTTTGTTTTCTGTTCAGATAGCCCCATAAATGCATGTGGGACAAGTTGTATTTCCTTATTACAGTGTTTATTTTACCATGACTTGTACTGGAAAATGAGGAAGCAAATTCTTTGTGTGGTGAAATTGGGAAAAAAGGCAATTCTGCCAAGGGTTTTGGGCTTTTACTTATGCAATGTTCACTGTGCACTAAAAATGACATAACAACCTTATTCTGCCGGTTAGTACGATTATGACGATACCTAATTCATATAGTTTGTATTTTGTTTCTCTATTACTTTTAAAAAATAGAAACCTTTGAAAAAAATGAGCTGTACTTGGACATATCTCCTTTTTCATCCAGGCAGATCCTCTGATATGAGCATCGGCATGAAGTTCTCTGATGCTCTCCCTTTGCCTGCACTGAATCGCGCAGGGCTGTGTCTGCAGATGTATCGGGTCTCTGCTAGGCGGAGGCTTCCATCTAGCAGTGGGCCTGGTGACGTCACCAGCACTAATGGGCGGGCTTTAGCGCTGCCCTAGCCTGTAAAGCACTAAAGCCCATTAGTACCCATTAGTATTAGTGACATCACTGACAACACTGATAGGCAGAAGCCTCCACCTAGCAGTATGAAAAATCTAAACAAATAGCCCTTGCCCTGCCCGATACAGCACAGGCAACGGAGAACATTGTAGCATGAAATGCTCTGATGCTTATATCAGAGGGACTGTCTGGGTAAAAAGGGTATATATCCGCGTTCAGCTCAGAATCCATTCTGAGGCCATTTGAGTCAATATATATTACCTTTATTTATGAAAAAAATCCCAAATTTATCAAAAATTTGGAAAAATTCACTATTTTCTAAATCTCAATTTCTCTACTTTTAAGACAGATAGTAATGCCTCATAAAATAGTTATCAGTCATCATTCCCCATATGTCTGCTTTATGTTGGCATCATTTTGTAAATGTCATTTTACTTTTTTAGGACATTAGAAGGCTTAGAAGTTTAGAATCCATTTTTCAAATTTTCAACAAAATTTCCAAAACCATTTTTTTAAGTACCAATTCAGTTATAAAGTTATTTTGATGGGCTTACATAATGGTAACCACCCATTGTTACAAACTTTGTTAACACTTTCGGTGTTCCACAAGAATTAAAAGGAAAATGGAGGCGAAATTTAATTTTTATGCAGATTTTTCATGTTAATCAATTTTTTTTCTTGCAACACAACAAGGATCAACAGCAAATTACATAATGGTAACCACCCATTGTTACAAACTTTGTTAACACTTTCGGTGTTCCACAAGAATTAAAAGGAAAATGGAGGCGAAATTTAATTTTTATGCAGATTTTTCATGTTAATCAATTTTTTTTCTTGCAACACAACAAGGGTCAACAGCAAACTAAACCTTAATATACATTACTCTGATTTTTCAGTTTACAGAAATACCCCATATGTGGTGGTAAACTGCTCTATGGGCACGTGGCAGTGGTCAGAAGGAAAGGAGCGCCATATGGATTTTGGAGGCATTATATTTGAAGAGACCCTGATGCTCACCTACAGTGGGAAACTTCAAAATGTGACCCCATTTTGGAAACCACACCCTTTAATGAATATTTCAATGGGGTACTGAGCACTTTGAACCCCTAAGCGTTTTATGGCATTTGAAAAAACATTGCTGTGAAAATGAAAAGTTTTATTTTTTCCAATAAAATGTTACTTTAGCCCCAAATTTAAAATTTTCACAAGGGGTACCAGGAGAAAAAGCACTCCATAATTTGTTACCCATTTGCTCCTGAATACAGCAACACCCCATATGTGATGGCAAACTGCTGTGGGGGCTCATGGCAGGACTTAGAATGGAAGGAGCGCCATATGGCTTTTACAGCGCAGATTTTGATTGATTGGTTTAAGGGCGCCATTGGTTTTTATTTTTTGAGTAATTGTCTTATGTGGGGGCTCATTTTTTGCGGGATGTGGTGACGGTTTGATTGGTACCATTTTGGGATTCATAAGACTTTTTGATCGCTTGGTATTAAACTTTTTGTGAGGCAAGGGGAAAAAATGTCTCTTTTGGCATTTTCTTTTTACAGTATTCACCTGAGGGGGCATATAATGTGATGATTTTATAGAGCAGGTTGTTATGAATGTGGCGATACCAAATATGTCTATTATTTCTATTTTTGTTACGTTTTTCACACAGTGAAATTATTTTTGAACAGAATAAAATCTTGTTTTTGTGTTGCCATTTTCTGAGAGCCCTATTTTAATTTTTTTTGGCGATTGTCTTAGATTGGAGTTCATTTTTTGCGGAATGAGATGACGGTTTGTTTGGTACCATTTTGGGGTACATGAGAATTTTTGATCACTTGGCATTACACTTTTTTTTTTATTTTTTTTTTTTTTACAAATCCAAGGGGTTAGGTCATGTGATATCTTTATAGATCAGGTCATTACGGACTTGGCAATACCTAATATGTATACTTTTTTTTATTTACCGTAAGACGCACCTAGGTTTTAGAGGAGGACAATAAGAAAAAAATATTTTTCATTAGATCTCAGATCAGGCCAGCAATCAGACCCCCAATGTTAATCAGACCTCATCTGACAGCCCCAATCAGACCCCCAATATTAATAAGCCCCTTAATCAGTCCTCAGATCAGACCCCCAATGTTAATAAGACCCCAGTAAGACCTCAGATCAGACCCCCATGCTATTTATGAACCCCTAATTATGAGCCCCATGCCATTTATGAACCCGCATTAGCCCCCATGCCAGTTATGAGCCCCAGTGCCATTTATGACCCCCATGCCATTTATGAGCCCCCAGTGCCATTTATTATGCCCCCAGTGCCAGTTATTATGCCTCCAGTGCCAGTTATTATGCCTCCAGTGCCTTTTATTATGCCTCCAGTGCCATTTATTATGCCCCAGTATGAGCCCTAGTGTCATAGAGCAAATAAAATAAAAAACTCACTTACCTCTCCTGCTCCTGGATGCCACCTCTCCTCACCTCCAGCGCACTCTGTCTTCTTCCTGCTGTCAGCTGTGCTGTGACTCGGCAAGCACAGTGTGAGGTCAAAGCGCGCCCACACACTGTGCACAGCCTTCACAGCTGACAGCCAAGGACCAGTAAGTGGTGAGTACAGAGCCCTCACCGCTTCCCAGTCCTCCTGTACTAATGAGCGCTTCCAAAATGGAAGAGCTTCATTAGTATTCGCCCAATAAGATGCAGGGGCATTTTCCCCCCACTTTTTTTTTGGGAGGGGGGGGGGAATGCGTTGTGTGGGGTAAAAAATACAGCATTTAAGTTTTACACAATAATATTATTTTTGAAACAAAAAAAATCATGTTTTAGTGTCTCCATAGTCTGAGAGCCATATTTTTTATTTTTTCTTGGGCGATTGTCTTAGGTAGGATATCATTTTTGCTGGATGAGATGACGGTTTGATTGACACTTTTTTGGGGTGTATATGACATTTTGATCGCTTGCTATTACACTTTTTGTGATGTAAGGTGACAAAAATGGCTTTTTTTTTACACAGTTTTGTATTTTATTACAGTGTTCACCTGAGGGGTTAGGTCATGTGATTTTTTTTTATAGAGCAGGTTGTTACAGATGCGGCAATACTTAATATGTTAATATTTAACACAATTAAAGCATTTTTAAACTAAAAAATCATGTTTTAGTGTCTCCATAGTCTGAGAGCAATAGTTTTTTCTATTTTTTGGGCGATTGTCTTAGGTAGGGTTTCATTTTTGTGGGATGAGACGATGGTTAGATTGGTACTATTTTGGGGGGCAGATGCCTTTTTGATCACTTGGTGTTGCACTTTTAGTGATGTAGCACAGTTTTTATTTTATTTTTTTGACAGTGTTCACCTGGGGGGTTAGGTCATGTGATATTTTTATAGAGTCGGTCGATACCTGCATTGGTTGTAAGTGTATTACACTGTGTAATACACTTCAGCCTGCTTGCCTGTGAGATCCAGGGGGCTGGATCTCACAGGTTGTCATGGAAGGCAGCCATGATGCCTAAGGAAGGCATCGGGCTGCCTTCCCTGCCATCGGGTCCCTGTCACAGCAGCGTGGGGACCCGATGGCCACCCTGCACCCCGCCGGATCCCGCACGTGTTTTCACCAATGCCGGCGCATACAGCAGGGGTCCAGCTAAAGCTCCTGCACCCGCCCGATGGAAGTATTTTAAACTGAATTTGCTGTGCAATGGGGAGCCAGTGAAGGAATTGACAGAGGAGGGAGTTGGATTAACCGGGCAGCAGAGTTGAGAATAGATTTGAGGGGAGCAAGAGTGCTGGATGGAGGGCAAACACAGGAGGATGTTACAGTAGTCCAGGTGGGAGATGACGAGAGAATGCACTAGTATTTTAGTTGGCTCAGGGGTGAGGAAGGCTTGAATATGAGAGATGTTCTTAAGTTGAAGACGGCAGGTGGAGGTGAGGGTTTGTGTAGCTGGCCAGCTAAGACCTGTCCTAGGTTGCGAATATGTCTTATATGTTTATACAGCTAGACCTGCTAATAACCTTAATCCAGTTCATATGTTTGCATGTTAAAGATAAAAGCTGAGTTATTTACTGTGACTTCATGTTTTTGGATGTCATGTAACAGTTATATATTGTGTTCACAGAAGCAGAAATAATAATATATCTTTAAGATTCATTATATGAATGTAAAGTAAGCTCAATGACAAAGCAGAATTAGCAGAAAGCATAGAGTTAAACTGTTCTCACTGCCCAGGAGTAGAGTGTGTACCGAATTTTGGGATTTTTGGCACCCGGACCCAAACTCGAACATTTTCGTAATAGTTCGGGTTCGGTGTTCGGCAGATTTTATGGCGCTTGTTGAAAAGTTGATGGTCAGCCAATCAACGAGCTTCTAACTATTTTGCCCTTAGAAGCTAACACAGCCATGCCTATTGATGGCATGGCTGTGATTGGCTAAGTGCAGCATGTGACCCAGCCTCTATATAAGCTGGAGTCATGTAGCGCAGCACATCACTCTGCTGTTAGTGTAGGGATTGCTGTGGTGCTCTCAGGGAGAGAATAGTAAACAAGCTTTGCTGAGTAATATCTGATATCAGAATTGGGTTCACTCAGCGATCTACAACGGTTTTGTTCTTATGGGTGCAATGGCAGTTTTTTTTTATGAGGCCAGTGACAAAGACTTTTATATTTCTGTAAGTGCTTGGTGTCGGCGGCCATTTTGTGCAAGTGATGTGCACACCAAAGATAGCTCCAAGGAGTTCCCCAGCATGGCAGTTCTTCACACAATGTGCAGATGACAATACACAAGTTGTTTGCACGCAGTGTAATCAGAGCCTAAAGCGAGGCATACAGGTTCTGAACCTGAGCACAACCTGCATGACCAGGCATCTAAGTGCAAGACACGAGCTGCAGTGGAGTAAACACCTCCAAAACCAAGAAAAGTCTCTGGCTCCTCCTGCTCCCTCTTCTGCTGCAATCTCGGCCTCTTCCTCCACCTCACACTGAGCAGGAGTCTTGAACAATTACAGCCAGCCTCACACTCATCCTATCTGGGAAATTCCTGAAGCCTAGTGAACCCCATAAAATATTGCAGTGATGGGCTACAAGTGAGCAGACCTTAAAAAGCATTGGAGGTGAGGGCCTGAAGCCTAGCGAACCTTACAAAACCTTGTAGTGAGGGCATATATATTCTGTATGGAAGAGGAGGCAGAGGAGGAGGCGGATGAGAAAACAAGATTCAAACATATACCCTTTTTTTGTGGTGAAAAGGGTAAAAAAAAACTCAATCTTGTGGATTGAGTACATTATAAAGCATACATTGGTCCTCATTAGCTCAGCTTTCCTCTGGTGGAGTGGAGAAGTCAGGGGCAATCCAGGCCTTGTTCATTTTTATCCGAGTCAACCTGTCAGCATTGTCAGTGGACAAGCGGATACAATGCCACCAGCAGCACTAAATACGCTGAGGGCAGGCCAGCACCTCCAAGGCGTAAAGCGCAAGTTTGTGCCACGTGTCCAGCTTGGACACCCAGTAGTTGTAAGGCACTGAGGGATCATTTAGAACGCTGACACGGTCTGCAATGTATTCCTTCACCATCTTCCAATACTTTTCCCTCCTTGCAGCACTAGGCCGCGATTCAGGGTGAGGTTGCTGGCGGGGTGTCATAAAAGTGCCTTGGAAAGTGTTGCCCTGCCTCTGTTGGAACTAGTGTGTTCCCCTTGTCTCCCTTCCTCGGTTGCCTAAGGAAGTACGCACTCTGGCAGCCACATTGTCAGTTAGAAAATTTTGGAGCAATCTGTCAACAAGTACCTTCTGGTATTGCACGGTTTTACTCGTCCTCTCCACCACAGGAATGAGAGATGAGAAGTTCTCTTTGTAGCGGGGGCCGAGAAAGGTGAACACCACAGTAATCTGTGTTACCTAAAATGTGTATAACACGAGGGTTGCGAGAAAGGCAGCTTAACATGAATCAGCCATGTGTGCCAGAGTACTAACGGGCAAGACGTCGATGTCAACTTCAGGATGACTCTCCATACCCTCATCCTCCTCCTCCTCTTCTGCCCATCCACGCTGAACAGATGGAATTAAAGTTCCATGGGTACTAGCCTCTGTAGCAGAGGCAACTATCTCCAGCTCATCCTCCTCCTCCTCTTCATGGCCCAATTCGCACTGAGAAGACGAACTGGGGGAGATCTGGCTATCACCCTGTGTCATCCCCTCCCCCATTACCTCGTCTGCCACATTCAAAGGATCCTCTTTAATTGTGAGCAGCGATTGTTTGAGTAGACACAGCAGTGGGATGGTTAAGCTGATAATAGCGTTATGACCACTAACCATCTGTGTGGATTCATCAAAGTTTTTTAAAACCTCACATAGGTCTGACATCAATGCCCACTCCTCGCTTGTGAATAGTGGCAGTTGACTTGAAAGGCGACAACAATGTTGCAGCTGGTATTCCACAACTGCCCTCCGCTGCTCACAAAGCCTGGCCAACATGTAAAACGTAGAGTTCTACCGCGTGCTCACGTCGCACAACAGTCGGTGAGCTGGAAGCCGCAAGCGCTGCTGCAGCGTTGACAGACCGGCTGAAGCTTTGGACGACTTGCGGAAATGAGCACACAAGCGGCGCACCTTCACTAGTAGCTCCTGCAAATTGGGGTAGACTTTGATAAACCGCTGAACCACTAAGTTTAAGACGGGGGCTAGGCATGGAATGTGTGTCAGGTTGCGGAGCTCCAAAGCCCCCACCAAGTTACGGCCATTTTTGGACACAACCATGCCTGTTTCTAGGTTGAGTGGCGAGAGCCACAGCTCGGTCTGGTCCCTTATACCCTGCAACAGCTCTGCGGCTATGTGCTGTTTGTCCCCTAAACAGATCAGCTTCAGCATGGCCTGTTGATGCTTACCCACAGCAGTGCTATACTACTTCCAGCTAGTGACTGATGTCTGACTGCTGTTGTAGGTGGAAGTGGAGGAGGAGGCGGCGAAGGAGGAGAAGTGGGGGTTGGAGCCAGTAACATAGCTGCTGGCGGAGACCCTGATAGATGTATGGCCCGCAATCCTTGGCGTCGGTAGCACCTGTGCCATCCCAGGGTCCGCCTCACTCCCAGACTCCACAACATTCACCCAATGTGCGGTCAGGAAAATGTAGCGTCCCTGGCCACCAGCACTTGTCCATGTGTCCGTGGTGAGGTGGACCTTCCCAGTAAGTGCGTTGGTCAGGGCACGGGTGATGTTCTAGGACACATGTTGGTGTAAGGCGGGCACGGCACACCGTGAAAAATAGTGGCGGCTGGGGACTGCGTACCGAGGGACGGCCACCGGCCTCAGTGTCCACAAGCCTAAATGGCAACCTTTCCAGGGGCAGTATTTTCGAAAGTTGTGCATTCAGTGCTACGGCCTGTGGGTGGGTATTTGCGCTTGCGTTCAAATGCCTGTGTTATCGACATTTGGATGCTGTGCTGGGACAGGAAACTGGATGTTGTTGCTGACGGTTCATGTGAAGGTCCAGGTGCAGGGCGAGGGGCACCTGGGCCTGCGCCTTCGACAGGGGATTGGCCAGCAGTGCGTAACACAGGGGAAGTGGAGGCAGTGCTGGGAGCCGCAGATGCAGAGTGCGGACCCAGGCGTTCGGCCCACTTATTAGGGTCCTTGGATGCCATGTGGCGGATCATGCTGGTAGTGGTGAGGTTGCTAGTGTTCACGTCCCGGCTCATTTTGGTACGACACAGGTTGCAAACTACCACTCTTTTGTCGTCTGCGCTTTCCTCAAAAAAGAGCCATACTGCAGAAAACCTACCCCTTGGCAATGTAGATTTACGCGTGGGGGTGCTCGGTGTAACGGTTGTGGGCCTGTTTGGTGTGGGCTGACGTTTCCTTTTTGCCACCCCACTGCCTCTTCCAGACTGTTGTGGTGCTACGGATCCCTCCCCCTCTGTACTGCTGTCCTCGCTCGGCTTTTAACCTAACCATGTTGGGTCAGTGACCTCGTCGTCCAGCACCTTCTCTTCCACTTCCTCACTCTGCTCATCCTCCTGCTTTGACCGAACCACCACCTCAGTGATTGGCAACTGTGTCTCATCCTCATCCACCTCATGAACGAATGATTGCGGTTCTCCACCGTCATCTTCTTGGGACTGTGAAGGCTCAAGAGGTTGGGAATCAGGGCACAATATCTCAGGTACCTCTTCAACCATGCTTGGCGAGAGAGCCAAACCAAGTACTGGTGCTGAAAAGAGGTCATGTGAGTGTGGGATCACTTGTTTGGCCAGAAGCGACATGGTAGGAGGAAGGAGGATCAGAGTGAGGATTCGGTTGACCAGACTCTTGGCTACAGAGACTGGACTTTTTTTTTTTTTAAATCAAGTCATTTTATTTAAAAAATTTCCGGTTTGTACAATCGGATATACATCACATATTCATCAACGTAAGCAAGTAATGACCCAACATGGGCACATTGATACACGAATTTCAAACATAGAAAAGTGTAACCCCCCCCCCCTCCCTAACCTGCACCACGCCACAATGTCAATTCGTTTTTCTCCCTCACACAGCGAGTGAGAGCGGCAACCCCTGTTTCCACCATATCTTATTGATCAGTGAGCAGTACGTTATTGTGTTATGCTTCACCATTATCTAGGTGTCAGCCCCAGTTGCATGGATAGAAGGCGCCTAGAGGGTAGTCCTGGTGTTCGCAACCATGGTCCCCATATAGACTCAAACTTCTTAATCGTACCATTTTTAAAGTATATCCCTCTTTCAAGCTCAATTATCACATTCATACGTGCAATATATTCCACCCTAGCCGGTACTGTAGTGCTTATCCAGTATTTGGCTATTAATTTCGTAGCTTGGTACAGTGTTCTACTTATGCCAATATTAAGATCGGTTGTGGATTCGTCTTGTAGCAAGCCCAACATGCACATCAAAGGTTCGGCCGAAAGTATGATCCCGAACACCTGAAAAATGATATCTAACACTAGATTCCAAAAAGGCCCTATGGCAGAGCACTCCCAAAACATGTGTAGTATATGAGCCTCTGACATATCACATTTTGGGCAGTTAGATGTGTCATATACCCCTATCTTATGTAGAAACTTAGGTGTCCGGTATACCCTGTGTATTAGGTATAGTTGTGACAGTCTGTGTGTCTCACACAGTGATAACAAGGGGCTCTTAGACAGTATTTCTGACCACTGCGTATCAGTCAGGGGGCCAACCTTCCGGGACCATTTTTCCCTAACAGTCAGAGGAAAGTGGTCCTGATAGAATGATAGCAACAGCTTGTAAAATCTGGAGATCACTCCTTTGGTGTCACCTCCGTTTCTGATCTGTTCCGCTATCATAGATGCCTGTATAGTCAGATCCATCGTCTTTCCCTGCGCTGTCAAGGCGTGGCGTAGTTGTAAATACTGATAAAAGTTTGTGTTAGTAAGTTGAAACTCTTCCCTCAGTTGTACAAAGCTTTTGAAGATTCCATTTGTATACAGTTGTGACACCCAATAGATTCCTCTTGTCTCCCAACTATCAAGGCTTTCCAACTTACTCAGTTCTGGGAGGCTAGAGTTGTTCCATAAAGGGGTAAGGGCATTACACCCCGAGATTTTGGTGATTTTTTAAAGTTTTTTCTATACTTTGCATAGTAGGGTGACACAGGGGATAGGTTCTGGGGGACGAATAACAGAGCAAAGCTCCAGTATATACACCGGTGGTCTCCCTCCCATCAAGTAAGACAGTAGTGCACTAATAGATCCCGAGTTACCCATGACATTACAGGATTTGCACTGTTGAGCCTGTGCCGCTAAAAAGTATAACCACGGGTTAGGAAACGCCAGTCCACCACTATCTTTCTCCCTCTGTAATGTCTCTAAACGGATTCTTGGGGACTGTATGTTCCATATTAGGGCCCTGAATAATCCCAGTATTTTGTAAAAGTGTCTCATTGGTATGCAGACTGGGCTATTGTGCAAAATGTACAGAAATTGTGGCATTAGTACCATTTTAACTAAGTTAGCTCTTCCAATAACAGATAATGGCAGCTTACACCAGTTATTCACCTTTTGGGCACTATTTGTCAGTAATGGGTTCAGATTCAAGTCTACATAATCTTGTGGCCTATAAGTTATCTGTATCCCTAGGTATTTAAACTTGTCTGGCCGATTGTAAGGGAGCCAGTTTGACCTGGAGTGGGATTATCTAAGTATTTACACTCTGTATCAGTAACTCTAGACTGTAGTTCTTGTGTCAGTTGCCTTTTTTTAGCTTTATGCCTTTGGATACGCTTAATGAAAATTCCTCTAACAGACGCCTTAAAGGAGTCCCACACTATCCCCGTCGGTGCTGACCCAGTGTTAATTGACATGAATTCCTGCATCTCTGCCAGTATTCCCACCTCGTCCTAGTAATATGGTCAGCCAGAAAGGATTCAGCTTCCACAGGCTGCCAGTTCTCCCAGACGCCGAGTCCAGGTTTAGTTCTACTCTGAGGGGGAGTGATCTGAAAGACTTCTGGGCAGATATTCCACTGTCCGCACAAGTCTTAGCAATTGTTGGTTGCCTATTGCTAAATCAATTCGCTATAGAGAATCATGAGAGCTAGAATGACATGAGTATTGTCTAGTGAGAGGATTGCGGATTCTCCAAATGTCACTAAGTGTTGCCTCTGTCAATACTTTTGCCATATTGGACAGACGCGGTTCATCAGTGGTAGCTGTCTCACGATGTCTATCCATTCGATAGTCGAATGCCATGTTGAAATCTCCAACAATAAGCGTGGGGATATCGGGGGCGCCTCCACAAACGCCAGCACATGTGTCAACACCTCTCCCGTGTACGGAGGTGGGACATATATTGCCACTACTATGCATGGGAGTTGATATAACGTGCACTGCAGGCATACAAATCTACTATTGGGATCAATATATGATTTGACGCAGTGAAACGGAATCTGTTTGTATACAAGTACACTGACCCCTCTTGCATGACTAGAGTACGTCGAGTGGTACGCATGGCCAATAAATGCACGGTTAACCGTGGCTACAGATTTCGCTGTCAGATGCGTTTCTGAGAAGCATATAATAGCTGGTTGAAATTGTCTAAGAGAGTTCAGTACTGCGTATCTTTTGGCTGCGTCACGAGACCCCTCACATTCCACGCCAACACATTAACCCCCATCATAAAACCCTACAGATATCACGTCACGGACGACCCTCCTCGTCCCTCCATCTTTCATCATGTCCACCTTACTGACAGTAAAATTATTATTAGTACAGACATACACGACATTGTGATCGTGGTGCGGTTCCCCAGAACTAACATACAAATTCAACGTATACATCAAGATTCCCCTCTGCAACGTGGGGGTACAAACTATCAAATAAAAGATACCCAGCGACTTCAGGCAACTTAAGTGTATACAACCACTCTTGTTCTTAAATCGCCCGTCTCCTGGACATGTTTTACACAATAAACCTATATGCATCCACTTGTGCGTACTGTAGTGCAATCAGGTATGACACTGTGCAGGTTTAGTAGCCATGGCTCCCCGGAACCCTCCAAATCAGTGCTGCAGCCCCCTGCATATACTCATCGTCCAGGGCATCTGTGCAGCTGACACCCGAACTGCTACTTCTCTACCCTCTGTCATCCATATATCAACCCGAGGATGTTCCAGGGTGTCCTGGTAAACTGGTAGCCTCCAGCCATTTTGCCGCTGCATCAGCCGCTTCAAAGATATGGACTTTTCCTTCAGCTACCACTCGTAGCCTGGATGGATACAACATGGAGTACAGTACTTGGTGCTCCCTCAAGCGACGTTTCACTTCCACATACTTCGCCCGTTTTTCTGTACCTCCGCAGAAAAATCCGGAAAGATGAGCACTTTTCTGTCATTTATCCGCAAGTCCCCATGATCTCTTGCTTTCCTCAAGATGGCGTCTCTGTCTTTGAAGTGCAACAGTTTTATCAGGATGGGTCTTGGAGGGGCCCCTGGTGGTGGAGATCAGAAAGGCATTCTATGAGCCCGTTCTATAGTGAACATATTTGATAGGGAGTCTTTTCCAAATTTCTCAGTCAACCACTGCTCAAAGAAATCTACAGCATTTGTGCCCTCTACCTTTTCTGGGACACCCACAAGTCGCAGATTATTCCTGCAGAGTCTGTTTTCCAAGTCATCCGCCTTATTCAGCAGATAAGAGACATCGTGACTGATTTTGCCCGGTCCTTTCTTAGAGGGGACACTATATCTTCCAAGCAGTCGACCCGCTTCTCTACTTCTTTAATTCTCTCTGTGACCTTTCTGAGGTCATGTCGAATAAAAGACATATTTTCTTGTAGGCTCCCCATTTGCGTGTTGAGGGTGATAAGCGCTGTATTACAGTTTGTGACTGCTTTAAACATATCAGTCATTGTTGGTTCAGTGGGAGACTGTGCAGCCTTACCAGCACTCTCAGCCCCGCCAGCCATCACGCTCACCGCTTCCCCCTCCTCTGCTCCTTGTGCCTCCATGCTGCCAGCACACCCTGCAGTCGCCTCCAGAGGTGAGTACACCCAATTTTCAGAGCCATCACTCTGCTGGTCCACCTGGGCTGCGGGGGTGTTCAGGGGAGTCGGCCTGGAGCGCATCGCTGGCCTGCTCACCTTCTTCTCCCTCCCCTTCTTGCTATTCCACTTCATGCTGCTAGCGAACGATGTGCCCAGGTTATGGTGTCTCTCAGCTCCACTTATATTCCCTTTTTAAAGAGTAAGTACTCAGATGCCTATGATTAAACAGGATTCTTGTCCAGGAGAGCTAGCTTCAGCGTCTCCTCACATGCCGCGCTAGGCCACGCCCGAGACTGGACTTTGTGGAAGAGAGGATGGTGCCTAACCGACTGGAAGCATTATCTTCTGCAATCCAACCGACCACCTGTTCGCACTGGTCCGACTTGGACAGTGTTGTCCTGTGCCGCCCAGCTAAGTTAGACATGAAGCTGGGTAAGGTGGATTTTTTTGTTCCTCTGCTTGCACCATCAGCATCACACCCAGGGCCACGGCCTCTGCTTGCACCATCAGTATCATGCCCAGAGCCCCCGCCTCTGCTTGCACCATCAGCATCACGCCCACTTCCTCCTCCCTTTGTGCTCGCCTTCTTCATAATAATGCTTTTGTCTGTAGATGTGGCGCAGATTGTTTTACTGTCCACTAAAGACACAGTTTTCTGATGCGGGACAGTACTGGATACAGAAAAATACAGATTTTCGGCACTACACTAGCCCAGAGATAAGGTCATTTTTACAGTACACACTGTATTGGCTTGCTGTAATGTACTGTAGACAGAGAAATACAAATTTTCGGCACTAGACTAGCCCAGAGATAATGAAATTTGTACAGTACACACTGTATAGGCTTGCTGTAATGTACTGTAGACAGAGAAATACAATTTTTCGGAAATACACTAGCCCAGAGATAATGGAATTTTTACAGTACACACTGTAAAGGCTTGCTATAATGTACTGAATACAGAAAAATAAAGATTTTCAGGAGTACACTAGGCCACAGATAATGAAATTTTTACAGTACACACTGTATTGGCTTGCTGTAATGAACAGGAGACGGAGAAATACAATTTTTGGCACTACACTAGCCCAGAGATAATGTAATTTTTACAGTACACACTGTATAGGCTTTCTATAATGTACTAAATACATAAAAATAAAGATTTTCAGGAGTACACTAGGCCACAGATAACGAAATCTTTACAGTACACTGTATTGGCTTGCTGTAATGAACAGGAGACAGAGAAATACAATATTTCGGCACTACACTAGCCCAGAGATAATGTCATTTTTGCAGTACACACTGTATTGGCTTGCTATTATGTACAGAGAAATACAGATTTTTGGCACTACACTAGCCCAGAGATAATGTAATTTTGACAATACACACCGTATTCGGATGTAGTTCTATATTGGATACAAATTTGTCCCAAATAAAATGTATTCTCTGCTGGAATACTGTATATACGGTTGCGGCCTAAACGCACACACAGATGTTCCCAAAACTAGTTAACTATGGTCAAAATATAAATCACTCTGTGCTGGAGTAATTAATATAACGGTTGCGGATTGAGCGCACAGACAGATGTGGCACAAGTTAGGTTAATTTCCCCAGAACAAATAATTTCTCTGATTGTACAGTGTATATCTCGGTAGCAGGAACACTGTAGTGAATAAGCCCCTTTTTATAATGTCTGCCCAACACACTGCTTTATAGTGGTGCAGTGTATATCTCAGTACCAAGGAACACTGTAGTGAATAAGCCCCTTTTGATAATATCTGCCCCACACACTGCTTAATGATGGCGTTTTTTAGATGTCATACACGTGGTGCTCGGCCAAGTAAAGCCGAGCATAGCGATGCTTGAGCCGAAATAATACTCTGCCGAGCATGCTCGCTCATCACTAGTCTGCATCTTTTGCGGACCCAAAAATACAGTTGTGTGAATGCACCCTAAGAGTGAGAGAAACAATTTCTAGTCCTAGTAGACCTCACACCAATTTGCAGGCCAATTGGAGCACTTTTGATTTGGGTAAAATTGATTCAAACCCAAATTGAAATGTTATACTGATTCGTTAGAAACAGAGTTTAAATGAATTTAAAGAAGTATGGGGTGATCATATTGATGGCCTATACTTAGAATAAGTCATCAATATCAGATTGCTACTGATCAGCTATTTGAATGAGCTACAATGCTTGTGTGAGCACTGTAACACATTTGATGTTTATCTTGGCCTTCCTACCTGCACAGCCTACATATAGTAACAGCGTTGTAATGTATGACATTATTTTAATCATGTCAATTCAAAAAATGCTGCTCTCCAGTGCCTAATTTACACCCTTTTTAGCACCTTTATTCACCCCTATTCAGACTATGCCTGTTCACTTTCTGTGGGTGGGCAGCAGCTTATCCATGTTACCATCAAGCAACTCGCAGGAGTGCATTACAATAGTCTCTCAGAGGCACCGATTTCCACTAATAAATAGCACTATGGTATGCAATGCCCCCAAATTCCATCTCCACTGTCTAGAGAGAGATATATTTTTCTGTAAATTAGAGGTAGGGAGTAGGGACAAATGAATGAAAGGTGTTTGGGCCACTGCATCTGCTTCATTATGAGATTACTATGCTGGCACTAAGGGGAAAGGAGGCTACTTAGCATGCTAACACACCAGTGAATGCAGGAGAATTTGGACCAGAATTTCAACATCATGACAAACAGCATGTGGACCATCATAACTGGTTAGAGCCGATGTATAAGCCCCAGATCCCATGCTTCTGGAATTACAAGACCATTACCCTTGCCCCCTGAAAAGCAAAATATCTGTACAACCAATGTACAATTATATAGGTTGACTGAGATTTTGTGAATCATAAGATTTTGAGAAGAAATGTTGAAGCTGCAACCTTTGCATCACGGATAATTCATGAGCTGTGGTATGCAAGTTTTTTTCAGTCTTGATCAAGATGTATGGCAGGTCAGAACCATTCTGACATGATGAGAAGCAGAGAAGATCCAAGCTGCATTTAGCATTATAGCTAAAATGCTACTTTACAAGTATTTATTGGAGTTTTATTGCCTTTTGTAAATAAAATAAGATGAGTACACTAATGACTTCAGACAGAGGTTTGGAAGGAATGAACAATGATTGTAAAACTGGCAGCATTAATACTACCCACCAGACGGTTAATTCAGCAAAATTCCTAACACTAACTCAGGGCAAATTAATAAGTATCTACAGCTACATCGAAGAACAATTCTGCACAAAAATCACAGTGAATGTAATTTCTTGACTCATCCTCTGCATTCAGCCATTCCTTGGTTTGATCTGTTTCCAGGAAAGCTGAATGATAACCAAGAAAATTGCCGTTGCAGTAGCAGTTGTCAGTTTCCTACAGCCCTGAACAGAAAATCTGCCTAAAATGGATTTACACGGCCCAATTTTCAGGCAAATTATTGGGAACTATAGTTCCTGCAAAAACTCATTCCCAAATCTACCCATCTAAATGTGCTGCCAATCACCTGATGAACGAGCGAAATGCTCGTTCATTGGGTTATCTTGTTGTTCGTGCAGGAACATCATTCATTGTTTCTGGGCAGCAGATTATTCTGTCTAAATAGCGATCTGCCGCCCAGAAACAATAATTCTGTATGGGAATGAGGGATTGCAATAGCGATCCCTCGTCCTCATACTGTGAAAGAGATCGATACATGTAAATGCAGCGATTTCCTTGAGTGAACAAGTACTGTAGCTGACTAGATGGTACGCTTCAGCGACAACTAGCTATATACCATCATGCAGTGTAAACCCGCCTTAAGTTAGGGAAATTCATTTAAATTTCATTTAATGCTATATTTCTCCTGCAGCTGCTGTTGCATTGGAGATGTATGGCCAAACAAAGGGTTTCAAGAGACGGACCCACTTTATTGTTGGGGTGGAGATCTTTAGAGGTAGGGTTGTTTTCCTGAGATATGTCAATCAATTCCTTACGCCAATCCTGCAATCACTTTTATGTTTTTATGAGACAACCCTTTACTTTTTTAATCCTCACTGTCTTCATTGCTCACATCCCAATGCTTAGATCCAAGGAAGAGGGCACAGTTCTTTTGGTTGTGGCAGATGATATCAGTTTGTGCTTGACATTGCCATCTTCATTTTTTCAGTTTCAGACCCCCTGATATTCAGTTTCAACCTGCTCCTATTTCAGACTTTTCTCATGTGGATGTTTTTTTTCCAGTAATACATGCCAGATCTGTGTGTCCAGGATGCTGCTGATCTCCCCTTGCACATTGCTTTGTGTGTGCTTTCCTCCCAATTTGCAGCAGTGTAGTTCACAAGGCAGTCAACAATGCACATAAAAGTTAAGGTAATCTAATGTTAACCACAACCTGTAGACATTTTCAGTACATTTACAAGATAAAACAAAGCAAATATTTGTTGATAGTAAGGATAAGTGAACCAGTTTGTACCTAACCTAACCAATTTCGGCCCAAACTTTGCTATTTTTTCAGATGGCAGAAAAACCTGTATCTTTCCGGGTTCGTTTCGGACGAATCCACTAAAATGGTGCATACCACATGGCGGGGAAAAAGCACTAGGTAGGACAAATAAGGGTTCTCAAATGAACCTGAGAGGGAGTGGGGGCAAAGGCTTGCCCTGATTGGCTCCCAGGCTGACAGACAGCCAGTGCTGCAGCAGGCAGAAAGGTGCCCTAGCAGAATGAGCAGAACACCATTCTGTGCTGGGCTGTGAACGAGGGTGGTTGGGACTTACAGTGTCTGGCAAGAAAATGATCTATGGGAGTCAGGGACAGTGAAAAATCAATCAGGGACAGTCAGAAATCAATCAATTAAACTTATTACCAGGGACAGTGATGGGAAAGCTAGGATTCCAAAGAAGAATTGTGTATGTTGTGTACAATATAGTGAAGCAGGGCAGCTGACAAACAGAAAAAGATGAGACAGGACCTGTGGCTCACTATGCCTTCTATCAAAAGTGCAGATGCACCTCAAAAGCAGCTACCTGCAAGCAAATACTTTCATTTTGTTTCCTCATTTTTACAGAAGTCCTTTTTTGTGGGGTTCAATATAATTAAGCAGTGTACATATATACGTGATTACTGCAGTGATACCCATGGTGTGGCAGCAATCTACCTGTGTTTATTAAGTTTGAATTGAGCGTCGAGCCTCAGTCATCCATTTACATACTTTCAGTCTCCACACAGTTGCAAATTATTATTTTTTTTTTTTGGGAGGGTGCTTTCAATTTAATTAGGCAGCATATATGCATGATTACTGCTGCAATACCCACGATGTGGCAGCAATCTACCTGTGGGTTAATTTGAAATTGAGGGTCAAGCCTCAATCGTCAATTTTTACAAAGATTATTAAAAAATGTAAATCAACAAAAAGTGCTCAAAGTCATAGATATTTAGGGTTAAGTAGAGGTCGAGGCTAGGTAGGGTCAGATAAAGCACATACAATTTAGTGGCGGTTTGTAAACTCAGAAGCATTCCAAATGGCTGTTTGCCTGGGTACTCTGTCCCTACTGATACTACTCTTCTCAAGGGGAGCACCTCAATGGCTGTCGTAGGAGTAAGCACCCTGAAGAGAGCGACCCCCAGCCTGCTGTAACCTATGGCCTTCACTAAGTCACCCTGTACCTAACTAAACCATTTGTGCCCCAACGCATTTTGCCGGGTCGACTGGCTCTTCAGGGAGCAGCGTGACGGGTAGTTCAAGTGAGGAATGGCAGTGGCGCGGTTAGAATACATTTTTTTTTAGGATTGTTAAATATAAATAAACCAGCATATATCTGTGATTTTTACTACAAGATTCAAGGTTTAGTAGCAAGTTACCTGTGTGTATTAACGAGGAATTAAGTGTCAAGCTTCGGTCATCCGTTTATGTACTTTCCGTTTCCACATAATAGCAATAATTTAAAAAAATTTTTTTTGGGGGGGGGTCTTTCAATTTAATTAAGCAGCATATATACGTGATTACTGCGGCATTACCAAAGGTGTGGTAGCAATCTACCTGCGTGTGTCAATTTCAAATTGAGTGTCAAGCCTCAGTAGTCCGTTTACGCATTTTCAGTCTCCACAAGGTTGGAATTTAAATTTTTTCTTGGAATTGTTAAATGCAATTAAACCAGCATATAAATGTAATTACTACAAGACACAAGGTAGGGCAGCAATCTACTTGTGAGTGATCATGGGAAATTAAGTGTCAGGCCAGGTCAGGTGTTTAATTTCAATGTAATTAAACCAAGATATAGGTGATTAACACCAATACACAGGCTAGCACACAGAAGTATCTGTGAGGGATAACGAATTTAGGAGTAAATTGGTTTCCCTTTACTTCTGTGTTCACAAACACGTTTAAAATCATTTTTTTTAAATTGGACCGATTTAGACTAGCAGAATATATACATTGATGACTACACCAATAGACAGGGTAGCACACAAAAGTTTCTTGGAGTAATAACAAATTTAGGCCAAAATCTGCTTCCCTATTTCACACAATTTTAATCAAATTTTATTTTTATTTTTTATTTTTTTGGGGGGAGGTTGTTCATTATATTCAAACTAGCAGCATATATATGTAGTTGACAATATTATATGAGAAGCCCAAAAATGTCCGGGCTATGGAAGGGTTCCAAACGAAAAGCCCAGAGCCAGAATGTCGGTAGTAGCAGCACCATCTATCCAGCCAGTAGCGATAGTAGGCCACAGTTGTTCCTACTGGCTTTGGAAAGGTGTAACATTATTGTTGAGGAGAAAGAGAATGAAATTGTGGATTGGTTGGCCCACTCCTCCTCTCAGTCACAGCAGGATGATGTGGAGGTGACTTCAGAGCCCGACACCGTGCCATGCAGCCAGGGGTCTCAGAATTCCAACTGCTCCTCCTCCTTGCAGCCCCAAAGAAAGCTTTCAGTGGAGTCCTCCTAGTCTTCACTGACCCTTCCTAGAAGGGCCCCTTCCTTTTTCCTAAAAAGTGGCAAGAAAACTTCACCATGCCCTACGGTAAATAGAGTCTCCCTGTTGACGACTTGTGTGACAGCCCTCACCATTTGAGCTGCCCTGAAGAGGAGGTTGAGGAGGAGGCTGGTAACCCCAGGCATACTTGTATTGATGGTGGTGGTAATAGTGGCACCTGTGGCTACAGCATTGGTGGTAACTTAGTAACTTAGTATATAAGACCGAAAAAAGACATTTGTCCATCCAGTTCGGCCTGTTTCCTACAAGTTGATTCAGAGGAAGGCAAAAAACTCCTGTGAGGCAGAAGCCAATTTTCCCCACTTAAGGGGAAAAAATTCCTTCCCGACTCCAATCAGGCAATCAGAATAACTCCCTGGATCAACGACCCATCTCTAGTAGCTATAGCCTGTAATATTATTACACTCCAGAAATACATCCAGGCCCCTCTTGAATTCCTTTATTGTACTCACCATCACCACCTCCTCAGGCAGAGAGTTCCATAGTCTCACTGCTCTTACCGTATAGAATCCTCTTCTATGTTTGTGTACAAACCTTCTTTCCTCCAGACGCAGAGGATGTCGCCTCGTCACAGTCACAGTTCTGGGGATAAATACATGATGGGAGAGATCTCTGTACTGACCCCTGATTATAATATTTAAACATAGATATTAGATCTCCCCTCAGTCGTCTTTTTTCTAAGGTGAATAACCCTAATTTTGATAACCATTTAGGGTACTGTAGTTGCCCCATTCTAGTTATTACTTTAGTTTCCCTCCTCTGAACCCTCTCCAGCTCTGCTATGTCTGCCTTGTTCACAGGAGCCCAGAACTGTACACAGTACTCCATGTGTGGTCTGACTAGAGATTTGTAAAGTGGTAGGACTATGTTCTCATCGCGGGCATCTATGCCCCTTTTGATGCAACCCAATATCTTATTGGCCTTGGCAGTAGCTGCCGCTGTTTTTTACAGCTTAGTTTGCTGTTTATTACAATTCCTAGATCCTTTTCCATGTCGGTGTTACCGAGTGTTTTACCATTTAGTATGTACGGGTGACTTGCATTATTCCTTCCCATGTGCATAACTTTACATTTGTCAGTATTAAACCTCATCTGCCATTTCTCTGCCCAAGCCTCCAATCTATCCAGATCCCTCTGTAGGAGAAAACTGTCCTCTTCAGTGTTAATTAATTTACACAGTTTAGTCATCTGCAAAAATTGATATTTTACTGTGCAAGCCTTCTACAAGATCATCAATAAATATATTGAAGACAATAGGGCCCAATACTGACCCCTGAGGTACCCCACTAGTGACAGTGACCCAATCTGAGTGTGTACCATTAATAACCACCCTCTGTTTTCTGTCACTCAGCCAGTTACTTACCTACTTACAGACATTTTCTCCCAGTCCGAGCATCCTTATTTTATATACCAACCTTTTATGAGGTACAGTGTCAAATGCTTTGGAGAAGTCCAGATATACGACATCCATTGATTCGCCGCTGTCAAGTCTAGAACCTCCTCATAGAAACTGATTAAATTCGTTTGGCATGACCGATTTCTCATGAAGCCATGCTGATATGGTGTTATTTGCTTATTTTCATTGAGATACTCCAAGATAGCATTACTTAGAAACCCTTCAAACAGTTTACCAACAACAGATGTTAAACTTACCGGCCTATAATTTCCACATTCCACATTTGCTATGCGCCAATCCTGTGGAACATTCCTTGTCAGTATAGAGTCCGTAAATATCAGAAATAAAGGTCTGGCTATGACATCACTTAATTCCCTCAGGATACGGGGGTGTATGCCATCCGGTCCTGGCGATTTGTCTATTTTAATCTTTTTAAGTTGCTGTTGTACTTCTTCCTGGGTCAGACAGGGCACTTTTAATGGGGAATTTACTTTTACATTCTGCATTTCATCTGACAGTTTATTTTCCTCAGTGAATATAGTGGTGGGCGCAGTGGCAGTGGGAGCAGGGGGAAACGCACAGCAGGGGAGAGGGGCCCCGAAGCCCACCATGATGTCTCACAGGCTGATAAAAGCGGAAGAGAATGTGAGGACTCCGATGAAGGTTGTGTGCTGGACAGGACTTAGGAGCCAGATCGGGGTGCTATGGAGGAGGCAACATCAGTGGAAAAGGGTGGTGGACTCATCCTGAGCTCGCTCTACTGGGCTTGCTGCACTAAGTGGGCTTCTGAAGAAGTGGAGTTTAAAGAACCGGAGTTTAAGACAAGGAGCAAGAAAGTAAGGTTTGATAGATTTTCCTTGTGTGTTGCTGGCTTCATTCTATCATTCTAGCAAGTTCTCCAACTACAGCAGACAGGGTAACATATTTACTGTTTTCCAGCTTTACTGTTCATCCCCATTTAAACATGTGCTCAATGGACAATGCTACTAAGTGTGTGTACTGTTCAACGTATGCGTGCCTTGAAGAGCCATTTGAGCGTGAATACATTTGCACTAGAAGCAAGCATGTTGCATATTTGAAAGCCCAGATCTTGGATTTAAATAGGCAGCTTGAAATACTGAGGGGCATTTCAAACCTGGAGAGAGGCTTAGACCTCACTGTGCAGCCAATGACTGGGGTCAGTGAAATGGAGGTGGGAGGAGGAGGGCAATATCAGGACTATCAGGTCAGCAGTTGGGTTAATGTAGGAAGAAGGGGTAGAGAGAAAAGTGCCAGGGAGGCTAGTCCTGAGCTGGAACGCCCTAGTAAATATTAATGATGAGCCACATAGGCAATATTTGTTTTCGCGATATTTCTAGAATTCGCTATCTCCAGTCATTACTTTTGCGATTGCGCAAATCAGCACTAATAATGCACATTTTTTTGTGCAATATGTGCAACTTCCCATTTTATCAGGTCTGAGTAGATATTACTGATTGGTGCACTATTGTTGTGACATCACAGCACTGTGTCTAACAGAGACACTAATCCCTGTCACAGCACAGTATTTCCTATCACACTACCTAACACCCTGCACTGGAACCTATCAGCTACACTATATCACAATCTAACCTACACTGACTATCTCCCACTAACTATCTGTATTATATATATGAGCTAACTAACTACCTAATGTAATTGAATAAGGATCCAGATGAGACTGAACAGCACAGAACTCAGCAATGATACTGCTGTCTCTCTCAGAACTGCAAAAAACTGCAGAAAATGGCTGCTAGGGAGTTCCTTATATAGTAAGGGGGTAGACAACTTTCCTATTGGTTGCTAAGGATGTTGCTAAGCTTTGACAAAGATATTGCAGCCTTCTCATTGGCCCACAAGCAATAAGCAGTAATACTGATGAAAAAAAAATTTTGAATATTCGCAGTTACAAATATATAGCACTATATTCTAGATTTTCGCAAATTCTCAAAGTGCCGATGTTCACAATGAAAATTCTCGATTAGAATATTTGCGATCAACACTAGTAAAATGTCTGTTTGGCTGATATTAGGGATGAAAGCCCAGGGCCAGAAACCATGCAGCAGGGCGTTTCTCCTAGAAACCAGGAGGATGACCGCTGCAGGAAGGATGGGAAAAGGAGTGTAGCAAAGGTCAGACAGATGCTGGTGGTAGGGTACTCTATTATTAGAAGGACAGACAGGGTCATCTGTCGCCGAGACCGTGAATGCTGAACAGTGTGTTGTCTTCCGGGTGCTCGGGTTCTGCATATTGCGGATCGGATTGACAGATTGTTGGATGGGGCTGGGGAAGACCTGGCGATCATGGTACACATTGACACCAATGACAAAATCAGGTGGAGGTGGAAGGTCCTTAAAAATGATTTTAGGGAACTATTAGAGAAATTCAAGTACAGGACCTCCAAGGTAGTGTTTTCAGAAATACTACCAGTGCCACGAGTGTCACCTGAGAGACAACGGAAGTTAAATAAGTGGCTCAGAAGCTGGTGCAGTAAGGAAGGGTTTGGGTTCATGGAGAACTGGGCCGACTTCTCTGTCGGTTACAGGTTCTACAGTAGGGCCAGGCTGCACTTTAATGGGGAGGGTGCAACTGCTCTGGGCGAAAAATGGCTGGCTAGAGGAGCTTTTAAACTAGGATCTTGGGGGAGGTTGTGGGGGGGTCATACTAATAGGGGGTAGATAGTGTAGATAGAGAGTGGGATATAGGAGGGGACAGAGGGGATTTAGTGGGGGCTGGGGTTAGTGAGTAAAGTAGGGAGAAGACTGGGCAGAACTGTACAATGATAGAAATAGAACTGCTGATAACAAGAACCTGATACATTCAAACATCAACCAAGGTAACAAAAAAATCCTGGATATTTACTTTACAGGTAATAGTAATTTAAAATGTATTTTCACAAATGCAAGAAGTCTAGCTAGCAAAATGGGGGAGCTGGAGGCTATGGTACTAAAAGAACACATAGATGTACAGTAGTTGGTGTGGCTGAGACATGGCTAGACTCTTCACGTGATTGAGGCTGTAAATATTGAGGGCTTTACACTATTTAGGAAAAACACGGTCAATAGAAAAGATGGTGGCGTGTGCCTGTATGTCAGGAGTGATCTGAAAACAAGTGTGAAAGAGGAAATTGTGGGTGCGGATGGTGAGGATGTTGAAACCTTATTGGAGGAAGTTCAAAGGGATATAAACACTGAAAAAATAATACTTGGTGTAATCTATAGACCCCCTAACATCACGAAAGAGATAGAAGCTCAACTGTATAACCAAATAGAGCGGGCTGCACAGCCTGGCACAGTGGTCATAATGAAAGATTTTAACTTCCCAGACATTGACTGGGGTTTATGATTCTGCCTCAACCGCAAAGGGGAGAAGATTCCTCAACTTGCTGCAGGGACCACTTTATGGGCCAGTTTGTAGAAGCTCCCTCTAGGGATAATGCTCTGTTGGATCTGGTAATTTCTAATGATGCAGAGCTTGTTAGAAAAGTTACTGTTAGAGAAACACTAGGTAATAGTGACCACAATATAATTATATTCCCCATAAACTATAAGACGCAAACTATGTCAGGAAGAGCAAAAAAAAACAATTTTACAAAAGGCTAATTTCCTTGGGTTGAGGGCAGCATTTCAGGGCATAGAGTGGGAGCAGCTACTGTCACATAATAGTACTGAGGATAAATGGGAGAGCTTTAACCCCTTAGTGACCACCCATACGTGTTTGTACGCCAGTCACTAAGGGTCCTTAGGCTGGGCCGCTGCTTTTTTTTACGGCAGCCAAGTCCAAGCTATGCAGTGGGGAGCGGGGACCTGGCTCTCACATGAAAGCAGGGGACCTGCTCTAACAGCCTGGACCGGCAGGAGTGCCGATCCGGGCTGTTTAACGATTTCCATGCGGTGGGCAATGGCGCCTGCCGCATGTAAAGCGGTGTCAGAGGGAGCGGACTCCCTCTGTCTCCCATTGGCAGCCCGCAAATGCGATCGCGAGCTGCCGATGTGTGTGAAGCCTACCCAGCTTCCGATCCTAGGCCCCAGTCCTTCCTGTAGTAGGATTCAGCAGTAAGATCCAGCAGCCTGCTGGTCAATGTTAAAATAGCATATAGACAGAAAAATAAAAAGGTTATAGCTCTTGTAACGTGGCAATGAAAAAAGGAAGAAAAATGCTTGGTCATAAAGGCCCAAACAGGCTTGGTCACTAAGGGGTTAAATCCACATTGAGTAATTGCACAAAAAAATGTATTACTTTAGGTAACAGGTATAAACGGCTAAAATTAAACCCCCCACGGCTTACAGCTACTGTAAAAAGGGCAATAAATGACATAATGGACATTTCAAAATACAAATCTAAGGGGTCAGCTGTAGCCTTTGAAATTTACAAAGGGCTTAATAAAATCTGTAAAAAGGAGATAAAAGTTGCAAAAATACAAAAGAAAAGAAATGAGCTGATATCTGTGGTGTTGGGGCTGTTAGTACATCCATTAATATACTCAATTGGCTAACTGTAGATATGGTCCAAGATAAGTTAAAAAAGGTAAATGTGAACAAGGCTCCGGGTCCAGATGGATTACACCCAAGAGTTCTTAAAGAACTCAATTCAGTCATTGCTGTGCCCCTGTTTATAATTTTTAATGATTCTCTAGGTACTGGTACAATGCCAAGTGATTGGCACAAGGCAAATATGGTGCTTCAAGAACAACTGGGCACTCTCTAATATCTTGGAATTGGTAAAATTTATTGCCTATCTTGGACTAACAAAATAAAATGTAAATACCAAATAAACCACATAGAACAACAAGAAATCGCAAGCAATAAAGAAGGAATGCCTCAATATGGGTAGCCAGTATCACTGGTTTAAATAGCAGCAAACAGTCAATATGTGCAGATTGGTATATATAGGCACCACAGAAATGTCCACCATAGGAAGTCACCCACAATTGTGTTGAAATGCGGCTGAATGTCCACAATAATAATGTCCCTTTTATAATGTAATGCCAGATTAATTATCATTCAGTTTCCTTTTATTAAATGATCATCAGGTGCGATGATATTCATTTAATATCATCGCACCTGATGATCATTTAATAAGAGGAAACTGAATGATAATTAATCTGGCATTACATTATAAAAGGGACATTATTATTGTGGACATTCAGCCGCATTTCAACACAATTGTGGGTGACTCCCTATGGTGGACATTTCCGTGGTGCCTATATATACCAAAAAAAAAAATTCCTTCCCGACTCCAATCAGGCAATCAGAATAACTCCCTGGATCAACGACCCCTCTCTAGTAACTATAACCTGTAATATTATTACACTCCAGAAATAAATCCAGTCCCCTCTTGAATTCCTTTATTGTACTCACCATCACCACCTCCTCAGGCAGAGAGCTCCATAGTCTCACTGCTCTTACAGTGAAGAATCCTTTTCTATGTTTGTGTACAAACCTTCTTTCCTCCAGACGCAGAGGATGTCCCCTTGTCACAGGCACAGTCCTGGGGATAAATAGATGATGGGACAGATCTCTGTACTGACCCCTGATATATTTATACATAGTTATTAGATCTCCCCTCAGTCGTCTTTTTTCTAAAGTGAATAACCCTAATTTTGATAACCTTTCAGGGTACTGTAGATCCCTCATTCCAGTTATTACTTTAGTTGCCCTCCTCTGAACCCTCTCCAGCTCTGCTATGTCTGTCTTGTTCACAGGAGCCCAGAACTGTACACAGTACTCCATGTGTGGTCTAACCAGTGATTTGTAAAGTGGTAGGACTATGTTCTCATCACGGGCGTCTATGCCCCTTTTGATGCAACCCATTATCTTATTGGCCTTGGCAGTAGCTGCCTGACACTGGTTTTTGCAGCTTAATTTGCTGTTTATTAAAATTCCTAGATCCTTTTCCATGTCAGTGTTACCGAGTGTTTTACCATTTAATATGTACGGGTGACTTGCATTATTCCTTCCCATGTGCATAACTTTACATTTGTCAGTGTTAAACCTCATCTGCCATTTCTCTGCCCAAGCCTCCAATCTATCCAGATCCCTCTGTAGCAGAAAACTGTCCTCTTCAGTGTTAATTACTTTACACAGTTTAGTGTCATCTGCAAAAATAGATATTTTACTGTGCAGGCCTTCTACAAGATCATTAATAAATATATTGAAGAGAATAGGGCCCAATACTGACCCCTGAGGTACCCCACTAGTTACAGTGACCCAATCTGAGTATCTACCGTTAATAACCACCCTCTGTTTTCTGTCACTCAGCCAGTTACTTACCCATATACAGACATTTTCTCCCAGTCCGAGCATCCTCATTTTATATACTAACCTTTTATGAGGTATGGTGTCAAATGCTTTGGAGAAGTCCAGATATACGACATCCATTGATTCGCCACTGTCAAGTCTAGAACTTACCTCCTCATAGAAGCTGATTAAATTTGTTTGGCATGACCGATCCCTCATGAAGCCATGCTGATATGGCGTTATTTGCTTATTTTCATTGAGATACTCCAAAATAGCATCTCTTAAAAACCCTTCAAACAGTTTACCAACAATAGATGTTAAACTTACCGTCCTATAATTTCCAGGCTCTGTTTTTGGACCCTTTTTGAATATTGGCACCACATTTGCTATGCGCCAATCCTGTGGAACGCTCCCTGTTATTATAGAGTCCGTAAATATCAGAAATAATGGTCTGGCTATGACAGTAAAAAGAGTTAAATGTCTCCCACCAAGACAGCAAGCAAGTAAACGAAATATAGGACCCTGACACCCACACAGTGGGGCGGTAATTTGACAGTAAAAAGAGTTAAATGTCTCCCACCAAGACATCAAGCAAGTAAACGAAATATAGGCCCCTGACACCCAGACAGAGTAGAGGTCATTTGACATCAAAAAGAGGATAATTTCCCCCACAAAAGCAACAGGCGATTATCTGAAATGTAGGCCCCTGGCACCCAGACAGAGGAGAAAGGTCCCATAGCAGCAAAAGAGGCATCATCTTACCCACCATTGGAACAGGCCACTTTCAGTAATTTAAGCCCCAGCACCCAGACAGAGGAGAAAGGTTCCATAGAAGAAAAACAGGCATCATGTTACCCACCAATGGAACAGGACACTTTCAGTTATTTAGGATCCAGCACCCAGACAGAGGAGAAAGGTCCCATAGCAGCAAAACAGGCATCATGTTACCCACCAATGGAACAGGCCACTTTCAGTTATTTAGGCCCCTGACACCCAGCCAGAGGAGAGGTAATTTGACAGCAAACAGAGGTTAATGTCACACACCAAAGCAGCAGGAGATTAGCTGAAATGTAGGCCCCTGGCACCCAGACAGAGGAGAAGTTCATTCAACTTGGTGTTGCCCCCAAAATAATGGTACAATAAAAAAAAAAAAGGATTCAATAAAGAAGTGCCCTGGAGTACAAGAATGTATGGTTAGGGCGAGGCTGTTATAAATGTCTATTCTGCACAAGGGATGGACAGGTCCTGTGGTATCCATGCCTTGTTCATTTTTATGAACGTCAGCTAGTCCACGTTGGCTGTGGACAGGCGGCTGCGTTTGTCTGTAATGACGCCCCCTGCCGTGCTAAATACACGTTCAGACAATACACTGGCCTTAGAGCAGGCCAGCAGCTCCAAGGCATAAAAGGCTAGCTCTGGCCATGTGGACAATTTGGAGACCCAGAAGTTGAATGGGGCCAAACCATCAGTCAGTACGTGGAGGCGTGTGCACACGTACTGTTCCACCATGTTATTGAAATGCTCCCTCCTGCTAACACATTCCCTATCAGCTAGTGGTGCAGTTAGCTGTGGCACTGTGACAAAACTTTCCCACATCTCGGCCATGCTAACCCTGCCTTCAGAGGAGCTGGCCGTGACACAGCTGCATTGGCGACCTCTTGCTCCTCCTCTGCCTTCGCCTTGTACTTCCACTTGTCCTCCCATGTCAGTTGGGAATGCTCTCAAGAGGCGTCTACCAGCGTGTGCATGTACTCGCGCATTTTCCTATCACACTCCAGTGCGGAAATTAAGGTGTCGTTGTCTTTGTACCAGGAATCCAGCAGGGTGGCAACCCAGTAGTCAGCACACTTTAAAATGTGGGCAAATCTGCTGTCATTGCGCAGGCACTGCAGCATGTAGTCGCTCATGTGTGCCAGGCTGCCCAGAGGTAAGGACAACCTGTCCTCTGTGGGAGGCATATCGTCATCGTCCTCCGTTCCCCCCTAGCCACACACCAGTGATGGGCCCGAGCTGCGTTGGGTGCCACCCCACTGTGAACATGCTTCATCCTCATCCTCCTCCACCTCCTCCTCATCCATGTCCTCCTAGTACTCCAGTAGTGGGCCCTGCCTGGCCAAATTTGTACCTGGCCTCTTCTGTTGCAAAATACCTCCCTCTGAGCCACTTCTAACAGACTGGAAGTGTTAGAAATGACCCCTCCTCCTCCTCCTCCTGGGCCACATCCTCTTACATTATCGCCCTAAGTGTTTTCTCAAGGAGACATAGAAATGGTATTATAACGCTGATAACGGCATCATCGCCACTGGCTATGTTGGTGGAGTACTCGAAACAGCGCAACATGGCACACAGGTCTCGCATGGAGGTCCAGTCATTGGTGGTGAAGTGGTGCTGTTCCGCAGTGCGACCCACCCGTGCGTGCTGCAGCTGAAACTCCACTATGGCCTGCTGCTGCTCGCACAGTCTCTCCAGCATGTGCAAGGTGGAGTTCCACCTGGTGGGCACGTCACATATGAGGCGGTGAGCAGGAAGGCCGAAGTTACGCTGTAGCGCAGAAAGGCGAGCAGTGGCAGGATAAGAACGCCGGAAGCGCGCACAGACGGCCCGCACTTTATGCAGCAGCTCTGACATGTCGGGGTAGTTGTGAATGAATTTCTGCACCACCAAATTCAGCACATGCGCCAGGCAAGGGATGTGCGTCAAAGCGGCTAGTCCCAGAGCTGCAACGAGATTTCGCCCATTATTGCACACCACCAGGCCGGGCTTGAGGCCCACCGGCAGAAACCACTCGTCGGTCTGTTGTTCTATACCCCGCCACAACTCCTGCGCGGTGTGGGGTCTGTCCCCCAAACACATGAGTTTCAGAACGGACTGCTGACGTTTACCCCGGGCTGTGCGGAAGTTGGTGGTGAAGGTGTGTGGCTGACCGTATGAGCAGGTGGAAGAAGAGGAGGAGGAAGCCGAGTAGGAGGAGGAGGCAACAAGAGGCAAAGAATGATGCCCTGCGATCCTTGGCTGCGCAAGGATGTGCGCCAAACAGCTCTCCGCCTGGGGCCCAGCCGCCTACATTTACCCAGTGTGCAGTTAGGGAGATATAGCGTCCCTGGCCGTGCTTACTGGTCCACGTATCTGTGGTTAGGTGGACCTTGCCACAGATGGCGTTGCCCAGTGCACACTTGATTTAATCCGATACTTGGTTGTGTAGGGAAGGCACGACTCTCTTGCAGAAGTAGTGGCGGCTGGAAACTACGTACTGTGGGACAGCCACCGCCATCAACTGTTTGAAGCTGTCCGTGTCCACCAGCCTTAATGACAGCATTTCAAAGGTCAGTAGTTTAGAAATGATGCCTTCAGGGCCAGGGATCGAGGGTGGCTAGGTGGGAATTTACGCTTTCTCTCCAAGTTTTGTGAGAAGGAGAGTTGAACTCTGCCGTGTGACATGGTGGAGATGCTTGGTTGACGGAGGTGGTGGTGTTGGTGGCACATCCTCTTTTTGCTGGGCGGCAGGTGCCAAAGTTCCTCCAGAGGCGGACGAAGAGGCCGAGGCAGCAGCAGAAGATGGAGCAGGAGGGGCCTGAGCCCTTTCTTGGTTTTAAAGGTGCTTACTCCACTGCAGCCCATGTCTCGCATGTAGTTGCCTGCTCATGCAGGTTGTGCTAAGGTTCAGAACGTTAATGCCTCGCTTCAGGCTCTAATGGCACGGCGTGCAAACCACTCGGGTCTTGTCGTCAGCACATTTTGTGAAGAAGTGCCATGACAGGAAACTCCTTGAAGCTGCCTTTAGTGTGCTCAGTCCATGGTGGCGGTGGCCAGTAGCAGGCGAACTCTCTTAGCAACGGCTGTTCTGCTTTTGCACCCTGCTCCCTCTTTTGCTAAGCTGTTGGCTCGGTCTCACCACCGCCTCCTCCTCTGAACTCTGAAAGTCAGTGGCACGACCTTCATTCCATGTGGGGTCCAGGACCTTATCGTCCGCTGCATCGTCTTCCACACAATCTTCCTCCCTAACCTCCTGTTCGGTCTGCACACTGCAGAAAGACGCAGCAGTTGGCACCTGTATTTCGTCATCATCAGAGACGTGCTGACTCTGCTGAGGTGGTATTCCCATGTCCTCATCAGGAAACGTGGAAAAGTGGTTGTGTGTCAGTGCATTCTATGTATTCCACCGCTGGGGAAGGGCTAGGTGGATGCCCTTGGGAAACCCTGCCAGCAGATTCTTGAAACAGCATAAGAGACTGCTGCATAACTTGAGGCTCAGACAGGTTCCTTGATATGCATGGGGGCGATGTGACAGACTGATGGGCTTGGTTTTCAGGCGCCACCTGTGCGCTTTCTGCAGAAGACTGAGTGGGAGATAATGTGAACCTGCTGGATCCACTATCGGCCACCCAATCGACTAGCGCCTGTGCTTGCTCAGGCCTTACCATCCTTAGAACGGCATTAGGCCCGACCAAATATCGCTGTAGATTCTGGCGGCTACTGGGACCTGAGGTAGTTGGTTCACTAGGACGTGTAGCTGTGGCAGAACAGCCACGTCCTCTCCCAGGACCAGAGGGTCCACTAACACCACCACGATCAAGTCCGCGTCCCTTATTAGATGTTTTCCTCATTGTTACCGTTCACCACAATAAGAAAAAACTTATTTGGCCCAATGTATAGAGTTCAAATTAAGGCCTTTTTTTTTACTGGCACCTAACACTATCTAGCTATCTATTTATGTACCATATTACACTAATACAGGCACAGCAGAAACCACAGATTTAGGGGAATATCAATTTTAGGCCTAGTATTTAGGCCCTACACTTGGAGATGCACAATAGCGTGTGCAAATATAGAGGATTACGCTTTCAGGCCTTGTATTTAGACCTTGAGTGTAATATACCCTTTTACGGACAGAAATACACTTGGAGATGCACAGTAGCGTGTGCAAATATAGAGGATTTATTTTTCAGGCCTTGTATTTAGACGCTGACACGCTGAATGTAATATACCCTTATTATACCCTAGAGGAACAGCGGAAAGCACAGATGTTTAGGATATCTATTTCAGGGATTTTATTTAACCCCAGAAAAAAATCTATCCTTTGACGGACAGTATTACACTTGGACAGCCACAGCTGGAACTCCAGATTTAGGGGATTGGTATTTTGGCAATTGAATTTAACCTCACAAAAAAAATCTATCCTTTGACGGACAGTATTAAACTTAGCCAGCCGCAGCTGGAACACCAGATTTGGGGGATTGGTATTTTGGCAATTTAATTTCACCCCAGAAAAAAATCTATCCTTTGACGGACAGTATTAAACTTAGTCAGCCACAGCTGGAACACCAGATTTAGGGGATTGGTATTTTGGCAATTGAATTTCAGCCCAGAAGAAAATCTATCCTTTGACGGACAGTATTACACATGGCCAGCCACAGCTGGAACCCCAGATTTAGGGGATAGTTATTTTGGCAATTGAATTTCACCCCACAAAAAAATCTATCCTTTGACGGACAGTATTACACTTGGCTAGCCACAGCTGGAACACCAGATTTAGGGGATTGGTATTTTGGCCATTGAATTTCAGCACAGAAAAAAATCTAGCCTTTGACGGACAGTATTAAACTTAGCCAGCCACAGCTGGAACACTAGATTTAGGGTATTGGTATTTTGGCAATTGAATTTCATCCCAGAAATAAAATCTATCCTTTTTACGGACAGTATTACACTTGGCCAGCAACAGCTAAAACCACTGATTTAGGGGATTGTTATTTTGGCAATTGAATTTCACCCCAGAAAAAAATCTATCCTTTGACATACAGCATTAAACTTAGCCAGCCACAGCTGGAACACCAGATTTAGGGGATTGGTATTTTGGCAATTGAATTTCACCCCACAATAAAATCTATCCTTTGACAGACAGTATTAAACTTAGCCAGCTACAGCTGGAACACCAGATTTAGGGGATTGGTATTTTGGCAATTGAATTTCACCCCAGAAAAAAATCTATCCTTTGACGGACAGTATTACACTTGGCCAGCCACAGCTGGAACCCCAGATTTAGGGGATTGTTATTTTGGCAATTGAATTTCACCCCAGAAAAAAATCTATCCTTTGGCGTATAGTATTAAACTTAGCCGGCCACAGCTGGAACACCAGATTTAGGGGATTAGTATTTTGCCAATTGAATTTCACCCCAGAAAAAAATCTATCCTTTGACGGACAGTATTAAATTTAGCCAGCCACAGCTGGAACACCAGATTTAGGGGATTGGTATTTTGGCAATTGAATTTCACACATAAATAAAATATAGCAATTTCTATCCTGTTTTTTAAGGTGTGACAATAAGCAGAACCCCTGATGTAGGATATTGCAAAAAAAAGCCTACTATTAAACCCAAAAATGTATGTTGAACTTGGTGGCAGCTCAAAACATGTGCTGGTGCACCAAAAGATCACAAAATGGCCGCCGATCACCCCAGAAAAAAGTGACATAAAAACGCTCTGGGCAGCCAGTGAGCAATGAACTAACAGAAGTTGAATGATTCACAGCTGTAGATCGATCACTTCATTAAGTGGTTTTGCTGAGTCTTCCCTGCCTAATCTCGCCCTCACAACAGCTGCATCCTATCCCTACACTAATCAGAGCAGAGTGACGGGCGGCGCTACGTGACTCCAGCTTAAATAGAGGCTGGGTCACATGCTGCACTTGGCCAATCACAGCCATGCCATTAGTAGGCATGGCTGTGATGGCTTTTCAGGGCAAGAAGTAAAAAGCTAGCTGATTGGCTGCTGTGCATTCTTTCAGAAACCGGGAAGAGATCATCGAACAACGGACCCGAACCCGAACTTTTTTGAAAATGTTCGGGTCCGGGTCCCGAACACCCCAAAATTTGGTACGAACCTAAACTATACAGTTCGGGTTCGATAAACTCTAGACGCATCCCTTCTTTATTGCTTGCCTTTGTGATCATTTCATTTTATGTGATTTTTTGTTGTTCTATGTGGTTTATTTGGTATTTACATTTTATTTTGTTAGTCCAAGATAGGCAATAAATTTTACCAATTCCAAGATATTAGAGAGTGCCCAGTTGTTCTTGAAGACTATTTATTCTAGTGGATTTATTCTAGTGGATTGGGTGAATCTACCAACTGAGAGCACCTCAATTCTTGCACTCACTGTTCGGACTGCGACACTTGATCTTTTCAAATATGGTGCTTATATTCAAAAAAGGATCTAGGTCCTCCACAGGTAATTATAGACCAGTTAGTTTTACTTCTGTTGTGGGAAAACGTTTGAAGGACTCTTAAGGGACTATATACAGAGGTATGTGACTGTAAATAATATTATAAGTGATAACCAACATGGGTTTATCAAGGACAAAAGTTGTCAGACTAACCTGATTTGTTTTTATTAGGAGGTGAGTAGTAGCCTGGACAGAGGGGCGGCTGTGGATGTAGTGTTTCTGGATTTTGCAAAGGCTTTTGATACTGTCCCCCATAGACATTTAATAGGTAAAGTAAGGTCTATAGGCTTGGAAAGTACAGTTTGTAATTGGATTGAAAACTGGCAGAAGGACTGTGTCCAGAGAGTTGTGGTCAATGATTCTTATTTAAAATCGGGGTTGTGTAAGTGGTGTACCCCAAGGTGCAGGGTCCTCTATTATTTCATTTATTTATTAATGATATCGAGGACAGGATTAATAGCACCATTTCTATTTTTGCAGATGACACTAAGCTAGGTAGTACTGTGCAGTCTATGGAAAATGTCCATAAAATGCAAGCTGACTTGAACACTCTGAGTGATTAGGCATCAACTTAAAAATGAGGTTCAATGTGGATAAATGAAAAGTTATGCATCTTGGTAGTAATAATCTCTGTGCTTCATATGTAATAGGGGATGTAACTTATAGAGAAGGATTTGGGTGTCCTTGTAGATCGTAGATTAAATAACAGCATATAATGTCAATCAGCTGCTTCTAAGGCTACCAGCAGTGGCGTTACTAGAGGTCTATGAGCCCCAGGCCAAACTTTGAAGGATTTGCTGCCAGTGTCGTGCCCTGCCCTCATATGGCCGGCGGGACACGGCGGTGCTCATGGTTATCAAGGTTTTGTCAGTGGTCCCCTCTCTCACTATATTTCATTTTCTCCATATACAGCATTTCATTTTTTGCCCCTCTCTGTATATATTTCATTAATTTTGTCTCCTCATCTTTTGCTGGCTACTGCCCCCTGCCCTCATATGTCCGGCGCAGGCACCCCCCTTTCTGAATTCAGAGTCAGACATTAGTGCTACTGCCTGCCGCACCACTGATCATCCTCCGCGTATGTAGCCAGTGTGTGCCATACATTAAACAAAAAAAAATTACCAACTTTTCCTCTAACAGCTCCCTACTCGCGGGCTGAGAGCTTCAGTCGCGCAATCCCGATGGTCACTGTGCAGTGCTCCACCGCGTCATTCCAGCTGTGATCCCATGAGAGCGAGACCCGTGACATCCCATGGCGGGTCTGTCTTGCGCTGACAAGTTAGAATTGAGCACAGCGTACTGCCCGAGGACCTGCCCAGCCGCACTTAAAAAAAAAAGCCGCCCTTTTTGCTGTATGCGGTGCAGTGATATATTCTAAAGCCCAGTTTGCCGTGTATTAGTAGCAAAATAAAAATATATTCGACGTTCTGCGTTGCACTTATCTGTTGAAAAGCCTTTTGTGATGTGGAAAAGTGGAAAAAAATTAGGGCCTAATTATCATTCTTCAATGCAGTGATATATTCAAAAGCCCAGTTTGCCGTGTATTAGTGGCAAAATAAAAATATATTTGCCGTTCTGCTATGCACTTATCTGTTGAAAAGCCTTTTGTGTTGTGGAAAAGTCGAAAAAAATTAGGGCCTAATTGCCGTTCTGCGGTGCAATGATATATTGAAAAGCCCAGTTTGCTGTGTATTAGTGGCGAAATAAAAATATATACGCTGTTCTGCATTGCACTTATCTGTTGAAAAGCCTTTTGTGTTGTGGAAAAGTGGAAAACAATTAGGGCCTAATTGCTGTTCTGCGGTGCAGTAATATATTGAAAAGCCCAGTTTGCCGTGTATTAGTGGCGAAATAAAAATATATTCGCCATTCAGCGTTGCACTTATATGTTGAAAAGCCTTGTGGAGTGTGAAAGTGGAAAAAAATAAGGGCCTATTTGCCGTTCAGCGGTGCAATTATATGTGGTAAAGCCCTTTTTGCGGTATGGACCGAATTACGTAGTGGTTAAATTTTTTATGTGAACCAGGCTTTTTTGGGAAAATTGATGGGTGATTGTAGACTTTCATCACTCTCACGCTGTTCTGCACCTGGTTTGCCTAGGAGAATGGAGTCACACAGAGGAGGAACAGCTCTGTGTCCTTCATCAAGAAATTGAATCCTGGCTTTCTCTACTGCTCAGAATCGGAAACATGGTGACCGATAACTGGAAAAACATGGTGTCTGCACTGTGTCAAGGAGGGCTGAGTCATGCGCCCTGCGTGGCACACTTGTTCAATCTGGGCGTCAAGAGGTTCCTGAAGTCTTTCACCCATCTGCAAGACATCCTAAAAATGGCCAGGAAACTTTGCATGCACGTCAGCCACTCGTACACCGCAAAGCATACCCTCCTTGAGCTGCAGCGGCAGAACCGCATCCCCCAACATAGGCTGATATGCAATGTTTCCACCAGTTGGAATTCCACCCTCCATATGTTGGACCAACTATACGATCAGAGAAAAGCCATAAACGATTTCTTGATGATCCAAGTGGACAGGAATACTCTCCTGTGTAACCTCGATGTAAGCCATTGGTGGCTCATGCGTGACATCTGCCATTTGCTCAAGCCCTATTTGTCAGTCGCCAGGACTACGGGATGAACAATGTCATTCCACTGCTTCATGTCCTGGAACAGATGCTGGTAAATCTGGCTGGTCAGGGCACTGGAGACATGGCGCCTTCATCTCATGGCCGCATGAGCCCTGTGCAGGGCCGTAGATAATTTTTATTCCTGGGGGGGGGTTCAGCTTTCTCAAATTTTAAGACTTTATCTAGCAGACACACCAGGGTTTGAAAAAAATATACCAGCCATATCATTCCTAAACCAATCCTTTACCTTGAGCAATACCGATTTAGTTGTTTGACACCATATGTGCAGCATGTGTGACTGTAGACTCAGTCTGGAGTGACAGTCTATGGCACGCATGACACATCACATGCTAGCTTACTCTTATAATTTCCATAAGAAATTGCGTTTCTTTATTGTTGAGACTAGAGTGTGAGAGACTAGAAAAAATACATCAAACCATGCAGCCTGCACAATAAGTGATGTGGACCAGCATGGTGGTGGCCAGTTCCCTCAATTCATAAGAGTCTGGGGGCTGGACTAAATATATGAATTGACACTGTCTGTAGCCTGGTGTGGGGGGGGGGGGGTGTGGGGGTGGGTTTTGAATCTTCTTGATTTTCTTTTTTAACTATTACATTTACTTACACTAGTGCTCCAGAGTCTCTGTCTGTCTCTCTCTCTCTCTCTCAAACTACTTCTTTTTCTTTCTCCTCTCTCTCTTCTAACCTTCTGAGATCTCCAGGCTCTGTGCTCTGTCAGCCTCCGCCCAGGAGTAGCAGGCACGCGCAGGCAGGAAGCTAGCCGGGGTCCAGACGTACGACAGGCGGAGGCGGAGCCTGAAGGCAGCGTGCATGCCATGTGATCATCAGCGTCATCCCTGCCTGGCTGCCCTGTGTGTGTCTGTGAGTTACTCGTGCCGCCGTACCTGCCCCCCTGCGCTGCCCGCCCTGCAGCCTCCATCACCTCTCTGTGTGCCGCACTGCTCGCGCAGCTATTGCAGGCAGCGGCACGCTCAGGCCGTTCTCTGGCAGGTTAGGAGGACAGACACTCTGGGGGGGGGGTTAAACGCCCCTATACCCCCCCCCCCTTATCTACGCCCCTGGCCCTGTGGAGGCTGAACTGGAGGAGAAGGAGGACATTGGAGCACAAGCAATGTGTAGCGAAATCGGTGGTTTTTCAACACAGGTGACAGGAGAGGAGGTGCAGGAGCAGCCAGATGAGCTACAGGGTAATGAGGAAGATGAGGCAGAGGACCCAGACACACCGTGGCAGTATGCAGTGGAGATGGAGACAGGGAGTCTCTCCGAGTCACTTGCACAAATGGCCAGATGCATGCTTACTTGTTGCATAGTAATAGCCGAATTGTCACCATTCGGCAGAGGGATGACTTCTCGCTCTCCACCTTGTTGGACCCTTGCTACCGGTCCAAAATGGGGGCCTTTTTTTACTCCCGCTGAGGGAGGACAAACTGAACTACTATAGAAACATCCTATGTAGTCAGTTGGCCACTGCCTATCTGCGCCATGATCTATCCTCTCGCAGGTCTGACCGGAGGGGCCCTCTGTACTCACGTTCTACTGCCATAGCTGCTGGGGAGGGGTGGGGTGGAAGGAGCAGTACCAGCTCCATCAGCAGCAACCTGAGTCTAAAGTCGCTGATGAGCAGATTTCTTCACCTTTTCCTGCTAAGTTTCCTTGTCCTTGGCTCAATCGTGAGACATCTATAACAGAGTGTTTGTCCATGTAAAAACTTTTCTCCACCAGCAATCAACTTGTCTACAAGCTGAACCACCACCTGGCCATGTTGCTGGCCATGCAGTAGCTGTAGTACCATTGTAGTAGACCTTTGTACTTTCACATGGCTGAGACGGTGGGCCACTCCTTGCAATTCTCACTGTGCATCAAGCTGCACTCCATGTTGGACACCTGGAGCAGCTGTCCTTCATGGCCCACCAATGTTTTTGCAGCAGTGGAGAATCAAAACCCCAGCAACATGGCCAGGTACTTTTGACTACCACCCATCATATCATGGAACTGACTCCAACAGCAGGAACTTATCTGCCTCCTCCATCTGCTCCTCCATGGACACGGACCTGTCCCCAACAGCAGCAGGGCACAGGGTTGCTTGCACTTTTCCTCCTTCCTATCACATGTGCCAGGTCAAGCATTACCACACTGTGTTGGATCTGATCTGCCTCGGAGAGAGTAGCCACACCGGCGAGCAGTTGTTCAAGTACATCAAGCAGCAAACCTCCCGCTGGTTGTCACCCTGTCGACTCCAACAGGTGGTCAGCAACAATGGGCGCAACATCCAGGACACCTAGAATCTGGGCGAAATAATATATGCTCCCTGCATAGTGCACATCATCAACCTAGTGGTGCAGCGCTTTCAAAATAAGTATACTGGCTTGCGCGAGGTGTTGGCAAAGTCCAGGAGACTGTCCAAGCACTTCAGCCACTGTTATGTGGCAAGGAACGCTCTTCTGGACCTGCAGCGACAGAACGGCCTACTGCTACACCACTTAATCCGTAACATGCTAACAACGTCATCCCTCTCATATTTATCTTAGAGCTGCCACTCATGCAGCAGGGGACCATAGCGGAATAAGAGCAGCTGACTCATCTTGCTGTCCACCCTATAGCTGTTAGGGGCACACAATGGGAATCTGCCAAGTAGGAGGATGATGAATAGAAGTGGCTCCTGGCCAGAATGGTCACCTGTATGCTCACTTGCTTATGCAGTGACAGGCGTATTGTTGACATGAAGCAGTCTCATGATTACTGGATAGCCATGCTTTTAGACTCTCACCACCAAGGCAAAATGGGGGAATGTTTTCCTCTGGTCGAAAGGGAGGACAAATTACGTTACTACCAGGAAACACTATGTACAAAGCTTGCTGCAGATTATGGTGAGCAGGCGCTTGCAGCCAGCGTGTCTGAAAGGGAGGCCCCCATCTGCCCCCCACAGAGTCACCACTGTCCCGCTGCCACGAGCAGCAGAAGCTGCCAGGCCAGTCAGCAGGCCAACAGCTCCCGCCTCAACACCCAGGTTCAGGCCTATCTAATCTATGGCCTGTCTCTGTTGCATACCCAGTTCCCTGGCCCCATGAATTTCAGGGCAGGCAGACTGGAACAGTGGCCCGAACTGGCACAGCTTGCTCTCTATCCTCTTTCTTGTCCTGCCTCCAGTGTCATCTCGGAGAGAGTTTTCAATGCCGCAGGGGTGTGGTGACACCCAAACGGGCCGAGTTGTCCTCTGCCAATGTCCAAAACATCACTTTTGTCAAAATGAACCTGGATTCAGGATTTTCACACTCCTCCGGCTGATTCTGGTGTATAGACCTTGCCCCCCTCGCCTAGCTGGCGGTGTCCCATTTTAGCACTGTTGCTGTCTGTCTGCCTATTATCACGTTCAGTAAGGCGGCTGCCGTGACCTGCATCATGCCACTAATGCCTCTTAATCGTCAGTTTATGTGTATTCAGATTCTACACGGTTGAAATTTTAAAATTATGTATTTCATTGCTCACAAATACATAAACAAAAATACATTTTAGAGGTGGGGGGGGGATATGAGACATGTGCCAGCGCGATGCGTTTTACACACGCTGTATAATAACACTGTCAAATATGCATTTACCCATAATTACAGTTGTGTTCAAAATTATTCAACCCCACTGAAATTGAGTGTTTTGGCCAGTTTGACATTGATTTTGATCATTTCAGTCATCTTGTTTACAATTAAATCAAAGAGGCACTTGTAAGTCAGACAAATATAACATAACATTTATAATGAAATAACCACAAATGTCTTTTCTGTGCCCACATCATTATCAGTTTTATTCAACCCCAAGTGACATTCAATCTTAGTACTTAGTACAACATCCTTTTCCAGTTATAACAGCTTTTAAACGTGAAGCATAGCTTGACACAAGTGTCTTGCAGCGATCTACGGGTATCTTCGCCCATTCTTCATGGGCAAAAGCCTCCAGTTCAGTCACATTCTTAGGCTTGCGCGCTGCAACTGCTTTCTTTAAGTCCCACCAGAGATTCTCAATCGGATTTAAGTCTGGTGACTGTGATGGCCACTTCAAAATGTTCCAGCCTTTAATCTGCAACCATGCTCTAGTGGACTTGGAGGTATGCTTGGGATCATTGTCCTGTTGAAAGGTCAAACGCCTCCCAAGCCTCACGTTTGTGACGGACTGCATCACATTTTCATCCAATATCTCCTGGTACTGAAGAGAATTCATGGTACCTTGCACACGCTGAAGCTTCCCTGTACCTGTAGAAGGAAAACAGCCCCAAAGCATGATTGACCCCCCGCCATGCTTCACAGTAGGCAAGGTGTTCTTTTCTTCATTGGCCTTGTTCTTCCTCCTCCAAACATAGCGTTGATCCATGGGCCCAAACAGTTCTAATTTTGTTTCATCAGTCCACAGAACACTATCCCAAAACTTTTGTGGTTTGTCCACACTTTTGGCATACTGCAGTCGACTCTTCTTATCCTTTGGAGACAGCAAGGGGGTGCGCCTGGGACTTCTGGCATGGAGGCCTTCATTACGCAGTGTGCGCCTTATTGTCTGAGCTGAAACTTCAGTACCCGCATCTATCAAATCTTTTTTCAGTTCCTCAGCAGTCACACGGGGACTTTTCAACACTTTGCGCTTCAGGTAGCGCACAGCAGTCAAAGTCAGCATCTTCTTTCTGCCACGACCAGGTAGCGTTTCAACAGTGCTCTTTGCCTTGAATTTGCGAATGATGCTTCCTATGGTGTCTCTTGGTATGTTAAACATCTTTGCAATCTTCTTCTAGCCATTGCCCTTCCTGTGAAGAGAAATCACCTCTTCTCTTGTCTTCCTGGACCATTCTCTTGACTTCACCATGTTTGTAAACACACCAGTAAATGTCTAGAAGGAGCTGAGTATCAGTCATTTTAAATCTGCCTAATTGATGCTTATTATGCTTGATTGCTGCTCCTTGACATCCAGAGGTGTTTTCAATACCTGATCGAAAACACTTGAATGAACCTCTGTTCTTAAGAGTGGTAGTCTTTAAGGGGTTGAATAATTGTGTCAATGAAGAAATCACAAAAAAAACATTTAATACTGTATTACAAAAACAATTGATGTCATTTTAGTTGCATTTGGTTCTTTAAAAAATCCTTGTAAGATTTCATTCTGAACACAATTACAAATGTACTCTAAATTCCCTAAAACCCTTTACAGCATTGGGGGTTAAATACTTTTGAACACAACTGTATGTATGTTAGTGTCACTCAGACATCATTTACTATTGCTGTCATTGTGTTCCAGAGCTTGGGGTGGGGGGATGTTTGAGGAAAAATTCATAAAAAAGACAAACAAAAAGATATAACAAGTTTTCCTAAAAATTCTCCTGGAGTCCTAGGAGGATAGAGGGGGTAATACACCAACTTTCAAGGCAATTGGAGCAACTTTGGTTCTGCCTGAATAGACATTAAACTTTCAAAAATTCAGCGAACCGGATCTGAACGAATCTTGACTGGTTTGCTCATCTCTAGTTGATAGCATTTATATACCTTAAATTATATAGCATTAGAAAAAAGATACACTGTATTACATTATAAAAGCATCACTGAAACAAAGTCAAGTCACTTTACATAACAGAAACATACAACTACATAAACAGCAGCTTCTGATAATAACTTGCCCAGGTGTGAAATGTCAGATTTCCTGTGGTTGCCCTGCAGCTCTGTCAGCAGAATGGACTTGTAGACAAACCTGTTATAAACGGTCTGTAACTGCTGATAAGTTTCTGCATATTAAGTATGGGAAAATATACCTGTTTCGGAAAATATCATTGTGCCCTAATTACAATCTTCTAGCCACAATAGATTAGAATGATACATCTTGATGGATCTGCAGGGACAGAAACTGTACCTGTGTGATCACAATGAGATCTCACTTATCATTGAATCCTCTGATCCTGGCCATTTGACAGTTTTAAGAAAGGAAAGAGACTTCCTTTGTTTCATCTTTGGAGTATGCAGAAAAAAGCCTTGATCGTGGAGCTATCACACGCAAGGGCCCTAAATCGAAGAGAAAAAGGTGTGTATCTTTTGCCAACTTATGTTTTATGTAATGAAGGTCTGGCACGCTTCTTCTCTTTTCTCTACATGTTTCTTTTATCCTTGTCAGTCCCAACAGTGTGATGCTAGTGTAGATGATGTGATAACCTTTTCATATGGAGGGGTCAGTTGCAAATGTACAGTTTATATCTATGCAAAAGAAAAAGGAAAAAGTCTGGTACTGTGTTGGCCAGTAGAAAAATAGTTTAGTGCTTTCATTAAGAGAAACAAAATAAGAGTCTTGTAGGTCTAACTAATGGCTAACAAAAATAGAAGCAATGATGTTACATAGTGACTTAGCGAGTCTTCAAGACATCAGTCCCTTCATCAGGTGTACTACAAGAATGTATGAAGAAACAGCAATATGTATACAATAAGAACAGAGACATGGTGTAATAAATGGACATTTGAAAAACAACAGAAAATACAAAATCTTGAGAAGTACTAAATTATCTTACTGATGAGCGATGTGAACTTTTTATGGTCTCTAAATTTATGTTATTTCAGAGACCTGGTTGTCTATAGAAGAATATTTAGATCTTGTAGTGTGCCATAAATCCTTGGGACAAATGCAGGCCAATATTCAACATGTCAAGCAGTGTTATAAATTTGTATTCCCAAATTCTTCTGGCTCTTTGAGACTTAAAATTACCATTTAATATGACTAGTTTCATATGTTCTTCATTGTGTCCTGGGCTACAGAAATGGTTAGACACAGGAAAATGCACCTTTTTCTCTTTAATTGTGTGGTGGTGGGACCTCATCCTTGCTTTAAGTTTCTGTCCTGTTTCTCCAACGCAGAGACCCCCAACAGGACATTTAGAGCAGATAATCAGGTACATAACATTGGATGTAGAACAGGTGAATGTCCCAGGGATCTTATAGTCCTGCTGTGTGTTGGTGATCCGGAAGTTATCTGTTGTCATTATATGGGAACAGGTTTTGCATCTTTTTATATACATTATGTCCTATTTAAGGATGACCAGCTTAAAACTATTTTCCCAGATCCTCCCTTACTATGTTACTGACAACCTCCAAATCTGATAAATGTTCTAATCAGAAGTTCATTGTCATGTACCATACAAAAAAGGAACCCACCCCTGTAATATAAAAAGATGCAAAACCTGTTCTCATATAAGACAACAGATAAGATTCGGATCTCCAATACACAGCAGGACTACAAGAGCCCTGGGATATTCACATGTTCTATATCTAATTTTTTGTACCTGATTATCTGCACTAACTGTACTGTTGGGGGTCTCTGTGTTGGAGAAACAGGACAGAAACTTAAAGCAACGATGGGGTCTGTGGTAAGGTGCAGGGTGCCGTTGTGGATGGCAGGTATGTGTCACCGAGGTTCATAGCCTCGGTGAGGTAAGAGCCATATTTTGTTGATGTCAGCAGCAGCTAGTGCTACTGACATAGTTGTAAATAGCATGGCTGCAAAGCCGATCCGGGCCGGCTCTTACCGGGAGCAGCTAAAGTGTAGGGTGGGTGGCTGCTCCCCACGATCCAGTCCTGGTTTTGGGCTGGGTATAAAACACAGCCAGCAGCTGTGTCTGGGGTTGTGATTGTCCTGGAGCTGCTGCTAGTCCTGTGGAGCTCTCTGGGCTGGAAGCAAAAACCCAGCAAGGAGACGTGCAGTCGACCTGGAAGCCTGAAGGAGGATTATCCCACGGCTGGGCCGACCGCCAGGTGCGAACGCGCACCTAACATCTCACAGGTGATTGAACCTGGTTTTGGACTCTTTGGTTTTGCCTTTTTTCTGTTTGCTGCGTGTGAATGAACACCAAGAGACTGTTTACCATTTCGTTTGTGCAAGTGTGAATAAAACACTGTTTATTGCACGTACTGGACTCCTTGTTTTGCCTCTGTACTGCACCCGCACCGTTATCTACCAGAGCAACTCCCCACAGGTCCCACCACCACACAATTAAAGAGAAAAAGGTGCATTTTCCTGTGTCTAAGCATTTCTGTAGCCCAGGACAGTGATGGGCAATGTGCGGCTCTCCAACTGTTGCTAAACTACAACTCCCACCATGCCCTGCAGTAGGCTGATAGCTATAGACAGGCTTTGCATGCTGGGAGTTGTAGTTCTGCAACAGCTGGAGAGCCGCACGTTGCCCATCACTGGCCCAGGACATAAAGAAGAAAATATGAAAGTAGTCATATTAAACGGTAATTTCAAGTCTCAAAGAGCTAGAAGAATTTGGTAATACAAATTTATAACACTGCTTGACACGTTGAATACTGGACTGAATTTGCCCCAAGGATTTATGTCACACTACAAGATTTAAACAGTCTTCTATAGACATAGTGGGTGCACCAGGTCTCTGAGATAACATCAATTCAGAGACCATAAAATGTTCACACCACTTATCTTTAAGATAGTTAAGGATTCATTCTCAAGATTTTTGATATTCTGTTGTTTTTCAAATGTCCATTCATTACACAATGTCTATGTTCTTATTGTATACATATTGCTGTTTTTTCATAGATTCTTGTAGTATGCCTGATGAAGGATCTTGAAATCTGGCTATGTAACATCATTGCTTCTATTTTTCTTAGCGATTAGTTAGACCTGTAAGACTCTTTCTTTGTTTCTCTTAATGAGAGCACAAACTAGTACATATCTATGGCAGACAGTTGCAGGAGTGAAGGCTGTACCACTGGTTTATACCTAGGTAAAGAGAGTTATATGTAGAGATGAGCGAATTTTTCAAAAATCCGATTCACCGGATCGCCAAATTTTGGGGAAAAAATTTGGTTCAGTATGAATTTATTCGCGGCGAATCTCGTTAAAAAAACGGCTAATTCCTGGCTTCAGAGAGCCTTTATAGTGCAGTAACACGCATAGGGAGTCTGCTCTGGTAGTGAAATAATACTGTCCGTATCGTATGACATGCAGATGACCGGTGTCGCTCTTAGAATTACTGCACACTTCACTTATTTGGGCAGTCACAGGCCAAAACTGACCAAATAATTCAAGTATGAACTCAGCCTTACAGGTCGATGTTAGCGCCAAGAAGAAGCGCACTCATTTTCCACCGTCATCAGCCGATTCCACATAGATGTCTACAGAACCTGTTCTATTAAACACTTATACAAGTAGATCTCCCCGACAGAGAGGAGAGGGTGTCAGCAGTAAGATTGTGTCGATGTCACTGATTACTTTGCCCTTCCTCTGATCCGTCAGAACAATAACTCTGAAAAACGGATCCTGTCTGTTGAGCATTCACCTTCACTCAGTCAGCATTCACTCATGCCAAAAAAAAATCAGGAGTGGATCCAAAACAGAGATGACACGTGAATGGAATATTTGCATGTCTTATGTGTTTTGTACCCCCTCCTGGTTTTGGCTACCAAATCACAAGTCAATTCTGATGGGACCATACAGGCCCTACAGCTGCTACACAGACAGGATACGTTGTGCATATCATTTTTCCTTCCTTCTGACAGATCAGAAGAAGAGTCAAATAAATGATGATGTCAGCCAGGCCGAAAGGGAAAATAGTGGCCTAGTCATGAAGTGGGGAGGGTGGGAACAGCATGAGAAGTCCACAGAGTGGCCCTATGACATAGTGGTGAGGTGGAAGCAGCATGAGAAGGCCACAGAGTGGCAAAATGACAGTGTGGAGGTGGCGGCAGCAGCAGCATCAGGAGGCCACAGAGTGGCACAATGACAGATTGTGGAGGTGGCGGCAGCAGCAGCATCAGGAGGAGGCCATAGAGTGGCACAATAACAGTATGGAGGTGGCAGCAGCAGCATCAGGAGGCAACAGAGTGGCACAATGACAGTGGTGAGGTGGAAGCCGCATGAGGAGGCCACAGAGTGGCACAATGACAGTGTGGAGGTGGCAGCAGCAGCATCAGGAGGCCACAGAGTGGCACAATGACAGAGCGTGGAGGTGGCGGCAGCAGCAGCATCAGGAGGAGGCCACAGAGTGGCACAATAACAGTGTGGAGGTAGCGGCAGCATCAGAAGAGCACAGAGTGGCAAGGTGACATAGTGTGTTGGTGGCAGCAGCATGCGGAGAACACAGAGTGGCATGGTGACATAGTGTGGAGGTGGCAGCAGCATGAGGAGATCACAGAGTGGCAAGGTGACATTGTGTGGAGGTGGCAGTAGCATGAGGAGACCACAGAGTGGAAAGGTGACATAGTGTGGAGGTGGCAGCAGCATCAAGAGACCACATAGTGGCAAGGTGACATAGTGAGGAGGTGGGTGGCAATATCAGTACCAACTCAAGATGGTGGGTGAAAGAAGGAGCACTTGGCATCAGATGTGTGGCATCAGGTGGGTGGCAGCATCAGAATAGTAGCTGAGGCAGGTAGCCAGAAGAAACCGGTCTCTTTTGTCAAAGTGTTGATGTGGCACCATGGATGATCTAGTCTGATGCATCAGGCATTGGTGGTTGGAAATTCTGGCTGATCCCCGCCTGATTAATCTTGACAAAGGTCAGTCTCTCCACATTTTGGGTGGACAAGCGAGTTCTTTCTGGGGTAACTATGGCCTCCGCTGCACTAAACACCTGCTCTGATGCCACACTACTGGACGGGCAGGACAGCTTTTCCAGGGCAAACTCTGCCAGTTGCGGCCACAAATCCAGTTTGACTGCCCAGTAGTCCAGCGGATCTTCAATCTGGTGTGGCAGGGTGCAGTCCAGGTATGCCACCACATGCTGGTTCAGGTCCTGCTCCAGGTATAGCTGCTGCTTTTTCTGGTGAGTAGCTGCTCATCAGTGGCTCTAGACTCAGGCTGCTGCTGATGGAGCTGGTACTGCTCCTGCCACCCCACCCCTCCCCAGCAGCTATGACAGTGGAACGTGAGGGCAGAAGGCCCTCCCGGTCAGACCTGCGAGAGGATGGACGAGATAGGCAGCGGCCAACTCACTACATAGGATGTCTCTATAGTAGTTCAGCATTTCCTCAGTTTTGGACTGGTAGCGAGGGTCCAACAAGGTTGAGAGCCAGAAGTCTCCCCTCTGCCGAGTGATGACAATTCGGCTGTCACTATGCAAGCAAGTGAGCATGCATTGGGCCATTTGTGCAAGTGACTCGGAGGGACTTCCTGTCTCCATCTCCACTGCATACTGCCATGGCGTGTCTGGGTCCTCTGCCTCGTCTTCCTCATCACCCTGTAGATCGTCTGACTTATCCTGCTCCTCCTCTCCTCTCACCTGTGTAAAAAAAGCACACATTTCGCTACACATTGCTTGTGCTCCAATGTCCTCCTCCTCCTCCAGTTCAGCCCCTACAGGGCTCATGAGATCTAGGCGCCACGTCTCCAGTTCCTGACCAGCCAGATTTACCAGCATCTGTTCCAGGACATGAATCAGTGGAATGATGTTGTTCATCCCATAGTCCTGGCGACTGACAAATAACGTGGCCCCCTCAAAGGGCCTGAGCAAGTGTCACGCATGAGCTTCCACTGGTTGGCATCGAGGTTATACAGGGAGTATTCCTGCCCGCTTGAATCATCAAGAAATCGTTTATGGCCTTTCTATGTTCGTATAGTCGGTCCAACATATGGATGGTGGAATTCCAATGGGTGTAAATGTTGCATATCAGCCTATGTTGGGGATGCTGTTCTGCCGCTGCAGCTCAAGGAGGGTGTACTTTGCGGTGTAGGAGTGGGTGAAGTGCATGTAAAGTTTTCTGGCCTTTTTATGATGTCTTCCAGATGGGTTGAAGACTTCAGGAACCACTTATCAACCAGATTGAACACATGTGCCATGCAGGGCGCATGGCTCAGCCCTCCTTGATGCAGCGCAGACACCATGTTCTTCCCATTGTTGGTAATCATGGTTCCAATTTTTAATTGTTGCGGAGAAAACCAGGATTTGATTTCTTGATTAAGGACGCGGAGCAGTTCATCCCCTGTGTTACTCTGTTAGCCCAAGCAAACGAGGGGCAGAACAGCGTGACACTGCCCGGCCATGCACATCTGGTATGCTGGAGGGGCACTGTGAATTGTCTCTGCAGTGGAGGCTGAGGACACGGTGGAGGATGAGGGGGCAGAGGCAGACATTGTCGCAGGACCAATGGCGTGACAACATGGAGGTGAAAGCGGCGTCACTTGGCCAAGTTGCTGGTGTGGCTGTGCAGGAACCACATTCACCCAGTGGGCCATAAAGGACATGTATTGTCCCTGACTGTAGTTACAGCTGCACACATCGGCGCTGCCGTGCACTTTGGCAGACACCAACAGGCTCAAGCACTGGCCCACCTTCTGTTCTACATATGTGTGCAGGGCTGGTACTGCCTTTTCGGCAAAGAAATGACGGCTTGGGACTCTCCACCTCGGCTCGGCACAAGCCATCAGTTCTCTGTAAGGTGCAGAGTCCACCACTTGGAAAGAGAGGGACTGCAGCACCAGCAACTTGGACAGGAGCACATTCAGCTTCTGCGCTGTTGGATGAGTGCACGCAAACTGTTGTCTCTTGGCAATCGCTTCGGCAATCGCTTCGGTGATCGATTGCTGACGGATTGACTGACGAGGAGTAGAAGGAGCAGGAGCATTAGGACCAGCAGATGATGGGAAGGACAGACAGCATCCTTCAGCTGAGGTGGTGGAGCCTTGATTGCCTGAAACCTGGTGCATGCCACTGGGTGTTTCAGCAGTTGCTGCGGCAGGCTGGACCACCATCGGAGCCACGGTTCTCTCAGGCCACTTTATGTTGATGCTGAATATGTTGACGCAGGGCCATGGTGCCAACATTAGCACCCTGCCACGCTGCACCTTCTGCCCACAGATTCTACATATGGCCATGTTCACCTCCGGCAGCTTAACAAAAAACTGCCACACTGCCGAGTAGGTGATTTTACCCCCAACACTACGTACTGACTGACTGCTACTGCCGCTGCTTCTGTGAACCAGTGAACCACTACTTTCCAGGCCGGTAGGCTTCTGTGAAGCGGGTGGTCTACCCCGGGCACGTTTGGCTACCGACCTCCCACTGCTGCCACCCTGCTGACTCCCGGCCATGCTAGCGACTTGCTGGCTCTGCTGTTGTCTCACAGGCAAGCTGCCATCCTTTTCTCCTGATGATGATGAGGCCCCTAATTCACCCTAATTCCAAGTGCGATCAGCTACATTATCGTCATCGAGTACTGTCTGCACGTCACTGATGTCCTCCTCAACAGTCTCTGGGTTAGGAGCCTCACCGCTCACAACACCAGCTCCCATGCCACTCTCCTCATCACTACTTGCCCTCCTAGCGGAGGAAGCAGTGGATGTCTCCTTCACATCTTGGCTGGCCAGTAGCTCCTGACAGTCCTCTAGTAGCTCGTCCTTGCTGTATAGTGGGTCTGAACCCACAGCATATAATACTTCTCTGGCTGGGGGAACAGAAAAGGACAGAGGCAGGTTGAGGACAGGTGAGGGCACAGGGCCTGCTCCCGGGCCATGCTAACTAAGGGTTATGTCTGACGAACCTACTGACTCATGGCTGGGGGTGTCTGATATCACTTGTGACGAAGTCGAAGATTGAGTCAACCATTCAAGAACTGCTGGGTTGCTGGTCAAGACATGACCCCTAGATGACACCGGGAGCTCAGGCCTCTCGACGCGACCCCTGCTGTGACCTCTGCCTGCACCAGAAACATTTAGTTCTCTGCCACTACCCTGTGCAGGGCCTGGCACTTCTGTCTTACATACTGTTAGATCCAATAATCAAATGTTATATTAAATATTTTTTCTTTCGCCACTAATTCACGGCAAACAGGGCTTTAGAATATATCACTGCACCCCTGAACGGCAATTAGGCCCTAATGTTTTTCTACTTTTACACAACACAAAAGGCTTTTCAATAGATAAGTGCAACGCTTAACAGCGAATATATTTTTATTTCGCCTCTAGTCCACGGCAATCTGTGCTTTAGAATATATCACTGCACCGCACAAGGGCAAATATATTTTTCTTTTGCCAATAATACACGGAAAAAAGGGCTTTACAACATATAACTGCACCGCACAAGGGAAAATAAGACATAGAAATATTTCCTTGCAATAAACCCTGTTAATGGCTGTATCAAACAGCACTTGCACCCCAATAACAAGAACGGTTTGCTGGAATTACAGAGCTGTATAATAGCAATTTGGATCCCCAGTCAGTGCACCAAGGTGTAATAGGATTGTTCCTATTAACCAGTCTGTAACTTCCCATACTGAAGCCTGTTCTACATAAATGCTGTGGAACGATTACTCCTGAATGTATAAACCTTTTTTTTTTACCACAATCAAGTCTTTCCTATCACTGTCCCTAGCGCCTGCAGACGTCTCTCCCTGCACTAAGTACACTGGTAAATGGTAGAAACAAAGATGGCTGACGCTATCCATAGGGCTGTCACATCACAGGGCTGGCTGACTGCTGATTGGCTGCATGCATGGCATTATGGGTGATCCTGCCTTCCCAGAGTTTCTTTCTCCATGTCCCCACAGGTGCAGCAGCCATTTTAGGAAAAAATGCGATTCGTTACCACAAAGCGTGAGGAAATTCAGATTCGGTGTGAATCGAATAATTCCTGAAATTCAGATCGAATCTACTTCATCAACTTCGATTCGCTCATCTCTAGTTATATGCATAGAGAAAAATTATTTTATAATGTAAAATTATACTGTATAACTTTGCAATATACTTTTGGAAGGAAATTTACTAAAACCAGCATTTTACTTGTTGGTATATTATTACAAGGTCGCTCGAGTAAAATGAGACAAATTTTTCAAGGGGCATAGGCCTCTTGATATAATTGTTGAATCTTTGCCTCTTCATAAACCTGAAAGTGAAATCTATGGCAGCTTTTGCCAGGTTCTGATTTAAATTATAGTAAATCTGTTGGGCTACATCAAGCTCACTTTAAAAAAAAGGTTGCATAAAAATGTGCCACTTTTGGATAATAATTATTTGATATATTTCCCCTTTGTGTAAAAGATCCTTGCTTTCTGTCAGTAAATAGAAACATTCTTATTTACATCTCAAAGCAATTGGGGAGTTCCCTAGAGGTTCTGCTCTCTCTGCAACTGCCAAGTCCTCTGCACCTTGATAGGCAAGGCCAGACATGATGACATTTTCAATCAAAGTGCAGAGGATGTGGTGGTTGCAGAGAGAGCAGAGTCTCTAGGTGTTACGGCAACGCCCCTGTTGCTCCTAGAGGCTCACTTGCATATATTAAAGGGAACCTGTCACCTCCAAATCACGTATTACACTGCAAAAATTACCTTATAGGGGCCTCCAGCGCCTCACACACACAGGATATCAATCAGAGAAAGGAAGACGGGTAAGGGGCTGCTTAGTTTGAATTGAAGCAAGGAGGCCGCTGCTCCCTTGACTTCAAGCTGACTCTGAGGATAGGGAAAACCGGGATTATAACTGTGTTTTTTTCCATTTTAGAACCACAGACGGAGGAAAAAAAACCACCATTAGGAAGATGCTGGAGGCCTCTATAAGGTAATGTTTACGGTTTAATACATGAGTTGGAGGTGACAGTTTCCCTTTAAAACATAATTTTTCTCAGCAATGCATACACATATGAACATGGGACCAACACCGATGCCTTCAGCTGCCAAGAGCCCATGTAAGAGGTCAGCCAGTGTCATAGGGACAAATCTCCTGACAGATGCCCTTTAAGACAGATAGTCAGAAAATTATTATTAATTAATATTTACCATATGTCCACTTTATGTTATCATCATATTTAAAACATACTTTTATTTTTGGAGAGGTTAAAAGGCTTGTAAGTTTAGCAGCAATTCTACAAATTTTTAAGAACATTACTATGCTTTGACAGATCAATTCAGTTATGAAGTAGCTTTAGGAAGCCTTTATAATAGAGACCCCCCCCCCCCCATAAATCATCCCATTTAAAAAAAACGCTGCGCCCCTCAAAGTATTCAACATGACATTTAGGAAAGTTGTTAACCTTTTAAGTGTTTCACAGGAATTAATGCAAAATGGAGATGTAATTTAAAAATTATTTAAAATTATTATTTTTTTGCATATTCTCAATTTTAATCCATAGTAGGTGATAAAATAGAACCACTACTCCAAATCTGTTACCCTGATTTTGCAGTTTTTAGGAATATCCTTTAGGAAGTTTTTCAGGCACAATTTATAGTGGAAACTATACCTCTCAAGGAATTGACAGTTACACTCCTTGGACAGTTCGAAAAGACTATACAAATCACGAGAAAGGTACTTATCCCTCCATCTCTCATACACAGTCTTGGAAAATGCATATACTACCAGTGGCGTATCTATCACGAGGCAAACAAGGCATTTGCCTAGGGCGGCACTTGCCAATGGGGCGGCAAAATGCCTTGTTTGCCTTAGTGATAGTTATATTTTTTTTGTCTCTTGTCCGATCTGATCCTTCACTATGCAAGCGGCATCGCTGGCGCCGCATAGTGGATGGCTTGATGACTTGCTTCCTCTTCCGAGTCCATCTGACTTCACCCCGACCACCCCTGCGTCTGTGCGTTGCCGTCGTGACGTCACACGGAGGTGGAGTCATGGGACAGCAACGCTAGGGCCTACGAAGCATATGCCGACTCCTAGAAAGAGTGAGACACATTTAAAACGTGAGTACCGTGGGAATTACTGTGGAGGACAATTAAATACGTTATAAAATACTTGTGTACACAAGTTGGGCATACTGAATCAGCCCGTAAAAGACATTGAGAATACCAACATCCCTATAAATATACCGGATGCCAGCAGGATCAATCTATATTGGGGTTATAAACTATTCAGAGACACTCCAACAAATAGTAGGAAATTGGAACAATATACCAGTGACATGCACATTGCATCTGCATGATATTAAAGGGATTCTGTCACCACATATAACCTATATGTGGTGACAGAATCCCTTTAATATCATGCAGATGCAATGGTGCCCGGCCGTTCGGTGCCCAGCACCTCCTTCCCTGCGTTCAGCTCCGCCTACTTCACCTCTGCGCTGCCTCTCCCTCTAATTGATGTAAGTAAATGGTGTGTAAAAGTCTGTGCTATGGCTGAAGTAATATAATGGACTGGATGTGTTGATACAGTATGTACAGTGGCATTGTCTTGTATGAGTGACAAAAATTCTGTATGCATGTCCAGTAACAGCTGTTGAAGCCTTGGTGCTGTTACTGCTCATGTGGACTGACCACGTGCTACTTCAAACAATTTGAGTGTCTGTGATCAATATGGTATATTTGACCTGGATGACTGATCTTTGTAAAGTGGTTTAATTTACACTTTATATTATTATATCTAAAGATTATCTTTAAATATTAGATGCAACATTTGGTACAGAAAACACAAAATATTGCCCTTCGTTATTCACTTTTAAATATGCAAAGCTCTAACAGGAAAGGGTGGAGCCTAAAAAGGAAGGGGTGGGGTTACAGAGGAAGGGGTTTGGCCTGGACAGGAAGGGGTGGGTCAAATTTATATTAGGGGGGTGCCCGAGTTTAGTCTCGCCTAGGGCAGCACAAAACCAAGATACACCACTGTATACTACTGTCATGTACACTGTGCCTGTGTGACTAAACCATTGACTGCTGCAGTACAGTGAAGTTGTTGCAACTAACCTGGTGTCCTTATTTCTTCCTGCACTGCTATTGCACTGAAAATTGGTGGCGTCATGACAACCAGGACCCAGCTTTGCACCGTAACAACGAGGGCACCTCAACCACCATCAGGCAGGAGAACCTACAGAACCGCAGAGTGCCTCGAAAAAAAAGACCAGTGTGCTCTTCCCATCACTGTATAACGGACCAGGGAGCTTCAGAAATATGAATACAACTACTACTACACCCATCTGGCCATCTGCTCACTTACACTCCGCTGCATCCTGATCACTGCAGATGTTTCATAGAATTTATTAGAATTGGGGCATGAAAATAAAAAATTACGTGTTAACAATAATATGTAGTTTAAGCTCATTAGTTTAATTTTTACAAGGGTTAACAGGAAAAAAAGCACCCTAAAATTGTTATGAAATTTCTCCCGAGTAAGGCAACATACCATACGTGATCAAAATCTCCTGTTTGAGCATACCCAGGGGTGTACACAGATCTCATAGAACCCTAAAGCAAAACTTAGTATGGGCCTCCTGCTCCTAGTTTCCCAGTATACATGCATCATCAATCATGGGCAGCATGGTAACTCAGGGATGAGCACTGATGCCTTGCAGCACTGGGGTCCTAGGTTTGAATCCGACCAAATACAACATCTGCATGGAGTTTGTATGTTCTCCCCATGTTTGTGTGGGCTTCCTCCAACATTCCAAATACATATTGACAGGGAACTTAGATTGTGAGCTCCATTGAGGACAGCTTGATGCTAATGTCTGCAAAGTGCTGCAGACTATAGCAGCATTATATAAGTGTGTAAAAGGAGCTTAGTGTATAGGAATTTATAGAGTTATACATCTGGGAGCGGTAATAATCTCATTGTATTGAGCATAACAATCCCTATAGCAGTCGCATGGTCTGCCTCTACTGCAGGTATCTCTACTGCAGACTCTTGTTGATCACAGCATGAACTTTGACTATTATGATTATGTATTCAAATTATGCCAATCATGTTTCTTTGATGAATTCAGTTGATGGACTCGATATGAGTATTCCTCAGCACCTTGTCACATGTAATTCATGACTCTCAATGAATTTGTACCACACGGATCAAGATTTATTTATTTATTTTTATCTATAGATTTATTTATTGTTATATATATACTATACACGTGTATCATATATACTTATTATACACACTACCTGGTACTTATGATATTGTACTTCTTTATCACAGTCTGATGAAGGCCAGTTAAAAGGCCGAAACGTCACTGTAAATATGTGATTTTGCCGCATTTCCAAAATAAAAAATAAGTTTTTTTTCACACCGCAAGAAAACTGAAGTTTTTCATTTTTTTTCTTTCTCTACTGCAGGTATTCCACTGTCCAGGGCTTAGAAGAGAAGGAACGCTATTTGACATTTGAAACAAAGATTTTACTGGAATGGGTTTGGGTGCCATGTCAAACTAGTACAGTGGAAACTCCAAGAAATAACCCCAGTTTTGAAACTACAGACCCAAGGACTTCAGCTAGGGATGTACTCAGTGGTGTACTGTGGGGAGTCGCTCTGGTAGTCAGCGGTGCGGGTGCAGTTTAGAGGCAAAACCAGGAGTCCAGATTGTGCAACAAACAGTGTTTTATTCACACTTGCACACAAAATGAAAAACAGTCTCTTGGTGACAGTTCACACACAACGGAAATAACGTAGCCAAACAAAAACAGTCCAACACAGGTTCAGTCACCTGGGAGGTGTAGGTGCAGGTTCGCACCACGCTGTCGGCCCAGCCGCAGGAGAATCCAGCTTCAGGTAGCCCGGAACACAACACCTCCTTGCTGAGCGCTTCCTCCAGGACAGAGAACTCCCAGCCCTGTTAGCAGCTCCAGGATAATCACACTCTCCAGACACAGCTGCTGGCTGCGTTTTATATCCAGCCCAAAACATGGACTGGACCGTGGGGAGCAGCCACCCACCCTACTCTTTAGCTGCTCCCAGTAAGAGCCGGCCCGATCGGCTTTGCAGCCATGCTATTTAACAAAGCCAAACAGCACTAGCTGCTGCAGACAAAAACCCGGCTCTCACCTCACCGAGGCCAGCAACCTCGGTGACACGTACCTGCCATCACATATGACACCTTGCACCTACCACATACCCCCTTTGTTCAACCCTGAGGGGGTGAACACACGTGAGGCAGTGGACGCGGGACAGGGCATCTGCGTTGCCCTGCAAGCGGCCTGCCCTGTGTTCCACGGAAAACTTGAAATTTTGAAGAGATAGGAACCACCTGGTGACCCGAGCATTCCTCTCCTTGGCCTGACTCATCCATTTGAGGGGGAATGGTCGGTCACCAGACGGAACCTCCTCCCTAACAGGTAGTAGCGGAGAGATCTCGAGTGCCCACTTGATAGCCAGGCACTCCCTCTCCACTATACTATACCTGGACTCGGGCGGGACTGAGCTTACGGCTCAGGAAGACAACGGGATGTTCTTCCCCGTTGACCTCCTGCGACAGTACCGCACCGAGGCCTACCTCCGAGGCGCCGGTCTGTACGACAAACTCCTTGTTGAAGTCGGGTGTCACCAAAACCGGGACCCACACAGGGCCGACTTCAACGCGGAGAAAGCCTCCTCCGCCTTCTCACTCCAGCTAACCCTCCCAGACTTTCGCCCCTTCAACAGGTCTGTCAATGGCGCTGCTATTGTGGCAAAGTGGGGCACAAACCTCATGTAGTAACCTACAATCCCCAGGAACGACTTTACCTGCCTGGTGGTGACCGGTCGGGGCCAGTTACGAATGGCCTCTACCTTAGTTACCTGAGGTTTGATGACTCCCCGCCCAATTACATATCCCAGATATTTTGTCTCCTCTAACCCTATGGAGCACTTCTTTGGGTTAGCGGTCAGTCCGGCTTTCCTCAGGGCATCCACTACCGCCTGCACCTTGGGTAAATGGCTTTCCCAGTCGGTGCTGTGGATGACTACATCATCCAAGTAGGCCGAGGCGCACCGACGATGTGGTCGCAGCACTATGTCCATTAACCTTGGAAAGTGGCGGGGGCGCCATGCAGGCCAAAGGGTAACACCTTGTAGTGATACAGGCCCCGCGGGGTAACAAATGCGGTTTTTTCCTTAGCCGACTCGTTAAGGGTACCTGCCAGTACCCTTTAGTGAGGTCCAGCACAGAAAAATAACGGGCTTGTCCTAAACTTTCAACCAGCTCGCCTACTCGGGGCATGGGATACGCCGCCAAACTTGGATACTTCATTTAACTTGCGAAAGTCGTTGCAGAACCGCAACGTCCCATCCGGCTTGGGTATTAGGACTATGGGACTGGCCCACTCACTTTTCGACTCCTCAATGACCTCGAGCTTCAACATTAACTGTACTTCCTCCGCGATGGTCCGCCGCCGAGCCTCGGGTACCCGGTATGGTTTTAACCGGATCTTGGCCTGAGGCTCAGTGACGATGTCATGTTGGATGAGAGACGTGCGGCCAGGGAGGTCCGAGAACACATCCGTGTTCCGACTGATGAACTCCCTGACTTCCTGAACTTGTTTGGAAGACAGGCTGTCTGCAATTTTTACCGTGGTTACTGCTTCACAGGCCTCGAACTGTGGGGCTGGACCCTTTTCACCTAGAAACCCTGGCCGGGGGCTGTGGTCGCCGGCTGTGTCCCTATCTTTCCACGGCTTAAGTAAATTCACGTGGTACACCTGCTCGGCTTGCGCCGCCCTGGCTGGTGTACTTTGTAATTTACTTCCCTACCTTCTCGATCACCTCATAGGGGCCCTGCCACCTAGCTAGGAATTTGCTGTCAAGGGTGGGTACCAGAACCAAAACCCGATCTCCCGGATTGAAGTCCCGCACTCGAGCCTGACGATTGTACACCCTACTCTGGGCTTGTTGCGCTGCCTCCATATGCTCCCGGACCAAGGGCAACACCCTTTCCATCCGGTCCTGCATTTGGGCGACATACTCAATGACACTTTTGTGGGGGACAGGCTGTTGTTCCCACGCTTCCTTGGCGATATCCAACAGGCCCCGAGGGTGTTCTGCCATAAAGCAGTTCGAAGGGCGAGAACCCAGTAGAGGCCTGGGGCACCTCTCGCACTGCGAACATGAGATAGGGCAGAAGCAGATCCCAGTCCTTCCCATCTCTAGACACCACCCTCTTTAACATATTTTTTAGAGTTTGGTTAAACCTCTCCACAAGACCGTCTGTTTGCGGATGGTAAACGGACGTCCGTAATCTGCTTTATACGCAACAATTTACACAGTTCCCTCATTACTTTGGACATAAAAGGGGTCCCTTGGTCTGTCAGAACCTCTTTTGGCAGGCCCACACGGGAAAACATCTCCATTAACTCTTTGGCAATGAGCTTAGCTGAGGTATGTCGCAGAGGCACCGCCTCCGGATACCGAGTGGCATAGTCGAGAACTACCAGAATGTGTTGGTGGCCCCTGGCAGACTTTGGTACAGGCCCACTAAATCCATCGCGATTCGCTCAAACGGTACTTCAATAATTGGCAGAGGTACCAGGGGACTACGGAAATGTGGCTGGGGGCTAGTTATCTGACAGGTCGGACAGGACTTACAATAATTCTCTACCTCCTTGAACACACTGGGCCAATAAAATCGCTGCAGTATGCGGTCCTGGGTTTTCTGCCACCCCAGGTGTCCCCAAGAACATGTTGGTGGGCAAGCTCCATGACAAGCTTGCGATACGCTGTGGGCACCACCAACTGTTCAACAGGTTCGCCTCGGATTTGGTTCACCCGATACAACATATCCTGCAGAACAATAAACCGTGGGAACATTAATTCAGCCCCTGGTTTCTGGGGTTTCCCATCAATTTCCAGCACATTCTCCCAGGCCCTGGTTAGGGTTTGGTCCCGGTGTTGTGCGGTCCCAAAATTTTCCCCGGAGACATTGAGGTCTGCCAACTCAGGTCCCGGTGGCAAGTCCTCCGTGTCTCCCACCATTACACTCAGTGGGGTTGTCTCCCTCTACCGCTGGAGCAGTGGTCACCCCTACCGCCGGCCCTTCAGACTCGGGCTCCCAGGGTTCTGGCCTTCCAGCGGTATCAGGCCACTCTACTAGGGTCACCCCTGTCTCGGGTCCCTCAGATACCTTTATTGCCGGCCACAGCGCTGGAAAACCGGGAAGTCCCTCCCAAGTATTAGTTCGTGTGGGAGTTTAGTAGCGACAGCCACCTCGTGGGTCCACCTACCAGCCGCTGTGGACAAAGTCACTAGTGCAGTGGGATAGTCTTTCAGGTCTCCGTGGATGCACAGGACCTCGACTTTACGGCCAGTATACTCCGCAGGCCGTACAAGTGCAGCTCCTTACCAGGGAGACTAAACTCCCGGAGTCCAGCAGAGCCACCGCCAGAGAGTCTCCCACCTCTACCTGACACAGGTGGTTATGGTCCTGCACCTCACGGGTGCCAGTTGCGCACAGCTTCCGTGCATACAGGGAGTGACGACCTCGTAGTTCATATCCATCGGCTCATCCCGATGCGGACAGTCGGCCCTGATGTGGCCTGGCTCCTGACACCTCCAGCATACCACGGGAGGCGGACTCGCAGGGGGTATATTCCGGGCAGGCCGCTCTGTCGCCGGACGTCGGAACTGGGGCAGAGGCCTCCGGGGTTTGACTGACCCCTTCCCCGCAAGAGTCCCCTGCAGGTTTCTGGTGGCCTCGTAGCGCTCCACCAGGTCGACCATCTCCAGGGCATTGGTGGGCGATACCTGGCCGATCCAGTGCTGGAGGGGATAAGGCAGGGCCCTCCAAAAGATGTCCGCCAACAGTCGATCCAGCATGGCAGTGGGACTTAGTAGATCGGGCTGCAGCCACTTTTGCAGCCTGTGCAGCAGATCGTAGAACTGCGGCCTAGCGGGTTCAGTCGCTTTAAAGTCCCACTGGTGGACTCTTTGAGCGCGGACCAGCACGTTCACGCCCAGTCTGGCTAGGACCTCTCCTTTCACAGTGTCATAATCTGCCGCTTGGTCGTCCGACAAGTCAAAAACACCTGCTGGGGTCCGGAAGCCAGGAACGGAGCGACCACCTCAGCCCACTGGTCACAGGGTAACTTTTCCCTCACGGCGACCTTTCTCAAAACCGCCAGGTACGCTCTCAACGCCGTCTGCGGGGGTCATTTTTGGGATCGCCGCACGGACCGCTTCCGGGCATCTTGGACGTGGTGGGACGCTCCTGCCGCCTGTAACGCCATCACATGTTGTAGCAGTAGTTGGTTGGTCTCCCGCTGCTGCACGTTAGCCTCTATGAGAGCCTTCACAGCAGCCTCCATGTTGCCAGAAACTCCTGCTTGCAGCTTTGCTGGCTTAATATATTCCATACACTTTAGAAAAACAAAACTTCGGCGTTCACGCCAGCCTCACTGCGCATGCCCGCATCCGACACCAAATGTGGGGAGTCGCTCTGGTAGTCAGCGGTGCGGGTGCAGTTTAGAGGCAAATCCAGGAGTCCAGACTGTGCAACAAACAGTGTTTTATTCACACTTGCACACAAAATGAAAAACAGTCTCTTGGTGACAGTTCACACACAACGGAAATAACGTAGCCAAACAAAAACAGTCCAACACAGGTTCAGTCACCTGGGAGGTGTAGGTGCAGGTTCGCACCACGCTGTCGGCCCAGCCGCAGGAGAATCCAGCTTCAGGTAGCCCGGAACACAACACCTCCTTGCTGAGCGCTTTCCTCCAGGACAGAGAACTCCCAGCCCTGTTAGCAGCTCCAGTATAATCACACTCTCTGGACACAGCTGCTGGCTGCGTTTTATATCCAGCCCAAAACATGGACTGGACCGTGGGGAGCAGCCACCCACCCTACTCTTTAGCTGCTCCCAGTAAGAGCCGGCCCGGATCGGCTTTGCAGCCATGCTATTTAACAAAGCCAAACAGCACTAGCTGCTGCAGACAAAAACCCGGCTCTCACCTCACCGAGGCCAGCAACCTCGGTGACACGTACCTGCCATCACATATGACACCTTGCACCTTACCACAGTACATACAATCCATGGGGCCCCGGTGCGAAACTGATCCATTTTCTCTGATGAAGTTCTGTGCACAAGCCTGCCTCTTTCCAGGGAATATCACTGTGAAGACTGCTGGTTGCAGCAACAAGGCACTCCCCCCTGCATTTCCTGTGTCTCCCCTCCCATTGGATTCTTCAGCAAAGTTTAACCCCTTCTACCGTAAGCAGCACAGACTCAGGAATGGAGGCTCTGACTCGGGTACTGAGCAGCTGCAGGAAGACAAATGCTATGCGCAAGATCTTCCCTTCTGCCTCACCCCTACAAACACAGAGCTCACAAAGACTCAAGGAGTCCTCTCCTCTGTACTCTTCTGCTGGCTGTGAAGAAGTGTCTGCAGATTATTGAACAAGAACAGGTAAGAGAAAGATCCTGTGTGTATGAGCAATGTTTTTGTACTGTACACCTGGAATTTGTAGTCCTACACATACGATATGCTGCTACGTATCCCAGCAGTCAAACTGCAGGCAGGCTAGCAATTTTATTCACTCTCATTGCAAAGCAGGGGGAGCGGAGAAGTCTTTGTTGACACCCACAAATATTCATGAGGTAAACCTCAGCGATCATTATTACACACCCCCACAACTCTGCAACTGCATGGAGATAAAGGGGCCAGAACAGAACTAGGTAAATGAGTAAATATAATTTATTTATTTTTTTTGCCTAAAACTTGCTTAGTTTATGTATATATTGCAGACCATCAGATTAAGGCCTCATGCACACGACCGTTGTTGTTTTGCGGTCCGCAAACCGCGGATCCGCAAAACACGGAAGCTGCTCCGCGTTCCGTTCCGCAATTTGCGGAACGGAACGTGACCCATTGTAGAAATGCCTATTCTTGTCTGCAAAATGGACAAGAATAGGACATACTCTATTTTTTTTGCGGGGGCACGGAACGGAGCAACGGATGTGGACAGAACACGGAGTGCTGTCCGCATCTTTTGTGGCCCCATTGAAGTAAATGGGCCCAAGCCGCAAAATATGTGGCGGACCACAACAATGTGCATGAGGCCTTACAGTGCTTATAATATAACTCAGACAACCCCTTTAATGGAGAAACAGCACCATATATCTTGTTACAGAATTACTCCAAAGTAGGGAAATACCGCAAATGTGGTTATAAACTTTTGTCTGGGGACAGGGCTCAGAAAGGAAGAAGCATTATTTGGATTTTGGAACATGGAATTTATTGAATTGTTTTATCTAAGAGCCAAAACGTTTCATTTTTTTCTTGTTGATGGAGCTGTGTGAGGGTCCGTCAATTGAAGGACAAACTATAGTTTTTATTAGTATAATTTTGGAGTACATTTCGATTTTTAATAGTTTTTTATTTTATTTGCTGGGAGGTGAGGGGAAAAATTTGCAATTATGTCAGTTTTTTATTTTCATCTTTAATTTTTGGTACCAACTTTAGAGTTTTTTAATGTTTTACTTCTTTTGCACGTTATATTTCACCATATACTTCCTCCATAACATTTTTATTTTTCAGTTGATGCAGCTGTGTGAGGGCTGTTTTTTTTGTGGGGCAGGCTGTAGTTCTTAATAGTACTATATTGAGATACATATGACTTTTTGATCACTTTTTATTATTTTTTTTTCCAGATGAAATACAGAATGTAAAAGTAAATTCCCCATTAAAAGTGTCCTATCTGGCCCAGGAAGACGTGTAGCGGCCTCTTAAAAAGATTAAAATAGACAAATCGCCAGTACCAGATGGCATACACCCCGTATCCTAAGAGAATTAAGTAACTTCATAGCCAGACCCTTATTTCTGATATTTAAGGACTCTATACTGACAGGGAGTGTTCCACAGGATTGGCGCATAGCAAATGTGGTGCCAATATTCAAAAAGGGTCCAAAAACAGAGCCTGGAAATTTTAGTCCGGTAAGTTTAACATCTGTTGTGGGTAAACAGTTTGAAAGTTTTCTAAGAGATGCTATCTTGAAGTACCTCAATGAAAATAAGCAAATAACGCCATATCAGCATGGCTTCATGAGGGATCGATCATGTCAAACTAATTTAATCAGTTTCTATGTAGAGATGTCCCGAACTATTCGCCAGCGAACAGTTCCCGGCGAACATCGCTTGTTCGCGTTCGCTGCGGCGGGCGAACATATGCGATGTTCGGTCCGCCCCTATACATCATCATCGAGCAAACTTTGAACCTGTACCTCATAGTCAGCAGACACATTACAGCCAATCAGCATACCCTCCCTCCCAGACTCTCCCACCTCCTATCAAAAAGCAAGGACAGCATCCATCTTAGATTCATTCTGAAGCTGCAATGTTAGTTAGAGCAGGGATAGTGCTGCTGCTGCTGCTGAATTAATAGGGAAAGCGTTAGCTAGGCCAGCGTTCTGTGTCCACTCCAGTCCTCAAAGACTTATCTGCTGTAAGGACAGCGTCCTTACAGCACCCCAAAAAGCCCTTTTTAGGGCTGGTACATCAGTCTGCTTTTATTTATTTATTCTATATATATTGCAGTTGCCTGCCTGTGTGTGAGAGGCCGCAGGCCCACAGACTGTACTGTGTGCACACCACTCATATAGGGTGGCACAGTACCTTGCAGATAAAAAAGTAATTTTATTTTTACCCTTTAATATAATTGCAGTTGCCTGCCAGTGTGTGTCAGGCCCACTGACTGTACTGTGCCCACTGCCCACCAATCATATAGGGTGGCACATTACCTTGCAGATAAAAAAGTCATTTAATTTTTCCCCTTTAATATAATTGCAGTTGCCTGCCAGAGTGTGTCAGGCCCACAGACTGTACTGTGCCCACTGTCCACCACTTATATAGGGTGGCACGTTACCTTGCATATAAAAAAGTCATTAAATGTTTACCCTTTAATATAATTGCAGTTGCCTGCCAGTGTGTGTCAGGACCACTGACTGTACTGTGCCCACTGCCCACCACTCATATAGGGTGGCACAGTACCTTGCAGGTAAAAAAGTCATTAAATGTTTACCCTTTAATATAATTGCAGTTGCCTGCCAGTGTGTGTCAGGACCACTGACTGTACTGTGCCCACTGCCTACCACTCATATAGGGTGGCACAGTACCTTGCAGATTAAAAAAGTCATTTAATTTTTACCCTTTAATATAATTGCAGTTGCCTGCCAGTGTGTGTCAGGCCCACAGACTGTACTGTGCCCACTGCCCACCACTCATATAGGGTGGCACAGTACCTTGCACGTTAAAAAGTCATCTAATGTTTACCCTTTAATATAATTGCAGTTGCCTGCCAGTGTGTGTCAGGCCCACAGACTGTACTGTGCCCACTGCCCACCACTCATATAGGGTGGCACAGTACATTCCACAGTGCACGCGCAGTGACCTAAAATTCACACGAAGTGGACCAAGCATGGGTCTTTTTCCATCTCCCGGTTCCAAAAATCTATTTACTACACCAGCCCTGGCCCTGATAAGGGACAAAACAGAGATTAAACTGATAGGAATAGTACTTAGTTAACACGTTGCATTGGTGGCAAATTTCATTGCAAGTGCCCAAAATTAGAAGGAAGCGGACAGGGCAAGGGGGACGTAACAGGGATTAAACTGATAGGAATAGTACTACTTAACACACCACTCATATAAGGTGGCACAGTACATTGCACTGCGCGTGCCCCAAATTGGAAGGAAGAGGACCGACCATTCATCCTTTTCCATCTCCCGCTTCCTAAAATCTATTCCATACACCGGCCCATGATAGGGGACAAAACAGAGATTAAACTGGTAAGAACAGATTTTTGTAATTTCAAAAAAAGAGGACTGCCTCTGCGGAGCTGGGTATTTTTTGGACGCGTTACTGAACGCTCATGCACAATGGCTGTAGGCTCATGCGTCCTTTTGCGGAGGTGACAAACCTGGTCAGTCAAACCCAAGGCAACATCATCGACCTCATCTCATATGCATTTTTTCTGGAGCGTGCCCTGCGAAATGTGCTGGATTAGGCCGTAGATGAGCATGAAGAGGAAGAGTTGTGGTCACCATCACCACCAGAAGCAACCTTGTCATCGTTGATTGCTGGACCTGCGGCAACGCAGAGAGAGGAGTCTGAAGAAGAGGAGTCAGAGGGGGAAGGTGGCTTTGAGGAGGTAGAAGACCAACCACAGCAGGCGTCACATGGGGCTTGTTGTCACCTTTCGGGGACCCTTGGTGTTGTACGTGGCTGGGTGGAGGAAGAGACCTTCAATGATGTCAGTGAGGACGACGAACGGGTCATGGCTAGCTTGGTATCCAACCTTGTGCAAATGGGGAGTTTGCGGTTTTGCAAATGGACTGTTTGCGGTTGTTTGCGGTGCGTTAAACGGGGAGTTTGGTCTGTCAGAGTTTGGTCTGTCACTGTGAAGCGGGCGTAACCCTTACACTACCTGATCGATACAACATCATACCTGATAGTATACACACACAGGATGTTTTAAAGCACGTTATTCCAAACAATTTAGGAATGTTAGATGATTTTACTTTTCTCTTTCAGTTATACAACCTGGTACCTAAGCCACCTGCCCACACTTAACTAGCTACACTTAACTAGCTACTGCAACAATTGTGACTTTAATATTGCTTGGATGATTCCTATATATGACGCATATATGTTGTTTATTTTTCTTCTACTCATCCTAAAATTCGCCTTGCAGTCTATCCATATGTATAATTGTACCATATATGCTCACTTTTACAATACGATGAATATTTAACCGCTTGTACCAATAATGGAAACTTAACAATGTTCCACCTACCATCTTTTGTTTTTCCTCATGTTATCAACATAACTTGTGTTATAAAACTTTTAAAAATATAATAAAAATTCATGTTTCAAAAAAAAAAAAAAAAAAAACAGGACTCAACTACATAATTTTCACCTGCGTCAACTACATAATTTTCCATGGGAGTTTTGCCATGGATCCCCCTGCGGCATGCCACAGTCCAGGTGTTAGTCCCCTTGAAACAACTTTTCCATCACTATTGTGGCCAGAAAGAGTTCCTGTGGGTTTTAAAATTTGCCTGCCTATTGAATTCTATGGCAGTTCGTCCGTTCGCGAACATTTGCGAAAATTAGCGTTCGCCGTTTATATTTGCGACATCTCTATTTCTATGAGGAGGTAAATTCTAGACTTGACAGCGGCGAATCAATGGATGTTGTATATCTGGACTTCTCCAAAGCATTTGACACTGTACCACATAAAAGGTTGTGTGACTGTGAGAAAATGTCTGTATGTGAAAGACTGTGAGAAAATGTCTGTATGTGGGTAAGTAACTGGCTCAGTAATAGAAAACAAAGGGTGGTTATTAATGGTACACATTCAGATTGGGTCACTGTCACTAGTGGAGTACCTCAGGGGTCACTATTGGGCCATATTCTCTTCAATATATTTATTAATGATCTTGTAGAAGGCCTGCACAGTAAAATATAAATTTTTGCAGATGACACTAAACTGTGTAAAGTAATTAACATGGAAAAGACAATATACTGCTACAGAGGGATCTGGATAGATTGGAGGCTTGGGCAGATAAGTGGCAGATGAGGTTTAACACTGACAAATGTAAGGTTATACACATGGGAAGGAATAATGCAAGTCACCAGTACATACTAAATGGTAAAACACTGGGTAACACTGACATCGAAAAGGATCTAGGAATTTTAGTGAACAGCAAAATAAGCTGTAGAAACCAATGTCAAGCAGCTGCTGCCAAGGCCAATAAGATAATGAGTTGCATCAAAAGGGGCATAGATGCCCGTGATGAGAACATAGTCTTACCACTTTACAATTGCTAGTCAGACCACACATGGAGTACTGTGTACAGATCTGGGCTCCTGTGAACAAGGAGGACATAGCAGAGCTGGAGAGGGTTCAGAGGAGGGCAACTAAAGTAATAACTGGAATGGGGGGACTACAGTACCCTGAAAGATTATCAAAATTAGGGTTATTCACTTTAGAAAAACTGAGGGGAGGTCTAATAACTATGTATAAATATATCAGGGGTCAGTACAGAGATCTCTCCCATCATCTATTTATCCCCAGGACTGTGACGAGGGGACATCCTCTGCGTCTGGAGGAAGGAAGGTTTGTACACAAACATAGAAGAGGATTTTTTACGGTAAGAGCAGTGAGACTATAGAAGTCTCTGCCTGAGGAGGTGGTGATAGTGAGTACAATAAAGGAATTCAAGAGGGGACTGGATGCATTTCTGGAGCGTAATATTATAGTTAAAGCTACTAGAGATGGGTCGTTGATCCAATGAGTTAATCTGATTGCCTCATTGGAGTCGGGAAGGAATTTTTTTCCCCCTTAAGTGGGGAAAATTGGCTTCTACCTCACAATTTTTTCTTTTTGCCTACCTCTGGATCAACGTGCAGGATGACAGGCCGAACTGGATGGACAAATGTCTTTTTTCGGCCTTATAAACTATGGTACTATGTTACTATGTTATTGATGCCATTTTGGGATACATATGCCTTGATAACTTTTTTTTTGAATTTTTGGTGAAGTGAGGTGAGCAAAAGTTGCACTTCTGTCAGTGTTTTTTTTATGTGGTTTACCATGCAGTATGTGATATGATAACTTTATTCTGAGGGTTGATACAAATGTGCCAATATTAAATTAATATAGTTTTGTTTTCATCTTTTACCACTTTTGCATAAAAATATGACTTTTTTGTTTAAAGAAAATAAGTTTTTGTTGTTTTTTTTAATCACTATATTAGGACCCAACCATAAGTTTATAACTTTAATTTTCTGTCCAGGCAGCTGTGTGAGGGCTTGTTTTTTTGTGGGACAAGCTGTCATTTTTATTGGTACCATTTTGGGATATCTAAGACTTTTTGATTTCTTTTTATACCACTTTATTGGGAGATGAGATGACCAAAAGCCAATTCTGTCATTGTCGTCTTCTGTCATATTTTTTACAGCATTTACTGTTCAGGATAAGTAGCGACATCCATTTATAGATCAAGTCGTTATTTGATGTGGCATTTACCAGTTATGTTTGGTTTATTTTAATTTTTTCATTTTATCCAACTATAAATAACTAGATAGGGAAATGAGCAATATTTGTTTACTTGAATTTTTTTTTTTTACTTTGCTGTTTTTGTCATATGTGTATTGTTTTACACTGACAGCCTACCAGAACCTGGTTTGTAAGTTCTCCACTGACATAGCAACCATCAGAACCCTGCAATTGCATGGAAGGGGGCCTGATGGGGTACAGATAGAACCCCCTACATCTGAAAACTACTTTAGTGCTGCGGTCACTATGGATGATCACATCTAAGAGTATAAATGCTGAGATTGCCACTAGTTTTGATCTCAGCTATTGCAGCAAGTTGTCAGCTGTATGTTACAGATGACACCCGCTGATGGCAGGGGCTTAGTTCCTGAGCCTCTGCCATTTCTATGCCATAAACATACCTTATAGTGTAGGAAAAAGTCACCTGCCATGCCATACATTTACACTATGTTGTGGTTAAGATAGAATTTACAGATCACTAACACTATTGTCAGTTTTCTGCATTTAAAAAGTATTTCTGAGCTGACAGGTTCCCTTTAATTCAAATAGGTATTATAAATAGTGATGAGCGGCATAGGCAATATTCGTTTTCGCGATATTTCATGAATTTTTCGCTTAATATTTGCAATAAATTCAATGAGGTCCTATGAGTGGTAGACTCCAAAAACAATACGTTTTATTGATATACATTAAAAGTAACGCGAATACAATCAATTCTATATATAGAAAAAATCCCTCCAACAAAATCCACAAAATCCTATATATGTGAGTGACACCAGGGAGGGAAAGTAGATACCAATAATAGAGGTAATGGCTATAGGGAGACAGGTGTGGTATCCCTACCGTATCCCTTGTGTATCCCTCAGCCCGAAGAACTCACCTGATGGTGGTAAGTCTTCGTCCACGTACCTACCCCTGAAACCCTGCGTGTCCCTAAATACACCTTAACACCCCGACGCGTTTCCCCCTACCCAAGGGTTCCTCAGGGGGCCAAAATAGCAAAAACAAATATAGATAAATAAATATGACCATAACAAGAGAGGGGGCTGGTTATAACCAGCAATACCTGATACATATGAGGCAGCACTCGTCAGATGACACATCTATGGACAAAGTTAAGATATAACATATAATCAATAGCGGTTCCCTACATAATGCTACATTTGCCAATAGAAGTAGGTAGGAACTTACATATTGTGGCAGCCACCCGGGTATCCAGACCCCTCAGAGATTCTCTGATGTCCAGGACCTGAGGGAGACTGCTACCGGTGTGCTATTTAAAGGTACACATATAAGGCAGAATTATCTCCACCTGGGGCTCATTTAACATCACATCCGGGTGGCCCCATATCACTACCTTTGCGTCCGGTCGGCGATGCGCTCCACCGTGGAACGCATCGCATATTGATACGCCGGAGTCGCAGTACGGGCCCGATTGACGTCACATCCGGGTATGATGGACGTCACTTCCTGTCCATCGGGCTTACGATGCGTTCCAGAGGAGCGCATTGAAGGAGACATGTCGGGAGCACGATATGTCACATCCGGGTGTGATGGACGTCACTTCCTGTCCATCAGGCTGACGATGCGTTCCCCAGTGGAGCGCATCGCAGGGAAACATGTCGGGAGCGCGATACACTCAGCAAGGGCATCCGATTATGCGCCGGCCTGACGCCACTTCCGGTATGGCGTTAGACGATGCGTTCCAAGGTGGGACGCATAGCCATGCATGTTGCTGAAAATTAAAAAGGTCCCCTATTCCACATGTTAAATATATGGGGATCCTTGCTCAAAATATAGACAGGAGATGATATTAATCAAAGAGCAACCTGGTATATATTAATAAACATGTCCATAGTGAATGACAGACAGACTGGTGTTTTTAGGTGTGGAAAATGTAAAGCCTGTAATTACATCAGAACAGGGAGACTTATAACATGCTCTGCAACAGGCCGTACCTTCTCACTTAGGCAATTTGCCAACTGTAGAACAAGGGGTGTAATCTATGTGGCGCAATGCCGTGTCCCCTCGATTATATCGGAAAAATGATACGCAAGTTTCGGAGGAGGGTGTGCGAGCATGTAAATGATGTTACCAATGAGAGGGATACGTCAGTGGCGGAGCATGTTAACTCTATGCATGGAGGCAATCCGCGAGTTTTAAAATTTATGGTGCTCGACGTTGTTCAGCAACCGCTACGCGGTGGGGACTGGGATCGAAAGGTTCTATGTAAAGAGACAAAATGGATATATCGCTTTCGATCCCAGTCCCCCACGGGTTTAAATGACAGATTAACATTCAGCTGTTTTCTATGAATCTCTTTGTCTGGAATAATACTACCTTTGTCTCAGTGAAAATATGAGCATTATGTACCCCAGCTAACCGGTGACACGAGAAGTGTCAGAAACCTAGTCCACAGCTTATCTGCTGTGGCTCTATATAGTAATTGTTGTTTTGAAGCTATAAAAAATTATCTAGTCTCTGTATCGGATTCTCATTTATCGTATACCAGTCTTGGTAATTTTCTCTTTTTCTTTCTTTTTTCTTTATTTCCTTACCCAAACACGTTTCATTTGTTACCATACATGAGGGGAACTCGAATGGGTCTTAATTCCCTATTTGAGTATATTACAGTGAGTCAGAATACTATTCACTATGGACATGTTTATTAATATATACCAGGTTGCTCTTTGATTAAAATCATCTCCTGTCTATCTTTTGGGATCCCCATATATTTGACATGTGGAATAGGGGACCTTTTTAATTTTCAGCAACATGTATGGCTATGCGTCCCACCTTGGAACGCATCGTCTAACGCCATACCGGAAGTGGCGTCAGGCCGGCGCATAATCGGATGCCCTTGCTGAGTGTATCACGCTCCCGACATGTCTCCCTGCGATACGCTCCACTGTGGAACGCATCGTCAGCCTGATGGACAGGAAGTGACGTCCATCACACCCGGATGTGACGTATCGTGCTCCCGACATGTCTCCTTGCGATGAGTGTATCGCGCTCCCGATATGTCTCCTTGCGATGAGTGTATCGCGCTCCCGATATGTCTCCTTGCGATGAGTGTATCGTGCTCCCGACATGTCTCCTTGTGATGCGCTCCTCTGGAATGCATCGTCAGCCCGATGGACAGGAAGTGACGTCAATCGGGCCCGTACTGCGACTCCGGCGTATCGATATGTGATGCGTTCCACGGTGGAACGCATCGCCAAAGGGACGCAAAGGTAGTGATATGGGGCCACCCGGATGTGATGTTAAATGAGCCCCAGGTGGAGATAATTCTGCCTTATATGTGTACCTTTAAATAGCACACTCGTAGCAGTCTCCCTCAGGTCCTGGACATCAGACGATCTCTGAGGGGGCTGGATACCCGGGTGGCTGCCGCAATATGTAAGTTCCTACCTACTATTGGTAAATGTAGCATTATGTAGGGAACCGCTATTGATTATATGTTATAATCTTAACTTTGTCCATAGATGTGTCATCTGACGAGTGCTGCCTCATATGTATCAGGTATTGCTGGTTATAACCAGCCCCCTCTCTTGTTATGGTCATATTTATTTATCTATATTTGTTTTTGCTATTTTGACCCCCTGAGGAACCCTTGGGTAGGGGGAAACGCGTCGGGGTGTTAAGGTGTATTTAGGGACATGCAGGGTTTCAGGGGTAGGTACGTGGACGAAGACTTACCACCATCAGGTAAGTTCTTCGGGCTGAGGGATACACAAGGGATACGGTAGTGATACCACACCTGTCTCCCTATAGCCATTCCCTCTATTATTTGTATCTACTTTCCCTCCCTGGTGTCACTCACATATATAGGATTTTGTGGATTTTGTTGGAGGGATTTTTTCTATATATAAAATTGATTGTATTCGCGTTACTTTTAATGTATATCAATAAAACGTATTGTTTTTGGAGTCTACCACTCATAGGACCTCATTTAATACTTCACATGTGGAGACCTACTACCATGGTTTAGTTTTTTATTGCTATGTTGATTTGCAATAAATTCGCAAATTCTAGAATTCGTGATCTCGTCATTATTTTCGCGACTGTGCAAATCGGCACAAATGATGCGCATATTTTTTGCGCAATATATGCAACTTCACGTTTTATCAGGTCTGAGTAGATATTACTGATTGGTGCATTAAGTATTGTTGTGACATCACAGCACTGTGTCTAACAGAGACACTAATCCCTATCACAGCACAGTAATTCCTATCACACTACCTAACACCCTGCACTGGAATCAACTACACTATATCACTATCTAACATACACTGACTATCTCCCACTAACTATCTGTATATATATATATATATATATATATGAGTTAACTAACTGTCTACTGTAATTGGATAAGGAATAGGATCCAGATGAAAGCACAGAGCAGAACTGCAAAAAATCTGCAGAAAATTGCTGCTGGGGGTTTCTTATATAGTAAGGGGCAGGCAACTTTACTATTGGTTGCTAGGGATGTTGCTAAGCTCTGACAAAGACATTGCCACCTTCTCATTGGTCCACAAGGAATAAGGGAGGTTACTGATGAAAAAGAAATCTAGAATATTCGCGTTTACGAATATATAGCACTATATTCTAAATCTTTGCAAATTCTCAAAGTGCGATAAAAATTCACGATTAGGATTTTCGCAATCAATACTAATTATAAACTAGTTTTTTAATTAAAAATAGTAATTAACAGTTGTAATTATCATTATGACTTATTTGTTACTGTTGGATATTACTAATTAAAGGGTTTGTGCACATTTTTTGGGGGGAGGGTTACCAAACATCCCCATTCTGAGCAGACCTGAAAACATAAGCATACTTACCTGCTTCCTGGTGCTGGCTTCCGACTTCTTTGCTCCATAGCCTTGGCTGCTATGCTAGTCTCCCTGGATGTAAACTTCCTGTTTGCTGCTACTGCGGCCAATCACAGGCTGAGGCAGAGACCTGGTCCTGTTGCATCACATGACTATTTGTCATGACGCAATGGGAGTAGCTCACCACTGCAGGCAGCAATTGGCTGCAGCTGTGTCAGACAGGAAGTTTACATCCAGGATTCAGGAAGCCTAGCAGAGCAGCCAAGGCTGTGGTTCGATGATGCCAGGAGCCAGCACAAGGAAGCAGGTAAGTATGCTTCTCTTCGCAGGTTTGCTCAGGATTAGACATTTGCCAAATCCCCATCAAAGGTGCACAACCCCCTTAAAGGCAAGTATTGAGTAAAGATTAGAATATCCATAGTTTCTTTAGTTTAGCTCTTAAGATGAAACAGATATACTCTCTCCACAGTATGGAAAATCCCACAATTTCATATTATATGGCTACTTTATTACAAAATGCAGCTCAAGAGTTCAGCAGTGTTGGCACTTGTGAAAAGTCAGTCCCAGAACAACTTGTAAAATCTTGCTTGTGTAAAGTTTCAGAGATTGCCGTGGAAAAACTGACCTAGAAACACCCATTGTAAGGGTGTGGAGCAACTAAGTGAGAAGGAAAAATCTGGAGACAAGATAAATATATGTACAGCTGTCTGAGCCTCTGACAGCAGCTCTGAGCCCAGAATTGATAATGGGTTGGAGAAAATGGTACCCGGAGGCAAGTAAGGCAACTAATTAAGGTTAAATTTAAAAAATAAATCATATCAAATGTTTTTAATTCCAGACTTGTTAGAGAGGAGAAGACAGCCAAAAAATGTCACAGACTTCAAAAAATCTGAAATGATTATTAGTGGTTTATTGCTGGCAGTATAGATATTCCGTCTCATATAGAAATAGGGATCCCTTTTCATGTAGATTAATAATATTGTAGCAGAGCTGCAAATCCTGAGTTTGCAGTACCACTGCAAAGCATAGCTCCTATTCACTGATATGGCATTACAGAAACAATTGAGCACTGGCTTCTTGTTCACTTCCATAACTCCAACCATCGGCATGTTCCGTTGACTTATTCCTATGCCAACTATAAAAGGCAGAGAATGGACAACCCCTTTTATTTTAAGGTTTATGGATTAACCTGTTTCCTACCGCCCATTGACTATAAACATCGAGCAAGCACTGTGTACACAGCTCAGGAAGCGATACGCAGCTTCATGTTCCGGCAGGGCCGGAAGACTGCAGGAGCTGCCGGGTCTTCTTGAGACCGAGATCAGCCCTGCAGTGAGGTTGGAACTGAGGTTGCTATGTCAGCCCCAGTTACAGGAGGAATTAATAGCAAAAAAAGTAATGTTAAATACCCCCCAAAGGTCTTGTATGACCTTATGGGGGGCACAAAGTATAAAATACAAAGAATAAAAATAAATAAAAATAATGTGTTTTATTGAAAAATAATAAAAGTTCCAGGTTTTAAAAAGTACCCCTTTCCCCTAATTAAGTAATTTAAAAACTGTAAAAAATATAAATAAAATAGACATACTGTAGGTACAGGGCATATGGTACTATATACAGAGGACACAGAGTGTGTGACACTATATACAGAGGGCACAGAGTATGTATCCCTGCCTCTGTAACGACTGGCCCTATAAAAATATCACATGATCTACCGCAGGTGGTGAACGCTGTAAAACAATAAATAAAAATTATGCCCAAACATCTATTTTTTAGTCAGCTCACCTCCCAAAAAACATAACGTTAAACGATCAAAACATTGTACTTACCCCAAAATGGTAGCAATGAAAAGGTCACCTCATTTCGCAAAAAACGAGTCCTCACACAAGACCATCGACAGAAAAAAATATTAGGTATCATCACATCCGTAACGACTAGCTCTATAACAATATCACATAATCTACCCCATTAGGTGAATGCCGTAAAAAAAACGATGCCAAAACAGCTTTTTTTGTCACCAAACCTCCTAAAACAGATAATACCAAGCGATCAAAAAGCCTTAAGTACTTCAAAATGGTATCGATAAAAAGTACAATCTGTCCTGGAAAAGACAAGCCCTCAGATATCTACATTGACAGAAAAATAAAAATGTTGAGGATGTTAGTATATGACAATGCAAAATATAACAGATTTTTAATACAAAAGGATTTTATTATGCAAAATTAGGAGAACATGAAAAAACTTTATAAATTTGGCATCACCTTAATCGATTCAACCTGCAGAATAAAGCTATCATATCATATCATATATACCACATGGTGAACCCCATAAATAATAAAAATAAAAAACACTGACAGAATTGCAATTTTTGCCATTGCACCTCCCAAAAACTGAGATAAAAAGTGATTAAAAAGTCAAATGGAACCCAAAATGATGCCAATAAAGACTACAGCTTGTCCCTAAAAAAAAAAGGGCCTCAAACAGCTCAATGAACAAAAAAAATTTAAGCGTTATGGACATTATAATTAATTTCAGTAAGTTTCAGGTTAAAAAATCTAGATGCTGTTCCTTTCTTTCTGAGCCCTGCCTTATCCCCAGCACTTCTCATAAATGTGGTGCTTCTATATTCAGAACAAAATAGTTAATAAATTGTGGAATGATATTGTCCGTTTATCCCTTGTGAAAAAGAAAGTTTTGGCCTAAAACACAATCTTCTTGTTAAAAAAATTCATTTTTCATTTTCACAGCCAAGTGTTCTGTGAAGCGCTTGTTGGGTCAAAGTGCTCACTGTACATGTTAACAATTCATTGGGTGTTGTAGTTTCCAAAATGTGGACCCTTTTTAGCGTATGGGTATGGGTACTTCAGGGTCTCTTCAAATGCAAGATGATGCCCAAAGACCATTCCAGAAAAATGTGCCCTCCAAAAATCATATGGTGCTCCTTGCCTTCTGAGCACTGCCGTGTGCCCATACAGCAGTTTATGACCACATATAGGGTGTTAATGGGGCAGCAGAATCAGTGCTCTCCAGATTGAGCAGAGGGGTTTGAACCCATCATTCAGTGTAGTGCATAGACAGTCTAGACAGAGGAGTGAGTGGAGCACATGCTAAGTGTCACAGCTGTTACAGCTGAGAGTAAAGCCAGCCCTGGATTAGATACCAGTGAGAGTAAGGCAAAAGAAAAGGAACTTTATATGCTTGAAAAGCATCCCACTGTCTGAATAGACTTCATAGGCTCTACAGCAACATCGTCTACAAGTGTAAAGGCTTCCAGCCCAGGATAAACCTAAAAGGTAGACTCTGGATATGCCCACTATACTACATCCCGCCAAGGAAAACCTGTAGTAACTTTAACAGCAACCTGTAGAACAGGTGGAGAACAAAGTCTGAAGTTCGGGTCTGTCCTGTGGTTGCATTGTACAAGAAAAGATGTTGCACCCCAATTCTGGATGCTTATGCATAAATGGAAGACAGAGAAGTGCAGTGTGAGGACTATTAGCTCATAGGCATTTCATTATAGCTAAATTGTTATCAAACTGATAAACATTTAGTTAATTGTCTTAACCCTCAGTGTTTGGCATGTCCTTTTGTGATACTTAATAAAATTCCTTATAGTTAATCTTCAGGTGCAGTCCTTTATACATGTGAACCTGGTTTTTGGCATAAAAGGAAGAGGGACACTATGTTATTGATATTTCATGTTTTCTAGTAAGAGAGGTGGAGCCTGCATAGGTAATGAAGGCCTTCCCAGAAGGCTGGGACACAACAGGAGCAAGACCCCTCTTAGTTCTACCCTCTGCCAAATGGGGATTTGGAACATTTCATTTTAACACAAATGGGATCCAGTCAATATTGGTATGTTACACGTTCTCTTGTCCCTTGAACCAGAATGGACTCTTAGCACACAATTCGTTAGGTAGTAAGAACTTTTCTGTTTTTATACTTTTATTTTGACAACTGTTTTGTGCTCTTTTATGTATATTTATTATTTCTTTTAATTTTTGTAACTGAGTACAGTACCATTTTTAGTACATTAAAGCACATGTTTAATAGTTTTGACTTGTGCCCTGAATGGGCCCAGTAAGCTCCATTTTTATGTGTATGAGTGCGCTTTGCATTACCGTGTATTTGCTATGTGTATGAGTGCGCTTTGCATTACCATGTATTTGGCTAGTGTTCTGTGAGCCTGCTTGCAAGGGCTGTTGGATTTTCTATGAGCCCCTAATTATTAGTGTATTAATTTAAACGTGGTGGAAGCATGTTTGGGTTGCATGAAAGGCTGTGTCTGGGTGTGATTTAGGTTCTATCTGAGGTCTATGTGTAGGGGCGTGAGAGATGTGTGTGAAATAGATCGACCCTTGGCAATTTTACCCGAGTCACGTGGCAGGGTGGTTCCCGTATGTGACACTAGGTCACGCCTCTAACTCCTCCCAAAACATAACTATACATGCCTAATCCCACCCAGTCCCCTAAATGCCCCCACATAGTAATTATTCCCCCTTTATGCCACCACACAGTAGTTATGTTAACATTGTGCCCCCTTCACCGGTTATGCACAGATATGTGATAGCCACTGAAATCCGGCACTGTCCCGCTGGATCCGAGATGGTCCGGAGGTATGTAACTCTCTCTGAACGCAGACCTGCCCCCTCCTTTCTTGTATTTTCTACAGAGTGTGATACAGGGCATGCTCAGTACATTCTATCACATATTGTAATGTGTTCATTCTACATCATGGGCGTAGCTACCATGGAAGCAGGGGAAGCATCTGCTATGGGGCCCACACTCAAGAAGTGGCCCAGGAGGAGGACAAATGGATTTGGGATTGGTGAGTATGATTTTTTTTCTCTGGGTGCTTGCACTGCGCTAAGTCCTGGCAGCCCACAGCTTTAGGACAGGATGTAGCGTGTGTAGTAGCACATTATGACTTGGTGCTGTGCAACATCAGGTCACGGTGTACTGTATGCCTAGACACAGTGCTGCATAAAGAATGGAGGTGCCCATGGGAGGAGAAGAGAGTGAGTGTTTTTGGTCCAGTCTGAGGTTTGCATTAATGGCACTGATGGGGGGGCCCTGTTAAAAAAATCTGCTGTGCTCTGGGGCCCAGTCAGTTCTAGTTACAACACTGTTCTACATATATTGTATAAGCAGACAGATTAGGGTGCATTCACATCACCATTTAGCTTTCCGTTCTTCTGATCCATCAGAAGTAGAGGAAAAAAACTGTACTGCATGCAGTACTTTTGTTTCTTTCTAAAAAAAAAAACGGATCTCGGACAGAAATGGCTCAAACGGATGCAACAGGATTCGTTTTTTTACTGGATCCTGTAAAAAACAGATCCCTTGCAAGCCTAGGTATAACTGATGCAACAGACTGTGTGCACTGCTGTACAGGCTCCTTGACTACATGCATGAGGCCTACATCATCATCATTTCGTCTAGTAGTCCCAAACCAGAAGCGGATCGTCCGGCACTACTCCTGTCGGTTCTATAATGGCTCGAGTCCTACTTATCACAATCAACTACCTTATGTGTCACCCCCCATTCCTCATAGATTGTAAGCTCTTGCGAGCAGGGCCCTGACTCCTATTGTTTCAGTTGTATATTAGCCAGTTACTTTTGTTTTGTACATGAACCCTATGAATTTGTAAAGCGCTGCGGAATATGGTGGAGCTATATAAATAAATGTTATCATTATTTTTATCATTTTTTTAATTAAAATAAAGGCTATATAATGTACGGTTATGGTTTGCATTGCCTCATGACCCTCTGCCTTAAATTTAGCATTTTCTCCATGGTCTGTGACATTGCTGCTCATTGTTGAGTTCCCTAATTATTCCCAAGACATGGTTCACTTCACATGAAGCAGAAGCTACTATAATTATATATGGATGCAGAGCAGATCTCAGCCTATCCCTCTTTTGAAATGACAGTCCTTCTGTTTGCCAAAAATCCTTCTTACCTGCTATTCATCAAATTAGGAATTTATCAAGAAGTATGCTGATTATTTGCTGTCAAAAATGTAAAACTGGAGCATGCCTCTTTTGTGTAAACATTTGCAATGTTTTGTTTTTTATGCGCCTCTCTTGCCGCTTTGGGCACGGTTATGGGGAAGTGGGCAACTAGGTATGTAGGTATATAGAGTTGAGCGAACACCTAAATGTTCCGAACTCGACCCGAACTTCACCCTGAACCCGAACCCCATTAAAGTCAATGTGGACCCGAACTTTTGGGCACTAAAAAGGCTGTAAAATAGCCCAGGAAAGGGCTAGAGGGCTGCAAAAGGCAGCAAAATGTAGGTAAATCCCCTGCAAACAAATGTGGATAGGGAAATGACTTAAAATAAAATAAAATAAATAAAAATTAACCAATATCAATTGGCAACTTGGAGGAGGAGGAGGTGGAATAGGAGGATTTGGGTGGCATCAGGTGGGAATGCTATGGGAGTTGATGTTCTCATCACAGCCAAGAAGGATTCATGTCTGCCTGCAGTGCCACAGGCCTCATTCACAGATTTAGGGCGATGGCACCCGCAAAGAGGAGAGCGGTCCCGTAACAGCAACACAGGCCTCAGGTCAACCTGCAATGGAACAGGCCATTATCATTTTGGTCCCTGATACCCAGACAATGGCGCGGTCATTAGACAGTAAAAAGTGTTAAATGTCTGCCACCAAGACAGCAAGCAAGTACGTGAAAGTTAGGCGCCTGACACCCAGACAGAGGAGAGAGGTCCCATAGCAGCAAAAGAGGCATCATGTCACCCACCAATGGAGAAGGCCACTTTTAGTTATTTAGGCCTTAGCACCCAGACAGAGGAGAGAGGTCACAAAGCAGAGAATCAGGCTTCATGTCACCCACCAATGGAGAAGGCCACTTTCTGATATTTAGGCCCCTGGCACCCAGACGGAGGAGAGGTTCATTCAACTTTGGGTTGCCCCGCAAAATAATGGTAAAATTAAAAAAAGAGGATTCAATAAAGAAGTGCCCTGGAGTACAAGAATATATGGTTAAGGGGAGGTAGTTATAAATGTCTATTCTAAACAAGGGATGGACAGGTCCTGTGGGATCCATGCCTGTTTCATTTTTATGAACGTCAGCTTGTCCACGTTGGCTGTGGACAGGTGGCTGCGTTTGTCAGTAATGACGCCCCCTGCCATGCTGAATACACGTTTAGACAAAACGCTGGCCGCCAGGCTGGCCAGCACCTCCAAGGCATAAAATGCTAACTCTGGCCACATGGACAATTTGGAGACCCAAAAGTTGAATGGGGCAGAACCATCAGTCAGTATGTGGAGGGGTGTGCAGACGTACTGTTCAACCATGTTAGTGAAATGCTGCCTCCTGCTAACATGTTCCGTATCAGATGGTGGTGCAGTTAGCTGTGGCGTGGAGACAAAACTTTTCCACATTTCTGCCATGCTAACCCTGCCCTCAGAGGAGCTGGCCGTGACACAGCTGCATTGGCGACCTCTTGCTCCTCCTCTGCCTTTGCCTTGGGCTTCCACCTGTTCCCCTATGACATTTGGGAATGCTCTCAGGAGCGCGTCTACCAGCGTGCGCTTGTACTCGCGCATCTTCCTATCACGCTCCAGTGCAGGAAGTAAGGTGGGCACATTGTCTTTGTACCGGGATCCAGCAGGGTGGCAACCCAGTAGTCCGCACACGATAAAATGTGGGCAACTCTGCTGTCGTTGCGCAGGCACTGCAGCATGTAGTCACACATGTGTGCCAGGCTGCCCAGAGGTAAAGACAAGCTGTCCTCTGGGAGGCGTATCGTCATCGTCCTCCGTTTCCCCCCAGACACGCACCAGTGATGGGCGAGAGCTGCGTTGGGTGCCACCCCGCTGTGAACATGCTTCATCATCATCCTCCTCCACCTCCTCATCCTCTTCCTCCAGTAGTGGGCCCTGGCTGGCCTCATTTGTACCTGGCCTCTGCTTTTGCAAAAAACCTCCCTCTGAGCCACTTCTAAGAGACTGGCCTGAAAGTGCTAAAAATGACCCCTCTTCCTCCTCCTCCTCCTGGGCCACCTCCTCTTCCATCATCAGCCTAAGTGTTTTCTCAAGGAGACATAGAAGTGGTATTGTAACGCTGATAACGGTGTCATCGCCACTAGCCATGTTGGTGGAGTACTCGAAACAGCGCAACAGGGCACACAGGTCTCGCATGGAGGCCCAGTCATTGGTGGTGAAGTGGTGCTGTTCCGCAGTGCGACTGACCCGTGCGTGCTGCAGCTGAAACTCCACTATGGCCTGCTGCTGCTTGTACAGTCTCTCCAGCATGTGCAAGGTGGAGTTCCACCTGGTGGGCACGTCGCATATGAGGCGGTGAGCAGCGGCAGGATGTGAACGCCGGAAGCGTGCACAGACGGCCCGCACTTTATGCAGCAGCTCGGATATGTAGTTGTGAAGGAACCTTTGCACCACCAAATTCAGCACATGTGCCAGGCAAGGGATGAGCATCAAACCGGCTAGACCCAGAGCTGCGACGAGATTTCGCCCATTATCGCACACCACCCGGCTGGGCTTGAGGCCTACCGGCAGCAACCACTTGTCGGTCTGTTCAATACCCCACCACAACTTCTGCGCGGTGTGGAGCCTGTCCCCCAAACATATGAGTTTCAGAATGGCCTGCTGAAGTTTACCCCGGGCTGTGCTGAAATTGGTAGTAAAGGTGTGTGGCTGACTGGATGAGCAGGTGGAAGAAGAGAAGGAGGAAGCCGAGTAGGAGGAGGAGGCTACAGGAGGCAAAAAATGATGCCCTGTGATCCTTGGCAGCGGAAGGATGTGCGCCAAAGAACTCTCCGTCTGGGGCCCAGCCGCCACTACATTTACCCAGTGTGCAGTTAGGGAGATATAGCGTCTAGAGATGGCCCGAACTATCCGCCGGCGAACAGTTCCCGGCGAACATAGCTTGTTCGCGTTCGCCTCTGCCGGGCGAACATATGCGATGTTCGGTCCGCCCCCTATACATCATCATTGAGCAAACTTTGACCCTGTACCTCACAGTCAGCAGACACATTCCAGCCAATCAGCAGCATACCCTCCCTCCCAGACCCTCCCACCTCCTGCACAGCATCCATTTTAGATTCATTCTGAAGCTGCAGTCTTAGTGAGAGGAAGGAGAGTGTAGTAGCTGCTGATTTAATTGGGAAATCGATAGCTAGGCTAGTGAATTCAGTGTCCACTCCAGTCCTGAAAGACTCATCTGATCTCTGCTGTAAGGACAGCGTCCTGACAGCACCCCAAAAGCCCTTTTAGGGCTGCAACATTAGTCTGCTTTTTTTCCCTTTATATACATATTGCAGTTGCCTGGCCTGCCTGTGTGTGAGGAGCTGCAGGCCCACAGACTGTAGTGTGCCCACTGCCAGTGCCCACCCCTGTCATTCCGTGTGGTACAGGACTTTGCATCAAAAAAAAGGCATTTAATTTTTACACTTTAATCTAAGGTTAGTTGCCTGCCAGTGTGTGTCAGGCTGACTTCCACTGACTGTAGTGTGCCCACTGCCAGTGCCCACCACTCATACCGGCTGGCACAGGACTTTGCATAAAAAAGGCATTTAATTTTTACACTTTAGTGTAATTTCAGCTGCTTGCCTGCTGCTAGTGTGTGTCAGGCCGACTTCAACTGACTGTAGTGTGCCCACTGCCAGTGCCCACCCCTGTCATCCCGTGTGGCACAGGACTTTGCTTAAAAAAAGGCACTTAATTTTTACACTTTAATCTAAGGTTAGTTGCCTGCCAGTGTGTGTCAGGCTGACTTCCACTGACTGTAGTGTGCCCACTGCCAGTGTCCACCACTCATACCGGCTGGCACAGGACTTTGCATAAAAAGGCATTTAATTTTTACACTTTAGTGTAATTTCAGCTGCTTGCCTGCTGCTAGTGTGTGTCAGGCCGACTTCAACTGACTGTAGTGTGCCCACTGCCAGTGCCCACCCCTGTCATCCCGTGTGGCACAGGACTTTGCTTAAAAAAAGGCACTTAATTTTTACACTTTAATCTAAGGTTAGTTGCCTGCCAGTGTGTGTCAGGCTGACTTCCACTGACTGTAGTGTGCCCACTGCCAGTGTCCACCACTCATACCGGCTGGCACAGGACTTTGCATAAAAAGGCATTTAATTTTTACACTTTAGTGTAATTTCAGCTGCTTGCCTGCTGCTAGTGTGTGTCAGGCCGACTTCCACTGACTGTAGTGTGCCCACTGCCAGTGTCCACCACTCATACCGTGCTGGCACAGGACTTTGCATAAAAAAGGCATTTAATTTTTACACTTTAATCTAAGGTTAGTTGCCTGCCAGTGTGTGTCAGGCTGACTTCCACTGACTGTAGTGTGCCCACTGCCAGTGTCCACCACTCATACCGGCTGGCACAGGACTTTGCATAAAAAAGGCATTTAATTTTTACACTTTAGTGTAATTTCAGCTGCTTGCCTGCTGCTAGTGTGTGTCAGGCCGACTTCCACTGACTGTAGTGTGCCCACTGCCAGTGTCCACCACTCATACCGGCTGGCACGGGACTTTGCATAAAAAGGCATTTAATTTTTACACTTTAGTGTAATTTCAGCTGCTTGCCTGCTGCTAGTGTGTGTCAGGCCGACTTCAACTGACTGTAGTGTGCCCACTGCCAGTGCCCACCCCTGTCATCCCGTGTGGCACAGGACTTTGCTTAAAAAAGGCACTTAATTTTTACACTTTAATCTAAGGTTAGTTGCCTGCCAGTGTGTGTCAGGCTGACTTCCACTGACTGTAGTGTGCCCACTGCCAGTGTCCACCACTCATACCGGCTGGCACAGGACTTTGCATAAAAAGGCATTTAATTTTTACACTTTAGTGTAATTTCAGCTGCTTGCCTGCTGCTAGTGTGTGTCAGGCCGACTTCAACTGACTGTAGTGTGCCCACTGCCAGTGTCCACCACTGTCATCCCGTGCTGGCACAGGACTTTGCTTAAAAAAGGCACTTAATTTTTACACTTTAATCTAAGGTTAGTTGCCTGCCAGTGTGTGTCAGGCTGACTTCCACTGACTGTAGTGTGCCCACTGCCAGTGTCCACCACTCATACCGGCTGGCACAGGACTTTGCATAAAAAGGCATTTAATTTTTACACTTTAGTGTAATTTCAGCTGCTTGCCTGCTGCTAGTGTGTGTCAGGCTGACTTCCACTGACTGTAGTGTGCCCACTGCCAGTGTCCACCACTCATACCGGCTGGCACAGGACTTTGCATAAAAAGGCATTTAATTTTTACACTTTAGTGTAATTTCAGCTGCTTGCCTGCTGCTAGTGTGTGTCAGGCCGACTTCAACTGACTGTAGTGTGCCCACTGCCAGTGCCCACCCCTGTCATCCCGTGTGGCACAGGACTTTGCTTAAAAAAAGGCACTTAATTTTTACACTTTAATCTAAGGTTAGTTGCCTGCCAGTGTGTGTCAGGCTGACTTCCACTGACTGTAGTGTGCCCACTGCCAGTGTCCACCACTCATACCGGCTGGCACAGGACTTTGCATAAAAAAGGCATTTAATTTTTACACTTTAGTGTAATTTCAGCTGCTCACCTGCTGCTAGTGTGTGTCAGGCCGACTTCAACTGACTGTAGTGTGCCCACTGCCAGTGCCCACCCCTGTCATCCCGTGTGGCACAGTACTTTGCATCAAAAAAGGCATTTAATTTTTACACTTTAGTGTAATTTCAGTTGCTTGCCTGCTGCTAGTGTGTGTCAGGCTGACTTCCACTGACTGTAGTGTGCCCACTGCCAGTGCCAACCACTGATACCGGGTGGCACAGTAGCTTGCCGATAAATAAGGCATTTAATTTTTAGACAGTAGTCTAAATTCAGTTGCTTGCCTGCTGCCAGTGTGTGTCAGGCCCTCTTCCACTGACTTTGTAGTGTGCCCACTGCCAGTGCCAACCACTGATACCGGGTGGCACAGTAGCTTGCCGATAAATTAGGCATTTAATTTTTAGACAGTAGTCTAAATTCAGTTTAGCTTGCCTGCTGCCAGTGTGTGTCAGGCCCTCTTCCACTGACTGTAGTGTGCCACTGCCAGTGCCAACCACTGATACCGGGTGGCACAGTAGCTTGCCGATAAATAAGGCATTTAATTTTTAGACAGTAGTCTAAATTCAGTTGCTTGCCTGCTGCCAGTGTGTGTCAGGCCCGCTTCCACTGACTGTAGTGTGCCCACTGCCAGTGCCAACCACTGATACCGGGTGGCACAGTAGCTTGCCGATAAATTAGGCATTTAATTTTTAGACAGTAGTCTAAATTCAGTTGCTTGCCTGCTGCCAGTGTGTGTCAGGCCCTCTTCCACTGACTGTAGTGTGCCCACTGCCAGTGCCAACCACTGATACCGGGTGGCACAGTAGCTTGCCGATAAATAAGGCATTTAATTTTTAGACAGTAGTCTAAATTCAGTTGCTTGCCTGCTGCCAGTGTGTGTCAGGCCCACTTCCACAGACTGTAGTGTGCCCACTGCCAGTGCCAACCACTCATACCGGGTGGCACAGTACCTATGCGCGCGTAGTACCACTTATCTAAAAAAATTACAGGCAGAGGCAGGCCACCCCGCAGGAGGCCGTCGTGGTCGTGGTGCTGTGATTTCCACTGTCCCTGGAATAATGCCCAGTTTTTCAGAGGCCACGTACCCTGAACCGAAAAATTCAGAGGGCGTAGTTGACTGGCTTAGACAGGACACCCAATCTTCAACAGCTTCCGCTAAGAACCTTAGCGCACCATCCTCCTCCAGCTCAGCCGGTCACCTGCTCTCAGGTTACCACGCACCGCCCGTCGCCACCACCACCACTACCACCACAGCCGCTTCACTTGATCCGTCCAGAGGAGTTATTTACACATCAGTTGGATGCAGTGGTGATGCGCAACCATTATTGCCAGATGATGTAGATTACGGGGATATGTCTCAGTCAGGCAGGATTACACACATGGGCGTACAGTGTGATGATGATGATGATGATGTTGTACCCGCTGCTGCTTCCTTTGCTGAGGTGTCAGATACAAGTGAAGCGGTTGATGATGACGATGTGTCCACGGATGCCACGTGGGTGCCTGCTCGAAGAGAAGAAGAGGGGAAAGTTCTGAAGGGAGACAGAGAGAATGAGGAGACGAGTTGGAAGCAGGGGAGGTCGTCGCAAGGAGTTAGTGGCACAGTCAGACAGCATGTATCGGCACCTGGGGTCAGCCAGACAGCACGCCAGTCAACGCATGCTGTTGCCACCACTAGAATGCCGTCATTGCAAAGCTCAGCAGTGTGGCATTTTTTGTGTGTCTGCCTCTGATAAAAGCAATGCCATTTGCAACCTGTGCCAAAAGAAACTGAGTCGTGGGAAGTCCAACACCCACCTTGGTACAACTGCTTTGCGAAGGCACATGATCTCACATCACAAGCGCCTATGGGATCAACACATGAGTACAAGCAGCACACAAACTCAAAGCCACCATGCTCCTCCTGGTCCAGCATCTTCAGCCACGTCAACCACTGCTGTCCTCCCTGCCCCCTCTCAACCACCCGCCACTCCATCTCTCACCTTCAGCAGTTCCTGCTCATCTGCCCACAGTCAGGTGTCTGTCAAGGACATGTTTGAGCATAAGAAGCCAATGTCACAAAGTCACCCCTTGCCCGGCGACTGACAGCTGGCTTGCGGAACTCTTAGCCCGCCAGCTTTTACCATACCAGCTGGTAGAGTCTGAGGCCTTCAAAAAATTTGTCGCTATTGGGACACCACAGTGGAAGGTACCCGGACGAAATTTTTTTCAAAAAGGCAATCCCAAACCTCTACCATGTCATTGAAAAGGAAGTCATGGCATCTCTGGCATACAGTGTTGGGGCAGGGTCCATCTGACCACTGATACCTGGTCTGCAAAGCACGGTCAGGGCAGGTATATCACGTATACTGCGCATTGGGTCAACCTGCTGACGGCTGACAAGCATGGAATGCGTGGCTCCGCAGCGGAGTTGGTGACACCACCACGACTTGCAGGCAGACCTACTGCCACCTCCTCTACTCCTACTCCATCCTCTTCAATATCCTCCTCGGCTGAGTCCTCTTCTGCTGCGGCGTCTGGCTGCACATCAACTGATTCCCCCAGCTCCCCAGGGGCTATTCCACATCCCGGATACGACAGTGTCACGCTATCTTAGGGTTGACTTGCCTGAAAGCAGAGAGCCACACAGGACCAGCACTCCTGTCCGCCCTGAACGCACAGGTGGATCAGTGGCTGACCCCGCACCAACTGGAGATCGGCAAAGTGGTGTGTGACAATGGAAGCAATCTGTTGGCGGCATTAAATTTGGGCAAGTTGTCACATGTGCCGTGCATGGCACATGTGTTGAATCTCATCGTACAACGTTTTGTGTCTAAGTACCCAGGCTTACAGGACGTCCTCAAGCAGGCCAGGAAGGTGTGTGGCCATTTCAGGCGTTCCTACACGGCCATGGCGCACTTTTCCGATATTCAGCGGCGAAACAACATGCCAGTGAGGCGCTTGATATGCGACAGCCCGACACGTTGGAATTCAACACTCCTAATGTTCGACCGCCTGCTCCAACAAGAAAAAGCCGTCAACGAGTATTTGTATGACCGGGGTGCTAGGACAGCCTCTGCGGAGCTGGGAATCTTTTGCCACGTTACTGGACACTCATGCGCAATGCCTGTAGGCTTATGCGTCCTTTTGAGAGGTGACAAACCTAGTCAGTCGCACCGAAGGCACCATCAGCGACCTCATCCCATTTGTTTTCTTCCTGGAGCGTGCCCTGCGAAGAGTTCTGGATCAGGCTGTAGATGAGCGTGAAGAGGAAGAGGAAGAGTTGTGGTCACCATCACCACCAGAAACAGCCTTGTCATCATCGCTTGCCGGACCTGCAGCAACGCTGGAAGAGGAGTATGAGGAAGAGGAGTCAGAGGAGGAATGTGGTGGCTTTGAGGAGGAGGAAGACCAACCACAGCAGGCACCCCAGGGTGCTCGTTGTTGTCACCTATCTGGGACCCATGGTGTTGTACGTGGCTGGGGGAAGAACAGACCGTCAATGACATCAGTGAGGACGAGGAACGGGAAATGAGTAGCTCTGCATCCAACCTTGTTCAAATGGGGTCTTTCATGCTGTCATGTCTGTTGAGGGACCCACGTATAAAAAGGATAAAGGAGAACGATCTGTACTGGGTGGCCACGCTACTAGACCCCGGTATAAGCAGAAAGTGGCAGAAATGTTACCAAATTACCGAAAGTCGGAAAGGATGCAGCAGTTCAAAACCAAACTAAAAAATATGCTTTACACAGCTTATAAGGGGATGTCACAGCACAACGGGAATCTAACAGGGGAAGAGGTGAGTGTAATCCTCCTCCTACCACGGCGGCAAGGACTGGACGATTTACAGATGTGTTGTTGATGGAGGACATGCGGAGCTTTTCAGTCCTACTCATCGCCACAGCCCTTCGGGATCCAGCCTTAGAGAACGACTCGACCGACAGGTAGCAGACTACCTCGCCTTAACAGCAGATATCGACACTCTGAGGAGCAATGAACCCCTTCACTACTGGGTGTGCAGGCTTGACCTGTGGCCTGAGCTATCCCAGTTTGCGATAGAACTTCTGGCCTGCCCTGCTTCAAGTGTCCTGTCAGAAAGGACCTTCAGTGCAGCAGGAGGCATTGTCACTGACAAGAGAAGTCGCCTCGGTCAAAAAAGTGTTGATTACCTCACCTTCATAAAGATGAATGAGGCATGGATCCCGAAGGGACTGACAGTGGGGGATACGTTTGACTAACAAAAGGCCTGATTACATGCCATGGCCTTAAAATGGTCCCCACGCTGCTGTATTTAATGTCTGCATACCGGATGACTTTCGTGAATTCTCCACCACCAACTAGGGTTCAAGCCGCAATGTTTTAGTCACTTTTCTGCCTGGAAAACATAAATTTTCCGGCCGCTGCTACAATAGCGGCTGCAACAGTGCCATTATTTTTCAGGCATGTGTACATGCCTAATTTTCTGTCCTATGGTGCAGCACTGTGGCTGCAAAAACAAACCAAAAAAAAGGCACATACAAGTGTCAATTCCCCTTCGTGATCGTTACCTTGTTGTGGTGAAGGGGCTTGCGTATCACAATGAAGCAATCATCATCACCTCTATAAGTGTGTTGGCAATGTTGCCACACCCCAGATGATAAGGCCGTTGCTTCATTATGATCAGACCAAAAGCGATCGGGTGGCCACGCTACTAGACCCCGGTATAAGCAGAAAGTGGCAGAAATGTTACCAAATTACCGAAAGTCGGAAAGGATGCAGCAGTTCAAAACCAAACTAAAAAATATGCTTTACACAGCTTATAAGGGGATGTCAATGGGGATTCGACAATGGTTAATCAATTCGACCGGATAGGGTCCGTAACAGGGATTAAACTGATAGCAATAGTACTAGTTAAGACACCACTCATATAGGGTGTCACAGCACATTGCTCTGTGCACGCGCAGTGCCCCAATTTGGGAGTAAGAGGACCGACCAAGCTGCTTTTCCATCTCCCGGTTCCTGAAATCAATTCAGTTTAGTGTATGAGAGTTTGGTCTGTCACTGTGAAGGCAGTCGAAGGTACCCGGCCTAAATTTTTTTCACAAAGGCAATCCCTGATATGGGACGTAACAGGGATTAAACTGATGAGAATAATACTACAGAAAATACCACTCATATCAGTGGAGAGAGCCAGCGTTTTTAACCATCTCCCGTTCAAAAATCTATTTAATAAATGGCCCCCAGATTGGGGAGTCGGGGACGTTAGAGGATTAAACTGATGAGAATAGTACTACAGAAAATACCACTCATATCGGGTGTGACAGTAAATTGCACGGCGCAGGCGCAGTGACCGTGGTTTAAAACAGAGTGGAGGAGCCAGCGTTTTTAACCATCTCCCCGTTCGAAAAATCTATTCAATAAATGGCCCCCAGATTGGGGACGTTAGAGGATTAAACTGATGAGAATAGTACTACAGAAAATACCACTCATATCGGGTGTGACAGTAAATTGCAGGCGCAGGCGCAGTCACCGTGGTTTAAAACAGAGTGGAGAGAGCCAGCGTTTTTAACCATCTCCCGTTCGAAAAATCTATTCAATAAATGGCACCCAGATTGGGGACGTTAGAGGATTAAACTGATGAGAATAGTACTACAGAAAATACCACTCATATCGGGTGTGACAGTAAATTGCACGGCGCAGGCGCAGTCACCGTGGTTTAAAACAGAGTGGAGGGAGCCAGCGTTTTTAACCATCTCCCGTTCGAAAAATCTATTCAATAAATGGCACCCAGATTGGGGACGTTAGAGGATTAAACTGATGAGAATAGTACTACAGAAAATACCACTCATATCGGGTGTGACAGTAAATTGCACGGCGCAGGCGCAGTCACCGTGGTTTAAAACAGAGTGGAGAGGAGCCAGCGTTTTTAACCATCTCCCGTTCGAAAAATCTATTCAATAAATGGCCCCCAGATTGGGGACGTTAGAGGATTAAACTGATGAGAATAGTACTACAGAAAATACCACTCATATCGGGTGTGACAGTAAATTGCAGGCGCAGGCGCAGTGACCGTGGTTTAAAACAGAGTGGAGGAGCCAGCGTTTTTTAACCATCTCCCGTTCGAAAAATCTATTCAATAAATGGCCCCCAGATTGGGGACGTTAGAGGATTAAACTGATGAGAATAGTACTACAGAAAATACCACTCATATCGGGTGTGACAGTAAATTGCACGGCGCAGGCGCAGTGACCGTGGTTTAAAACAGAGTGGAGGAGCCAGCGTTTTTAACCATCTCACCGTTCGAAAAATCAATTCAATTCATCTTTTGGGGACCCTTGGTGTTATGCGTTGGCTGGGTGGAGGAAGAAACCTTCAATGACATCACCGGGACGTGGCTAGCTTGGTATCCAACCTTGTGCAAATGGGGAGTTTGCGGTTGTGCAAATGAACTGTTTGCGGTGCATTAAAAGGGAGTTTGGTCTGTCAATGTCAGTGAGCGGGCGTAACCCTTACACTACCTGATCGATACAACATCATACCTGATCGTATACACACACTGGATGTTTTAAAGCACGTTATTCCAAACAATTTAGGAATGTTAGTTGATTTATGCCCTTTATGGATTAAAACCCAACTCTGCGTCCACTACGTAATTTTCCATGGGAGTTTTGCCATAGATCCCCCTCCGGCATGCCACAGTCCAGGTGTTAGACCCCTTGAAACAACTTTCTCATCACTATTGTGGCCAGAAAGAGTCCCTGTGGGTTTTAAAATTCGCCTGCCAATTGAAGTCTATGGCGGTTCGCCCGGTTCGCCCGTTCGCCAACATTTGCAGAAGTTCACGTTCGCTGTTCGCGAACTGAAAATTTTATGTTCGCGACATCACTAATAGCGTCCCTGGCCGTGCTTACTGGTCCACGTATCTGTGGTTAGGTGGACCTTGCCACAGATGGCGTTGCGCAGTGCACACTTGATTTTATCGGATACTTGGTTGTGCAGGGAAGGCACGGCTGTCTTGGAGAAGTAGTGGCGGCTGAGAACAACATACTGTGGGACAGCCATCGCCATCAGCTGTTTGAATCTGTCTGTGTCCACCAGCCTGAATGACAGCATTTCAAAGGCCAGTAGTTTAGAAATGCTGGCATTCAGGCCCAGGGCTCGAGGGTGGGTAGGTGGGAATTTATGTTTTCTCTCCAAGGTTTATGAGATGGAGAGCTGAACGCTGCCGTGTGACATGGTGGAGATGCTTGGTGACAAAGGTGTGGTGTTGGTGGCACATCCTCTGTTTGGTGGGCGGCAGGTGCCAACATTCCTCCCGATGCGGAAGAAGAGGCCGAGGCAGCAGCAGAAGAGGGAGCAAGGGGAGCCTGAGTGAGTTCCTTGTTTTTAAGGTGTTTACTCCACTGCAGTTCATGCTTTGCATGTAGATGCCTGGTCATGCAGGTTGTGCTAAGGTTCAGAACGTTAATGCCTCGCTTCAGACTCTGATGGCACAGCGTGCAAACCAATCGGGTCTTGTCGTCAGCACATTGTTTAAAGGATAACTGTCACATTTAGACCCTAATTTCAGTTTTCATATATGTAGTTACTAATATGATAATATACCTGAATCAATAACTATTAGACTTACTTACCCCTTATTTAATAAGATTCAGCCCTTAGCAACCAGTCTGCATAAAACTGCAATTTCACTATTCTGTTAATATGGCCGCCCTCAGCCCTGAGCCTAATCCATAGGACACCTGCAGTGAAGTTAGTGAAGACCAGCTCTGTATAGGGAGGTCTTGCAGTGAAGTTCCCAGGTCTGGCTGAAGCCTGTAGTCCTTCTACAAGCTCTCCTCTTATCAGATAAGGCTGTCATTTATACACTGGGCTCTACATTGTCCTTCACTGCTAAGGGAGTGTCTGCCAAGTACAGGCATGTGGAGAAGTTCACACACACAGCCCAGCACTGTTATCTCCTGTCAGGAAGAACCTGGCTTTTTATACATTCCCTTACAATGCTGACTCACTATCAGTTCCCAGTGCACGCAGCATGCTCCGTCCTCTCATCTGGTAGACGGAAGGAGCATAGCAACCTGATTTTATCTCAGGTAACAATAGCCAATACTGGGGACTTTGAGGTGGCTTTTAGGGGTTATTTATTTAAGAATCAGAAATTAAAACAGGGCCAACAAGGTAATAATAATCACCAGAATCCAATAGTAAAAAAAAAAAAAATTTGACAGTTATACTTTAAAGAAGAGCCATGCCAGGGAACTCCTGCCTTTGGGGTGCTCGGTCCCTGGTGGCGGTGGCCAGTAGCAGACGAACTCTCTTGGCGGCGGCTGTTCTGCTTTTGCCCCCTGCTCCCTCTTTTGCTACGCTGTTGGCTCAGTCTCACCACTACCTCTTCCTCTGAACTATGAAAGTCAGTGGCACGACCTTCATTCCATGTGGGGTCTAGGACCTCATCGTCCCCTGCATCGTCTTCCATACAGTCTTCCTCCCTGACCTCCTGTTCGGTCTGCACACTGCAGAAAGACGCAGCAGTTAGCACCTGTGTTTCGTCATCATCAGAGATGTGCGGACTCTGATGAGGTGGTATTCCCATGTCCTCATCATCAGGAAACATAAGTGGTTGTGCGTCAGTGCATTCTATGTCTGCCACCACTGGGGAAGGGCTAGGTGGATTCCCTTGGGAAACCCTGCCAGCAGAGTCTTCAAACAGCATAAGAGACTGCTGCATAACTTGAAGCTCAGACAATTTTCCTGATATGCATGGGGGTGATGTGACAGATCGATAGGCTTGGTTTTCAGGCGCCACCTGTGCGCTTTCTGCAGAAGACTGGGTGGGAGATAATGTTGTAAACGTGCTGGATCTACTGTCGGCCACCCAATTGACTAGCGCCTGTACTTGCTCAGGCCTTACCATCCTTAGAACGGCATTGGGCCCCACCAAATATCGCTGTAAATTCTGGCGGGTACTGGAACCTGAGGTAGTTGGTTCACTAGGACGTGTGGCAGAATGGCCACGTCCTCTCCCATCACCAGAGGGTTCACTAACAACACCACGACCATGTCCGCGTCCCTTATTAGATGTTTTCCTCATTGTTACCGTTCACCAAAATAAGAAAAAAATTATTTGGCCCAATGTATTGAATTCAAATTCAGGCCTTTTTTTACAGGCACCTAACACTATCTGGCTATCTATTTATGTACCGTATTACACTAATCCAGGCACAGCAGTAACCACAGATTTAGGGGAATATCAATTGTAGGCCTAGTATTTAGGCCCTGGATGAAAGGTATCCTTTTACGGACAGAATTACACTTTGAGATGCACAGTAGCGTGTGAAAAAAATATATAGAATTATGCTTTCAGCACTTGTATTTTAACACTTTGTGTATTATACCCTTTAACGGAAAGAAATACACTTAGAGATTAAAAACAGTGTGTGCAAATGTAGAGGATTATGCTGTATTTTAACACTTACTGTAATATACCCTTTAACGGAAAGAAATACACTTGGAGATGCACACTGTGTGTAATATAACCTTTTACGGACAGATTTACACTTGGCCTGCAACAGCTGGAACACCAAATTTTGGGTATTGCTATTTTGGCAATTGAATTTCACCCCAGAAAATAATATATCCTGTGACAGACACTATGAAACGTGGCCAGCCACTGCTGAGACACCAGATTTAGGGGATTGCTATTTTGGCAATTGAATTTCACCCCAGAACAAAATATATCCTTTGCCAGACACTAATAAACTTGGCCAGCCACCGCTGAAACCACAGATTTATCGTAAGTTTAACATCTATTGTTGGTAAACTGTTTGAAGGGTTTCTAAGAGATGCTATTTTGGAGTATCTCAATGAAAATAAGCAAATAACGCCATATCAGCATGGCTTCATGAGTGATCGGTCATGCCAAACAAATTTAATCAGCTTCTATGAGGAGGTAAGTTCTAGACTTGACAGCGGTGAATCAATGGATGTCGTATATCTGGACTTCTCCAAAGCATTTGACACCGTACCTCATAAAAGGTTAGTATATAAAATGAGGATGCTCGGACTGGGAGAAAATGTCTGTATGTGGGTAAGTAACTGGCTGAGTGACAGAAAACAGAGGGTGGTTATTAACGGTAGATACTCAGATTGGGTCACTGTAACTAGTGGGGTACCTCAGGGGTCAGTATTGGGCCCTATTCTCTTCAATATATTTATTAATGATCTTGTAGAAGGCCTGCACAGTAAAATATCTATTTTGCAGATGACACTAAACTGTGTAAAGTAATTAACACTGAAGAGGACAGTTTTCTGCTACAGAGGGATCTGGATAGATTGGAGGCTTGGGCAGAAAAATGGCAGATGAGGTTTAACACTGACAAATGTAAAGTTATGCACATGGGAAGGAATAATGCAAGTCACCCGTACATATTAAATGGTAAAACACTCGGTAACACTGACATGGAAAAGGATCTAGGAATTTTAATAAACAGCAAATTAAGCTGCAAAAACCAGTGTCAGGCAGCTACTGCCAAGGCCAATAAGATAATGGGTTGCATCAAAGGGGCATAGGCGCCCGTGATGAGAACATAGTCCTACCACTTTACAAATCACTGGTTAGACCACACATGGAGTACTGTGTACAGTTCTGGGCTCCTGTGAACAAGACAGACATAGCAGAGCTGGAGAGGGTTCAGAGGAGGGCAACTAAAGTAATAACTGGAATGAGGGATCTACAGTACCCTGAAAGGTTATCAAAATTAGGGTTATTCACTTTAGAAAAAAGACGACTGAGGGAGATCTAATAACTATGTATAAATATATCAGGGGTCAGTACAGAGATCTGTCCCATCATCTATTTATCCCCAGGACTGTGACTGTGACAAGGGGACATCCTCTGCGTCTGGAGGAAAGAAGGTTTGTACACAAACATAGAAAGGATTCTTCACTGTAAGAGCAGTGAGACTATGGAACTCTCTGCCTGAGGAGGTGGTGATGGTGAGTACAATAAAGGAATTCAAGAGGGGACTGGATTTATTTCTGGAGTGTAATAATATTACAGGCTATAGCTACTAGAGGTGGGTCGTTGATCCAGGGAGTTATTCTGATTGCCTGATTGGAGTCGGGAAGGAATTTTTTTTTCCCCTTAAGTGAGGAAAATTGGCTTCTGCCTCACAGGGGTTTTTTTGCCTTCCTCTGGATCAACTTGTAGGAAACAGGCCGAACTGGATGGACAAATGTCTTTTTTCGGTCTTATATACTATGTTACTATGTTACTATTGCTATATTGGCAATTGAATTTCACCCCAGAAAATAATATATCCTTTGACAGACCCTAAGAAACGTGGCGAGCCACTGCTGAGACACCAGATTTAGGGGATTGCTATTTTGGCAATTAAATTTCACCCCAGAACAAAATATATCCTTTGCCAGACACTATTAAACTTGGCCAGCCCACTGAAACCACAGATTTATCGTATTGCTATTTTGGCAATTGAATTTCACCCCAGAAAAAAATATATCCTTTGCCGGATACTATTAAACTTGGCCAGCCACTGCTGGGATACCAGATTTAGGGGATTGCTATTTTGGCAATTGAATTTCACCCCAGAAAATTATCTATCCTTTGCCAGACACTATTAAACTTGGCCAGCCACAGCTGAAACCACTGATTTATGGTATTGCTATATTGGCAATTGAATTTCACCCCAGAAAAATATATATCCTTTGCCGGACACTATTAAACTTGGCCAGCCACTGCTGGGACACCAGATTTAGGGGATTGCTATTTTGGCAATTGAATTTCACCCCAGAAAATTATCTATCCTTTGCCGGACACTATTAAACTTGGCCAGCCACTGCTGGGACACCAGATTTAGGGGATTGCTATTTTGGCAATTGAATTTCACCCCAGAACAAAATATATCCTTTGCCGGACACTAATAAACTTGGCCAGCCACAGCTGAAAACACTGAGTTATGGTATTGCTATTTTGGCAATTGAATTTCACCCCAGAACAAAATATATCCTTTACCGGACACTATGAAACGTGGCCAGCCACTGCTGAGACACCATATTTACGGTATTGCTATTTTGGCAATTGAATTTCACCCCAGAACAAAATATATCCTTTGCCAGACACTATTAAACTTGGCCAGCCACAGCTGAAACCACAGATTTATCGTATTGCTATTTTGGCAATTGAATTTCACCCCAGAACAAAATATATCCTTTGCAGGATACTATTAAACTTGGCCAGCCACTGCTGGGACACCAGATTTAGGGGATTGCTATTTTGGCAATTGAATTTCACCCCAGAAAATTATCTATCCTTTGCCAGACACTATTAAACTTGGCCAGCCACTGCTGGGACACCAGATTTAGGGGATTGCTATTTTGGCAATTGAATTTCACCCCAGAACAAAATATATCCTTTGCCGGACACTAATAAACTTGGCCAGCCACAGCTGAAAACACTGATTTATGGTATTGCTATTTTGGCAATTGAATTTCACCCCAGAACAAAATATATCCTTTACCGGACACTATGAAACGTGGCCAGCCACTGCTGAGACACCATATTTACGGTATTGCTTTTTTGGCAATTGAATTTCACCCCAGAACAAAATATATCCTTTGCCAGACACTATTAAACTTGGCCAGCCACAGCTGAAACCACAGATTTATTGTATTGCTATTTTGGCGATTGAATTTCACCCCAGAAAAAAATATATCCTTTGCCGGATACTATTAAACTTGGCCAGCCACAGCTGAAACCACTGATTTATGGTATTGCTATATTGGCAATTGAATTTCACCCCAGAACAAAATATATCCTTTACCAGACACTATTAAACTTGGCCAGCCACTGCTGGCACACCAGATTTACGGTATTGCTATTTTGGCAATTAAATTTCACCCCAGAACAAAATATATCCTTTGCAGGACACTATTCAACTTGGCCAGCCACAGCTGAAACCACTGATTTACAGTATTGCTATTTTGGCGATTGAATTTCACCCCAGAACAAAATATATCCTTTGCCGGACACTATTTAACTTGGCCAGCCACTGCTGGGACACCAGATTTAGGGGATTGCTATTTTGGCACTGGAATTTCACCACAGAAAATTATCTATCCTTTGCCGGACACTATTAAACTTGGCCAGCCACTGCTGGGACACCAGATTTAGAGGATTGCTATTTTGGCAATTGAATTTCACCCCAGAACAAAATATATCCTTTGCCGGACACTATTAAACTTGGCCAGCCACAGCTGAAACCACTGATTTATGGTATTGCTATTTTGGCAATTGAATTTCACCCTAAAAAAAAATATATCCTTTGCCGGACACTATTAAACTTGGCCAGCCACAGCTGAAATCACTGATTTACAGTATTGCTATTTTGGCAATTGAATTTCACCCCAGAAAACTATCTATCCTTTGCCGGACACTATTAAACTTGGCCAGCCACTGCTGGGACACCAGATTTAGGGGATTGCTATTTTGGCAATTGAATTTCACCCCAGAAAATTATCTATCCTTTGCCGGACACTATTAAACTTGGCCAGCCACTGCTGGGACACCAGATTTAGGGGATTGCTATTTTGGCAATTGAATTTCACCACAGAAAAAAATCTATCCTTTGCCAGACAGCAGACAGTATTACACTTGGCTAGCCACAGCTTAAACACCAGATTTAGGGGATTGCTATTTTGGCAAATAAATTTAACCTCTCAATAAAATATAGAAATTTCTATCCTGAGTTTCTAAGGGTGACAATAGGCACAGCCAAGCCCCTTGTGTAGGATATAGCAAAAAAAAAAAAATAGTATTTATGGATTGATGGACGCGGTGGCAGCTTGTGCTGGTGCACCACAAGACGCAAAATGGCCACCGATCACCCCAGAAAAAAATGACAGAAAAATGCTCTGTGCAGCCTAAAAACCAGTGAGCAATTAACTAGCAGAAGTTGAATGATTCACAACTATAGATCGATCACTTCATTAGGTGTTTTTGCTGAGTTTTCCCTGCCTAATCTCGCCCTCACAGCAGCTGCCTCCTATACCTACACTAATCAGAGCAGAGTGACGTGCGGCGCTACGTGACTCCAGCTTAAATAGAGGCTGGGTCACATGCTACACTTGGCCAATCACAGCCATGCCATTAGTAGGCATGGCTGTGATGGCTTCTTAGGGCAAGAAGTAAAACGCTAACTGATTGGCTGCTGTGCAGCCCTTCAGAAAGCCGGAAGAAATCACCGAACAACGGACCCGAACCCGAACTTTTTTGAAAATGTTCGGGTCCGGGTCCCGAACACCCCAAAATTCGGTACAAACCCGAACTATACAGTTCAGGTTTGCTCATCCCTATTGGTATACTCCATATTTATCATGTGTCAGTTTGTAAAAAAATGGGGCATTCACTCTCTAGTAAGGGAGTGCCAAAAATCTGGAGTCACATTGTTGCACAAAAGGGTTATTTATAAAGAGGTCCCCAATTTATCAATCATTGTGCGCCATTTGATTAATTTTTTTTGGGATCCAATCAACATTGGGTTGTGTTAAAACGTTCTCCTGTCCCCAGAACCAGAATGGACTTTTGGCACACAATCCGTTGTGTAGTAGTTGTAATCTTTCCATCACATTATTCACTGCTTGTTTCAATGGGTATGACCACTCTGCAATCCATCAGCAGTGGTCATACTTGCACACTATAGGAAAAAGTGTCAGCCTCTCTAGTGGCTGAGACCACTGGAGCTCACATAGGCTAGTACTTTTTTCTGTAGTGTGCAAGCACAGACACCACTGATGGATTTTAGTATGGTCGTAACCATGGAAAAGAGCAGCACATAATGTGATGGGAAAATTAATCCAGCCAGCGAAGGAAGCAATATGGACAATCACAATACATTAGTAAGTGGCTTGTATTAACTTTCTCTACATAATAAATGCTATTTGCTGAAGTGAGACAACCCCTTTAAGGATGCATGATTTGCTGGGTGCAAGGTAGGACCGATGAACAATGGAGACAATGATCAGACCTGTTGGTTGTAATAAATAAACTCTCTTTACTAAGTTGATGATAGGGATTGTAGATATGGCTGCAATTGAAATAAAAATATGGTGTTTTGTCACAGTGCAATGTGCCAGCCTGCAGGAGGGCATGGTAGAAAGTAGTCGGAGAAGACGAGAGTGGTGGCGGTGGCAATGTGGTTGTAGTCCTCATGGTGGATAATCCCTATCCATCTAGTGCTCCCTGGGCCACATGAACAGTGGTTGGAGGCACACTATTAATTCCCTCAGGGCACGCTCTGGAATTTTTCAGACCAGCAGATGATGGTGGAGTTGATGACCAGGCCTGTTTGGTTGTAATAATTAAAGTCTCTTTTTTTTACTGATTACATGATGGGAGGTGTAGCACATATACAGTAGCAGCAAAAGGCACAGTTTTGAGATATATCAATAAGTAGGTTTACCCCAGTAGTTGCGTATAGGCAGTAACAATGATGGTAGTAATTCTCCCTGAGCCTCTCTCTAGGTCAGGCATCCTCAAACTGCGGCCCTCCAGCTGTTGTAAAACTACAACTCCCACAACGCCCTGCTGTAGGCTGATACCTCTAGGCTGTTCGGGCATGCTGGGAGTTGTAGTTTTGCAACAGGTGGAGGGCCGCTGTTTGAGGATGCCTGCTCTAGGTAAACTGAAATCTTCCCAATTACCTGCAGATGTGCAAATCTGTTCTAATTTACACTTTCTGCAATACCCTGGCTGCATTGTGCATGATTTAGGTCTGGATTAGTGATAAGCGAAGTGAGCTTCAGATGCTACATCTGAAGTCGTTTCGCTCAAAACTTCGGATTAATGCTGTACGGAGATCTGTCTCCGTACAGTATTTAAATATATGGCCTCCGGTGAGGCGAAGTTAGTAATTCGCAAAGTCACTCAAGACTTTGTTGAATAACTTCGGTACTTGATTTTTAAAGTGGAAAACCAGTTTAAAACTGGTACCGAAGGCTTACACAAAAGCTGGTATTAACTAGCCAGAGGTTTCCCTGCTGAGTTGTGGAATAAAACATGTATTAAATGTAGCATATGTTAATCATCTGCCTTCACTAAAATGGCGTGCCCAACATCCAACTTCTAGTAGAAGAGTTTTCCTGTACCAGTTTTCCAATCTGGCTTATTTCTGACCAATGTTTTTGTATTACTGATTTAGCTACAGTCTCCTGCTATTGCCTTGGCTCTTTGGCCTCCATCTGGTTCCAACTACTGGGTAATTTAAAAGGATTGGCCACTTTCTGGCTACTAGTGACCAATGTGTATATCAGATGACTATATGGCAATTGCTAATATAGCCTTTGTTGATATTCTTTGTTATTTGCTATATTTTAGAAGCCATGTCACCTTGTTAGGCAAATCTTCTGTACTTTCCACATAGAGGTCATGTGAAAAAGATGGGCACTGATGAAAGGTCATGTGGCCGGGCAAATCATCTCTGTGTGATATTTCCTGCATTCAAACACACTGCACCTACACTAAATTCCCACTAGTAAAAATGCAAATGGCAGGTGCAGTGTATTTGAACAGAGAAGACATCACATGGAGGCAATTTCAGTGGTCACATTACCCTCCATCAGCAGCTGTCTTAGGGCTCATGGACACAACCATGTCCCAGCCGGGCCCGTGCTGCGGGCCGGTAATTGCACGGGCACGACCGTGGGGTAGCCGCAATCTTGAATGGGGTCCGCTATACGCATCAGCAGAATAGAAGCACGGAATGGAACCCCACAGAAGCACTCCGTAGTGCTTCTGTTCCGTGGTTCCGTCCCACACCGCATCCCTGGATCTGCTAACCCAATCAAGTGAATGGGTCCGCATCCGTGAGGCGGAATGCACATGGCTGGTGCCCCGTGTATTGCGGAGCCGCCATATGTGGGCCACAATACGGCCATGTTGGGGTAACAGCCGTGTGCATGAGCCCTTACAGACAAACCTTTTGTGTGGACCACTAAAACGAGGGGGCATAACTTATGAAATATAAAAAATGGTGCAGAATTTCAATGGCTATATCAGTAAGGGCCATATATTCATCTTAGATACACATTGGTCAACTATAACCAGAAATTTGCTAATCCATTTAACTATCCTTTCCTATTTATTATTGATACTATCTATCTAGTTTTGACCCTTAAGCCTATTCACAGAGTGGAATTTTGGCACACACGTCAAAATTCTTCTGGTAGCAGCGTGATGTCTGCCTCCCATTGTTTAAAGACATGTTCCTTCTTGGTGCAATGTGCGGACAGTCTCTGCTTGGAGCTATGCACATGTCTGCTCACGTGTGAATGGGCCCTTATACGTACTATGGCCAAACGATCAGGTTTTCTGATGGAAGCCAAAATCAGGAGTTGATCACATAAGGATACAGCTACAATTTCTCTTTTTTTTATTCACTCCTATTTTTGGCTAATAAAACCTGAATGTGTGGCTGTACCCTTAGGCTACCCTACCACCTTTCTGCTCTCCACCTCTCCAGATCAGGACAAACCTGATGGCACTGATATGCAAGATATTACACTGTAAATCCACCCCATGTATATGACGACTACTGGTCTACATGGGTTAGGTGGCCTATAAAAATAACAGTAAGTGCCCAAATAATATTTTGAGTACAATAAGCCTTTTTCAAGTCAAGGCTTGAAAATGGTTCCAGTGAGGGCCTGAGGAGTTGCCTGTAGACTTGATGAATAAACTTCCCATATATTAGTATATATTTTTTGAAGTGCTGCTTATTTTCTTGGAGTAGGCTACAGTGTGAGGGATTTTGTGTCTAGCCCTCTGAAATGTTGCACCCACATCTCCAGGACTGCTTTGACTGTGCTGCTCCACTGCTGAAGATTTCTTTCTCCTAACCCTTTGGCCAAGGTTATTTATAGCTATTAGAGATGAGCGAAGTGAGCTTTGGATGCTACATCCGAAGCTGCTTCGCTAATAAATTTGTTATAATACTGTACGGAGATTCATCTCGTACAGTATTAGAATGTATGGGTTCCAAATAGCGGAAGTAAGTTATTCTCGAAATTGCTTGAGACTTCGAATAACTTTGGTAATTGATTATTATAGTGAAAAAACACTTCAAAACTTGGAACCGAACTCGGCTTTGGTTCCGAGTGGTGCTTTGGAACTGAAGCTGAGTTCTGTTCCAAAGTTCTTCACTGTAATAATCAGTTACCAAAGTTATTCAATGAAGTCACATGCCATTTCGTGATTAACAGACTTCGCCTCATCGGAGGCAGTACATTTTAATGCTGTACGGAGAAGGATCTCCATATAGCATTGTAACACATTTTTTAGCAAAGCGACTTTGGATGTAGCATCCAAAATTGCTTCGCTTATCTCTAATAGCTATAATTGGCCACAAGTTTAAAAAAAGTAACCCATCTAAAAACAAGAGTCCCATTTACTAATAAAGAACTAGGTTTTTGTCAGGTTTACATCATGTCCGAAAAGTCTAATCTCCCATATATCAAAAAGAGAAAGCAAAAAATCCTTAATATCCCTAGGGAATACTTCCCTTCTTCCTGCCAAGATCCTCCTTTTGAACTAAAGATGAATCTTCCAAATGTGACATAAACATGAGACCTGAATGGCATAAGCCTCCACTAACCTTGTTCTATCTCCAGGTGTACAACATTGATCCATACAACCCATCCAGCTAACTTCAAACCATCGAGGACACCAGCCCTTTTCTTGGCATTGGTTTTACAATTTATTATGCACAATTGCCATGCATATTGTTCTAATTGCCGTTTCTCTTTTGAGCAGTTTATACACTTAATCCTCTCTAACACCACCGAGAACAGTGCTTATTATGTTCATTCAAATCTCTTCCCTCTTAAACCCTACACACGATAATAATGATTAATTATCAACACAGAGCTCTGGAGCCAATTATAACAACTTCATTATTACTGAGCATTGACATGTAAATTATTACATACTGCTCTGCTTGTTGTTACGGATCAGCGAGTGTTGACAAACTGTGCCAACTAACCGGTTTGAAGTAGGGCTAACCCTAAGAGTGTTATTCCAGCTCTCCCCTGGTATTCACCCTTTAACACCTGTACGGGGATCTGACCTTTGCTGCAGGAAAGTAACCAGACCCCTACCTCCTGGAATAGTTCTGTAAGAAAAATGAGGAGATAACATTTAATGCCTGCCCATTTGCTGTCAGGGTGATGGGCATCTAGCATAGAAAACAGGCTCCACAGATGGACTTGCCTCAAAGCCCAAAGTGTTACCATTTCACATCTCCAGCAGCCGAACTGGAAGCAAGCTCCTCTGACAGGATAGGGGGCCCGAGCTGGTTACCTGCATGACAGAAACTCCCCAGACATCATGGAATCGGGAGTTCATAAGCAAATATGAAATTACCACACATCTTAGCCATACATCGATTACATTTTCGAGACCCCGGGAACAAGCCGAACGTGCCCCTGGATTTCGCTTGTTTATAGGACGCAGTTTATAGGCAGTAGCTATTGTCTTTCCCTGAAGGGAGGTCACGTTGTGTATCGTGTTTGGAGAGACCTGGAAACCCCGCTGACATCACTTCCCCCATGTGACTACAGCTTTAAAGGACTATACCCATATCCGATTAACACTGACTGTACTATCACCTGTATTTGCATCTCTGACCATTGTATATATGCTGTATAGTGTATATAGTGTTGTGTCCATTGTGCCCTTAAGGTGATTAAATATATAACTTAATTTTGCACTGTTCTTTTGTCTTGACCCACTAACCCTACACGTCTGTGTCTCGGTGTTACTGTCACACTCGTGTGTAGGAGGAAAACACCACACTGAGTATAAGAGGGAAAGGGGATACCGGAATAAGTCCTGGAAACAAGGGAAGAAAGATGGACACCTCCTAGAGAAAACACTAACTCCAGTCCTGACAGACTACCAGTATGAACAGGCCCCAAAGGTAGGCAAGTTCATACACCGTATACCTAGAATCCTATCTCGCCCTATAGGACCCTCAAACTAATGTCAGGACTGAGTCTACCTGTTCCTCCAAAGGGAAGGACGAACAGGAGACTCCCTCAGGCTTAATGACAAACAGGGAAAGGCAACACACATATATTAGACAAAATACAAAAGGAAAAGGAAACACTTATCTTCAATGAAGCTTTGGTAGCACCAGGAACTCAGCCGAGAAACAAACACAAGTTAACCACAAGTCCAACAGAAGCTATAAAACGCATAGCAAAGTGGGAGAAACAACAATAAATAGTGAAAGGTTAAATGACCACAATAGCCACACCTGGGGAAAGAGGGTGTGGCAAGCACCAGAAACAACACAGACGTCATTTGATCCAAAAGGAAAACATGTTAGATCAAACCACGTGTTGCCAGTCTCACAGATGTCCTGCCACCTGTCAAGAGAACATCAGGTCGTTCTTGATCATGAGATGTACCAAACCATGTGTCTGGACCTTCTTAGGGACAGAGAATGTGATAGGGTTTTGCCACCCAATCCCACTGAGACGTTTATGGAAGAACTGAAGGTTCTGCTTACCAAGAGTCTTTGTGACAAAGTAATTTCTCCCACCGAGTATGATTACCTCCTACCTAGGCATCCCTGTATTGCCACATTTTATGGCTTGCCCAAGGTGCATAAGGGCACATCCCCATTGAGGGGTCACCGTATAGTTTCTGGGGTCAAATCACTGCTGCAGAACTGCGGAATCTACCTTGATCGGGTGTTGAGGGGGTTCGTCCTGTCCCTGCCTGCTTACACGCGGGACACAATGGACTTCCTCAATAAAATCGATACCATTAATGTGGATTCTGATTGTTACTTGGCCAGTGTGGACGTTGAGTCCCTTTATAGTTTAATTCCCCATGACAAAGGCCTTATGGCAGTCGATTGCTATCTTAAGACAAGAGGGATTCAGTATCGGGTGCACAGCCAGTTTATTCTCTCCCTTCTGGAGTTCACTCTGACCCACAACTATTTCCTATTTAACGCCCAGTTCTACCACCAGCGCAAGGGAACAGCCATGGGGAGCTCGTGCGCCCCCTCTTATGCCAACCTCTTCTTGGGCTGGTGGGAGGACCTGTGCGTCTTTCCAGACCACACTATCTGGTGGACAGAAAAGATTAGTTTCTGGACACGCTATATCAATGATATTTTTGTGGTCTGGAAAGGTGGGTCAGATGAATTCTGACACTTTGTCAGGGAATTAAACTGTAACCAGATAGGCCTCAAATTTACATTTGAGATACACTCTACCTCGATAGCCTTTCTGGATGTCAGGCTCACTAAGGATGGAGATAGGCTGGTGGCTGACATCTTTCGCAAAAATACAGCAACGGATTCCCTGTTACATTGGGATAGCCACCATCCTATGCCCCTTAAGCGGGGCATCCCCAGGGGGCAATACCTTCGAGTTCGGAGGAACTGCACCCGGAAGGAGTCCTTCTTTAAGGAGGCTAGGAACCTCCAAAGGAGATTTATAAATAAGGGATATCCTCAGTCAGCCCTGAGACCAGCCTTCCAACAAGCGTCACACCTTAATAGAGATCAACTCCTGCTCCCCAGAAATAGAGACATGGGTACAATACAACCAGCGAGAATTATCTCCACCTTTGACTCTTCAAATAGGGAAGTACTTGACATACTTAGGCGTTTTTGGCCGATTTTACAAATGGATCCGGATTTGGGCGATATTATTTCAACATACCGAACCGTCACGTACAGACATGGTAAGAATTTTAAAGACAGGCTCGTTCATAGCCACTACACTCCCCCGGTTGGCAGGGGCACTTGGCTTGACCGTAAACCAACTGAGATGTATAGATGTGGGAGTTGCAAGGCTTGCAACTTTGTCTTTCTACAAAGTCCATCACCTGTTCTGTGACGGGATAGATCTTCGCTATTCGGGATTTCCATAACTGCAGAACCAGGGGTGCGATTTATGTGTGTCAATGGCCGTGTCCCTTGGACTATATAGGAAAAACTGTCAGAGAGGCAAGGAGGAGGTTTTTGGAACACATCAATGATGTTACCAATAAAAGATTAACCCCTGTGGCCTCTCATGTCAATGAGGTACATGGGGGAGATCCAAGGGTTTTGAAGTTTTCTATCCTGGAAACCATCCCCCCTTCTCCCAGGGGGGGTAGAATACTTCAACAGGAATGTAAGTGGATTTATCGATTTCGGTCCCAGGCACCTCGTGGCTTAAACGAGAGGTTGACATTCACCTGTTTTCCTTAGAGGTGGGTGTTTCTCTGTCTGCTTTTTGTCTACACCTCCCTCTGTGTATACCATCCTGAAATGAACCCGGAGGGATGCGTGAAGCGTCCCTTTAATAATTTGGTCACGTCTTATACCATAGGTGCTTACTTGTTCCAATATGCCCACTGACAAACACATGGGCATGTGGGCTCTCCGTATGATTTGAGTGGACAACTTGATAATTGGCCCTAGTTTTATGCACACGTAATAGCTCATCAATGCTGGGGTATTCACACTGTATGTAACTTTCCACCCTCACCATTAAGGGTTACTATTTCTATCGTAGCCCTGTCCATGTACCATCCGGTAGGCATACCTAATGCATTATGGGTGATATCCAGTATCTTTGCTATGCCCTACATCAAGATTTAACCAAAGCTTGACATTTGCGTTCCAAATTGATCATATCTCACTTCCTTGCGTATCATCGACCGGAAGTGTCAGCATGCACGTGTGCGCATTGGTATACGCCCTTTAGAGTAGGATCGGAATTGACATCTGACCTGTCTGCATGCGCGCGTGCGCATTGGTATGCGCTCCACAGATATCTTCTTTGCGTGTCACCTACAGGAAGTGACGTCAGCGCATTGACGCTGCGCCGCAAGGTACGGATGCAATCAGGGCATAATTTAGCCGGCTATTTAAAGATGGAGTGTCCAGTGTTAGACACACTTCTAGGAGGAGGGTGGACGTGCGCACACCACGGAGGTCGTGAGTACCTAACTATTTATGATATTACTGTGGTTTTATTTTTAAACCTAATATGCTGATTGTGAGTTTGATGTATATATATCCTACAGCACTGATTACTGACCACTGGGTGCGGCGACCGGTCTGTGTGCTTATCCATTTTTGTGATGGCAATTTTAAGGCACTGATTGTAAGTGGTTTGACTAACGGACATGTGGGATACCTGATTCTTTTAACCCCTTAAGGACCGGGCTCATTTTCACCTTAGGACCAGGCCATTTTTTGCAAATCTGACCAGTGTCACTTTATGTGGTGATAACTTTAAAACGCTTTTTCTTATCCAGGTCATTCTTAGATTTTTTTGTCACATATTGTACTTCATGACACTGGTAAAATGAAGTAGAAAAATTTCATTTTTATTTATAAAAAAATATCAAATTTACCAAAAATTTTGAAAAATTTGCAATTTTCCAAGTTCCAATTTCTCTACTTCTATAATACATAGTAATACCGCCCAAAAAAGTTATTGATTTACATTCCTAATATGTCTACTTCATGTATCGATTATTTTGGGAAAGCCATTTTATTTTTTGGGGACGTTACAAGGCTTAGAAGTTTAGAAGCAAATCTTGAAATTTTTCAGAAATTTTTAAAAACCCACTTTTTAGGGACCAGTTCAGGTCTGAAGTCACTTTGTGAGGCTTACATAATAGAAACCACCAAGGTATTCAAAACTGATTTTGCAAACGTCATTAACCCTTTAGGTTTCCCACAAGAGTTAATGGCAAATGGAGATAAAATTTCAGAATTTCGATTTTTTGGAAAATTTTCCGTTTGAATCCATTTTTTCCAGTAACAAAGCAAGGGTTAACAGCCAAACAAAACTCAATTTTTATTACCCCGATTCTGTAGTTTGCAGAAACACCCCATATGTGGGCGTAAACTGCTGTATGGCCAAACAGCAGGGCGTAGAAGGAAAGGAACGCCATATGGTTTTTGGAAGGCGGATTTTGCTGGACTGAATTTTTGACACCATGTCCCATTCGAAGTCCCCCGATGCACCCATAGAGTAGAAACTCCAAAAAAGTGACTCCATCTAAGAAACTACACCCCTCAAGATATTCAAAACCGATTTTACAAACTTTGTTAACCCTTTAGGTGTTCCACAAGAGTTATTGGCAAATGGAGATGAAGATTCTGAATTTCTATTTTTTGTTATCTTGCCTCAAAAAAAGTGTAATATAGAGCAACCAAAAATCATATTTACCTTAAAATAATACAAACAAAACTGCCACCTTATCCCCTACTTTCCAAAATGGGGTCACTTTTTTGGAGTTTCTACTGTAGGGTTGCATCAGAGGGGCTTCAAATGGGACATGGTGTCAAAAAAACAGTCCAGCAAAATCTGCCTTCCAAAAACCATATGGCGTTCCTTTCCTTATATGCCCTGCCGTTTGGCCGTACAGCAGTTTACGACCACATATGGGGTGTTTCTGCAAACTTGATAATCGGGGAAATATATATTGAGTTTTGTTTGGCTGTTAACCCTTGCTTTGTTACTGGAAAAATTAATTAAAATGGAAAATTTGCAAAAAAATAGCTATTTTCGGACCGTTTCTATTTTCTTGTTATTTACATCGTTGAACTGACAGGTTAGATTGTGTGCTATTTCTATAGAGCAGGTTGCTACGGACGCGGCAATACCAAATATGGCTACTTTTTGGGGGGTTTTGTTTCAGTTTTACATAGTACAGCATTTTTGAAACAAATGATTTTTTAGTGTCTTCGCATTCTGAAAGCCATATTTATTTTTTATGTTTTGGACGACTGTCTTATGTAGGGGATCATTTTTTGCGGGATGAGATGACGGTTTGATTGGCACTATCTTGGGGTGGATATGACATTTTGGTCACTTGCTATTACAGTTTTTGTGATGTAAGGTGACAAAAATGGCTTTTGACACCGTATTTTTTTTTTCTTGTGTTCACCTGAGGGGTTTGGTCATGTGTTTTTTTTATAGAGCAGGTTGCGACGGATGCGCCGATACCAAATATGTATACTTTTTATTTATTTATTTAAGTTTTACACAATATTATCATTTTTTAAAACAAAACAAATCATGTTTTAGTGTCTCCATAGTCTGAGAGCCATATTTTTCTATTTTTTTGGGCGATTGTCCTATGTAAGGACTCATTTTTTGCGGGATGAGATGGCGGTTTTATTGGTACTATTTTGGGAGGCATACGCCTTTTTGATCACTTGGTATTACACTTTTTGTGATGCAAGGTGACAAAAAATGTATTTTTTTTTTACGGTATTTGCGTGAGGGGTTAGGTCATGTGATTTTTTTTATAGAGGAGATTTTTACTGATGCGGCGATACCCAAGATGTGTAGTGTATTTGATTTTTTTAATTTTTATTCAGTGATATGTATTTTTCTTATTTTATTTTATTTTTCACTTTTTTGACATTTTCTTTTTGACCCAGACCCACTTGGTTCTTGTAGATCCAGTGGATCTGGTGTCTATATAATACAGTAAGTACACTATATAGTGTACTTACTGTATTTTTTACTTTACAAAGTCTGAATAGGCTTTTGCCTTTAGCAAAAGCCTATTCAGAGTTTCAGTGCCATGGAGAGAAGGACGCTTCTGAAAGCGTCCTGCTGCCATGGTAACCATCACCCGCTGCCATAACTGAGCAGCGGGTGATGGGAAGGGAGGGGAGCTTCCTCCCTCTGCTATCCTATCCTGTTGGGGGGCTGCAAAGGTACAGCAGCCCCCCGATGGGAGAGGGAGGGGGCTCCCTCCATGTCAACACTTTCCATACCGCGGTCCATGCGGACCGCGGTATAGAAGGGGTTAAACTGCTGACATCTGCAGCACAGATGTCAGCAGTTTATAGCAGGGGGTCAGCAATGTGCTGACCCCCTGCTATACCCACTAGACACCAGGGAAAGCATTTGAAAGTCTCCCGCGCCTCCCACCCGCAGCACCGCCCGCAATCCTCCCCCCCTGCACCGCCCGGGGGGGACACAAACATTGCGAGGTGCAGGGGGGTTAATATTTACAAGTTTGGGGCATATTTTAGTCTCTGATCCCCGCGGTCACAGACAGCGGGGATCAGAGACTACAGATAGCGCAGCAAACCGCAGGTCTGAATTGACCTGCGGTTTGCTGCGATCGCTGACATGGGGGGGTCACAGGACCCCCTGGGCATTGTGCCAAGGTGCCTGCTGATTGATTTCAGCAGGCATCTTGTTCCGATCACCGCCACGTGCGCAGAGGTGATCGGATATTCGCAGGGTGTACATGTACGCCCTTGGTCCTTAAGTACCAGGACACAAGGGCGTACATGTACGCCCTTCGTCCTTAAGGAGTTAAGGGTATGTTGCCCTGACACCTGTATGTTTATCTGTTTTTCTTTTAGGCATTGTGAATGACCACACTATCTGACTACGTGCCGGCCAGGTTTCTTGGATACCACCCCTCCTGTCTGACCTGCGTGTAACCATACACCGGTCTTTATTGGTGTTACCCCTTGTTGTCATTATACACTTTGTGCATAAATGGATGAAACTATGTGCCTTTACCTTTTGAACCGTCAGTATCTATGACCACATATTTATGGTTTAAATTTGGTATAAGGACCTTATCTCGTGAATGACTATATCTTTTTTGTCCTAGTAACATCTAATTAACTTAGCCTCCTGATGAACCCTCAGTATTTGAGGGAGAAACGCGTCGAGGCGTGAGGCGTTATTTTAATTATCTATTCTTAATTACTATCTGTCCCTGGAACATACCCCGTGCACCTGCCTGAGGTGTTTTGAGGCTTGTAGGCAGGGTGATCATAGGATATACCAGGAAGGTTCGAGGACACCTTCAGGAGACGTCCCTGGGCTGAGGACTAGCCTAGGATCACAATAGGGATAAGCTTTAGTCCCTTGCCCAATCGCCAACCCTCTTATTCACTTTTTGCCCAGACACGGATAGCACCTCAGGGCATACTTGGTGGCTCAATGTGTGGGTATGGACCTTGGTAAGATCATCATAATATATTTTTGTACTGAGAGTCCTTATTATAACGATCAGTGGGGGTTGTGTTTTTCCCTCCGTTTTATCATTAAATATTAAAGGTTATGTTTTAAGGGATTTATTTTGATGGAATTTGTTTTTCTGCGCAGGTGCAATGCGTTTTGATCCGTTTTTCACGCTCGTGATAAAAAACTGAAGGTTTACAAACAACATCTCCTAGCAACCATCAGTGAAAAACGCATCGCACCCGCACTTGCTTGCGGATGCAATGTGTTTTTCACCCAGCCCCATTCACTTCTACGTGGCCAGAGCTGCGTGAAAAACGCAGAATATAAATCATGCTGCGATTTTGACGTGAACGCATAACACCCGCACTGAATCCTGACCCATTCATTTTAATGGGTCTGTGTACATGAGCGTTTTTTTCACGCATCACTTCTGCGTTGCGCGAAAATCGCTGCATGATTCATATTCTAAACAACTAAACGCAATCGCAGGCAGAACTGAATGGCTTTGCCTGGGAAATCGCATAGTTTTCACTGAATGCATCCGCAACGCATCCAGACATAATCCGGACCAGCTCGTGTGAAAGAGGCCTTACTCCTCCTGTTTCCTCTGCTAGCTCCTCCATCTCATTCGTGATTGACAGGAAGAGGTTCCTGCAATAGTCACCTCACCTGTCAGTCAAGAAGGAGGAGGGGGGCTGGCAGAGGAAGTAGGGGCAACTTGAGGATTACACTATACCACATTTAGTTCAATGGCTGCCCTGCTACAAGGCAGCCTTGGTTGTGCAATAGGAGTCAAGATCACCTTTTAGCCTCCGTCCTAATCTATTTACTGAAAATACTATATCAGACCTCCCAAGTGTCCCTCTGTTGAAAGGAAGGGGACTTCCCTCCAAAAAAGGGACACTTGGGAGGTCTGATATAGTATTTTAACCCAAGTCCCTCTGTCCCTCTTTACTCCATAAATTTCCCTATACATACATTTTCATTACTGCATTTACTATATTGATCCAGAAAATGCTTGTCTGGTTCCTCTCTGAATATTTGAGCCCACCTTGTATATTATTTCATTATTTGATGCAATTTGAATGATAGAAATTTCTACATTCAGTTAATTTTTGCACTATTTAGTAAGAGAAAACAATTGAAGTGTATAAATGTGTAGGAAAATAGATCTTTCATGCAGTGACCCAAAAGTGTCCCTCCTTGAAAAAAAGTAGGGAGGTATGTGTTATATTTACCTAAAGCTGTTTGTACAGAGTAAATTAAAATCCAAAGAGGTTTGCATATATCAGTTCAATCAAAAACATGATGTCTGCAGCGAGCCTCCGAGAAGCCAGGGCAGAGGATGGGAGTGGTAGTGACCCTGATGATGATGTGTCATGTGTACTCCCTCCGGCCTTCGCTCCCTGGGGTCGTTACAGTGAAGGAGGGGCATTGTGTTTTCCCACATGGAACTCCCTGTAGCCATGCTCTCCCTACCTGGAGGTAGTATTAATGTCCATGTGCATGCTAGACAGGGCACAGACGGAGAAAAATAAAAACAGGATCTTGTAAAAAACAGATCCTGTTGCATCAGTTATGCATAGGATTGCATAGGATCCATTTTGACAACTGGATGCAACAGGATCCTGTTTTTTTTTATTTTCTCTCTTCTTCTGAAGGATAAGAAGAATGGAAAGCTAAACGGTGAACACATCCTAACTCTGCAAAAACCACCTATGTCCATCGAAAACAATAGATGGTGTCCTACTTTCACTTTACTGTAGCATTTTTACTTTGGTTCCTTTCCTGACAACTGATCACTGGACTCTTCAGAAGGTAGACCCATAGTTAGCTGGTAGCCAGGGGACCTAAAATATATGACACAAATATATTCCAGTAAAATCAACATTTTCTGCCACTGTTAACCTTTGCTCATGCAAATTCTTTATCGTCTCTCAAACATTGATCCCATGGATCCTAGGGTGGGAATGCTTATTCAATACCTTCGCTTCTTTCCATCAGTTTCCATGACAACTCTCTTCTAACTTCAAAATTAACTTTAAAGATACATTAAAACCTACAGAAGTCAACAGTCTGGCTGAAATAGCATAATTGAAGTGTTTTATATTGGACTAATAGAAAGTCAAGGGATACACCACAACAATCCGAACACCACTTTACTTTATCTGACACTATGTCTACCAAAATCACTATTAAAACCGAGATTTTAATATTGATGACCTATCCTCAGGATAGGTCATCTCATCAGTATTAGATCGGCGGGGGTGTCGGGCCAGCTGGTTGAAGAGAAGGCCACGCTCTGTCCCTCCATTGTTTACCTGCTCGCCGTCGACATCACAGTGGTAAGCAGGTGTAATTACAAGGTGTCCCATTCACTTTTATGGGACGGCTTGTTCCCATTCAAGTGTATAGGAATGAGCCGTCCCATGAGGTGAATGGGACGGCTTGTAATACACCTGCTCACTGCTGCGATGTTGACGGCGAGCAGGTAAGCAATGAAGGGAAGGTTGGTCTCGCATGGAGCGCGGCCTCCTCTTCAACCCTAGCTGACCAGCTGGGGTGCGGGGTTTGGACCCCTGCCTGAGGATAGGTCATCAATATTAAAATCACGAAAAACCCCTTTAAACAGCAATGCCTTTCAAAACTTATGCCAAAATGACTTGTAATATAACCTGTAAGAGATCTTAAGGCACCTTTTAGGAATAATGCAGCTTAAGTGATTTCTGCTGCCTGATCTGGGAGTAGAGCGTGATAGAGGAAAAAAAGAAGAGCTCTGTGATATAAAGGTTCTGTAACAATGGTTGTGCACAAAACTGCAGAAGTGGACTTCACATACAGCAGCCACCTTCACCAAGTTCTAACAATAGTTCTTGGTAGTCAGATATCTCCAGGCCACCTATCAGTACTGTGAAGTTATGAGGGTCAGTGGAAGCTCTCGTCTGCCGGCCTGGCTATCTTTATAAAGACCGCCTAGGGCCAGGGCTTATACCACCGAACGCCCATGCTCCTTTACCGTGGGCGGAACACTACTCAGATAACACAGAGGGTACAATGCGTCGGGACAACTTTATTGGATAACCAACAGTTAGCAGCATATAGTACAGTCCAAGCAAGGACCGAGGATAGAACAGGTGACAGCGATTCACCCTTCTGCTGACTTGCCAGGGAATAAACTTCCATGACTTTGGGGAGACCTAGGATCAACTACCCCAGCCAGTAGCACCCCGCTTTGGGCGGGCACCCACCAAGAAGAGGTAGCAGAAAGCTTAGGGAGACAGCCATGCACAGCGAGGCATGTGGCCAGGTGACCCAATCGTCCCAATCTGGGCTCTATAACCGAACTTGTAGGCTTGAGGTTGGGCAGAAGAGTAGTTCTGAGTCTACCAGTTGGAACTGTAGTCCCTAGGCTGAAGTCCTGTAGAATAGCCGCTGATGACAAGGGCAACCGCCCTTTTATTACCTTCAGCCGTCAGTTCAGTACATTTTCCCCCATAGAATTGGTGGTAAAAAATCGTGGTTGTTCTATCATTGGTTCTCAGTTAAATCTGTCTACATAATGTCATTACAATGACACAGCTTTTCCCCTTCAGCCAGACAGGCTGAACGGCTCCTAATACACAGCAGGGGGGCTAATACAATCCACAGGTGATTCAATTAGCAGGTTCTTTCCAATACATCTGCTGACTTATTAGTCAGATCAAAAGGCATCGCATAGTTAATTCAAGTTGCTGTGGAAGTCAGAGAGCTACAGGAAAGACACATATAAGTCTACTTTCACACTCGTGTTTTGGCTTTCCGTTTGTGAGATCCGTTCAGGGCTCTCCCAAGCCGTACGAAACGGATCCGTTTGCATTCTAATGCACTCTGAATGGAAAAGGATCCGCTCAGAATGCATCAGTTTGCATCAGTTCAGTCTCCATTCCACTTTGGAGATGGACACCAAACGCTGCTTGCAGCATTTTGGTGTCCGTCTGATGAAACTGAACAAAAAGTCCTGGCACACAATGTAAGTCAATAGGGACGGATCCGTTTTCAGTGACACAATCTGGCACAATAGAAAATGGATCTGTCCTCCATTGACTTTCAGTGGTGTTCAAGATAGATCCATCTTGGCTATGTTAAAGATAATACAAACGGATCCGTTGTGAACGGATGCAGACAGCTGTATTATCTGAACGGATCCGTCCATGACGGAGCCACACAAAACGCGAGTGTGAAAGTAGCCTTAAACAATAGCTCATGTGCCTGACTACCTCCCCAAAACGATGGACAAAGAAACAATACACCTGGTGCAGATTAAGAACAATTCACCCCAGAGGTGGTCAAGTGTTATCATCAGTGGGCATGATGTCATCACAAGTACTGGAACATGGCTCAAACAAACTCACCAGGAAGAGGAGATGATGCAGCAAAGGAGTGGCTAGCTAGTGTGTGGCATACAGGTAGATAGTGGATGAATGATGGCTAACAGAAAAGTAGGAATTCTGAACTGACCCTATCTGAATTTCTGTCAGCAATCCAGCCTGGACAATATAACAGCCCAGCAATGACCAAATCCCTACACACAGGCCGCACTCTGCTTGCTGGTAAGACTGTTTCTACCCATAGGGAGTGAATGCATGCTCCCTTTGGTTCTTATACGACCAGTGCATGTGCATCTTCACCAGCTAATGACTGGAAACCTTAGGGTACTTAAAGCCCCTTAACATGTGGGAGGATGCCTGAGCAATAGGTGTTCTAGTGTGCTAGTGTCCTACTAAGGTGTCTGTTCTGTTGTCTGCCCATGTACTGATTCTCTTCCCGTTCACTGGTTTCTGACCCTCCGTTGCTTGATTGGTGCCTGACCTCTGTATTGACCCTTTGATCCGTGGCCTGCCTTAACATTGACCCATTTACCATAAAGCATTACTCTGCCCTGATCTTGGCCTGTTCCTGACTATGATTTCACCTGACCACTGGGTGCCCTGTACTAATGTCTCTGGTCCGCGATCGGCCAGCCATCAATCCTGGAGCAAACGGCCTGGAGGTTTCCTTGCAGCATAGTCCAGATCCCTGTACAGGGGTTAAAGGGTGAATGCCAGGGGACTGCCAGGATTAGCCTGAAAGGGAACCTGTCATCAACAGGTGAGTTTATTTGAGCGATCTGTCATTTATAAGTTAAAAGTAAGTGGTTGCCTAGAACCAACATCACAATCATTGCAGACTAGGCCTAGAAAAGAGTCACGGCCACCTGAGAAGAGTCATGGTTATTCATAAATTCCTGCTCCCCCTGCCCATCTGCTGATGACTGACAGTCTTCTACCTAGTTTTCTCCCTATCTCTCTAGGAGAGAACTGCCAATCATCAGCAGATGGGCGGGAGAGCAGGAGATTATCAATAACCATGACTCTTCTCAAGTAGATTTGACTCTTTTCAAGGCCTGAGCTGCAATGATTATGATGCTGGTTCTCGGCAACCACTTACATGCTGCGGTTTTATCTCCGTCCTAAAATGCCGAAACACATGACGAATACCAGATCCGGGCATTAAGTCCCAATGACTTACATTAGTGCCGGATCCGGCATTAAGAAATGAGTGAAGGACGGATCCGTCCTTCTGGTCTGCGCATGCACAGACCTTTAAAACTGTGAAAAAAATACAAGACGGATACATCTATCCGCATGGCAAACGGAGAGACAGATCCACACTTGCAATGCCTTTGTAGATGGATCCGCAAGCTGCTTTCAGTTGTAATGCGGTATGCCGGATCCGGCAGGACGGAAATGCCTGCCGGATCCACACTCCACAAGTGTGAAAGTACCCTAACAGTTATATATTGCGTTCACAGAAACAGGAAACATAATATGCCTTTGAGATTCAGTAAAATGAATGTAAGGTAAGCTCAATGACACAGCAGAATTAATAACAGAAAGCATAGAGTTAAACTGTTGTTACTGCCCAGGAGTCTTGACCAACCACTGCCAGCCTCACACTGAGCAGGAGTCTTGACCAATCACAGCCAGCCTCACACTGAGCCTGTGTGAGAAATCCCCTAGCTGATTCTCCTCAGTATAGACCAGGAGAAGAGCTGAACAGACATTCACTCCACTAAGTGCTGAGTTTTATGGAAGCAAAGAGGCTAAAATAGTACCACCAAACTACGTACAAACTACCAATCTGTGAATAGTTAAAAAAAAATGCGTAAATCATATCGCAAACTGCAAACCAAGTTAAGCAAGTACAACTATTGGGTAAACCTCAGATATACCTTTTAGAGAGATTATAAAGTGCTTAAATAACTTAAAGTTAGAGTACAGATACTAAAGAGAGAAATATATCCATAATTTTATGTTGAATAACAAGATTGAACAGTTGAACCACCATTTTGTGATACTTTATTCAACATGTGTTTGTACGTGGACTATCTGCTGCGGAAGTAGCAGTGTTATATATGAAGAAAAGTTGAAGTTAATAAAGAAGTTATCTTAAGCATTTGGTGTGCCATAGAATGGTGCTAGAAGACTTAATGCAGAGTAACAGACAGTCTGGTTAGACTAAAAGTTTAGAGATATCAAAATTCTTCTAATGCCACAGCGCAAAAGGCACTTTATAGTGCTGCGCCTGCCACATTATTCTTTTCCAGTATTGAAATCCGGTAAAGGGTCTCAATGCCAGAAAAAAAAAGCTCAATCAGTTTTGTTCCAATGCATTCTGAATGGTAAGCAATCCGTTCAGAATGCATCAGGATGTCCTTGTACGGTATTTCATCGGGCAAAATGCCGCAGCATGCTGCGGTATTTTTTCCGGACAAAATCCTGGAACACTAACGCACTTGCCATTGAAATGTAGTAATGCCGGATCCGGTACTTGCCGCATCGCCGGATCCAGTTTTCCATTCTGCGCATGCACAGTTCTTTCTAGCTTTAAAAAATCTAAATACCAAGCCAAGGCGAAATGAGGATAAGCCACTAGCTTTCCCTCAAAACAAGCTGCATTAAAATTTGCAGTAATAATATCCCCCGCCCAAAGAAAAAAAAATGCTGTACGTGAAACCACTCTAAATGTGATATGTATTATTTATTATAAATGCAAAAAATTATTTAGTAAGTAACAATTTTATAACAAGAAATATTGCATCACATTCTCAGCTATAAAATCACCCTAAAAATTAGTTTAAAATGTTGACAACGGGTCTAGACATATACGTTGCGATCACGTGATCCTAGAATGCACCAGGGAGTGATGTGCTGCTAATATACAGTACAACAGCCCTAAACATCTGAGCACACAGTAATTCCTGTGAAGAACACCGAGGTCAATATATGACATCTAATTTGCTGCATGAGACAGTGGATGGTGCAGAGTAGTGGTAAGTTGAATTTTGTCAAGGAGATCCCCCCGGGGACTGAGATATATAACATCATGAATATATTTGAGTCAAAGGAAGATTTTATGAATCCAGCCAACAGTAATAGGCTTTACAATTCAGCTTCTGAATACCCAGTATGATGTAGATGCAGAAGAAAATGAAGATTTTTCACATAAAACCCAGTCGATGAGAATTTCAGCAGTCTCCATGGCAACTCAGCTTCAGGTCTGTCATCTGGAAATATAGTGTGTGCCTCAGCACAGGAACCATTTACGTATAGGCCCTGGGGGACTTTAGATTCATGACGTGTATTTACTAGTGCTCATTGCTGGTTCTTGCAGCGCTGCACCTCACCTAAGGTTTGCGCCATGGTCAGACATTGCTTAACCCTTATCACAAAGCAGCATGCTGAAAAGTCTTTATAAATAATTGCAAACAAGCAAACAACTGATCAAATAATGAATGAATTTTTAAAAAAATATATATATATTTAGGTAGTAAGAAGCAGTTTCAGGATATGTCATCAATATTATATTGGTGGGGGCCAGCTCCCGACACCCCCACTGGTTAGTTGTATTAAAGGACAAGCGATGTAGCCTCCTCACAGTTAACCAAGCACAGCAACGTAGATTGTATAGTGGTTGTGTTTGGTGCTGCAGCCCAGGCCTATTTACCTGAAAAGGACTGAGCTGCATATAGACCGTGTGACCAGGGAACATGAAGCTACTAGATTAGGAAGCCCAGCACTCACTGGAAAACCATGGCCTCTTCAAAAAGCTGATCGGCAGGGTTACCAGGAGTCTGACCCCCATCCTGAAGATAGGCTCCTCCTTGTGACCAAATGCCACCCTCTGCCACAATAAGGTCACATGAGCTATTCAGTTTTGATGGCAGCCAGGAGGCTTCTGTGGCAGGACCAATTTTACCATAGACTGCTGTGGCGTTTCGAAATGTCAGCCTTATACAATCACGCATCTGTGAGGTGACTTGTTGAATCAGACATTCTCCACTTACAGTTTACGCATTAGACACCCAGGAGTTAATCAAGTAGTTTTTAATCTGGAGATTGTATTACAAGATATGCAGGGAATCCAGATGGTAAAAGAATTATGCCACTAATATTCTCCTTGATAAGAAGATGAGATACTACACAGATTCTCCTCAGATTCTCCTTAGAGTCAGAGCACACAAAACAGCAATGCATGACAGGGAAAACAGGAAGTGGCTAGACTGAACCAAATAGAAGCTGAAACAGAGGGGGGAGGAGAAGAGAGGAGCATACCAATACACAATGCAAGATACTGAAACAGAACAACTGCAATAGTAAACGATTGCAGTCTATTGTAAGCAACTATTGATTGCATGTTCAAGTCTCCAGATGGACTACAAATAAATGTAAAAAAGGTTAAAAAAATATGTGAAAACAAACCAAAAAGAATAAAAATCTAAATAACCCTGTTTCCCAATTTTACAAATAAAAATAAATAAGCAATATAAAACATAATTGTTATTGCTACATCTGAACATGCCGAAACTATTAAAATATAAAAGTATTGATCTCATACAGCGACTGCCATAATGGAAAAAAATCGAAATGGCTGTCAATCGAAATGAATAAAAATTGATCAAAAGTCATACAAAAAAGCTCATACACAGCTCCATAGGTAGAAATATAAATAGTTATGGGCATCAGAGTAAGGTGATGCAAAAGTTTGTTTTCATTTTTTGAAAAGCATTAAAAGCCTTTTTCCATCTTCCAAATACATGATATGGTATATTAAATGGTGTAATTAAAAAATACAACTCGTCCAACTAAAAATAAGTACTCATACAGCTATACAAAAGAAAAAGTAAACAAAAAGTAAAAAAAAAAAAATATATATATATATATATATATATATATATATAGTAAGCAGAAAAATGGTGAGCAGCACACTAAAAGGTGGGTGCAATTCCTCCCAAAATTGCCTCTGACCAAGGGCATATGTAGAGTGAAGAAACGGCAGGCAGCACTCCGGATGTCGTGAAGATAAACGTGGTTTATTAACCCAAAAACAGTAGCAATGTTTTAGCTCTCACTATGGAGCCTTTGTCAAGCCATATTCACACGTGTTCAAATGCCAAAATATATAGTGCCTTCAATAATGTTTCCATTAAAGCAGTGATTAATGTAATTAAGTCAAAATATCATATAAACAATAGACCGTGATGTATAAAATTCAGTAACATGATTGTGTCACATTATATAAACATTATGAAAAAACTCGTGCTGAGTGATTATACATACAGTGTAATATTCATATATAAATCCATAATCATGTGAAATTAATTAATCAAATACACCTGATTACATCTAATGGGTGAAAAAAAGTTAGTTAAAAACATACTTGGAGCATAAGTTAATAGCAGGTCCGCTGAGCGTGGATGTCAATGCACTGGGCATGCGCCAAACTGGCGTAGTCTCGCGAGATCCAAGGAATAGTCTCGTCAGAGAACCTTGTTACCAGGGCCAGAAACAAACATGGACGGCGTGGCCTCCCGCGAACATGCGCAGAATCCAAGCTTCAGTGACGTGAAATGAACACGCCTCTTAGTAACCGGGACGCTATCCCATATGGTAGGAAATACACAGAGTCAAAAATAGAGTGCAACCACCCAGTATATCAAACCATAGTGGTGCACCTCAATATAGAACACTCTGGTGGTGTTTTACAGAAATCGGGGACATGCCACCACGCCGCGATCCCCGCAGCGAAAAACGGCTGTCCTGTTAGAACAGGGAGATCGTGGATCGCAGCAAGCGACCCCGATCCTCCAGTCAGATCCCGAACTATACACCCAATAAAAACCAAGGAGAGACGTCCCAAATAAGAAATCAAATATCAAAGACATATAGCCACCGCCGGCCCATGTAAGTAGCATTGCCCATGGAAACAGCCAAATTACAAATAATCACGAATATATACAAATGTAAAAAAATCGCGTCCTGCATCTTCTCATGCTCCAGGTTCATAACTTTCTTTATGGCAAACTGGTATCTCTAAAAAAAAGAGAAAAAAATAATATTTATTAGACAAGGCACGTGTAAATAATTTTTTTCAAAGTAAGAGTCAGAGAAATAGGAAGGTGCAAAATGGCAATACAAATTATGTCACCCTAAACTCCACATTAAGCCCATGTGGTCTCAAGGTTTTTACAGTATAAATCCAATATAATTCACGTTTTTTCAAAAGAGCTGTTCTGTCCCCGCCCCTTCTCAATATAGGGATGCCTTCTAGGATCCTAAATCGCAAATCTTTCTCTGAGTGTCCCGCTTCTTTAAAGTGGCGGGATACCGGTAAATTCATCTTAGCCTTACGGATCGAATACCGATGTTGATTTAATCGGGTCTTGATGTCCCAAGTAGTCTCACCCACGTACCAAAGGTTACATGGGCAGGATAATTGGTACACCACATGTGTCGTATCACATGTAAGATATTGTTTGATCCTGATCGTACATCCCGAGGCAGGGTTGGTAAATGTATCGCCTCGTATCATTAGGTTACAGTTAACATTACAGTCATTTCTGCTAGTCTCGTGTTCAATTGAGCAGTATCCTGCACAATACGGGTCACACGTAGCAATTGGCTATGGGGGAGTGACTTAATCATTGATTTGGGGTGTTGGCTATCAAATCTCAAAAGATTATTCTGATCTGTAGGTTTCACATACAGATCTGTCACTAGAGAGTGGCCCCGAATGGTCACCTCAGTATCCAAGAACTGTATGGTGTTCTGGGAGCATACTAAAGTGAATTTGACACTGGGATCCACCTCATTGAGATATTCATGAAATCGTGTGAGGTCCTCTGCGGCGCCCACCCACACCAAGAAGACATCGTCAATGTAGCGCCACCACCCCAGCACATGGCTGAAGTGGCGGCACCCATAGACGAACGTCGTCTCAAGATGGTCCATGTAGATATTAGCATAGGTGGGCGCCACATTGGACCCCATCGCGACGCCCCGTCGCTGTACAAAAAACTCATCCTGAAATAAAAAGTAATTGTTTGACAAAACAAACTCCAACAGAGTCATAATAAATAACTGACATGCCAATGAATAATTTGTGGACCGTAACCTGGTTTGGACAGCGTCAAGTCCCAGGTTATGTTCGATTGACGTATACAAGCTGCAGACATCAAAAGATGCCAATATAGCCCCATCAGGAATCTTCAAATCTTGAATCTTTGTCAAAAAGTCGGCTGTGTCCCGTACATATGATCTTGCCGAAACCGCACCAGAGTGTTCTATATTGAGGTGCACCACTATGGTTTGATATACTGGGTGGTTGCACTCTATTTTTGACTCTGTGTATTTCCTACCATATGGGATAGCGTCCCGGTTACTAAGAGGCATGTTCATTTCATGTCACTGAAGCTTGGATTCTGCGCATGTTCGCGGGAGGCCACGCCATCCATGTTTGTTTCTGGCCCTGGTAACAAGGTTCTCTGACGAGACTATTCCTTGGATCTCGCGAGACTACGCCAGTTTGGCGCATGCCCAGTGCATTGACATCCACGCTCAGCGGACCTGCTATTAACTCATGCTCCAAGTATGTTTTTAACTAACTTTTTTTCACCCATTAGATGTAATCAGGTGTATTTGATTAATTAATTTCACATGATTATGGATTTATATATGAATATTACACTGTATGTATAATCACTCAGCACGAGTTTTTTCATAATGTTTATATAATGTGACACAATCATGTTACTGAATTTTATACATCACGGTCTATTGTTTATATGATATTTTGACTTAATTACATTAATCACTGCTTTAATGGAAACATTATTGAAGGCACTATATATTTTGGCATTTGAACACGTGTGAATATGGCTTGACAAAGGCTCCATAGTGAGAGCTGAAACGTTGCTACTGTTTTTGGGTTAATAAACCACGTTTATCTTCACGACATCCGGAGTGCTGCCTGCCGTTTCTTCACTCTACATATGCCCTTGGTCAGAGGCAATTTTGGGAGGAATTGCACCCACCTTTTAGTGTGCTGCTCACCATTTTTCTGCTTACTATTACTGGACCCGGTAAGCAAGCACCTCTACTATGGACAATGCTAATATGGAAATATCGAACCCTGATGTTTTTTCTTATTCGAAAGAAGATGAGGAAAGGATTTTGCGGAGTGGAGACAGAGATGTCACTTTTTTATCCATGCCATCCCTGGTGGAGGTTAAAAAAAGTTTTGAAATTGAATCGAAACGCTTAATTGGACTGGAACTACACTTAATGACCCTCAGTGAGTACCACCATGTTCATCGTATACCCAGAGGTTTAAGATCACATCTGAGACCAGATTTATTTTTGAACAATAATGACTTTTGTGCCAGATTTGCTCAGATTTCAAACAAATATGCTTTTGACATCATCTTCTTAAATGTGGAGTTTTTGCAAAAAGAAATATCTATATTACGGACTGTCCTTGATGAACTGAGGATCAAGTTATCCCAAATGTTGAGCACAGAAGAGTTTGATACTTATTTGGCTACGAATAGAGCCATTTTTGACAAGCATAGGGACGAATTGCAATCCAAAAAGCGACAAAAATGGACAAGGGATACGGAGGATTACACGGTGGGCTATGTATATAACTGACAAGGTGAAGCAAGGCGACGCAGAGTGGGTGGCGACAAGAAAAACTTTAATGGTGGCTACAAGCAACAACAACATCGTCGCAAAGGAGAAATACAAACCAAAGAACAAATCCAACATGGAACTACCACGGATAAGACCTCTTTTTTAGGCGTCGGCCTAACAGCACCGGAACCAGGAGGGGCGGAAGGCGCCAGCGCAAGTGGAGAAAAAGGGAGAAATCCCAGATCTCAGAGACTGAGGACTGCCAAAATGAAAACCTAGTGGTAAATATTTCGAAAATTGCTTTAAATCCTGATCAAATGTCTGTTTTGAATAAAGGGTTATCCTTTTGTCCAATAGCAAAAACTAATTGGTTCAATATGGAACTAGATCTGCATAGATTTTTTCGATCGATTAAGTTAAAAATTTGGTTTTCTAATCAGCAAAATAGGGGTCCTCTTGTTACTGAACACAGGAGTGAATTATCATTACAGAATGTGGGTTTATTCTTAAAAAGTGATTTTGATCCGGTGATCAATCACCCAGCCTTGGATGCGTTTATTATCGCAGTCAAGAGGGACATTGATCACCTTCAAATATCTTCTGTGGATCAGGTGTTACCAGAGGGTAACATTACTACCCAGGAGATAAAGGCTATTAGGGACCTGTCCATGAACCACAGCCTCACCATCAAACCGGCTGATAAGGGTGGTGGGGTTGTGGTCATGGACAGTGACTATTACATCTCCGAAATTAAATCTCAATTGGGTGATGTGACTGTATATCAGAAGGTACAACAGGACCCTAAGTTCCAATTACTGCGCAAGTTGAGGGACATATTGAATTGTGCAAGGGATGAGGGTTTAATTGATGATAAACTCTTTTCTTATTTATATTGTGACTCCCATATTATATACCTTGCCGAAAATCCATAAAGATTTGTCTTAACCCCCGGGGCGTCCTATCGTCTCGGGGAGGGGATCATTATTTTGTAATATAGCCATTTTTCTGGATAGGTTACTTCGCAATTTTGCGGTTTCGGCAAGATCATATGTACGGGACACAGCCGACTTTTTGACAAAGATTCAAGATTTGAAGATTCCTGATGGGGCTATATTGGCATCTTTTGATGTCTGCAGCTTGTATACGTCAATCGAACATAACCTGGGACTTGACGCTGTCCAAACCAGGTTACGGTCCACAAATTATTCATTGGCATGTCAGTTATTTATTATGACTCTGTTGGAGTTTGTTTTGTCAAACAATTACTTTTTATTTCAGGATGAGTTTTTTGTACAGCGACGGGGCGTCGCGATGGGGTCCAATGTGGCGCCCACCTATGCTAATATCTACATGGACCATCTTGAGACGACGTTCGTCTATGGGTGCCGCCACTTCAGCCATGTGCTGGGGTGGTGGCGCTACATTGACGATGTCTTCTTGGTGTGGGTGGGCGCCGCAGAGGACCTCACGCGATTTCATGAATATCTCAATGAGGTGGATCTCAGTGTCAAATTCACTTTAGTATGCTCCCAGAACACCATACAGTTCTTGGATACTGAGGTGACCATTTGGGGCCACTCTCTAGTGACGGATCTGTATGTGAAACCTACAGATCAGAATAATCTTTTGAGATTTGATAGCCATCACCCCGAATCAATGATTAAGTCACTCCCCCATAGCCAATTGCTACGTGTGACCCGTATTGTGCAGGATACTGCTCAATTGAACACGAGACTAGCAGAGATGACACAAAAATTTCAGAAGAGGGGATATCCCAGAAAGTTGCTCTCCACCAGTATGCATCGGGTTATGAATCCAGATGATACGAGTAGAGTTCGGGATAAAAGCCCCAGGATCCCTTTTGTCTCAGATTTCAATATCAATAGCTGCCATGTTTCCTCAATTTTAAGGAAACATTGGCGGACATTGTCCAATGGGTTTGAGGACATAGAGGAGTTTAAGCATCCCCCCCTATTCTCATATCGGAGGAACAGCAATATAGGAGAAAGATTGGTTAGATCCGATGTCGGTTCTTTGAAAAAGACGACTGGTTTCTTTGGATCTACTCGCAAGGGTTGCTTCCCATGTCATAATTGTGTTAACTGTAACCTAATGATACGAGGCGATACATTTACCAACCCTGCCTCGGGATGTACGATCAGGATCAAACAATATCTTACATGTGATACGACACATGTGGTGTACCAATTATCCTGCCCATGTAACCTTTGGTACGTGGGTGAGACTACTTGGGACATCAAGACCCGATTAAATCAACATCGGTATTCGATCCGTAAGGCTAAGATGAATTTACCTGTATCCCGCCACTTTAAAGAAGCGGGACACTCAGAGAAAGATTTGCGATTTAGGATCCTAGAAGGCATCCCTATATTGAGAAGGGGCGGGGACAGAACAGCTCTTTTGAAAAAACGTGAATTATATTGAATTTATACTGTAAAAACCTTGAGACCACATGGGCTTAATGTGGAGTTTAGGGTGACATAATTTGTATTGCCATTTTGCACCTTCCTATTTCTCTGACTCTTACTTTGAGAAAAATTATTTACACGTGCCTTGTCTAATAAATATTATTTTTTTCTCTTTTTTAGAGATACCAGTTTGCCATAAAGAAAGTTATGAACCTGGAGCATGAGAAGATGCAGGACGCGATTTTTTTACATTTGTATATATTCGTGATTATTTGTAATTTGGCTGTTTCCATGGGCAATGCTACTTACATGGGCCGGCGGTGGCTATATGTCTTTGATATTTGATTTCTTATTTGGGACGTCTCTCCTTGGTTTTTATTGGGTGTATAGTTCGGGATCTGACTGGAGGATCGGGGTCGCTTGCTGCGATCCACGATCTCCCTGTTCTAACAGGACAGCCGTTTTTCGCTGCGGGGGATCGCGGCGTGGTGGCATGTCCCCCGATTTCTGTAAAACACCACCAGAGTGTTCTATATTGAGGTGCACCACTATGGTTTGATATACTGGGTGGTTGCACTCTATTTTTGACTCTGTGTATTTCCTACCATATGGGATAGCGTCCCGGTTACTAAGAGGCGTGTTCATTTCACGTCACTGAAGCTTGGATTCTGCGCATGTTCACGGGAGGCCACGCCGTCCATGTTTGTTTCTGGCCCTGGTAACAAGGTTCTCTGACGAGACTATTCCTTGGATCTCGCGAGACTACGCCAGTTTGGCGCATGCCCAGTGCATTGACATCCACGCTCAGCGGACCTGCTATTAACTCATGCTCCAAGTATGTTTTTAACTAACTTTTTTTCACCCATTAGATGTAATCAGGTGTATTTGATTAATTAATTTCACATGATTATGGATTTATATATGAATATTACACTGTATGTATAATCACTCAGCACGAGTTTTTTCATAATGTTTATATAATGTGACACAATCATGTTACTGAATTTTATACATCACGGTCTATTGTTTATATGATATTTTGACTTAATTACATTAATCACTGCTTTAATGGAAACATTATTGAAGGCACTATATATTTTGGCATTTGAACACGTGTGAATATGGCTTGACAAAGGCTCCATAGTGAGAGCTGAAACGTTGCTACTGTTTTTGGGTTAATAAACCACGTTTATCTTCACGACATCCGGAGTGCTGCCGGCCGTTTCTTCACTATATATATATATATATATATATATATAGCCCTTGGAAGGCAGGGAGGAAAATCAAAAATGAAAAAATAAAACATTTCTGTGTCCATGCAGCATGCCCAGAGAAGGAGAAAGTAGCCAAGAATGATAGTTGTATTGGTTACTTATTCTGATGCTCTCCTGGGCATTGCAGTGATGGGAAGGTAACACCTTTTTTTTCCTTCAGGGCACACCCTGGTTTTTGGGGTTCTTCAACCTGATGGTGGTTTAAGGTGCCCTGGAAAGTGATGGTCAATCATGGTGAATAGTGAGGTGCAAGGCACATTCCCTTGAAAGCAGCAAATGACGGTGCAGTATAGCGGTGCGGTATAGTGGTTCAGGAAATAATGAGGCAAAGTTAACAGCAAACGGTTCTTTACTGAAGAAGCTAATTTGCATAGACATCCAGGAATAAGGTTGTAACACTTTCTTTATGCAATGCAACCATAGGGCAGCTCTCAGTGTCAGACTAACTTTTGCACCTTTTTACTGGTTGAAGGCATGTGCAGGATGAGAAGATTTTACCTTAATGCAAGGGACCAGTCTGCTCCTATGGTGTGTCTAGGCACTCTTTAGAACTTATACTTCCAGGCACGTGGCTATGAAGACTCGAAGGCCCTATTAAGGCTACTATTAAGACTTCACACTAGCGTTAATATTTTCCGGTATTGAGATCCGTCAAGATCAGGGACTCAATACCGGAAAAAAAACGCTTTTGTTTTGTTCCCATTCATTGTCAATGGGGAGAAAACGTAACTGAACAGAACGGAGTGCTCCAAAATGCATTCCGTACCGTTCTCATACCGGAGAGCAAACCACAGCATGCTGCGGTTTGCTTTCCGTCCTGGGATGCAGAGCTAGATGCAAGTCAATGGGGACGGATCCGTTTTCTCTGACACAATCTGATACAATAGAAAACGGATCCGTCCCCCATTGACTTTCAATGATGTTCATGACGGATCCGTTATTGCTAAACCCTGCCATATCCAGCAAAAACACTAGAGTGAAAGTAGCCTTAGACAGTTTCTCTCCACAGGACTTCTGCTCACACCTCCTCTTTTGCCTCTGATGTGCTCCTCAAATGTATATTTTGCTTTTCTTTCTCCACTTTTCTCTAGGTTTTGATTCTCTCTGGCTGGCTTAATTCAGAGCTGGTTTTAGCTACATTTGTCCTCATAAATGTCTTGACATCAGTTTCTAGGCTGTTGTAACTCCTTCTCCTTATGGGAGGGAATACAGCACCACCTGGGGGCAGGGCCAATTCTAGCTCTTCTGCAGCCTGAGGTAAAAATTTGAATGGGATATGCCCCCATTGTCTGATATGTGCGGGTCCCAGCAGAGCCCCGAAAGTGAATGAGGGCGCACTGCGCATGCGTAGCCGCCCTCCTTTAATTTTCTATGGGGCCAGCGAATATAGCCGAGTGCTGGCTCGGTTATTTCCATCGGCCCCATAGAAATGAATAGGAGCATGGGCCGCGGGGTGTGCTCCCATTCACTTCTATGGGAGAGGCGGGGAGCAGCGCTTGGTGGTGGACAGACACGGGAAATCTGGGGTCCTCCAGCCACAGCTCTCCTCGCTCCATTCTCGATATAGGTGCAGGTCCCAGCATTGGGACCTGCATCTATCAGAAAATGGGGGCATATCCTAGCGATATGCCACCATTGTCTGGGATGGGAATACCCCTTTAAGGCAACAATACATATGATATCAGGTGAATACTGCATGTCCAAATAGATTATAATTACTCCCTTTACCACAAGTAGAAATTAATACAGTATCTACTACAAAAAGAATTTCAATTTAAGGGTGTGTTACTTTAGAAAATCAATGGACATTCTAAACAGTCCTTTACACTGCCTGATGTTGAGGTAGATTGCTGCTAATGAATGTTCATATGAGCGTTCATCCAGTAATAGAATTGTTCGTGCAGACACCTGAATCACTGTTTGCCGGCAGCAGATTATGCAGTCTAAACAGCCTCTGCTGCCGCTGCAAGCAAACGATGATTCTGTATGGGGGCGAGCGATGGCATTAGCGATCACTACTCCATTCTTTGGAGGAGATCACTGCATGAAAATGCAGCTTTCTCCTCCACTGACGAGCAAGCAAATGCTCCCTTCCTAACAATCGCTTGCTACATTGGGCCATGTAAAGGGGCCTTAAAGCTATATGGAGCTAGAGCAGGGGTGCACAACATTTTCTGGTTGGCGGCCACATTGTAAGCCTGAACTAATTTCAAGGGCCGTAAATAAAACTTAAAGGGGCATTACCAACTGAAATACTATTTTTATGGCATATTGAACATACAGTATATATAATAAATGTCTAGTTACCCTTCAAGTACTCCCATCTAATGGGAAAATACACGAAAGATACATATAAGCAGCCACAAGACATAGACAAAAATGTCTGTTACCAGACGGTTGGGGGCCGCACAGAATTGTATTGAGGGCCGCATGTGGCCCTCGGGCCAAAGGTTGTGAACCCCTGAGCTAGAGGGTTCCAACAAAGGGCAACTCTGGCTCTGGAGGTCATGAACAGTTAATATATTATACGGGCAGCACAATTAAATGCATGCTGTGTAATGCTTGGACCTGTCACCACACTTGTGACCAGTTCACCAGTTAGCATTTGTTTTTAGGTCTACAATTCTATGTTAAATCTTTTCTTACTACACTGGCACAACACTTGGCACTCAGCTTTACTGACACAGAGCTACAAATTCCCTGTATATTTAAAGGTAGCGTCCCATTAATTAGAACAGAACTTTCAAGGGGTTTACAGCTTTAAAGGCGTTGTATACCCCCGGGGACCTTTTCTGCCGGCTCTGCAGGGTCTCCCTGCGTCAACATCCTGTTTGACACAGGTCACGGGGCCGCTGCAGTAAATGACAGGTGGCAGCGGTGACATGTTAACCATGCATCATATCACAGGGTCAGTTGTTACATGGGTGACAAGTCGCTAATACAGCCAGTCATTGGCTACAGCGACCCTGTAACCCCCTTAAAAGCGGATGTTGATGCAGGAGGACCCTGCAGAGCCCGGGGAACAACCCCTTTAAGGTCCATCAACTGTAGTCATGACAGTGCTGCACCTAATGAAAAAGAAGGCTCACCTACTCCCCGCTGCTCCATTCCTGCACCAAGGGCCCATTTAGCCCTCGTGCCCATTTAGTGCCACTTTGAAAGTGCAACTTGACAGGCAAAAAATAAGAATTTATACGTGAATGGGAAAAATAAAAGTCATGGTTTTTGGAAAGTAGAGAGTAAAAAACAGAATAGCAAAAATAGAAAATGACAGGAAGAGCCTTTGTAAATGTAAACATGAATAGCATATAAATAATATGATATGCCACCCAAGTGTAATGTGTCATGATCCAACCACATGAATATCAAACATTTCTGAGAACAAAGGGCTGTGGTTAGATTACAGTATGTATTGTATTTATTCTTTTTGTTTTTTAATCTCCATGACTTGTCACATTAGTATCTGTCCATCAGTGTCTGAGATTTTTAGATGGCTTGATGTGTTGAAAGCCATACTTTGCATATACAAGAAGCACAATCAGCTTTATAATTCTCATGCATCTTGCCAGGCAAGAAGAAGCCCCAGCATGCCTATAGAATGAATAGTGCACTATAGCGATGGTCAAAAGATGGAATTGTGGCTTGTTCCTATAACAGACCTTAATTGCTCCCATTATTCTGTTACAAGAGACGCAGAAGAGAAAACATAACATTTATTCCGCCATAACAATAAACCTACGTCATAATGTGGCAATGCTGCAGCTCTGTACACGGGCAATGTAATGATCCTGTGTAAGCAAAGCCATGTTTTTCATTACCCATAAAACAATTCTCATTGAACAAAGGCACTAAACATCTGAATATTACGACATGGGAAAACACCAGCTGGAAAAATTAAAGCCGTTTAGAATAAATCATACTTAAATAAATATAAAATAAGGAAAGGAAAAATCCAATCTTTCTAAATTTCTTTATTGCCTCAATGTAGAATATAACATATCATGTAATTAGGAATACACATTTATGTACTATAAATTGATTATAGAGCAGAATAATATTTTCAGCTTCTCTTGGTTCATGCAGTTTCCTGCTTTGTACACATTCACATAAACTTCATTAACATATTCCATTTTAATGTCAAAGTAACAGACCATATTGACGGATGTGTGAACGTGTTTTTCAGATGTTTGTTGACTGGAGACTGGTGGATCTTTGTGTTTGTCTAATCATTTGCATCTCAAGAACAAGACACAGGTTGAGTGTGCATTCCTTCAGTTTTTTAACCGTACACAGTGCCATTTTCCAACGTTAAAGGGGTTCCCCGCAAATAATGATTATTTTTGCAAGTGCCCACAGCCTGCCTCCATAAACTGAAATTTCATGATTACTTTCTCGCCACCGCTCCAGTCCTCCGTGATGCCTCCTGCATGTCCATGTTCCCGTCCCCACGCGGTGTTCACATCTGCCGCAGAATGGGCGTGGTCACATGCTCCACTGCAGCCAATCACTCTTTTCAGTGGTGACAATATTACCTAATTTTTTGTGTGCATCTAGAAGAAAATATGGTGATAAACAGTGACAGAATTTTACCATAAGAACCTAGTACCAACCTGACAAAACATCATCAGGCCCTTGGCAGCTCATCATCAGAGAATACACAATGAATTCTTTGTTGTGCTAGATCAGATGATGCTTGAGGATAATTTGACATCACCAGAACATGGAGGCTCAGCTAAAAGTGACCCTTACAGAATGGCACTGACAATGTACAATGATCCTAACCGTATCAGTAAATCAACAAAGGAATTTTGGAATGTCAAAGTCCAGAACTAAATCCCATCGAAGATGTTATGATGCTATGGGGATATTCAAAATGTTCTGTGCATGCAAGAAGCCCCTCAAACATTATACAGTGGTCCCTCAAGATACAATATTAATAGGTTCCAGGAGGACCATTGTATGATGAGACCATTGTAAGTTGAGTAATCGGTTCCAAAGCCCCAAAATGTCATCCAAGATGAGAGAAAATGAATATTTAAGAAAAAGAAAAAAATTATATTTTTTGAAAATTAAGCAGATAACTAAGACAGATAAAACATTGATTTGCACCGAATCCGAATTTCCTCATGCTTAGTGGTTAAGAATCGCGCTTTTTGCTAAAATGGCTGCTGCACGTGTGAGGACATGGAGCAAGGAACTCTGGAAAGGTGGGATCACCCATAATGCCATGCATAAAGCCAATCAGCAGCCAGCCCTGTGATGTCACAGCCTTATAAATACCCTCAGTCATCTTGGATTCTGCCATTTTCCAGAGTACTTAGTGCAGGGAGAGACATCAGCAGGCGCTAGGGACAGTGTTAGAAAAAAAATTGTGCTAAGAAAGATTTACAAGTGCAGGTAAAGATTATTCAAGGTGTAGGGAAATCATAGGGAGGAATCATTCCACAGCATTTGTATTGAACAGGGTTCAGTACTGGAGGTTACAGCCTGTAATCCTATTACACCTTGCGGCACTGACTGGGGACCCAAATTGCCATTTTACAGCTCTGTAATTCCAGCAAACCGTTCATGTTATTGGGGTGCAAGTGCTGTTTGATACAGCCATTAACAGGGTTTATTACAAGGAAATATTTCTACATCTTATTTGCCCTTGTGCGGTGCAGTTATATGTTCTAAAGCATTTTTTGGCTTGTATTAGTGGGGAAAAAAGGGCTTATAAGCTGTTGTGTGGTGAAGGGCTAAAATTACAGCCCTTTTTGTCGTGTATTAGGGGCAAAAGTAAAATATATTTGCCGTTCAGTGGTGCAGTTATATGTATCTAAAGCCTTTTGTGGAGTGTATAAGTAGAAAAAAGAAAAATATATTTGCTGTTCAGCGGTGCAGTTATATGTTCTAAAGCCCTTTTTGTTGTGTAATAGTGGCAAAATAAATAAATATTTGTCGTTCAGCGGCGCAGTTATATGTTCTAAAGCCCTTCTTGTAATGTATTAGTGGCAAAAGAAAAATATATTTGCCGTTCAGCGGTACAGTTATATGTTCTAAAGCCCCTTTTGGTGTATAATAGTGGCAAAATAAAAATATATTTACCGTTCAGCGGTGCAGTTTTATGTTCTAAAGCAGGCATGTCCAAACTCCGGCCCTCCAGATGTTGCAAAACTACAACTCCCATCATTCCTGGACAACCTACAGCTATCAACCTACAGAAGTGCATGATGGGAGTTGTAGTTCTGCAACACCTGGAGGGCCAGAGTTTGGACATGCCTGTTCTAAAGCTTTTTGTGTCATGTAATAGTGTCAAAATAAAAATATATTTGCCATTCAGCGGTGCAGTTATATGTTCTAAATCTTTTTGTGTTGTGTATATGTGGAAAAAAGAAAATTATATTTGCCGTTCAGGGGTGCAGTTATATGTTCTAAAGCCTTTTGTGTTGTGTATACATGGAAAAAAGAAAACTATATTTGCCGTTCAGGGGTGCAGTTATATGTTCTAAAGCTTTTTGTGGCGTGTAATAGTGGCAAAATAAAAATATATTTGCCGTTCAGCGGTGGAGTTATATGTTCTAAAGCCTTTTGTGTTGTGTATAAGTGGAAAAAATAAAAATATATTTGCCATTCAGTGGTGCAGTAATCTGTTCTAAAGCCTTTTGTGTTGTGTATAGATGGAAAAAAGAAAACTATATTTGCCGTTCAGGGGTGCAGTTATATGTTCTAAAGCTTTTTGTGGCGTGTAATAGTGGCAAAATAAAAATATATTTGCCGTTCAGCGGTGGAGTTATATGTTCTAAAGCCTTTTGTGTTGTGTATAAGTGGAAAAAATAAAAAAATATTTGCCGTTCAGTGGTGCAGTAATCTGTTCTAAAGCCTTTTGTGTCTTGTATAAGTGGAAAAAAATAAGGGCCTATTTGCCGTTCAGCCATGCAGTTATATGTTCTAAAACCTTTTGTGTCGTGTATAAGTGAAGAAAAGAAATATATATTTGCTGTTCAGCCGTGCAGTTATATGTTTTAAAGCCTTTTGTGTCGTGTATAAGTGGAAAAAAGAAAAATATATTTGCCGTTCAGCGGTGCGGTTATATGTTCTAAAGCATTTTGTGGAGTGTATGAGAGGAGAAAAGAAAAATATATTTGCTGTTCAGCTGTGCAGTTATATATTCTAAAGTGGATTCGATTAGCCGATTCGCCGAATTTTTCGAATATATTCGCGCTCTCGCGTGTAGAACACTGTGCCTTGCAGAAAAACGTAAAGGAAGTCTGCTTTGGTAGTGAAACAATACTGTCTGTATGACATGCAGGTGACAGGCGTCGCTCTTAGAACCACTGCACACTTCACTTATTTGGGCAGTCACGGGGCCAAAACTGACCAAATAACTCAAGTATGAACTCAGCCTTACATGTCGATGTTAGTGCCAAAAAGAAGCACACTCCTTTTACACCATTGTCTGCATAGATGTCTACAGAACCTGTTCTATTAAACACTTAAAGACTGATTAATTTGCCCTTCCTCTGATCCCTCAGAATAATAGCCTACAAAAAAACACAGATCCTGTCTGTGGAGCATCCGCCTTTACTCGGTCAGCATTTGGTAAGTAATCCATCAGTATTGCTAATGCCAAAAAAAAAACAGCAGTGGATCCAAAACAGAGATCACACATGAACGGAATATTTGCATGTCTTATGTGTTTTGTACCCATTCCTGCTTTTGGCTACCAAATCACAAGCCAATTCTGATGGGACCATACAGGCCCTATGACATAGTGGTGAGGTGGAAACAGCATGAGGAGACCACAGAGTGGCCCAATGACAGAGTGTGGAGGTGGCAGCAGCATCATCAGGAGGCCACATAGTGGCACAATGACAGAGTTTGGAGATAGCGGCAGCATCAGGAGACCACAGAGTGGCACGACGACAAGAGTTTGTGGAGGTGATAGCAGCGTGAGTAGGCCACAGAGTGGCATGACGTCCATCGCCACTGCATACTGCCACGATGTGTCTGGGTCCTATGCCTCATCTTCCTCATCGCCCTGCAGCTCCTCTGGCTGGCCATGCTCCTCCTCTCCTGTCACCTGTGTTGAAAAACTACCCATTTCGCTACACATTGCTTGTGCTCCAATGTCGTCCTCCTCCTCTAGTTCAGCCCCCACAGGGCTCATGTGGCCATGAGATATAGGTGCCACGTCTCCAGTCCCCTGACCAGCCAGATTTACCAGAATCTGTTCCAGGACATAAAGCAGTGGAATGACGTTCATCCTGTAGTCCTGGCAACTGACAAACAACGTGGCATCCTCAAAGGGCCTGAGCAAACAGAAGGTGTCACGCATAAGCTGCCACGGGCTGATATCCAACTTACACAAGGGAGTACTCCTGTCCACTTGGATCATCAAGAAATTGTTTAAGGCCTTTCTCTGTTCGTATAGTTGGTCCAACATATGTTACGGACATAAATGGTCTCAATAAAGAGTCAAAAGAACCACCCTAAAAGTGCACATCCAGCAATAGCCATGGGTAAAAAATATAAAGTTTATTTGTCGATAACTATATAACTAAATAAGACCGACACATACAGAATCCACTGAACATCCGCAAATTCAGGACATGAGATTTATGCCAGCTATGCATAATATCAACATATAAGCAACATATAGAAAATGTTAAATAAGATATGGCCACAAATAAATGGAAACAGACCGTAATAAGGTCAAAGAGTAAGAGTCAGAACCTGTAAAATCAGCTGGTGCAGTGGATGTGAACAGAGTGAGAGACGCCTAATGCGTATCGCCGGAGCAGTTCTTCCCCTGTGTGACTCCGTTTCGACCAGGCTAACATAGTAACATAGTAACATAGTAACATAGTATATAAGGCCGAAAAAAGACATTTGCCCATCCAGTTCGACCTGTTTCCTGCAAGTTGATCCAGAGAAAGGCAAAAAACCCCTGTGAGGTAGAGCCAATTTTCCTCACTTAAGGGGAAAAAATTCCTTCCCGACTCCAATCAGGCAGTCAGAACAACTCCCTGGATCAACGACCTATCTCTAGTAGCTATAGCCTGAAATATTATTACGCTCCAGAAATAAATCCAGGCCCCTCTTGAATTCCTTTATTGTACTCACCATCACCACCTCCTCAGGCAGAGAGTTCCATGCTCTTACCGTGAAGAATCCTTTTCTATGTTTGTGTACAAACCTTCTTTCCTCTAGACGCAGAGGATGTCCCCTCGTCACAGTCCTGGGGATAAATAGATGATGGGAGAGATCTCTGTACTGACCCCTGATATATTTATACATAGCTATTAGATCTCCCCTCAGTCGTCTTTTTTCTAAAGTGAATAACCCTAATTTTGATACCATTTCAGGGTACTGTAGTTGCCCCATTCCAGTTATTACTTTAGTTGCCCTCCTCTGAACCCTCTCTAGCTCTGCTATGTCTGCCTTGTTCACAGGAGCCCAGAACTGTACACAGTACTCCATGTGTGGTCTGACTAGTGATTTATAAAGTGGTAAGACTATATTTTCATCACGGGCATCTATGCCCCTTTTGATGCATTATCTTATTGGCCTTAGCAGCTGCTGCCTGACACTGGTTTTTACAGCTTAGTTTGTTATTTATTTAAATTCCTAGATCCTTTTCCATGTCAGTGTTACTGAGTGTTTTACCATTTAGTATGTACGGGAGACTTGCATTATTCCTTCCCATGTGCATAACTTTACATTTGTCAGTGTTAAACCTCATCTGCCATTTCTCTGCCCAAGCCCCCAATCTATCCAGATCCCTCTGTAGCAGAAAACTGTCCTCTTCAGTGTTAAACCTAACGAGGTGCAGAACAGTGTGACACCGGCGTGCCCTGCACATGTGGTATACTGGAGGGCCCCTGTGAATTGTCCCTGCAGTGGAGGCTGAAGACACAGTGGAGGATGAGGAGACGAGGTGGACATTGTCGCAGGACCAACGGCATGGTAACGTGGAGGCAGAAGCGGCGTCACCTGGCCAAGTTGCTGGTATAGTTGTGCAGGAACCACATTCACCCAGTGCTCCAAACGTCGGCGCTGGTGTGCACTTTGACAGACACCAACAGGCTCAAGGACTGGCCTACCTTCTGTTCTACATACGTGTGCAGGGCTGGTACTGCCTTTTTGGCAAATAAATTACGGTTTGGGACTCTCCACCTCGGCTCGGCACAAGCCATCAGTTCTCTGAAAGGTGCAGAGTCCACCACCTGGAAAGGGAGGGACTGCAGCACCAGCAACTTGGACAACAGCACATTCAGCTTCTGCGCCGTTGGATGCGTGCACACATACTGTTTTCTCTTGGCAATTGCTTCGGTGATCGATTGCTGACCGAATGACTGACGAGGAGTAGAGATGTCCCGAACTATTCGCCGGCGAACAGTTCCCGGTGAACATCTCTTGTTCGCGTTCGCCGCGGCGGGCGAACATATGCGATGTTCGGTCAGCCCCCTATACATCATCATTGAGCAAACTTTGACCCTGTACCTCACAGTCAGCAGACACATTCCAGCCAATCAGCATACCCTCCCTCCCAGACCCTCCCACTTCCTATCAAAAAGCAAGGACAGCATCCATCTTAGATTTATTCTGAAGCTGCAGTGTTAGTTAGAGCAGGGAGAGTGCTGCTGTTGCTGAATTATTATAGGGATTCTAGGGAAAGCATTAGCTATTAGTGTTCTGTGTCCACTCCAGTCCTCAAAGACTCATCTGCTGTAAGGACAGCGTTCTTACAGCACCCCAAAAAGCCCTTTTTAGGGTTGGTACATCAGTGCTTTTATTTATTTTTTCTATATATATATATTGCAGTTGCCTGCCCGTGTGTGAGAGGCCGCAGGCCCAAAGACTGTACTGTGTGCACACAACTCATATAGGGTGTCACAGTACCTTGCAGATAAAAAAGTCATTTAATTTTTACCCTTTAATATAATTGCATTTGCCTGCCAGTGTATGTCAGGCCTACAGACTGCACTGTGTGCATACCACTCATATAGGGTGGCACAGTACCTTGCAGATAAAAAAGGTCATTTAATTTTTTCCCTTTAATATAATTGCATTTGCCTGCCAGTGTGTGTCAGGCCCACTGACTGTACTGTGCCCACTGCCAGTGCCCACCACTCATATCAGGTGGCACAGTACCTTGCATGCATAGTACCACTAATCAAAAAAAAAAAGACAGGCAGAGGCAGGCCACGCCGCAGGGGCCGTTGTGGTCGTGGTGCTGTGATTTCCTTTGGCCCTAGAATAATGCCCAGTGTTCAGAGGCCACGTACCTTGAACGCAAAAAATTCTGAGGACATAGTTGACTGGCTTACAAAGGACACCCAATCTTCTACAGATTCCGCTCTGAACCTTGACGCACCATCCTCCTCCAGCTCAGCTTTGGGCACCTCTCAAGTTACCACTCGCCCGCCCGCCGCCACCACCAACACTAGCACCACAGCCACTTCACTTGTGCTGCCAGAGGAGTTATTTACACATCAGTTGGAAGAAATGAGTGATGCGCAACCATTATTGCCAGAGGATGTAGATAACAGGGATATGTCTCAGTCAGGCAGCATTACACACATGGATGTACGGTATGATGATGATGCTGTAGCTGCTGCTGCTTCCTTTGCTGAGTTGTCAGATACAGTACAAGTGAAGCGGTTGATGATGACGATGTGTCCGTGGATGTCACGCGGGTGCCCGCTCGAAGAGAAGAAGAACAGGGGGAAAGTTCAGATGGGGAGACAGAGAGGAGAAGGAGACGAGTTGGAAGCAGGGGGAGGTCGTCGCAAGGAGCTAGTAGCACAGTCAAAAAGCATGTATCGGCACCCGGGGTCAGCCAGACAGCACGCCAATCAACGCATGCTGTTGCCACCACCAGTATGCCGTCATTGCAAAGCTCAGCAGTGTGGCATTTTTTTTGTGTGTCTGCCTCTGATAACAGCGATGCCATTTGCAACCTGTGCCAAAAGAAACTGAGTCGTGGGAAGTCCAACACCCACCTAGGTACAACTGCTTTGCGAAGGCACATGATCTCACATCACAAACGCCTATGGGATCAACACGTGAATACAAGCAGCACACAAACTCAAAGCCACCATCCTCCTCCTGGTCCAGCATCTTCAGTCACCTCAACCACTGCTGTCCTCCTTGCCCCTCTCAACTATTCGCCACTCCGCCTCTCACCTTCAGCAGTTTCTGCTTATCTGCCCACAGTCAGGTGTCTGTCAAGGAAATGTTTGAGCGTAAGAACCCAATGTCACAGAGTGACACCCTTGCCCGGCGTCTCACAGCTGGAGCTGGGTATTTTTGGCCGTGTTACTGAACGCTCATGCACAATGGCTGTAGGCTCATGCATCCTTTTGCGGAGGTGACAAACCTGGTCAGTTAAACCCAAGGCAACATCATCGACCTCATCCCATATGCATATTTTCTGGAGCATGGCCTGAGAAGAGTGCTGGATCAGGTCGTAGATGAGCATGAAGAGGAAGCGTTGTGGTCACCATCACCACCAGAAGCAGCCTTGTCGTCGTCGATTGCTGGACCTGCGCAAACGCAGAGAGAGGAGTCTGAGGAAGAGGAGTCAGAGGAGGAAGGTGGCTTTGAGGAGGTGGAAGACCAACCACAGCAGGCGTCCTAGGGGGCTTGCTGTCACCTTTCGGGGACCCTTGGTGTTGTACGTGGCTGGGTGGAGGAAGAGACCTTCAATGACGTCAGTGAGGACAAGGAACGGGACATGGCTAGCTTGGTATCCAACCTTGTGCAAATAGGGAGTTTTGAGTTGTGCAAATGGACTGTTTGCGGTAGTTTGCGGTGCGTTAAACGGGGAGTTTGGTCTGTCACTGTGAAGCGGGCGTAACCCTTACACTACCTGATCGATACAACATCATACCTGATCGTATACACACACTGGATGTTTTAAAGCACGTTATTCCAAACAATTTAGGAATGTTAGGTGATTTATGCCCTTTATGGATTAAAACCCGACTCTGTGTCAACTACGTCATTTTCCATGGGAGTTTTGCCATGGATCCCCCTCCAGCATGCCACAGTCCGGGTGTTAGCCCCCTTGAAACAACTTTTCCATCACTATTGCGGCCAGAAAGAGTCCCTGTGGGTTTTAAAATTCGCCTGCCCATTGAAGTCTATGGCAGTTCGCCCGGTTCACCCGGTCGCGAACATTTGCGGAAATTCGCAAATTTTATGTTCGCGACATCTCTTATGAGGAGTAGGAGGGCGAGGAGCCGGAGCATCAAGACCAGCAGATGATGGGAAGAACAGACAGCTCCCTTCGGCTGAGGTGGGGGAACATTGGCTGCCTGAAACCAGGTGCATGCCACTGGGTGATGCAGCGGTTGCTGCGGCAGGCTGGACCACTAAATCGGAGCCATGGTTCTCCCAGGCCACTTTATGGTGATGCTGTATATGTTGACGCAGGGCCGTGGTGCCAACATTGGCCCCCTGGCCACGCTTCACCTTCTACCCACATATTCTACATATGGCCATGTTCACCTCTTCCGGCGGCTTAACAAAAATCTGACACACCACCGAGAAGGTGATTTTACCCCCAACACTACTCACTTACTTACTGATTCCGCCGCTGTCTTTGTGAACCCATGCACCGCTACTTCCTGGGCAGGTAGGCTCCTGCGAAGCAGATGGTCAACCCCGGGCACATTTGGCTCCCGACCTCCCACTGCTGCCACCCTGCTGACTCCAAGCCACACTAGTGACTTGCTGGCTCTGCCGCTGGATCACGGGCAAGCTGCCACCCTCTTGATGATGATGAAGCCCCTAATTCACCCGGCTCCCAAGTGCAATCATCTACATCATCATCATCGAGTACTGTCTGCACATCACTGATGTCCTACTCAACCGTCTCTGGGTCAGGAGCCTGACCACTCACAACACCAGCTCCCACGCTCCTCATCAGTACTTGCCCGCCTAGTGGAGGAAGCGGCGGATGTCTCCTCCACATCTTGGCTGGCCAGTAGCTGCTGACTGTCTTCTAGTAGCTCGTGCTCACTGTATAGTGGAGCTGAGCCCACAGCATACAATACTTCTCTGGGAACAGAAAAAGACAGAGGCAGTTTGAGGACAGGTGAAGGCACAGGGCCTACTCTCGGGCCATGCCAACTAAGTATCGTGTCAGATGAACCCACTGACTCTTGGCTGGGGGTGTCTGATGTAACTTGGGATGAAATGGATGACTGAGTCAACCATTCAAGAACCACTGAGTTACTGGTCAAGACATGACCACTAGATGACGCCGGGTGCTCAGGCCTCTCGCTGCGAACCCTGCTGCCACGCCCCCTTACTCTGTTGTGACCTCTGCCTGCACCAGAAACATTTAGGTCTCTGCCACTCCCCTGTGCAGGGCCTTGCACTTCTCTGTCTGACATACTGTTAGATCAAATAATCAAATGTTAGATCAAATATTTTTTATTTTGCCACTAACACACGGCAAACTGGGCTTTAGAATATATCACTGCACCGCTGTGCGGCAAAGATATTTTTCTTTTTTCCACTAATACAGACCACAAAAGGCTTTAGAACAGATAACTGCAACGCTGAGCGGCAAATATATTTTTCCTTTTTCCACTAATACACCCAAAAAAGGGCTTTAACCCCTTAAGGACACAGGACGTACCGGTACGCCCTGATGTTGGAGTCCTTATGGACACAGGATGTACCGGTAAGTCATGACTACTTCCGATCACCGTTGCTCAGCCGGCGGTGATTGGAACAAGGTACCTGCTGAAATTACTCAGCAGGTACCTTGGCCCAATGCCCAGGGGGGTCCTGACCCCCCCCCCCCCCCGTAACGGGGATCGCTGCAAAACGCAGGTCAATTCAGACCTGTGGTTTGCAGCGCTTTCGGCGGTCTCTGATCCCCGCGGTTTATGACCGCGGGGATCAGAGAGTTAAAAAATGCCGAAAATGTGAATTATTATCCCCCTGTGCAGGGGGGGGTCGCGGGCGGTGCGGCGGGAGGCGGTACGGCGGGCAGCACTGATTGCGGGCCGCCCGCCTCCTCTCTAATCCATTTCCTGGTGGCTAGTGGTTTAGCAGAGTATCAGCACATTGCTGACCCTCTGCTAAAAACAGCTGGCATCTGTGCTTGTACAGATGCCAGCTGTTTAACCCCTTCCTTACCGCGGTCCGTACGACCGCTGTATGGAAGGGGTTAACAGGGAGGGAGCTTCCTCCCTCTCCCATCGGGGGCTGCTGTGCCCTTGCAGCCCCCGATTCTTCATGGGAGCACAGAGGGAGGGGGCTCCCCTCCCTCCCCATCACCCGCTGCTCTGTTCTGGCAGTGGGTGATGGTTACAATGGCAGCAGGACACTTTCAGAGGTGTTCTTCTTGCCATGGTAATGTAAGTCTGATCTGACTTCCGCTAAAGGCAGAAGTCTGATCAGACTTTGTAAAGTAAAAAATATTATATAGACATCAGACCCACTGGATCTTCAAGAACCAAGTGGGTCTGGGTCAATAAGAAAAGTACATATCACTGAATAAAAATTGAAAATTTTTTAAAAATATATTATATAAAAATATCACATGACCTAACCCCTCAGATGAACACCATTTTTTGTCACCTTACATCACAAAAAGTGTAATACTAAGCGATCAAAAAGCATATGCCTCCCAAAATAGTACCAATCAAACCGCCATCTCATCCCGCAAAAAATGAGCCCCTACATAGGACAATCGCCCCAAAAAAATGTAAAAAAGGCTATGGGGACATTAAAACATGATTTTTTTTTTCTAAAATGCTGTTATTGTGTTAAAGTTAAATAAAAAATAAAAAGTAAACATATTTGTATCGCGGGATCTGTAAAAACCTGCTATATAAAAATATCCTATGGTCTAACCCCTCAGGTAAATACCATAAAAAATTAAATAAAAACAGTGTAAAACAAAAACATTTGTCACCTCACATCGCAAAAAGTGTAATAGCAAGTGATCAAAAATTTATATGCACCCCAAAATAGTGCAAATCAAACCGTCATCTCATCCCGCAAAAAATTATACCTTACATAGGACGATAACCCAAAAAAAAAAAAAAAATATGGCTCTCAGACTATGGAGACATTAAAACATGAATTTTTATGTTTCAAAAATGATTTTATGGTTTAAAACTCAAATAAATAAATAAAAAGTATACATATTAGGTATTGCCGCATCCATAACAACCTGCTCTATAAAAATAAAACATGAACTAACCCCCCAGGTGAATACAGCAAAAAAATATATATATCACAAAAAGTGTCATAACAAGCGAACAAAATGTCATATGCATCCCAATATAGTGCCAATCAAACCGTCATCTCATTCCGCAAAAATTGAGCCCCTACATAAGACTGTCACCCAAAAAATAAAAATAAAATATGGCATGAAAAATGTGGAGACACAAAAAAATCTTTTTTTACAAAAATGCTTTATTATGAAAAACTAAAACAAAAATTCCCAAAAAGTAGTCATGTTTGGTATTTTCGTGTCCGTAACAACCTGCTCTATAGAAATCTAACCTGTCTAACCTGTCAGACCAACGATGTAAATAACAAAAATAAAAACTGTCCCAAAAATGCAATTCTTTTTCAAATTTTCCATTTTAATCAATTTTTCCAGTAACAAAGCAAGGGTTAACAGCGAAACAAAACTCAATATTTATTGCCCTGATTCTGCAGTTTGCAGAAACACCCCATATGTGGTTCTAAAGTGCTGTATGGCCAAACGGCAGGACGCAGAAGGGAGGGAACGCCATATGGTTTTTGGAAGGCGGATTTTGCTGGACTGGTTTTTTGACACTATGTCCCATTTGAAGCGACCCTGATGCACCCCTAGAGTAGAAACGCCATAAAAGTGACTCTATCTAAGAAAGTACACCCCTCAAGGTATTCAAAACTGATTTTACTAACTTTGTTAACCCTTTGGGTGTTCCACAAGAGTTATTGGCAAATGGAGATGAAATTTCAGAATTTCTATTTTTGTTACCTTTCCTCAAAAAAAGTGTAATATAGAGCAACAAAAAATCATATTTACCCTAAAATAGTACCAACAAAACTGCCACCTTATCCCATAGTTTCCAAATTGGGGTCACTTTTTTGGAGTTTCTACTGTAGGGGTGTACCCGGGGGCTTCAAATGGGACATGGTGTCAAAAAAACAGCTCTGCCGTTTGATAGGGTACAGTAGTTTACGACCACATATGGGGTGTTTCTGCAAACTACAGAATCAGGGCAATAAATATTGAGTTTTGTTTGGCTGTTAACCCTTGCTTTGTTACTGGAAAAAAGGGATTAAAATGGAAAATTTGCCCAAAAATCGAAGATCTGAAATTTTATCTCAATTTTCCATTACCTCTTATGGAACACCTAAAGGGTTAACATAGTTTGTAAAATCAGTTTTGAATACCTTGAGGGGTGTACTTTCTTAGATGGAGTCAGTTTTTTGGAGTTTCTACTCTAGGGGTACATTAGGGGGGCTTCAAATGGGACATAGTGTCTAAAAACCAGTCTAGCAAAATCTGCCTTCCAAAAACCACATGGCACTCCTTTCCCTCTACGCCCTGCCGTTTGACCATACAGCAGTTTACATCCACATATGGGGTGTTTCTATAAACTACAGAATCAGAGTAATAAATATTGAGTTTTGTTTGGCTGTTTACCCTTGCCTGGTGACTTGAAAAAATGGATTAAAATGGAAAATTTTCCCAAAAATCGAAATTTGCCATTAACTCTTGTGGAACACCTAAAGGGTTAATGATGTGTGTAAAATCAGTTTTGAATACCTTGAGGGGTGTAGTTTCTAGAATGGGTCATTTTTTGGTGGTTTCTATTATGTAATCCTCACAAAGTGACTTGAAACCTGAACTGGTCCCTAAAAAGTCGGTTTTTGAAAATGTTCAAGATTTGCTTCTAAACTTCTAAGCCTTGTAACGTCCCCAAAAATAAAATGGCATTCCCAAAATGATCCATACATGAAGTAGACATATGGGGAATGTAAAGTAATAACTTTTTTTGTCGGTATTACTTAGTATTATAGAAGTAGAGAAATTGAAACGGAGGAGCGGTATACTTACAGTCCGTGCGGCTCCCGGGGCGCTCCAGAATGACGTCAGAGCGCCCTACACGCATGGATCACGTGATCCATGCGATCACGTGATCCATGCGTGTAGGGCGCCCTGACGTCACTCTGGAGCGCCCCGGGAGCCGCACGGATGGTAAGTATACTGCTCCCCCGCTAACCACTACATTTTACCATGGCAACCAGGACTTTAGCGTCCTGGCTGCCATGGTAACCATTGAGAAAAAACTTCGGATCCGGCGATGCGCCAAAACAATTTTTAGCTTAAGGCCGGATCCGGATTAATGCCTTTCAATGGGCATTAATTCCGGATCCGGTCTTGCGGCAAGTGTTCCGGATTTTTGGACGGAACAAAAAGCGCAGCATGCTGCGGTATTTGCTGCGTCCAAAAAACGTTTCGGTCCTGAACCGAAGACATCCTGATGATCCTGTACGGATATCTCTCCACTCAGAATGCATGGGGATGATCCTGATCAGGATTTTTCTGGCATAGAGCACCGAGGACGGAACTCTATGCCGGAAAACAAAAACGCCAGTGTGAAAGGACCCTAATACATGCAAAAAAGGGCTTTAAAACAGATAACTGCACTGCTGAGCAGCAAAGATATTTTTCCTTTTTCCACTAATACATGCAGAAAGGGGCTTCAAAAAAGATAACTGCACCGCAGAGCCGCAAATATATTTTTCCTTTTTCCACTAATACACGCAAAAAAGGGCTTTAAAACAGATAACTGCACAGCTGAGCGGCAAATTTATTTTTCTTTTTACACTAATACACAGAAAAAAGGGCTTTAACCCCTTAAGGACCGGGGGTTTTGGGATTTTTGCGTTTTTGTTTTGCGCTCCCTGCCTTCCAAAAGCCATAACATTTTTATATTTCCGCTCACATAGCCATATGACGGCTTATTTTTTGCGGGACAAGTTGTACTTTTTAACGCTACCATTTATTTTTGCATGTGATGTAGTGGGAAACGGGAAAAAAATTCCAAATGGGGTGAAATTGCAAAAAAAAAGCAATTTCACCACAGTTTTACGGGTTTTTAAATTACAACGTTCGATTTGCGATAAAACTGACTGGTTAATTTTATTCTTCAGGTCAGTACGAATCCGGCAATACCTAATATGTATAGTTTTTCTTGCGTTTTGATAGTGAAAAAAAAAATTAAAAGTGGGAATTTTTTTATTTTATTTTTTGTCGCCATGTTTTGACCCCTATAACTTTTTTGTAATTATGCGTATGGAGCAGTGTAGGGGCTCATTTTTTGCAGGGCAATCTGAACTTTTAATTGATACCATTATGGGGTGCGTATGATGTTTTGATCACTTTTTATTCATTTTTTAGGAAATGAAGCGTCCAAAAATGGCGAATTAGCCATTTGGACGCTTTCTTTCCGTTTTTATGTTTACCGTATGGTGAATATTTTTAATATTATTATAGTATGGGCGTTTTCGCACATTGCGACACCCATTATGTGTAATTTTTTTATTTTTTATTTATTTTATTTTCATTTTGGGGAAAGGGGGTGATTTGAATTTTTATATTTTTTTATTTAATTTTTATTTTTAAACTTTTTTTTTTTTTTACCACTTTCTTATAGTTCCCATAGGGAACTATAAGATGCAATCATCAGATTGCTATTCTCATATATTCCAATGCAATAGCATTGGAATATATGAGAAAATGCATATTTCCTATGGAGCCTATTACAGTCATAGGCTCCATAGGAATACTGTGTAGTACCCTAGGTTTCATTCACAGAAACCTAGGGTACTACATGCATGCTCCGGCTCCCCTTGTGGCCATCAGGGAGCCGAGCAAAACCGAAAGTGAAACTTTCGGTTTTTGCTGATCAGATGCCGTGGTCAGGATTGACCACGGCATCTGAGAGGTTAAATGTCCGCGATCGGCATCGCTGCCGGTCGCGGACATGAGCTGCGGGTGTCAGCTTGATGAATCAAGCTTTTACCCGCAGCTCGGGCGCCCGCTCCGTGCGGGAGCGGGCGCCATCTTTAAAGTGCGGACGAAGGGCGTACATGTACGCCCTTCGTCCTTAAGAGGTTAAAACAGATAACTGCACAGCTGAACGGCAAAGATAGTTTTCCTTTTTCCACTAATACATGCAAAAAAGGGCTTTAAAACAGATAACTGCACCACTGAGCGGCAAATATATTTTTCCTTTTTCCACTAATACAGTCCACAAAAGGCTTTACAACAGATAACTGCACCACTGAGCAGCAAATATTTTAGCATTAATACACAGAAAAAGGGCTTTAAAACAGATAACTGCACTGCTGAGCGGCAAAGATAGTTTTCCTTTTTCCACTAATATACTTAGATAGACTGCAAAAACAGCTGACTGCATTTGACGATAAAGATATGTTTCCTTTTACCTAACCAATGCAATACAAGGGCTTTAAAACAGATAACTGCACAGCTGAGCAGGCAAATATATTTCTTTCTTTATTCCACTAGTCGGCGCAAAGGGAGCTTTACAACAGATAACAATGCACTCACGGAGCCGGCAAATATATTTTCTTTTAGCACTATTGCACACACGGAAAAAAGGTCTTTAAACAGATAACTTTGCATGGCTGGCGACAAAGATAGTTTTCCTTTCCACCAATACATGCAGAACGGGCTTCAAAACAGATAACTACCTTAATTACAAATATGTTTTCCTTTTTTCCACTAATACACGCAAAAAAGGGCTTTAAAACAGATAACTGCACCGCTGAGCGGTAAATATATTTTTTCTTTTTACCCTAATCCATGCAAAAAAAGGGCTTTAAAACAGATAAATGCACCGCTGAGCAGGAAATATATTCTTTCTTTTTCCACTAATAGACGTAAAAGGGCTTTAAAACATATAATTGCACTGCGGATCGGCAAATATATTTTTTCTTTTTACACTAATACACGGAAAAAAGGTCTTTAAAACAGATAACTGCATGGCTGAGCGGCAAAGATAGTTTTCCTTTTACCACTAATACATGCAGAAAAGGGCTTCAAAACAGATAACTGCACCGCTGAGCTACAAATATATTTTTCCTTTTTCCACTAATACACACAAAAAAGGGCTTTAAAACAGATAACTGCACTGCTGAGCGGGAAATATACTTTTTCTTTTTACACTAATACATGCAAAAAAGGGCTTTAAAACAGATAAATGCACCGCTGAGCAGGAAATATATTCTTTCTTTTTCCACTAATAGACGTAAAAAAGGGCTTTAAAACATATAATTGCACTGCTGATCGGCAAATATATTTTTCTTTTTACACTAATACATGGAAAAAGGTCTTTAAAACAGATAACTGCACCGCTGAGCGGCAAATATATTTTTCTTTTTACACTAATACACGGAAAAAAGGGCTTCAAAACAGATAACTGCTCCGCTGAGCGGCAAATATATTTTTCCTTTTTCCACTAATACACACAAAAAAGGGCTTTAAAACAGATAACTGCACTGCTGAGCGGGAAATATACTTTTTCTTTTTACACTAATACATGCAAAAAAGGGCTTTAAAACAGATAAATGCACCGCTGAGCAGGAAATATATTCTTTCTTTTTCCACTAATAGACGTAAAAAAGGGCTTTAAAACATATAATTGCACTGCTGATCGGCAAATATATTGTTTCTTTTAACACTAATACATGCAAAAAAGGGCTTTAAAACAGATAACTGCACCGCTGAGCGGCAAATATTTTTTTCCTTTTTCCACTAATAAACACAAAAAAGGGCTTTAAAACAGATAACTGCACGGCTGAGCGGCAAAGATAGTTTTCCTTTTTAAACTAATACATGTAAAAAAGGGCTTTAAAACAGATAACTGCACCGCTGAGCGGCAAATATATTTTTCCTTTTTCCACTAATAAACACAAAAAAGGGCTTTAAAACAGATAACTGCACTGCTGAGCGGTAAATATATTTTTTCTTTTTACACTAATACATGCAAAAAAGGGCTTTAAAACAGATAAATGCACCGCTGAGCAGGAAATATATTTTACTTTTTCCACTAATACATGCAATAAAGGGCTTTAAAACAGATAACTGCTCCGCTGAGCCGCAAAGATATTTTTCCTTTTTCCACTAATACACGCAAAAAAGGCTTTAAAACAGATCACTGCGCTACTGAGCAGCAAATATGTTTTTTTCTTTTTACACTAATACATGGAAAAAAGGGCTTTAAAACAGATAACTGCACCGCTGAGCAGCAAATATACGTTTTCTTTCTCCACTAATACACGGAAAAAGAACTTTAGAACATATAACTGCACCGCTGATCCGCAAATACATTTTTTCTTTTTCCACTAATACACGCAAAAAAAGGGCTTTAAAACAAATAACTGCACCGCTGAGCGGCAAATATATTTTTATTTTTTCCACTAATACACGCAAAAAAGGGCTTTAAAACAGTTAACTGCACTGCTGAGCGGCAAAGATATTTTTCCTTTTTCCACTAATATACGCAAAAAGTGCTTTAAAACAGATAACTGCACCCCTGAACCGCAAACATATTTTTCCTTTTTACACTAATACACGCAAAAAAGGGCTTTAGAACAGATAACTGCACCACTGAGAGGCAAATATATTTTATTTTTGCCACTAATACACGTCAAAAATGGCAGTAATTTTCGCACTTCTCCACACAACGGCTATTAAGCCATTTTTTCCCCACTAATAGAGGCCAAAAAATGCTTTAGAACATATAACTGCATTGCACAAGGGTAAATAAAACGTAGAAACATTTCCTTGCTATAAACCCTGTTAATGCCTGTATCAAGCAGCACCTGCACCCTAATAAGATAGGTTTGTTGGAAGTACAGAGCTGTATAATGGCAATTTGGATCCCCAGTCAGTGCATCAAGGTGTAATCAGATTGTTCCTATTTGGCCTAATTCACACGTCCGTAGTGTGTTTTGCGGAAACACGGATCCGCAAAACACGGACGACTGCAATGTGCATTCCGCATTTTGCAGACCGCACATTGCTGGCACTATATAGAGAATGCCTTTTCTTTCCGCAATTGCGGACAAGAATAGGACATGTTCTATTTTTTTGTGGAAACGGAAACACGGATGCGGAAATCCGGATGCGGACATCACATATTGTGCTGTCCACATCCATTCCTGCCCCTTTGAAATGAATGGGTCTGCAACCCTTCCGCAAAATTGCGGATGGGATGCGGATCCATTTTGCGGACGTGTGAATTAGGCCTTACCCAGGCACCTCCCCGACTAAACCCTGTTTAACAGAAATGCTGGTGGAATGATTCTGACCTATCCTTTCCCTACACCTTGTTTAATCTTTTGCTCTATTTGTAAATTGTTTTTTTTCACCACAATCAAGTCTTTCCTATCACTGTCTCTAGCGCTTGCAGACACGTCTCTACCTACACTAACTACGCTGGTGGATGGCAGAATCTAAGATGGCTGCCGCTATTTATAGGGCTGTGACATCACAGGGCTGGCTGTCTGCTGATTGGCTGCATGCATGTCAGTATGGGTGATCCCACCTTCCCAGAGTTCCTTGCCTCATGTCCTCACACGTGCAGCAGCCAATTGAGGAAAAAATTCGTTACCACGAAGCACGAGGAAATTTGGCTTTGGTGCGAATCGAATTTTTCCTAAAATTCAGATCGAATTCCAATATTTGTTATACCAACAAAAAACCCCACATTGCCTGGTGGGGGTACAGTATACAACACAACCGAAATAATGGCAAATAGTGTATTAACAAATATCATCTTTATTAAATCATTGATACAAAATACATGATACTCATAAGATTACAATTACACTGCATGATTAATGTGACTGATTAAAAACCCACTACTCCAGATCCAACTCACAGGGTATAATCTATATACATAAAGTCGACCTTGTGCACAGAGTATGAATCAAGGTATATATTATTGTTCAAGGAGGGGAGGGAAGAGACATGGGGAATGTCAAGGAAGTACAATCATAATCTTCCCCAACAGAAAATCACCATCCCAAACTGGTCTTCCCTGGGCTATCTCAATCTTATCACCCAGAACTGCACTCATAACCAGAAATAACCCTCGTTACCTCCAAAAAGACCCAGGAGCAGACCGGAGAGTGGTACCCGACGCGTTTCGCCTCACTTCCTCAGGGCGTGTCGGCGTCCCACGCACACAGGTTTAAATACCCCTCCTCATCATTAAGATCATTCCTATTGGATAGACACACCTGTTTTCCTTGTGTTAGTATATCCTCTGTCTCACGTCCGCTCAGCCGCACCACCCAGCGATGACGTCGTCAGCGCGGGGCAGAGCGGCGATCACGCGCACCATGTCACGTGACTGCCGACGTCAGACAGAGAGGTGTGACCTATCTGTCAGCTGACCGCAGGTCCTATGCAGGAAAGAGTGGGTAATCTTTCATTGCTCTTCATGGTCACAGGACCCACTTGCGAATACCACCAATAACAATAGTCTATGTCTACTGGGTAGGGAAGATACATGGACTATTGTTATTGGTGGTATTCGCAAGTGGGGTCCTGTGACCATGAAGAGCAATGAAAGATTACCCACTCTTTCCCGCATAGACCTGCGGTCAGCTGACAGATAGGTCACACCTCTCTGTCTGACGTCGGCAGTCACGTGACATGGTGCGCGTGATCGCCGCTCTGCCCGCGCTGACGACGTCATCGCTGGTGGTGCGGCTGAGCGGACGTGAGACAGAGGGATAATACTAACACAAGGAAAACAGGTGTGTCTATCCAATAGGAATGATCTTAATGATGAGGAGGGGGTATTTAAACCTGTGTGCGTAGGGACGCCGACACGCCCTGAGGAAGTGAGGCGAAACGCGGTCGAGTACCACTCTCCGGTCTGCTCCTGGGTCTTTTTGGAGGTAACGAGGGTTATTTCTGGTTATGAGTGCAGTTCTGGGTGATAAGATTGAGATAGCCCAGGGAAGACCAGTTTGGGATGGTGATTTTCTGTTGGGGAAGATTATGACTGTACTTCCTTGACATTCCCCATGTCTCTTCCCTCCCCTCCTTGAACAATAATATATACCTTGATTCATACTCTGTGCACAAGGTCGACTTTATGTATATAGATTATACCCTGTGAGTTGGATCTAGAGTAGTGGGTTTTTAATCAGTCACATTAATCATGCAGTGTAATTGTAATCTTATGAGTATCATGTATTTTGTATCAATGATTTAATAAAGATGATATTTGTTAATACACTATTTGCCATTATTTCGGTTGTGTCGAATTCCAATATGTCAGCTTCGATTCGCTCATCTCTACCGTTCAGCGGTGCAGTTATATGTTCTAAAGCCCTTTTAGGCGTGTATGAATGGCAAAAAAATATATATATTTGCCGTTCAGCGCATATGTTCTAAAGCCCTTCTTGGCGTGTATTAGTGGGGAAAAAGAAAAATGGCTTATTAGGCATTGTGTGTTGAAGGGAGAAAATTACAGCCCTTTTTGATGTGTATTAGTGTATTAGCAACTAGCAGAGTTTGCCCTGGAAAAGCTGTCCTGCCCGGCCAGTTGTGTGGCATCAAAGCGGGTGTTTAGTAAGGCGTGGGCCATAGTTACCTCAAGAAGAACTCGCCTGTCCACCTAAAATGTGGAGAAACTGACCTTTGTCAAGATTAATCAGGCGTGGATCAGCCAGGATTTCCAACCACCAATGCATCAGACTAGATCATCCATGGTGCCACATCAACACTTTAACCGGTTTCTTCTGGCTACCTGCCTCAGCTACTATTCTGTTGCTCCCACCCGCCTGATGCCACACATCTGATGCCAAGTGCTCCTTCTTTCAACCACTATCTTCAGCTGGTACTCGTATTGCCACTCCCTCCCCACTCTGATGCTGCTGCCACCTCCACACTATGTCACCTTGCCACTCTGTGGTCTCCTGATGCTGCTGCCACCTCCACTCTATGTCACCTTGACACTCTGTGGTCTCATCATGCTGCTGCCACCTCCACACTATGTCACCTTGCCACTCTGTGGTCTCCTGATGTTGCTGTCACCTCCACACTATGTCACCTTGCCACTCTGTGGTCTCCTGATGCTGCTCCTACCTCAACACTATGTCCCCTTGACACTCTGTGCCCTCCTGATGCTGCCACCTCCACACTGTCATTGTGCTACTCTGTGGCTTCCTGATGCTGCCGCCACCTCCACACTCTCATTGTGCCACTCTGTGGCCTCCTGATGCTGCTGCCACCCCCACACTATGTTACCTTGCCACTCTGTGGTCTCCTGATGCTGCTACCACCTCCACACTATGTCACCTTACCACTCTGTGGTCCCCTGATGCTGCTGCCACCTCCACACTATGTCACCTTGCCACTCTGTGGTCTCCTGATGCTGATCCTACCTCAACACTATGTCCCCTTGACACTCTGTGCCCTCCTGATGCTTCCACCTCCACACTGTCATTGTGGCACTCTGTGGCCTCCTGATGCTGCCGCCACCTCCACACTCTCTTTCAGTGAACCGGCAGAATCGAATTTTTGAAAAATTCGCTCATCTCTACTAACTAGCAACTAATACAGTTATTTTACCAGAGAAGTGGTCTTGATTGGTTGGATTTCAGTCTGAGGCATTGTATGTTTAGTCTAGTTTCAACTTACGATGGGTCAGAAAAGACCATTGTATGTTGAACATATTGTATCCTGAGACCATTGTATCTTGAGGGAGCACTGTATTACTAAAACATTTCTCGAAGTCGAGACTAGTAGGCATTTATATGTATACTTGCTTGTTTCTGCCAAAGGGGCAATTCCAGGTATAAGAGACAAGGGGTAACTTACTTTTTCTACAGAATAAAAAGTTGCATCTGTGCATTTTCTGATTAATACATTATTTCAAAGCCAATTTGTTAGTGCTTTTTTCAGTTATATTACCTTGATCTTTTATATACTTGTGTATTGATATTGATACTGTATATTCATGAGGTGTTCTTACTTTTTCACCTGACTGCAATTATAGAGGTACACATTCTCAGCATGCATTTTATAGTAGATATATATGTACTGGGCTCTATATTACCCAGCGGTATATACTCATAGAGTAGTAACAATGGGCCAGCAGGTGCACCCTACATTAATAGTGAATTTCTGTGTGGAAGATGAGAGGCTTTATTACTACAGGTATATGACACTAATGTGTGTAATTTGACCAGTTTTATGAAGCCATTTTGAGTTTTCTTTTGTCACTGATGCAATATCATATGTATAACGTAAAACATGTGAATACTATAGCACGACTATTATTGATCCAACTTAGCGTAGTCATTTTCCCCAAGTTAGCTAACGTCTAACGTAACTAAAGGCTTTCGTTATTGAGAATATAGGGCGCATATCTTTCCAACTCTACAGGAAGGGCTCTTTTGGGCATGCTTCTAGCTTCAGGACATGCTGTTTTTTTGTATTTTTGACAGTAATGAGAAATGAATATTATATGCTATAGTAAAATATAACAACAGAAGATTAGAGATGAGCAAATCGGTTCTAAAAAAATCGGATGTCACGAATTTCACAAAAATTCTTCTTCTAAATGAATCTGTACTTTTCGTGATTTACTTCAGACAAATCGCAAAACGGCACTGGCCATCTTACATTTTAAATTCAGTACAATACCACCACTTTGCCTGACGATTTGGACCTGATGTGACTTTCTGGTTTGACTTCTTGGCATGGTATGTTTCTGCATTCTGGTTTCTGATTTGGCTTTAGATTTGATTCTTCGGGTATTGACTTCAGTTTGTATGACTCTGCTCTTATCTGTTTGGCTCAATTTTAAATATGACTCATTCTGTCACTATCTGCTTTATGTACCTGTCACTATGTTTGTTATCTTTTCCCTGATTTGTTTCATGTAGGCTCGTGCACTTGGTTAGGAAGGGACTATCGTCTAGTTGCGGGCTGTATAGTTTGGGTTCATACAAAATTTTAGGGTGTTTGGGACCCAGACCCAAACCCAAACATTTAAACATTTTCATAAAAGTTCGGATTCGGCTCCGTTGTTCGGCGATTCTTCCCACTTTCTGAAGGGCTGCACAGCAGCCAATCAGCAAGCGTTTTAATTCTTTGCCCTAAGAAACCATCACAGCCATGCATACTAATGACATGGCTGTGATTTACTGAGTGCAGCATGTGACCCAGCCTTTTTATAAGCTGGAGTCACGTAGTGCCGCACGTCAGTCTGCTGATGTTAGCTTAGTGAAAGGTTACTGCCGGTGCTATTAGGGACAGGATAGGCAAGAAATCTGTAGAACCTGTTGTACAAGATATAGCAAATAGAGAGGGAGGAAGCTTCAGCAATCCTACATTTATGTACCCAGTCCCTGCCAAGGAATTCTTTTTTTAATCCATCTGTTACTAAGGTGGGGGTCGGTGGCCATTTTAGCCACTGCAGCGTACTGCATATGTGCCAGCCTGCGAGGGACATCAGCCTAATCCTGTTTGGTAGCTCAGTGAAGAAAAAAAAAGTTTTTTCTGGCTGCTCAAGTCCCCTACATTACATTTTGTATAATTAAGGGGTGACATAGTCCATTTGTCTAGTCTGTGACCTGTGGGGCCACAGAGCACTTGTGTATACAATGCACTAAACCGTATATTCAATTTCAGCAGTCAAATAGTGCATCAGTGTATTTTTGTGAGAAAAAGCGGTAATCCTGGTCCCCAAAGCATTTTTAAATACACCGCCCAAATACACATTTGACATTTCTGCAGTGAAATAGTGAATTAGTCTTTTTTTGTGGGAACAAAGCAGTTGTGCATACAGCGTACAAATACATATTTAATATTTCTGCAGGGAAATAGTGCATCAGTGTGTTTCAGGGAAAAAAAAACATTATTCCTGGTCCACAAAACAGTTTGAAATACACCGCCCAAATACATATTTCACATTTCTGCAGTGAAATAGTGAATTAGTAATTTTTTTTGTGGGGAAAAACAGCAATATTCTTGCTTCACAAAGCAGTTGTGCATACAGCATAGAAATACCTACGTTTTCTTTATAGCAGTGAAATACTGCATTTGTGTTTTTTTTAAAAAAGCTGTGTTCTGGGTCCACAAACCACTTGTGCATACAGCGTAGAAATACCTACGTTAAATTTACAGCAGTAAAATACTGCATTTCTGATATTTATTTAAAAAATCCTTGTTCTGGGTCCACAAACCACTTTTGCATACAGCATAGAAATACCTATGTTTTATTGATAGCAGTGAAATACTGCATTTCTGTGTTTTATTTAAAAAAATCCTTGTTCTGGGTCCACAAACCACTTTTGCATACAGTGTAGAAATACCTACATTAAATTTAAAGCAGTAAAATACTGCATTTCTGTGTTTCATTTAAAAAATCCTTGTTCTGGGTCCACAAACCACTTTTGCATACAGCGTAGAAATACCTACGTGTTATTTATAGCAGTGAAATGCTGCATTTCTGTATTTTCTTAAAAAAATCCGTATTCTGGGTCCACAAACCACTTTTGCATACAGCATAGAAATACCTAAGTTTTATTTCCGGCAGTTAAATACCGCATATCTGTGTTTTATTTAAAAAAAAGCTGTATTCTGGGTCCACAAACCACTTGTGCAGACAGCGTACGAATACCAATTTTTAATTGCAGCATAAAAATAGTTCTTTACTGTGTTTTACTGAAAAAAGCGTGTTCTGGGTTCACCAAACAGTTGTGCATACAGCGTACAAATACATATTTTACATTTCTGCTGTGAAATTGAGAATCAGTGTGTTTTAGGCCAAAAAAACGTTATTCTTGGTCCACAGAGCATTTTTATGACACGGGCACTGCCTTAGTGAACTTAAATGTTAACAATTTGCAGTTATATTGACACCGTCACCAAGCATCTCCACCATGTCACAGGCAAGCGTTCAGCTGTCTATCTCCCAAACACTGGAGAGAAAGAGAAAATATCCACATACCCACCCTCCATCCCTGGTCCTGAATGCCAGCATTTCAAAATTTCTGACCTTTGAAATGCTGTCATTCCGTCTGGTGGAGACGGACTGTTTCAAACAGCTGATGTCGGTGGCTGTCCCACAGTACGTAGTTCCCAGCTGCCACTACTTTTCCAGACGTGGAGGATAAAATCAAGTGTGCGCTGCGCAACGGCATCTGTGGCAAGGTCCACATAACCACAGATAAATGGACCAGTAAGCAAGGCCAGGGCCGCTATATCTCCCTAACTGCACACTGGGTAAACGTAGTGGCGGCTGGTCCTGAGGCGAATAGTGGTTTGGCGCATGTCCTTCTACCACCGAGGATCGCAGGGCATTGTTCTTTGCCTTCTGTTGCCTCCTCCCCCTACTCCGCATCCTCCTCCTCCTCTTCTACCACCCCCACATCCGGTCATTAAAAGAACCTCACCCCCAACTTCAGCACAGCCAGGGGTAAAGACCAGCAAGCGATTTTAAAACTCACACCGCACAGGAGCTTTGGAGGGGCATAAAACAACAGACCGATGAGTGGTTGCTGCCATTGAGCCTCAAGCCCGGCCTGGTGGTGTGTGATAATAGGTGAAATCTCGTTGCAGCTCTGGGACTAGCCAGTTTGACGCACATCCCTTGACTCGCGCATGTGCTGAATCTGGTGGTGCAGAAGTTTCGGCATTCTCACCCTGCTGCTGCTCGCCTGTCTGCGCTTCAGCGTAACTTCGGCCTTCCATCTCACCGCCTCATATGCGACTTGCCAATCAGGTGGAACTGCACCTTGCATATGCTGGAGAGACTGCGCGAGCAGCAGCAGGCGATAGTGGAGTTTCAGCTGCAGCACATATGGGTCAGTTGCTCTGCGGATCAGCCCCACTTCACCACCAGTGACTGGGCCTGCATGCCAGACCTGTGTACCTTGTTGCGGTCTTTTGAGTACTCAAACATGGTCAGTGCTGATGACGCCATTGTTAGCATTACAATACCACTTCTATGTCTCCTTGAAAAATCTATTACGTCGATGATGGAAGAGGATGTGGCAGAGGAGGAGGAGGAAGAGGGAGCATTTCACAGGGTTTCAGGCTGGTCATTCCGAAGTGGCTCAGGGGGTGTGTTCCTGCACCAGCAGAGGCCAGGTACACATGTGGCCAGCCAGGGCACAGTTCTGGCAGACGAGGAGGAGGAGGATGAGGTAGAGGAGTAGGAGGAACAAGGTTCATTGCAGGGTGGCACCGAACGCAGCTCTGGGCCATCACTGGAGCGTGGCTGGGGGGATACGGAGGACACAGACAATACACCACCTACAGAGGACAGCTTATCCCTACCTCTGGGCACCCTGGAGACATGAGCGACTACATGCTGCAGTGCCTGCGCAATGACAGCGAAGTTGCCCACATTGTAACTTGTGCTGACTACTGGGTTGCCACCCTGCTGGATCCCCGGTACAAAGACAACGTTCAAACCTTAATTTCCACACTGGAGCGTGATAGGAAGATGCGCGAGTACAAGTGCACGCTGGTATACGAACTCCTGAGGGCATTCCCAACTGACATGGGGGGACAAGTGGAAGCACAAGGTGAAGGCATAGGAGGAGGAGGAGCAAGAGGTCGCCAACACAGCTGTGTCACGGCGAGCTCCTCAGAAGGCAGGGTTAGCATGGCCTTTGTGGAAAAGTTTTGTCACCACGCCACAGCAACCTGATATGAAACGTCTTAGCAGGAGGCAGCATTTGAACAACATGGTGGAACAGTACATGTGCACACGCTTCCACGTACTCAATGATGGTTCTGCCCTATTCAACTTCTGGGTCTCCAAATTGTCCACATGGCCTGAGCTTGCCCTTTATGTCTTGGAGGTGCTGGCCTGCCCTGCAGCCAGTGTATTGTCTGAACGTGTATTTAGCACGGCAGGGGGCGTCATTACAGACAAACCCAGCCGCCTGTCCACAGCCAACGTTGAGAAGCTGCGATTCATTAAAATGAACCAGGCATGGGTCCCACAGGACTTGTCCGTACCTTGTGCAGAATAGACATTTATAACCGCCTCAAACATACATTCTTGTACTCCAGTACACTTATTCATTGAATCCTTTTTTTTATTTGTACCATTATTTCGGTGGCTACCCAATTTGATTGAACCTCTCCTCTGTCTGGGTGCCAGGAGCCTAAATTAGTGAAAATGGCCTGCTCTATTGCTGGCTAACATTAACCTTTTATTCCTGTGAATGCACCTCTCCTCTGTCTGTGTGCTAGGGGCCTAAATTAGTGAAAATTGCCTGTTCCATTGCTGGGTGACATGAAGCCTGTTTTACCATGCATTGACCTCTCCTCTGTCTGGGTGCCAGGGGCCTACATTTCTGATAATCGCCTGCTCCATTGCTGGGTGACATTAAACTCTTATTGCTGTGAATGCCCTCTCCTCTGTCTGGGTGTCAGGGGCCTAAATTAGTGAAAATGGCCTGCTCCATTGCTGGGTGACATGAAGCCTGTTTTGCCATGCATTGACCTCTCTTCTGTCTGGGTGCCAGGGGCCTTCATTTCTGATAATCGCCTGTTGTATTCGTGGGAGACACGAAGCCTGTTTTGCCGTGAACTGACCTCTCCTCTGTCTGGGTGCCAGGGGCCTACATTTCTGATAATCGCCTGCTACATTGCTGGGTGACATGAAGCCTGTTTTGCCGTGAATTGACCTCTCCTCTGTCTGGGTGCCAGGGGCCTAAATTAGTGAAAATGGCCTGTTCCATTGCTGGGTGACATAAAGCCTGTTTTGCTGTGCATTGACCTCTCCTCTGAGTGCCAGGGGCCTAAATTTGTGAAAATGGCCTGCTCCATTGTTGGGTGACATGAAGCCTGTTTTGCCGTGCATTGACCTCTCCTCTGTCTGGTTGCCAGGGGCCTAACATTTCTGAATATCACCTGTTCTATTGGTGGGTGACATTAACCCAGTTTTGCCAGTGATAAGCCACAGTGCATTGCTGAAAGGAAACCAAGTTTTATAAAAACGTATGTTACTGATCAAAAAATGTGTGACTACTGACTACAAAACGCATGCTGGTAGATGTGCTGCTGATGGCGCCTCCCCAACCTCCAATTCCACCTCCTCCTCCGAGTTGCCAATTAATATTGTTTAATTTTTATTTTTTTTAATTTTTTTTAAGTGACTTCCCTATCCACATTTGTTTGCATGGCATTTACCTACATTTTTCTGTCTTTTGCAGCACTCTAGACCCTTCCTGGGCTATTTTACAGCCATTTTAGTGCCCAAAAGTTCGTGTCCCCATTCACTTCAATGGGGTTCGGGTTCAAGTTCGTGTCAAGTTCGTATCCCAAACCCGAACATTTCTGTGAAGTTCGGCCGAACTCCTCGAACCCGAACATCTGGGTGTCCGCTCAACTCTATCCATAACGTGACAATATGCGATTAATACCTGATTGTCAGGGGTCTGACAGACTGCACCCCATTACACAACGGAGATAGCTATGTATTTCTGGGAAAGGAGCTACTGCACAACAGTTGATCAGTGAGGGTGTGGTGTGTCCGACCCCTGCCAGTCTGATATTGGTGGCTTATCTTCAAAATAGTCCATCAATATAAAAGTAATAGAAAACCCCTTTAAGACCTAAAAGTTTGGTCAGGGCACTACTACAGCATATAACATACACAACAAATGACTGACAATACAAATACAAGGGTAAAGCATGCTAGTTGCCAGTTACATTGATATAAACTACACTGAATGCTTTGCATTGTCACTTTAATAAATTATGCTTGCAGCGTTATTCTATCCTCGATGGCGATGCAGCCAAACAGAAAGGAATGCATTCTGAATGCATTTTAATTCATTAATATTGTTCCTGTGCTGATACTATTCCAAGTGAATAATGACTTATGGAGGATCAAGTCTAGCCGGTATGAAACTCTTATCTGTAATTTCAATCAACCAGGAGCAGATATGTAGTTTTACCAGGTTGTCTAAATAACAGCTTGTGTATGGTTCAAATATAGACATCTTTGCAGGGGCAAAGTCTACTGCTTTGTTTCCAAAATTTTAGCTAACATTGCAGCATTTCTTTTTGTCGCATTTGAATCATAAGTAAATCTTAAACCAAAATGTGCCAAATTTAGATTCATTTTAAGCCAACCTCTAGGCATGCAATTAACAAATAATTGATATGGAGGTAGACATTTCTACAATTACTAAATATTTTGCCTGATTGGGACATTAAAATAAAAAAACACAAAAAACATTAATAACTAATAGCTTAAAATCGCGGCCAATTGCAGGCTGGGGTATACAGGGCCGGCTTCAACACCTGGCTTACCCAGGTAACTGCCGAGTCCATTGCTCCTGGTGGGCCCACTGTGCAGTGCCTAGGCGGGGCAGGGGGGCCATCTGCCCCAGATGGCAGTATTGGGGGGGGAGGGGGGGGCTACTCATCTCCCTGCGCTCTTTCTCTTCTCCAGTGGTGACATCACAATGATGTGTGTCTCACTGCTGCATCGGGCCAGAGGAAAGAAAAGAGCGCAGGGAGATGAGCTGCAGTTAGTGAATGAAAGGCTCCCTGGCCTTTTAGCAATGATAGGTATCTGAGGGGGGGAGAGTCATTATCCTACGTGGGGGGCCACTGGCGGGGTAAATATACTGTGTGGGGGGAACTAAGGGTCATCATACTGTATGGGAGGCACTGGGGGTCATTATACTGTATAGGAGGGACTGGGGGTCATTATACTTTGTGGAAGCTACAAGGGGACATGTAAATGTAAAACAATTTTTTTTTTGTATTGGGGGGGCCAAAGAAAGGATCTACCCGCAGTGTAATGGGGGGCACTGCGGGTCATTATACTTTGTGCAAGCCACAAGGGGACATGTAAATGTTTAACAATTTTTTTTTTGTATTGGAGGGGCCAAAGAAAGGATCTACCCCGACAGCTACAGTACCCGGGGCACTTTAAAGTATTAGCACAGCCTGCGCAAAGAGCAGCATATACAGCAGAGGTGCACGTTTTCTGATTGGGGACACATTGCCAGACTGAACCAATGATGAGGGCCGAAAATACATTTTTAAGGGGTATTAAAAATAGAGATGAGCGAACACCTGGAAGTTCAAGTCAATGGGGACCCGAACTTTTAGGCACTAAAAAGGCTGTAAAATAGTCCAGGAACGGGCTAGAGGGCTGCCAAAGGCAGCAAAATGTAGGTAAATCCCCTGCAAACAAATATGGATAAAGAAATTAATTAAAATAAAATAAATAAAATTTAACCAATATCAATTGGAGAGAGGTCCTACTGCAAGGAATCATGCGTCATATCACCCAACACTGGAGAAGGCCACTTTCAGTTATTTTGGCCCCAGCACCCAGACAGAGGAGAGAGGTCCCACAGCAAGGAATCATGCGTCATATCACCCACCACTGGAGAAGGCCACTTTCAGTTATTTCAGCCCAGCACCCAGACCGAGGATACAGGTCCCACATCAAGGAATCATGCGTCATATCACCCACCACTGGAGAAGGCCACTCAGTTATTTCGGCCCCAGCACCCAGACAGAGGAGAGATGTCCCACAGGAAGGAATCATGCGTCATATCACCCACCACTGGAGAAGGCCACTCAGTTATTTCGGGCCCCAGCACCCAGACAGAGGAGAGAGGTCCCACAGCAAGGAATCATGCGTCATATCAGCCACCACCGGAGAAGGCCAATCTCAGTTATTTCAGCCCAGCACCCAGACAGAGGAGAGAGGTCCCACAGCAAGGAATCATGCTTCATATCAGCCACCACCGGAGAAGGCCACTCTCAGTTATTTCAGCCCAGCACCCAGACAGAGGAGAGAGGTCCCACAGCAAGGAATCATGCGTCATATCAACCACCACCGGAGAAGGCCACTCTCAGTTATTTCGGCCCAGCACCCAGACAGAGGAGAGAGGTCCCACAGCAAGGAATCATGCATCATATCTACCTGTCACGGCTGTATGTGAGCAACAAGAGCATACACAGTGAATTAGCTACTGACCGGACCCAAACTAGGGAACATAAAGGGTGACCCCTGTCAGACCCTAAAAGCTCTCCCTATGCTGCTAAGCCCATGTCCAGATCCAGATGGTGGATCGAGACATGCCCGCGTACCTAAGGCTGATGACCACTGTAACCCCTACAGTAGTGGAAGGGGCACGGCCACCGGTGCCCTGCTCAGTATATGGACGGAACCGGGGTCGCCTCGGATCCAGTCAGCAAAACAAACAGAAACACACAATGTCTGCACACTTAACTGAAGGAGCTGCAGCAGCAGTGAAAACAGATCCAAACTCAGCAGACAATGTCCGAAGTACTTGCTTCAGCAGAACACAGGTCCAGAAAAGATATCACACCAGTGAAGATACTCAAGCGAGAGATACAGCTCAAATGAAGAAGTATAATCCGCACCGTACAAAGGAAAAGGGGTGATTTAAAGGCAGAGCAATCAAACATAGGAGGGACAGCTGGGAGGGAGGAAACAGAAAGTAAAGACCTCATCACAGGGGCGGAGAAACAGAGCTGTGAGAACGTCTCAAAGCTCTAGTAGTACATCATCACAGGGGTGGAGAAACAGAGCTGTGAGAACGTCTCAAAGCTCTGGTAGTGACAGTACCCCCTCTACGGGTGGACTCGGACACCCAGGACCCACCTTCTCAGGATGAGCCCTATGAAAAGCCCTGATGAGGCGAGTGGCTTTAATGTCCGACACCGGAACCCACATCCTCTCCTCAGGACCATAACCCTTCCAATGAACGAGGTACTGAAGAGAACCGCGGACAATGCGAGAGTCCACAATTCTGGAAACCTCAAACTCCAGATTGCCATCAACCAAAATCGGAGGAGGAGGCAAAGAGGAGGGTACCGTGGGCTGGACATATGGTTTTAAGAGAGATCTGTGAAATACATTATGTATCTTCCAAACCCGTGGAAGATCAAGACGGAAGGCAACAGGATTGATGACTGACAAGATTTTATAAGGCCCAATAAACTTGGGACCCAATTTCCAGGAGGGAACCTTCAGTTTAATATTTCTTGTAGACAACCACACCAGATCACCCACATTCAGGTCCGGACCAGGCACACGTCTCTTATCAGCCACACGCTTATATTTCTCACTCATCTTTCTTAGATTAGTCTGAATCTTTTGCCAAATGGTAGACAAAGACGAGGAAAATCTCTCCTCCTCAGGCAAACCAGAAGGAGCCCCTCCCGAGAATGTCCCAAACTGCGGATGGAACCCATATGCACCAAAGAATGGTGACTTATCAGAAGATTCCTGACGACGGTTGTTCAGAGCAAACTCAGCAAGAGGGAGAAACGAACACCAATCCTCCTGGTTCTCTGCAACAAAACAGCGCAAATATGTCTCCAGATTCTGATTGACGCGCTCAGTCTGACCATTCGACTGCGGGTGAAAAGCAGAAGAGAAGGACAGCCGAACCCCCAGGCGAGAACAGAAAGCCTTCCAGAATCTGGACACAAACTGCGTGCCTCTATCGGAAACAATATCAGAGGGAATGCCATGCAATTTAACAATATGGTCGACAAAAGCTTGCGCCAACGTTTTAGCATTGGGCAATCCAGGGAAGGGTATGAAATGTGCCATCTTGCTAAAACGGTCCACCACCACCAGGATCACCGACTTCCCTGAGGAACGAGGAAGATCCGTGATAAAGTCCATGGACAGGTGTGTCCAAGGACGGGAAGGTATGGGTAAGGGGAGAAGGGGACCTGAAGGCCGTGAACGAGGGACCTTAGCGCGAGCGCACGTCTCACAAGCAGCCACAAAACCCTCCACCGACTTACGAAGAGCCGGCCACCAAAATCTCCGAGCAATGAGATCTACCGTGGCTCTACTCCCGGGTGACCAGCAAGAACAGTATCGTGATGCTCCTTGAAGAGTTTGTGACGTAACTCAGGAGGCACAAACAACTTTCCAGAAGGACAACGGGCAGGTGCCTCAGTCTGGGCAGCCTGGACCTCGGCCTCCAAATCAGAATACAGAGCAGAAACAACTACCCCTCCGCCAAAATGGGACCCGGGTCCTCGGAGTTTCCTCCTCCCGGAAAACAGCGAGAGAGAGCATCAGCCTTCACATTTTTGATCCCAGGGCGGAATGTAACGACAAAATTGAATCTGGAGAAGAACAGAGACCATCTGGCCTGTCTCGGATTCATACGCTTGGCCGACTCCAAGTACGCCAGATTCTTATGGTCGGTAAAAACGGTGATAGGGTACCTGGCCCCTCCAACCAATGGCGCCATTCCTCGAAAGCCAACTTGATGGCCAACAATTCCCTATCTCCCACATCATAGTTTTTCTCTGCCGGTGAGAGTTTTTTAGAGAAAAGGCACAGGGTCGCCATTTGGAAGGAGACGGACCCTGGGACAAAACCGCACCGACACCCACCTCGGAAGCATCCACCTCAACAATAAAAGGTAAGGAAACATCGGGATGCACCAAGATGGGAGCAGACGCAAAACTCTCTTTAATCTTAGAAAAGCTGCAAGCGCCTCCTCCGACCAAGAGGAAAAATCCGCCCCTTTTTGGTCATGTCAGTGAGGGGTTTGACAACAGAGGAATAATTCAAAATGAACTTTCTGTAATAGTTCGCAAAACCCAGAAAGCGCATCAATGCCTTCTGATTCTCAGGAAGCTCCCACTCAAGCACAGCACGGACCTTCTCCGGATCCATGCGAAAACCAGAAGCAGAGAGGAGAAAACCCAGAAATTGAATCTCCGATACCATAAAAACACATTTCTCCAGCTTGGCGTATAATTTATTTTCTCGCAGAATCTGCAGAACCTGAAAAGATGATCCTGATGAGTCCGAACATCAGGGGAAAAATCAAAATATCATCAAGATACACCAATACAAATTTCCCCATTAAATGGTAGAAAATACTGTTAACAAAATGCTGAAAGACGGCCGGAGCATTCATCAAGCCAAAAGGCATAACGAGATTCTCGAAATGCCCCTCGGGGGTATTAAAGGCTGTTTTCCATTCATCCCCTCTCTGACCCTGACCAGGTTGTACGCGCCTCTCAAATCCAATTTGGAAAAACCTTGGCCCCAACAATTTGGTTGAAGAGGTCCGGGATCAGAGGAAGGGGATAGGGATCGCGAATCGTGATACGGTTCAGCTCCCTAAAATCTAGGCAAGGTCTCAGAGAGCCATCTTTCTTTTAACAAAAAAACCCGCGGCGACCGGTGATTTTGAGGGACGAATATGCCCCTTATCGAGACTCTCAGAGATATAGGTTCGCATTGCGATTCTCTCAGGTTGTGAGAGATTGTACAGGCGTGCTTTTGGCAGCTTGGCGCCGGGAATGAGGTTAATGGGACAGTCAAACTCCCGGTGAGGAGGTAGCTCCTGCACACCGCTCTCGGAAAACACGTCCGAGAAATCAGAGAGAAATGATGGCACAGACTTAGTAGATACCTCTGCAAAAGTCGCTGTGAGACAATTCTCTCTACAAAACTCACTCCACTCATTTATTTGCCTTCCTTGCCAATCAATAGTGGGGTTATGTTTAGTGAGCCAGGGTAACCCCAACACTAGAGGAGAAGGCAATCCGTTAAGGACAAAACAAGATATATCCTCCACATGAGTGTCACCTACAGCTAACCGGATATTGTGAACAATGCCATTCAGGGATCTCTGTGAGAGTGGAGCAGAGTCAATGGCAAAAACAGGTATATCTTTTTCTAATGTGCAAACCCGAAAACCATGCATGGCTACAAATTGACTGTCAATAAGATTGACGGCCGCTCCACTATCAACAAAAATTTCACAAGAAATGACTTTACTCTCTAGCGCCACCCTGGCGGAAAGGAGAAAACGAGAACTGCAGGTCAGAGGAAAAGCCCCAATTCCTACATCAACTTTGCCCAAGGTAGCAGATGAAGCAGAGTTTGATGATTTTCCTTTGAGGATTTTCTCTTATTATCACCCTTAGTAAAGTTCATGAATTCCCTAGAGGGACAAACATTTGCCAAATGACCAATGCCCCCACAACAAAAACACACCATTCTCTGAGGACTAAATCCTCCTTTATCAGGGGCAAGTCGACCTAGCTGCATAGGCTCCTCCTCAGAGGGGACCGAGACAGGATGAGGCCCCTGCACACTGAATGAGTCCGCACCACTGCCCCTAGAGTGACAATGGCTGGACCGAGAGGTCTCGTTTCTTTCTTCTTAGACGCCTGTCAAGGCGCACCGCCAATGACATGGCAGACTCTAAAGATGTTGGTCTCTCATGGAAAGCAAACGCATCTTTCAATCTCTCTGAGAGACCATGACAGAACTGACTCGGAGTGCAGCATCATTCCAACCTGAATCAGCTGCCCATCTCCGAAATTCAGAACAATAAAGCTCTGCAGACAGTTTGTTCTGGCATAAAAACGTAAGTTAGATTCAGCCAGAGCAACACGATCCGGGTCATCATATATCTGCCCCAGGGCCACAAAAATCTTTCTGTGGATCGAAGGGAGGATCCCCGATGGCAGTGAAAAAGCCCAAGTCTGAGCATTACCCCTGAGCAAGGAGATGACAATCTCACCCTCTGCTCCTCATTACCAGAGGAACGGGGACACAAGCAAAAATGGAGTTTGCATGCCTCTCTGAAGCGAACAAAATTCTCACTGCCCCCGGAGAACGTTTCCGAAGTGAGACCTTTGGCTCGCAACAGACTCCATGGGCCGGAGCCGAGCCCAATGCTTGAAGCTGAATTATAGATTGACGGAGATCCGCTACCTCCAAAGAAAGACCCTGCATGCGGTCAACCAGGTCAGAAAGCGGATCCATGTCAAAAAGGACGGTTTCGGCGGATTATAATGTCACGGCTGTATGTGAGCAACAAGAGCATACACAGTGAATTAGCTACTGACCGGACCCAAACTAGGGAACATAAAGGGTGACCCCTGTCAGACCCTAAAAGCTCTCCCTATGCTGCTAAGCCCATGTCCAGATCCAGATGGTGGATCGAGACATGCCCGCGTACCTAAGGCTGATGACCACTGTAACCCCTACAGTAGTGGAAGGGGCACGGCCACCGGTGCCCTGCTCAGTATATGGACGGAACCGGGTCGCCTCGGATCCAGTCAGCAAAACAAACAGAAACACACAATGTCTGCACACTTAACTGAAGGAGCTGCAGCAGCAGTGAAAACAGATCCAAACTCAGCAGACAATGTCCGAAGTACTTGCTTCAGCAGAACACAGGTCCAGAAAAGATATCACACCAGTGAAGATACTCAAGCGAGAGATACAGCTCAAATGAAGAAGTATAATCCGCACCGTACAAAGGAAAAGGGGTGATTTAAAGGCAGAGCAATCAAACATAGGAGGGACAGCTGGGAGGGAGGAAACAGAAAGTAAAGACCTCATCACAGGGGCGGAGAAACAGAGCTGTGAGAACGTCTCAAAGCTCTAGTAGTACATCATCACAGGGGTGGAGAAACAGAGCTGTGAGAACGTCTCAAAGCTCTGGTAGTGACACTACCACCACCAGAGAAGGGCACTTTCAGTTATTTCGGCCCAGCACCCAGACAGAGGAGAGAGGTCCCACAGCAAGGAATCATGCGTCATATCAACCACTACCAGAGAAGGCCACTCTCAGTTATTTCGGCCCAGCACCCAGACAGAGGAAAGAGGTCCCACAGCAAGGAATCATGCGTCATATCAACCACCACCGGAGAAGGCCACTCTCAGTTATTTCGGCCCAGCACCCAGACAGAGGAGAGAGGTCCCACAGCAAGGAATCATGCGTCATATCAACCACCACCGGAGAAGGCCACTTTCAGTTATTTCGGCCCAGCAGCCAGACAGAGGAGAGAGGTCCCACAGCAAGGAATCATGCGTCATATCAACCACCACCGGAGAAGGCCACTCTCAGTTATTTCGGCCCAGCACCCAGACAGAGGAGAGAGGTCCCACAGCAAGGAATCATGCGTCATATCAACCACCACCGGAGAAGGCCACTCTCAGTTATTTCGGCCCCACCACCCAGACAGAGGAGAGGTTCATTCAACTTTGGGTTGCACCGCAAGATCATGGTAAAGTTAAACAAGTGAGGATTCAATAAAGAAGTGCCCCGGAGTACAAGAATACATGGTTGAGGGGGAGGCAGTTATAAATGTCCATTCTGCACAAGGGAGGCACAGGTCCTGTGGGATCCATGCCTGGTTCATTTTTATGAACGTCAGCTTGTCCACGTTGGCTGTGGACAGGCGGCTGCGTTTGTCAGTAATGACGCCCCCTGCCGTGCTAAATACACGTTCAGACAAAACGCTGGCCGCCGGGCAGGCCAGCACCTCCAAGGCATAAAATGCTAACTCTGGCCACGTGGACAATTTGGAGACCTAGAAGTTGAATGGGACCGAACCATCAGTCAGTACATGGAGGGGTGTGCAGACGTACTGTTCAACCATGTTAGCGAAATGCTGCCTCCTGCTAACACGTTCCGTATCAGGTGGTGGTGCAGTTAGCTGTGGCGTGGAGACAAAACTTTTCCACATTTCTGCCATGCTAACCCTGCCCTCAGAGGAGCTGGCCGTGACACAGCTGCGTTGGCGACTTCTTGCTCCTCCTCTGCCTTCGCCTTGGGCTTCCACCTGTTCCCCTGTGACATTTGGGAATGCTCTCAGGAGCGCCTCTACCAGCGTGCACTTGTACTCGCGCATCTTCCTATCATGCTGCAGTGCAGGAAGTAAGGTGGGCACATTGTCTTTGTATCGGGGATCCAGCAGGGTGGCAACCCAGTAGTCCGCACACGTTAAAATGTGGGCAACTCTGCTGTCGTTGCGCAGGCACTGCAGCATGTAGTCGCTCATGTGTGCCAGGCTCCCCAGAGGTAAGGACAAGCTGTCCTCTGTGGGAGGCGTATCGTCATCGTCCTCTGTGGGAGGCGTATCGTCATCGTCCTCCATATCCCCCCAGCCACGCACCAGTGATGGGCCTGAGCTGTGTCGGGTGCCACCCCGCTGTGAACCTGCTTCATCCTCATCCTCCTCCACCTCCTCCCCATCCTCCTCGTCCTCCAGTAGTGGGCCCTGGCTGGCCACATTTGTACCTGGCCTCTGCTGTTGCAAAAAACCTCCCTCTGAGCCACTTCTAACAGACTGGCCTGAAAGTGCTAAAAATGACCCCTCATCCTCCTCCTCCTGGGCCACCTCCTCTTCCATCATCGTCCTAAGCGTTTTCTCAAGGAGACATAGAAGTGGTATTGTAACGCTGATAACGGTGTCATCGCCACTGACCATGTTGGTGGAGTACTCGAAACAGAGCAACAGGGCACACAGGTCTCGCATGGGGGCCCAATCATTGGTGGTGAAGTGGTGCTGTTCCGCAGTGCGACTGACGCGTGCGTGCTGCAGCTGAAACTCCACTATGGCCTGCTGCTGCTCGCACAGTCTCGGGAAGGCCGAAGTTCCGCTGTAGCGCAGACAGGCGAGCAGCGGCAGGATGTGAACGCCGGAAACGCGCACAGACGGCCCTCACTTTATGCAGCAGCTCTGACATGTCGGGGTAGTTGTGAATGAACTTCTGCACCACCAAATTCAGCACATGCGCCAGGCAAGGGATGTGCGTCAAACCGGCTAGTCCCAGAGCTGCGACGAGATTTCGCCCATTATCGCACACCACCAGGCCAGGCTTGAGGCCCACCGGCAGAAACCACTCGTCTGTCTGTTGTTCAATACCCCGCCACAACTCCTGCGCGGTGTGGGGCCTGTCCCCCAAACATATGAGTTTCAGAACGGCCTGCTGACGTTTACCCCAGGCTGTGCTGAAGTTGGTGGTGAAGATGTGTGGCTAACTGGATGAGCTGGTGGAAGCAGAGGAGGAGGAAGCCGAGTAGGAGGAGGAGGCTACAGGAGGCAAAGAATGATGCCCTGTGATCCTTGGCGGCGGAAGGACGTGCGCCAAGGAACTCTCCGCCTGGGGCCCAGCCGACACTACATTTACCCAGTGTGCAGTTAGGGAGATATAGCGTCCCTGGCCATGCTTACTGGTCCACGTATCTGTGGTTAGGTGGACCTTGCCACAGATGGCGTTGCGTAGTGCACACTTGATTTTATCAGATACTTGGTTGTGCAGGGAAGGCACGGCTGTCTTGGAGAAGTAGTGGCGGCTGGGAACAACATACTGTGGGACAGCCATGGACATCAGCTGTTTGAAGCTGTCTGTGTCCACCAGCCTGAATGACAGCATTTCAAAGGCCAGTAGTTTAGAAATGCTGGCATTCAGGCCCAGGGCTCGAGGGTGGCTAGGTGGAAATTTACGCTTTCTCTCCAAGGTTTGTGAGATGGAGAGCTGAACGCTGCCGTGTGACACGGTGGAGATGCTTGGTGACGCAGGTGGTGTTGTCGGTGGCACATCCTCTGTTTGGTGGGCGGCAGGTGCCAACATTCCTCCCGAGGCGGAAGAAGAGACCGAGGCAGCAGCAGAAGAGGGAGCAGGGGGAGCCAGAGTGAGTTCCTTGCTTTTAAGGTGTTTACTCCACTGCAGTTCATGCTTTGCATGTAGATGCCTGGTCATACAGGTTGTGCTAAGGTTCAGAACGTTAATGCCTCGCTTCAGGCTCTGATGGCACAGCGTGCAAACCACTCGGGTCTTGTCGTCAGCACATTGTTTAACCACTTCCCGACCGCCTAACGCACAACTGCGTTCTCGCGGCGGTCGGGCTGTTCTGTGGCGCCGCAGAAGTGCGTCATCTCGCGAGACGCGAGATTTCCTGTGATCGCTGGCAGGCTGTAGATGCGATATAAATCGCATCAAACAAGTATATCAGACGCTGTTTTGTGAACAGCGTCTGATATACCTGCTACCTGGTCCTCTGGTGGTCCCATTTGCTGGGATCGACCACCAGAGGACCAGGTAACTATGTAAAGTTGCACCAAACACTACACTAACCCCCCCTCCCCCCCTCACCTATTAACCCCTTGTTAACCCCTTGATCACCCCATCTAGACCCCTGATCACCCCCTGTCATTGATCACACCCCTTGTAAGGCTCCATTCAGACGTCCATATGTGTTTTGCGGATCCGTGGATTCACGGATCCGCTGGATTGATCTGCGGATCCACAGATCCTCAAAACACGGACACCGGCAATGTGCTTTCCGCATTTTGCAGATCCGCACATTGCCAGAACTATATAGAAAATGCTTTTCTTGTCCGCAATTGCGGACAAGAATAGGACATGTTCTATATTTTTGCGGAACGGAAGTGCAGACTCGGAAGCGGATCCGTAATTCCGATCCGAGCGGGACAAAGTCTGTCCCCATAGAAATGAATGGGTCCGCAATTCCGCTCCGCAAACAGAATTGTGGATGTGTGAATGGGGCATAAGGGTCCCCTATCACCGCCAGTTAGCTAGCTACTTGTTAGGTATCTAGCGCCCAGCCCACCGCACCGCAGTCACTGATTTTGGCAGAGATTTTTTCATCCACATTGATTGATGCGAATGAATAAATCTGTGCCGTTCATTTTTTTTTTTTTTCAGCGCAGAGGCTGAACGGAAAAAAAAAATCTTATTACCCGTATGCTCAATATAAGGAGAATCGCAGAAACTCCTCATGCTGGCCATACGTGTAATGATTGCGGAGACCCCTAAAATTCCAGGGCAGTACATACACCTCACATGTGACCCCATTTTAGAAAGAAGACACCCCAAGGTATTCCGTGAGGGGTATGGCGAGTTCATGTAAAATTTTATTTTTTGTCACAAGTTAGTGGAATATGAGACTTTGTAAAAAATAAAAATAAAAATCAATTTCCGCTAACTTGTGCCCAAAAATTTTTTTTTCTGTGAACTCGCCATACCCCTCACAGAATACCTTGGGGTGTCTTCTTTTCACAATGGGGTCACTTGTGGGGTATTTATACTGCCCTGGCATTTTAGGGGCCCTAAAGCGTGAGAATCCAAATGCGTAAAAATGCCCTGTGAAATCCTAAAGGTACTCATTGGAATTAGGGCCCCTTTGCGCATCTTGGCTGCAAAAAAGTGGCACACATGTGGTATCGCCGTACTCAGGAGAAGTAGGGCAATGAGTTTTGGGGTGTATTTTTATATATTCCCATACTTTGTGTGAGAAATATCACTGTAAATGACAACTTTTTAAATTTTTTTATTCAAAGTTGTCAATTTACAGAGATATTTCTCTCACCCAGCATGGGTATATGTAGAAATACACCCCAAAACACATTGCCCTACTTGTCCTTAGTACGGCGATACCACATAAGTGACACTTTTTTGCAGCCAAGATGCGCAAAGGGGCCCAAATTCCAATGAGTAACTTTTAGGAGGGCATTTTTACGCATTTTTCTTCTCACGCTTTAGGGCCCCTAAAATGCCAGGGCAGTATAAATACCCCACATGTGACCCCATTTTGGAAAGAAGACACCCCAAGGTATTCGCTGAGGGGCATAGTGAGTCCATGAAAAATTAAACTTTTTGTCAAAAGTTAGCGGAAAGGGAGACTTTGTGAGAAAAAACTATAAAAAATCAATTTCCACTAACTTGTGCCAAAAATTTTTTTCTATCAACTCGCCATGCCCCTCATGGAATACCTTGGGCTGTCTTCTTTCCAAAATGGGGTCACATGTGGGGTATTTATACTGCCCTGGCATTTTAGGGGCCCTAAAGCGCGAGAAGAAAATGCGTAAAAATGCCCTCCTAAAAGGTACTCATTGGAATTTGGGCCCTTTGCATCTTGGCTGCAAAAGTGTCACTTATATGGTATCGCCGTACTCAGGACAAGTAGGGCAATGTGGTTTGGGGTGTATTTTTACATATACCCATGCTGGGTGAGAGAAATATCTCTGTAAATTGACAACTTTGAATAAAAAATTTTAAAAAGTTGTCATTTACAGAGATATTTCTCACACCCAGTATGGGTATATGTAAAAATACACCCCAAAGCACATTGCCCTACTTCTCCTGAGTACGGTGATACCACATGTGTGACACTTTTTTGCAGCCAAGATGCGCAAAGGGGCCCTAAAACCAATGAGTACCTTTAGGATTTCACAGGGCATTGTTACGCATTTGGATTCTCACGCTTTAGGTTCCCTAAAATGCCAGGGCAGTATAAATACCCCACAAGTGACCCCATTGTGGAAAGAAGACACCCCAAGGTATTCTGTGAGGGGCATGGCGAGTTCACAGAATTTTTTTTTTTTGGCACAAGTTAGCGGAAATTGATATATTTTTTTTTTTATTTTGTTTTTTACAAAGTCTCATATTCCACTAACTTGTGACAAAAAATAAAATTTTACATGAACTCACCATACCCCTTATGGAATACCTTGGGGTGTCTTCTTTCTAAAATGGGGTCATATGTGGGGTATTTATACTGCCCTGGCATTTTAGGGGCCCCTAAAGCGTGAGAAGAAGTCTGGAATCCAAATGCGTAAAAATGCCCTGTGAAATCTTAAAGGTACTCATTAGTTTTAGGGCCTTTGCGCACTCCAGGCTGCAAAAAGTTCACACATGTGGTATCGCCGTACTCAGGAGAAGTATGGCAATGTGTTTTTGGGTGTATTTTTATATATACCCATACTTTGTGTGAGAAATATCTCTGTAAATGACAACTTTTTAATTTTTTTTATACAAAGTTGTCAGTTTACAGAGATATTTCTCTCACCCAACATGGGTATATGTAAAAATACATCCCAAAACACATTGCCCTACTTCTCCTGAGTACGGCGATACCACATGAGTGACACTTTTTTGCAGCCTGGGTGCACAAAGGGGCCCAAATTCCAACGAGTACCTTTAGGTTTTACATGGCGGCTCACAATTTAGCCCCGCCCAAAATGCCAGAACAGTAAACACACCCCACAAATGACCCCATTTCGGAAAGTAGACACCCTAAGGTATTCACAGAGGGGCATAGTGAGCCCATCTGAGATTTTTTTTTTTTGCCAGAAGTTAGCAGAAATGGAAACTTTATTATATATTTTTTTCCTCAGAAAGTGTCATTTTCCGCTAACTTGTGAAAAAAATGAAATGATACATGAACTCACCATGCCCCTCCGTGAATACTTTGGGGTGTCTTCTATCTAAAATGGTGTGATTTGGGGGTATTTATACTTTCCTGACATTCTAGCACCTGAAGAAACATGACAGGTGCTCAGAAAGTCAGAGCTGCTTCAAAATGCCGAAATTCACTTTTTGCACCATGGTTTGTAAACGCTATAACTTTTACCCAAACCAATAAATATACACTTATTGGATTTTTTTTATCAAAGACATGTAGAACAATAAATTTAGAGAAAATTTATATACAAATGTAGTTTTTTTAAAAAATTTTACAACAGAAAGTGAAAATGTCATTTTTTTGCAAAATGTCGTTAAATTTTTATTAATAGCAAAAGTAAAAATGTCAGCAACAATGAAATACCACCAAATGAAAGCTCTATTAGTGAGAAGAAAAGGAGGTAAAATTCATTTGGGTGGTAAGTTGCATGACGGAGCAATAAACGGTGAAAGTAGTGTAGTGCGGAATTGTAAAAAGTGGCCTGGTCATTAAGGGTGTTTAAGCTAGGGGGGCTGAAGTGGTTAAAGAAGTGCCATGCCAGGGAACTCCTTGAAGCTGCCTTTGGGGTGCTCGGTCCCTGGTGGCGGTGGCCAGTAGCAGGCGAACTCTCTTGGAGGCGGCTGTTCTGCTTTTGCCCCCTGCTCTCTCTTTTGCTACGCTGTTGGCTCGGTCTCACCACTGCCTCTTCCTCTGAACTATGAAAGTCAGTGGCACGACCTATATTCCATGTGGGGTCTAGGACCTCATCGTCCCCTGCATCATCTTCCACACAGTCTTCCTCCCTGACCTCCTGTTCGGTCTGCACACTGCAGAAAGACGCAGCAGTTGGCACCTGTGTTTCGTCATCATCAGAGACGTGCGGACTCCGATGAGGTGGTATTCCCATGTCCTCATCATCAGGAAACATCAGTGGTTGTGCATCAGTGCATTCTATGTCTTCCACCACTGGGGAAGGGCTAGGTGGATTCCCTTGGGAAACCCTGCCAGCAGAGTCTTCAAACAGCATAAGAGACTGCTGCATAACTTGAGGCTCAGACAGTTTCCATGATATGCATGGGGTGATAAGACAGACTGATGGGCTTGGTTTTCAGGTGCCACCTGTGCGCTTTCTGCAGAAGACTGGGTGGGAGATAATGTTGTGAACATGCTGGATCCACTGTCGGCCACCCAATTGACTAGCGCCTGTACCTGCTCAGGCCTTACCATCCTTAGAACGGCATTGGGCCCCACCAAATATCTCTGTAAATTCTGGCGGGTACTGGAACCTGAGGTAGTTGGTTCACTAGGACGTGTGGCTGTGGCAGAATGGCCACGTCCTCTCCCAGCACAAGAGGGTACATTAACACCACCACGACCGCGTCCACGTCCCTTACTAGATGTTTTCCTCATTGTTACCGTTCACCAAGCACCACAATAAGAAAAAAAATATTTGGCCCAATGTATTGATTTCAAATTCAGGCCTTTTTTTACAGGCACCTAACACTATCTGCCTATTTATTTATGTAGCGTATTACACTAATCCAGGCACAGCAGTAACCACTGATTTAGGGGAGTATCTCTTTTAGGGCTAGCATTTAGGCCCTGGATGAAAGGTATCCTTTTATGGACAGATTTACAATTGGCCTGCAACAGCTCAAACACCAGATTCAGGGTATTGATATTTTGGCAATTGAATTTAACCCCAGAACAAAATATATGTTTTGGCGGACACTATTATACTTTGCCAGCCACAGCTGAAACCACTGATTTATGGTATTGCTATTTTGGCAATTGAATTTCACCCCAGAACAAAATATATGTTTTGGCGGACACTATGAATCTTGGCCTGCAACAGCTGGGACACCAGATTCAGGGTATTGCTATTTTGGCAATTGAATTTCACCCCAGAACAAAATATATGTTTTGGCGGACACTATTACATTTTGCCAGCCACAGCTGAAACCACTGATTTATGGTATTGCTATTTTGGCAATTGAATTTCACCCCAGAACAAAATATATGTTTTGGCGGACACTATATTATTTTGCCAGCCACAGCTGAAACCACTGATTTATGGTATTGCTATTTTGGCAATTGAATTTCACCCCAGAACAAAATATATGTTTTGGTGGACACTATGAATCTTGACCTGCAACAGCTGGGACACCAGATTCAGGGTATTGCTATTTTGGCAATTGAATTTCACCCCAGAACAAAATATATGTTTTGGCGGACACTATTATATTTTGCCAGCCACAGCTGAAACCACTGATTTATGGTATTGCTATTTTGGCAATTGAATTTCACCCCAGAACAAAATATATGTTTTTGCGGACACTATGAATCTTGGCCTGCAACAGCTGGGACACCAGATTCAGGGTATTGCTATTTTGGCAATTGAATTTCACCCCAGAACAAAATATATGTTTTGGCGGACACTATTATATTTTGCCAGCCACAGCTGAAACCACTGATTTATGGTATTGCTATTTTGGCAATTGAATTTCACCCCAGAACAAAATATATGTTTTGGCGGACACTATTATATTTTGCCAGCCACAGCTGAAACCACTGATTTATGGTATTGCTATTTTGGCAATTGAATTTCACCCCAGAACAAAATATATGTTTTGGCGGACACTATTATATCTTTGCCAGCCACAGCTGAAACCACTGATTTATGGTATTGCTATTTTGGCAATTGAATTTCACCCCAGAACAAAATATATGTTTTGGCGGACACTATTATATTTTGCCAGCCACAGCTGAAACCACTGATTTATGGTATTGCTATTTTGGCAATTGAATTTCACCCCAGAACAAAATATATGTTTTGGCGGACACTATGAATCTTGGCCTGCAACAGCTGGGACACCAGATTCAGGGTATTGCTATTTTGGCAATTGAATTTCACCCCAGAACAAAATATATGTTTTTGCGGACACTATGAATCTTGGCCTGCAACAGCTGGGACACCAGATTAAGGGTATTGCTATTTTGGCAATTGAATTTCACCCCAGAACAAAATATATGTTTTGGCGGACACTATTACATTTTGCCAGCCACAGCTGAAACCACTGATTTATGGTATTGCTATTTTGGCAATTGAATTTCACCCCAGAACAAAATATATGTTTTGGCGGACACTATGAATCTTGGCCTGCAACAGCTGGGACAACCAGATTCAGGGTATTGCTATTTTGGCAATTGCATTTCACCCCAGAACAAAATATATGTTTTGGCGGACACTATTATATTTTTGCCAGCCACAGCTGAAACCACTGATTTATGGTATTGCTATTTTGGCAATTGAATTTCACCCCAGAACAAAATATATGTTTTGGCGGACACTATTATATTTTGCCAGCCACAGCTGAAACCACTGATTTATGGTATTGCTATTTTGGCAATTGAATTTCACCCCAGAACAAAATATATATTTTTGCGGACACTATGAATCTTGGCCTGCAACAGCTGGGACACCAGATTCAGGGTATTGCTATTTTGGCAATTGAATTTCACCCCAGAACAAAATATATGTTTTGGCGGACACTATTATATTTTGCCAGCCACAGCTGAAACCACTGATTTATGGTATTGCTATTTTGGCAATTGAATTTCACCCCAGAACAAAATATATGTTTTGGCGGACACTATTATATTTTGCCAGCCACAGCTGAAACCACTGATTTATGGTATTGCTATTTTGGCAATTAAATTTCACCCCAGAACAAAATATATGTTTTGGCGGACACTATGAATCTTGGCCTGCAACAGCTGGGACACCAGATTCAGGGTATTGCTATTTTGGCAATTGAATTTCACCCCAGAACAAAATATATGTTTTAGCGGACACTATTAATCCTTGCCTGCAACAGCTCGGACACCAGATTCAGGGTATTGCTATTTTGGCAATTGAATTTCACCCCAGAACAAAATATATGTTTTGGCGGACACTATTATACTTTGCCAGCCACAGCTGAAACCACTGATTTATGGTATTGCTATTTTGGCAATTGAATTTCACCCCAGAACAAAATATATGTTTTGGCGGACACTATTATATTTTGCCAGCCACAGCTGAAACCACTGATTTATGGTATTGCTATTTTGGCAATTGAATTTCACCACATAAAATAATCTATCCTTTGCCAGACAGCAGACAGTATTATACTTGGCTAGCCAAAGCTGGAACACCAGATTTAGGGGATTGGTATTTGGGCAATTGTATTTAACCCTTAATAAAATATAGAAATTGCTATCCTGAGTTTCTAGGGGTGACAATTAGCACAGCCAAGCCCCTGATGTAGGATATAGCAAAAAAAAAAACTAGTATTGATGGATTGATGGACTTGGTGGCAGCTTGTTCTGGTGCACCACAAGTCACAAAATGGCCGCCGATCACCCCAGAAAATAAGTGACAGAAAAACGCTCTGTGCAGCCTAAAAACCAGTGAGCAAGTAACTAGCAGAAGTTCAATCATTCACAGCTGTAGATCGATCCGTTCATTAGGTGCTGTTGCTGACTTTTCCCTGCCTAATTTTGCCCTCACAGAAGCTGCGTCCTCTCCCTACACTAATAAGAACAGTGTGACGAGCGGTGCTTCGTGACTCCAGCTTAAATAGAGGCTGGGTCACATGCTGCACTTGGCCAATCACAGCCATGCCATTAGTAGGCATGGCTGTGATGGGCTCTTAGGGCAAGAAGTAAAACGCTAGCTGATTGGCTGCTGTGCAGCCCTTCAGAAAGCGGGAAGTAATCGCCGAACAACGAACCCGAACCTGGACACCCCAAAATTCGGTAGGAACCCGAGCTATGCTCGAACTGCTCGCTCAACACTAATTAAAAACTGAAATACTGTATTTATGGCATATTGAACACACAGTATATACCATTAATGTCTAGTTACAGTTCCAGGGCTCCCATCTAATGGAAGAAATACATGAAAAATACATGTTAGCAGCCACAAGACATTGATATAAATGTCTATTACCAGATGGTTGGGGGCTGCACAGAATGGTATCAAGGGCCGCATGTGGCTCCCAGGCTGCAGGTTGTGCAGATTCCCTGACATACAGTCTGCATGTTACATACTGTACTGGCTGCATACAGTGCAGCAATCGCATTATGACATCTCTCGCGGCTTCATTACACGTCAAACTTCGGCTCTCAGCCAATAGTAGCTGGCGGCACTGTGATCTGTAATGAAGCCACAGCAAAGCCCAACAGTCTAAGTGCCAGAGCAGAGGGTGAGCAGCCAGTCAGAGGAGGCATTATAAGCATAAAGTGGGGCATTGTGTCTGTGGGGCAAAGTGCCTCCAGCTCAGCAACCCTCTCCCAGTCTGCAGTATATAGCAAGTAAGAGATGGTGATTTTAGGAAAGGGTGGAAAGGATGGGTAGGGAAGGTGGCCCCCATATGTTGTTACAGTCACCCAGGGATTTAAGTCTAGGTCCAAATCTGTGTTGGAAGGATGTTTCTAATGAGCCTTATTTAATCTAACGCTCACATCTGCGCTTAGTTTTTCATTGTACTGCTCTAACATGGGAGTAGAACAACGAAAATACGGAATTGCTGACACCCTGGCCCAAAGAACCCGTGCAGTGCCAGATGGGACGCATTAACTCAAATTGGCCCTGTTTGGTGTCATTTTGGCATTACTGTATCATATGGCGTCACAAGTGAAAGCCATATGGACAAAAAAGTGCACAATGCCAAATTTCATTTTTGTTCACAATTGAATAAAAAGTGATCAAAAAGTGTATGTGTGCAAAAAAAACTGTGGTAAAAACTGTGAGTAGACCTGAGGGACTGAAACACTGGGTAGGTGAAAAAAAAGTAGGCACATAAGGACTGATTCACATATATCCACTCTGTAGCATGCTCTGCCTATATTGTATTTGGCAACATCTATAATACATGCAGTTTCATTGCTGAGTGCGTCATGCAAAATGCCACAAGGGGGCCCAGTGAGAAGTTATCACCCAAGGGCCCGCATGAACCTGGATCCAGCCCTGGGGGTATAGTAGTATATCATAACCCCTGAATAGACTGCATTGTTGGTATGAGTAGGCGCAGATAGAGATGACAGATAGCTGTAAATACGTGTTGCCCTGAGTGACATGTCTGCCTGCTGGGATACTCATGTTAGCATGTTATATGTGTAGGACTACAAGTCCCAGCTGTACAATGACACTGCTGAGACACACAGGATCTTTTCCCTACCTGTTCTTGTGCAGAACTCCTCTAGTCTGTGAGTTCCTGTGCCAAGCATTTGTCTCCTCACTGCCTGCAGCTACTCAGTAAAGCCTTCAGCCCTGAGTTTGTGCTTCTGAAGGGGTTAATCTTCCCTGAAGTATCCAGTGGGAGGAGACATAGGGCAGACAGCAGCAACAGCGGTGAGGTGTGGCCAGCACTGTGATGTCTCATGTACAGACACATATCTGCTCTGTCAGGCTTGTGCACGAAACATCATCAGAGCAGAGAGAGAAGCTCACCTCACAGGTCATGTGACCATCATTGAAATCTGAGAAAGGAGCAACTACAGATGCAGTAAGTGCACGGTAAAGCTGTTACATTTGATTAGTTAGAAACATACAAAGAACATAAAAATAACTCAGACAACCCCTTTATAAATCAATGGTAACACTGTAGAATTACAGGAGGCAGTGGTGTGCTAAGGGAGGGCGCTTAGGGTCTGCCCCGGATGCTAGCTGTGAAGGGGGCACAATGGGGGATTATTACGGTGAAGGGGGCACAATGGGGATTTTTACTGTGAAGGGGGAACAATGGGGATTATTACTGTGAGGGGACACAAAGAGGGCATTACAACTGTGAAAAGGGCACAATGGGGACATAACTACTGTGAGGGGGCACACATCTGTACAAAACTACTGTGAAGGTTGTACAATGAGGGCAATACTACTGTGAGGGGGTACAATTTTTTTAAAGTATTGGGGGGTGCCAGAGAAAGGACCCCCCCCCCTCCCCGAGTGCCAAACACCCTAGGCACGCCACTGACAGGAGATTTCTAGCCTTTCTCCTGTTAGTCTACGGCAGGGATGCCCAAATTGTGGCCCTCCAGCTGTTTCAAAACTACAACTCCCAGTATACTTGGACAGCCTACAGTTATCAGGGCATGCTGGGAGTTGTAGTTCCGCAACAGCTGGAGGGATGCAGGTTGAGCATCCCTGGTATACGGTGTTACCATTGAGCTTTATCTCCCTGAGGGTGATAACAGATGTTTAGGTGCCCACACTAGCTTCGCTTTGTCTATCTTCCGGTCCCCACGCTGTTTTCTTCTGGTAGTGCTTGGGCATGGTCACATGACTGACCAATGACTGGCTTTAACGGTGATGTGCATCTTGTGGCAACATCATGGCTGAAGCCAATCACTGGCTGGAGCAGTGCATGCGACCATGCCCATGCACTGTTCGATGAAACAATGTGGGGGATGGAAGATGGAGAAAGCGGAGGCAACATGAAGGACCAAGCAGGTACGTATGTACTGTGGTAAGGTGCAAGGTACTGTGGTCGACGGCAGGTACGTGTCACCGAGGTTCCTGGCCTCGGTGAGGTAAGAGCCGGATTTTTTATGTGTCAGCAGCAGCTAGTGCTGCTTGACATTTATAGTTAGTTTGGCTGCAAAGCCGATCCGGGCCGGCTCTACTGGGAGCAGCTAAAGAGTAGGGTGGGTGGCTGCTCCCCACGGTCCAGTCCATGTTTTGGGCTGGATATAAAACGCAGCCAGCAGCTGTGTCTGAGGAGTGTGATTATCCTGGAGCTGCTAACAGGGCTGGGAGTTCTCTGTCCAGGAGGAAAGAGCTCAGCAAGGAGGTGTTTGTGTTCCTGGCTACCTGAAGCTGGATTCTCCTGCGGCTGGGCCGACAGCGTGGTGCGAACCTGCACCTACACCTCCCAGGTGACTGAACCTGTGTTGGACTGTTTTTGTTTGGCTACGTTATTTCCGTTGTGTGTGAACTGTCACCAAGAGACTGTTTTTCATTTTGTGTGCAAGTGTGAATAAAACACTGTTTGTTGCACAATCTGACTCCTGGTTTTGCCTCTAAACTGCACCCGCACCGCTGTCTACCAGAGCGACTCCCACATTTGGTGTCGGATGCGGGCATGCGCAGTGAGGCTGGCGTGACCGCCGAAGTTTGTTTGTTTTGCTGGGCACAAGTGCATGGCATATATTAAGCCAGCAAACCTACAAGTAGGAATTACTGGCAACATGGAGGCGGCTGTGAAAGCTCTCATAGAGGCTAACGTGCAGCAGCGGGAGACCAACCAGCTACTGTTACAGCACGTAATGGCGTTACAAGCTGCAGGAGCGTCCCACCACGCACCATGATGCCCGGAAAGCGGTCCATGCGGCGATCCCAAAGATGACCCCTCGGACGACGTTGAGACATATCTGGCGGTCTTTGAGAAGGTAGCCGTGAGGGAAAAGTTACCCCGTGACCAGTGGGCCGAGGTGGTCGCTCCGTTCCTGGCATCCGGGCCCCAGCAAGTTTTTTGACTTGGCAGATGCCCAGGCTGCTTGATTACCCCACGGTGAAGGGGAGATCCTGGCCAGATTGGGGGTAAACGTGTTGGTCGGGCTCAGCGGGTCCACCAGTGGGACTATAAAACGGCTGAACCCGCCAGGCCGCAGTACTATGAGTTGCTGCATCGGTTGCAAAAGTGGCTGCAGCCTGATGTTCTAAGTCCGACTGCTATGCTGGACCGTCTGCTGGCCGACATGTTCTGGAGGGCCCTGCCTACCCCTTCAGCACTGGATTGGCCAGGTATCCCCACTAATGCCCTGGAGATGGTCGACCTGGTGGAGCGCTACGAGGCCACCAGAAACCTGCAGGGAGTCTTGCTGGGAAGGGGTCAGTCAAACCCGGAGGCCTCCGCCCAGTTCCGACATGCTCAGCGACAGAGAGGCCTGCCCGGAATGTACCTCCTGCGGATCCGCCTCCCGGGCATGCTGGAGGTGTCAGGAGCCAGGCCACATCAGGGCCGACTGTCCGCATCGGGATGAGCCGATGGATGTGAACTATGGGGCGCCACTCCTGTATGCACGGAAGCTGTGCGCAGCTGGCACCCGTGAGGGCAGGACAATAACCACCTGTGTCAGGTAGAGGTGGGAGAGTCTCTGGCGGTGGCCCTGCTGGACTCCGAGTCTAGTCTCCCTGGTAAGAGCTGCCCTAGTACGGCCTGCGGAGTATACCGGCCGTAAAATCGGGGTCCTGTGCATCCACGGAGACCTAAAAGATTACCCCACTGCACTAGTGACTTTGTCCACAGCGGCTGGTAAGTGGACCCACGAGGTGGCTGTCGCTGCTAAACTCCCACATGAACTGATACTTGGGAGGGACTTCCCAGGTTTCCCGGCACTGTGGCCGGCGATAAAACTGTCTGATGGACCCGAGACAGGGGTAACCCTAGGAGAGTGGCCTGGTACCACTGGAAGGCCAGAACCCTGGGAGCCCGAGTCTGAAGGGCCAGCAGTAGGGTGACCACTGCTCCAGCGGTAGAGGGGAGACAACCCCACTGAGTGTAATGGTGGGAGACACGGAGGACTTGCCACCGGGACCTGAGTTGGCAGACCTCAATGTCTCAGGGAAAATTTTGGGACCGCACAACACCGGGACCAAACCCTCAACCAGGGCCTGGGAAAGTGTTGTAATGATTGATGGTAAACCCCAGAAACCTGGGGCTGAATTAATGTTCCCACGATTTATTGTCCTTCAGGATATGTTGTATCGGGTGAACCAAGTCCGAGGTGAGCCAGTTGAACAGTTGGTGGTGCCCACCGCATATCGCAAGCTTGTTATGGAGCTTGCCCACCAACATGTTCTTGGGGACACATGGGGTGGCAGAAAACGCAGGACCGCATACTACAGCGATTTTACTGGCCCGGTTTCTTTAAGGAAGTAGAGGAATTCTGTAAGTCCTGTCCGACCTGTCAGGTAAATAGCCCCCAGCCGCATTACCGAAGTCCCCTGGTCCTCTCCCAATAATTGAGGTCCCATTCGAGCGCATTGCCATGGATCTGAGTCGGACCCGTACCGAAGTCTGCTAGGGGTCACCAACATATCCTGGTGATTCTCGACTATGCCACTCGGTATCCGGAGGCGGTGCCTCTGCGACATACCTCAGCTAAGCTCATTGCCAAAGAGTTAATGGAGATGTTTTCCCGTGTGGGCCTGCCAAAGAGGTTCTGACAGACCAAGGGACCCTTTTATGTCCAAAGTAATGAGGGAACTGTGTAAATTGTTGCGTATAAAGCAGATTACGGACGTCCGTTTACCATCCATAAACAGACGGTCTTGTGGAGAGGTTTAACCAAACTCTAAAAAATATGTTAAAGAGGGTGGTGTCTAGAGATGGGAAGGACTGGGACCTGCTTCTGCCCTATCTCATGTTCGCAGTGCGAGAGGTGCCCCAGGCCTCTACTGGGTTCTCGCCCTTCGAACTGCTTTATGGCAGACACCCTCGGGGCCTGTTGGATATCGCCAAGGAAGCATGGGAACAACAGCCTGTCCCCACAAAAGTGTCATTGAGTATGTCACCCAGATGCAGGAACGGATAGAAAGGGTGTTGCCGCTGGTCCGGGAGCATATGGAGGCAGCGCAACAAGCCCAGAGTAGGGTGTATAATCGTCAGGCTCGGGTGCGGGGCTTCCATCCGGGAGATCGGGTTTGGTTCTGGTACCCACCCTTGACAGCAAGTTCCTAGCTAGGTGGCAGGGCCCCTATGAGGTGATCGAGAAGGTAGGGAAGTAAATTACAAAGTACACCAGCCAGGGCGGCGCAAGCCGAGCAGGTGTACCACGTGAATTTACTTAAGCCGTGGAAAGATAGGGACACAGCCGGCGACCACAGCCCCCGGCCAGGGCTACTAGGTGAAAAGGGTCCAGCCCCACAGTTCGAGGCCTGTGAAGCAGTAACCACGGTAAAAATTGCAGACAGCCTGTCTTCCAAACAAGTTCAGGAAGTCAGGGAGTTCATCAGTCGGAACACGGATGTGTTCTCGGACCTCCTGGCCGCACGTCTCTCATCCGACATGACATCGTCACTGAGCCTCAGGCCAAGATCCGGTTAAAACCATACCGGGTACCCGAGGCTCGGCGGCGAGCCATCGCGGAGGAAGTACAGTTAATGTTGAAGCTCGATGTCATTGAGGAGTCGAAAAGTGAGTGGGCCAGTCCCATAGTCCTGATACCCAAGCCGGATGGGACGTTGCGGTTCTGCAACGATTTTCGCAAATTAAATGAAGTGTCCAAGTTTGGCGCGTATCCCATGCCCGAGTAGACGAGCTGGTTGAAAGTTTAGGACAAGCCCGTTATTTTTCTGTGCTGGACCTCACTAAAGGGTACTGGCAGGTACCCTTAGCGAGTCGGCTAAGGAAAAAACCGCATTTGTTACCCCGCAGGGCCTGTATCACTACAAGGTGTTACCCTTTGGCCTGCATGGCGCCCCGCCACTTTCCAAGGTTAATGGACATAGTGCTGCGACCACATCGTCGGTGCGCCTCGGCCTACTTAGATGATGTAGTCATCCACAGCACCGACTGGGAAAGCCATTTGCCCAAGGTGCAGGCGGTAGTGGATGCCCTGAGGAAAGCCGGACTGACCGCTAACCCAAAGAAGTGCTCCATAGGGTTAGAGGAGACAAAATATCTGGGATATATAATTGGGCGGGAGTCATCAAACCTCAGGTAACTAAGGTAGAGGCCATTCGTAACTGGCCCCGACCGGTCACCACCAGGCAGGTAAAGTCGTTCCTGGGGATTGTAGGTTACTACATGAGGTTTGTGCCCCACTTTGCCACAATAGCAGCGCCATTGACAGACCTGTTGAAGGGCGAAAGTCTGGGAGGGTTAGCTGGAGTGAGAAGGCGGAGGAGGCTTTCTCCGCGTTGAAGTCGGCCCTGTGTGGGTCCCCGGTTTTGGTGACACCCGACTTCAACAGGGAGTTCGTCGTACAGACCGGCGCCTCGGAGGTAGGCCTCGGTGCTGTACTGTCTCAGGAGGTCAACGGGGAAGAACATCCCGTTGTCTTCCTGAGCCGTAAGCTCAGTCCCGCCGAGACCAGGTATAGCATAGTGGAGAGGGAGTGCCTGGCTATCAAGTGGGCACTTGAATCTCTCCGCTACTACCTGTTAGGGAGGAGGTTCCGTCTGGTGACCGACCATTCCCCTCTCAAGTGGATGAGCCAGGCCAAGGAGAGGAATGCTCGGGTCACCAGGTGGTTCCTATCCTACAGAACTTCAAGTTCTCCGTGGAACACAGGGCAGGCCGCTTGCAGGGTAGCGCAGATGCCCTGTCCCGCGTCCACTGCCTCACATGTGTTCACCCCCTCAGGGTTGAACAAAGGGGGTATGTGGTAAGGTGCAAGGTACTGTGGTCGACGGCAGGTACGTGTCACCGAGGTTCCTGGCCTCGGTGAGGTAAAGCGGATTTTTATGTGTCAGCAGCAGCTAGTGCTGCTTGACATTTATAGTTAGTTTGGCTGCAAAGCCAATCCGGGCCGGCTCTTACTGGGAGCAGCTAAAGAGTAGGGTGGGTGGCTGCTCCCCACGGTCCAGTCCATGTTTTGGGCTGGATATAAAACGCAGCCAGCAGCTGTGTCTGAGGAGTGTGATTATCCTGGAGCTGCTGGCAGGGCTGGGAGTTCTCTGTCCAGGAGGAAAGAGCTCAGCAAGGAGGTGTTGTGTTCCTGGCTACCTGAAGCTGGATTCTCCTGCGGCTGGGCCGACAGCGTGGTGCGAACCTGCACCTACACCTCCCAGGTGACTGAACCTGTGTTGAACTGTTTTGTTTGGCTACGTTTATTTCCGTTGTGTGTGAACTGTCACCAAGAGACTGTTTTTCATTTTGTGTGCAAGTGTGAATAAAACACTGTTTGTTGCACAATCTGGACTCCTGGTTTTGCCTCTAAACTGCACCCGCACCGCTGTCTACCAGAGCGACTCCCCACAGTACCTTCTGTTTTAGGGGGTTGGCTGCAGGTGCTTGCTAAAAAATTATTATTATCGGAAAATCCCTATAAATTATAAATAAGGGACTTTTTGTTCTGTGGTCGTAGTACCAGTGATGAGCCCAACAAAGAAGGGGATAGGTAAATTGCACTGGTGGGAAAACCCAATGCATGCATTGTAATGTCATTTGTCGGTGTAATTTGTCATTGTTGTATTGCCATACGTTTTTTTGTTTGCTTCCTGCATGCTAGATTTATGGATGTGCACCTGCAACTATGAATGTGCTAGTGTAAATTTTCTTGTAGTACATATTGAGGGTAGCTGCCTCTTTTAGATTGAGCACTCCCCGCCCATCTGCCTGGGGCTTCTGAGCAGAGTATAAGGGTACGTTCACACGACGACAATTGTCGCGTGACAAAAAGTCGCGCGACAATTTGGGAACCACTACACTGCAACACTTGTAGCGCGACATTGATGTCACATTAATGTCGCGCGACAATTTTTATAATGGGAGTCTATGGTGGTGTCGCACGTGCAACATGCGACATGTTGCGACTGCGACACAACAGTCGCAAAAAATCCATCCCGGATGGATTTTCTCCGACTGTCGTGTCGCAGTCGCAGCATGTCGCATGTCGCACTGCGACACCATAGACTCCCATTATAAAAATTGTCACGCGACAATAGTGCGACTTTTTGTCGCGCGACAATTGTCGTCGTGTGAACGTACCCTAAATGTAGCTGGTTCCTACACCACCCTAAACATTGTAGGCTTAGGTCAAGCCCGGGAGAGGCAGTTCTGTTAGTGTTAGGGACCCATCTGCAGAAGCCACCTTGGCGCCTGGTAGACACACGTTTGATCAAAAATGTGCGCAAAGAGCTTCTAATTTTTTCATGTTTAGTAGGTATGATACCACTTTAATTCAGAATAATCCCTATTCCCCAGTTTTATTGTTTGTATGTGTGATGTTGTGCTGTCATATGTTTTTTTGTTTGTTTTCTGCATGCTAGCTTTATGGATGTGCACCTGCGACTATGAATGTGCTAGTCTAAATTTTCTTGCAGCAATTTGTCATTGGGACTGTTCAGCTTATTTCTTTATATAATCATCTGTCTAAATGTCCAAACTACAGGGAGAAATGATGGGATCACTGTCAATAATTCTCCCCTCTATATGAAAAGTGGGGAGAATTGTACATATTCACTTGTAGCCTAGTAGACAATAGACTTCAATTAGGTGACTCATGCTCAGGTAGGTGGCGGAATCGTAGCTATTAGCTGGCTTTCCAGAGTATAATTAACACAGCCAGCTAAGAAAAGGCTAAGCAGGGTGGGTCCCTGGCGTGTCTCTGCTTTGTCACGGAACAAAGGCTGTTTTCTTAATCTCTAGCTTAAGTTCTGAAGAAAACCATAAAGGAGCAAGACGATGGCGCTGGGAATACCAGTATATGCCATCACATAACTGGCGATATGACTTATTAACCCCTTAAGATTTTTGGAAATTAAATTACTGCCACAAAGTGCAGTGGATGTGGATTCACTGTGCCAACTTACCAGTTTGACTTTGGGCTAGACCTAAAGGCATTACCCTGGTGGTCCGATGGTATTCACCTTTTACACGGATCTAGTCTTCTCTGCAGGGAAGCCACCATGCCACTTTCTCTTGGAATCCTCCTGGTGTGGTTGACTGCTGACACACAGGAATCAGAGAGACCAGTATGTGGCACAGAAGGAACAGGCAATACCCAGACAGACAGAAGTCAGGGCAGGCGAGTGCAAAGCTGTGGAACAATGGAACAATCCAAAGGTCAGGGCAGGCGGCACAAGATCGGTACAATGAACAGGCAGGCACATGCCACGCCAGACAGCAAACTGTCAGAATCCCAGGTTGAAATTGGTACACAGGCAGACAAACAAATTATAAAACAAATTATAGCTTTTACTAGCTCCAGCAAGCCAGACAAACCGAACAAGCTCTATAGAGACCAGTTCCACAGGCAAGGAAGTGAGGTCATTAGTCAAACAGCTGAGCACAAGATCAGAAAAGGCATTAACCCCTGCAGTCTCTCTAATACACACACAAGAGCAGTGTTGGGCTGGGATGCCTAGGGCCCACCAGTAAAATTCATTCTGGGAGCCCAATGCTTACACAGAGGCAGACAGGAGCAAGACGCTACAAGATGATTGATTATGGAGGTCTCTGCAACAACTTCAAACAGTGGGTCCCAGGGAAGAGAGGATACTGGCTGGCCTGCCTCTATTTCTAGAGGCCAGCTTAACTTTCCGATACGTCTATATTAATAATAAACTGGATAGTCTACACAGTTTTTTTAAATATTGATATCGGTTATTTGACATTCTCTGCTGGTGGACTGGGGGCCAACCTTTCTCAGGGGCCCACCAGGGGATTCCCCTGTTCCCCTGTGAGCCTTTCCGAGCCTGCACAGAAGGAGGCCTTGGAGCATGGGACACAGGAGTCTAGCGGCCAGCCTGGGTCCACCATGGAGAGCAGAATGGTGGCAACCACAGTGCATCACCATAAGGCCTCTTGCAGCCGAACGTGTGCTGGCCGTGCCCGTGCTGCGGACCGCAAATTACACTCCACAATGCACGGGCATTTACCGTGGGCCAGCCGCATGCGGATCGCAGACCAATTCACTTGGGTCCGTGATCCGTCCATTCTGCAAAAAGATGTAACAAGTTCCATATTTTTCTGAAACGGAAGCACATAATGGAACCCCACGGAAGCACTCCGTAGTGCTTCCATTCCATGGTTCTGTTCCGTTCCGCACCCCATCTCCGGATTTGTGGACCTATTCACCGTATGCGGGCTGCAAGACGGCCACGGGGGACACACGGTCGTGTGAAAGAGGCCTAACAGTCAAGTTTATTAAATTATTATCCTGCAGATTTACAACTTTGTTACTCATTTAAGTGGAGGACTTTCTTCCCTTTCTAAGGGTGGGCAGTAGCAGGATGCTAGTTCTTGTTAATACCTTCCTCCCCTGCATAAAAAAATAGACCCTCACATATAGCCCCAGAGCAGGGCTGCCATCAGAAATTTTGGGGCCCCTTATACAGCTCAAGGCCTTATCCCTCCCCCCTGCCGCCGCCCCCACCCTCCGCCGCCCCTTCCCAAACACTGCCTCAGTGGCGGATCCAGAGCCTGGTCTTTGGATGGGCACTTCCCACAGGAATAGGAGATCATGAGGCCCCTGTGTCCCTGTCCACCCTCAGGCCACACCCACACACAGCCCCACCCATATATAGCTCCCATACCTCTTACATCCAGGGACGTCTCCCAGCCCTCCATTATGTAGTTCGCCCGCCACACTGCCCCCCACTGAGTAATTTGCCTCCCCAAGTTAATTTTGCCCCCACACAAGTTAATTTTGCCCCCAGACAGCCCTGCATTATGTAATTTGCCCACACACTGTCCTCCATTATGTAGTTTGCCCCCCACACTGCCCCCCACTGACTAATTTGCCGCCCTCACAAGTTAATTTTGCCCCAGACAGCCCTGCATTATGTAAGTTGCCCCCACTAAGTAATTTGCCCCCACACTAAGTAATTTTGCCCCCACATGGCCCTCCAATATATAGTTTGCCCGCCGCACTGACCCCCACTGAGTAATTCGCCCCACCCCCCAAAAGTTAATTTTACCCCTAGACAGCCCTGCATTATGTAATTTGCCCCCACACTAAGTAATTTTGCCCTCACATGGCCCTTCATGTAGTTTGGCTGCCACACTGACCCCCCACTAAGTAATTTGCCCCCACACAAGTTAATTTTTCCCCCAGACAGCCCTCCATTTTGCCCTCCCCCCCCCCCCCCGTACTTGTGTCACAGATCCCGGCCAGCTCGCTCCCCAGCACCGCCTGGAGGTACCCTTTCCTTAAATCCAGTCTCTGTGCAGCCATCAGGCTTTCCACTGCACGTCCTGTGCAGCCTCAGCCTGTGACCGAGGGAGATCGCTGAGAGCAGGCTGCGCTGCACAGGACGCGCAGTGGAAAGCCTGCCTGCCATCGATCAGCTGAGTGGCGGGCGGGCCAGGGAGGTAAAGGACGGGCCACGGAAGGAGGAGGGGGAGGAGCACTGGGCCCCAGGGCCGTGGGCCACAATTAAAAAAAAAAGGCTTGGGACCGGCCGGGCCCCCCCAGGGTCCGGACCCCTTACTGGGGTATGGGCTGTACCCCCCTGATGGCGACCCTGCCCCAGAGATAGATATGGTGTGCCTTTTTCACTATATAACTATATTGTTTTATTAATTTAGGAGTAGGAATAGATGTATGAGGTTCTTATACACTTCTGTGGGTACCACAATATGGCTACATACAACTCAGAACTGTAAGCCAAACTAACGACAGTCATCTGATTATACTTCATACTCAATCCTAGGAAATGGCCCATTCAAACAAGACAGCTACCATTTAAATTAAATTGAATAAAAGCATTAAAGATGAAAAGTAACCCAAATAAATAAGCTTTATATTTACATTTACATCCTGTCAGAGACCCAGTAAAATCTTATTCACATATCTATGACCATTTTCCGTCCGTGAAAAAACATAATTTTTTTGGACATGTGTGAAAAAACTGAAGGTGAACAATTGGCATTTGAGAGAGAGAGGCCCATTTTGTTATACTGATGATTAGTGTTTAGCAAATCGAAGCCAAACAAAATTTGACTTGCCACAAACCCAAATCTATTATTCCTGAAATGGCAGCAAATAAATAAATACTCACCTCATTCATTTGCTCACGGAGAGGCTGTCCCGACCATCTTGATTAAAGATACAGTGCGAAATCTTGCGTGGGGTGTCGTGTGTCTACAAGCAAGATGGCCACAACAGCCTCTCCACGAGCAAATGGATAAGGTGAATGTGTGTGTTTTTTTAACCAGATTAAGCCTGAAAGGTATTCATTTTAATCTCAGATGCTGCGATCATCGATGAATGCGGCATCTGAGGGGTTCAATGATAGGGGTGGCACGATCACCGTTCCCCGTAATTGCATCCGCTACATACAAAGGAATGCGCTATGTGACAAAGTAATTTGTCACAAATCAAGTTTCTTTGTGAAATTCGGCAAAGCACCTGAATCAAATTTTTCATAACTCTGCTACTAATGATATATCCTCAGATAATTAGGAGGGGACCATCCCATTGAGGTGAATTGGGACAGCAGGAGCTATGAGCATAATAACTTGCTACTGTGCAGCAATGAGGTAAACAGTAAGTAAAACACAGCATCCATATGAGTGCTGCAATATTTTCACAAAGTGGATCAGCAGAGATGCCTTTAAACATGCTTATATAGCACAGCTAGAAACATAGCTAAGCCAGCCTCACATCTGATCTGCGTGCTGTCTATAGACGACACAGGTCTGTATTTCACCTACATGTGAATAAGACCTTAGACGGGCTAATAGTTGGCCATCACGTTGGTGCAGTTTGACTTCCAGTGTATGGTATGGCATGATTCAGACCAGGGACCAACAGAGTACTTTATTACACATGTAATAAAAGACATGACAGTAACATATATGCGGGTTAGGCCATAGTGGTAGAACTACCACAGAACCAAGTGCACCGGCAGACCAGAAGCAAAACCTATGAGGGCAAAGTGCCAGTGAGCTACGTTCTTCACAGTGCCCCTGGTGGTGGGGATGAACTGGGCGGAGAACTCACTGGTTGCACCTCCAGGAAGGTCCCGGTACACTTGGCCACAACCTGCAAAGAACCATGTAGGTGCAAGCACCAGCGGAACAGACAACAGAACTGGAACCCAAGAAAACAAAGGACATGGATCAGACAACAAGACAAACGGGAACCAGCACAGAAGCAGATGCCTGGACGCCAAGCGGAAAGGAAGCATGGCGGTCTCAGGCAGAGCTGCACACAGACTAGAGATACTCCTTCCAGAGAACCCAGGAGCCCTCTCATGAAAGCAGGTCAAACACAGGAACAGAAGCAGTAAGGCACTGCAGGACAGACAAGAAACAAGAAACAGACTAGATCAGAAGCAGTGGACACTGCCAGGCTTGACTTGGAACAGACAGGAACGGAAGCAGTTTAGCACTGCCAGGCTTGACTTGGAACATTCAGGAACGGAAGCAGTTTAGCACTGCCAGGCTATCAAATGCAGAGCACTGCTAGGCTAGACACGGAACATAGTGGATCCAGACAGAGAACAGCTACAGAAGAACAGGCAATGCATGGATAAGGATAACAACATTACCACGGGACAAGTACAGAAAAACAGACAAGGCAATAACATCAATGCTTTACCAGGTGACACCACACAAAAGGGCAGATGAAAATCCCCCTGGGTCAGCAGCAAGGGGCTACACCCAGCAAGGCACAGGACAGAACTGACCCCCTGGGTCAGCAGCAAGGTGCTACTCCCAGCAAGGCCCAAGACAGACTGACCCCCCTGGGTTAACAGCAAGGTGCTACAACCAGCAAGGCAGAAGACAGGCTGACCCCAAGCACTACAGCTCACAAATAGATATAGCTCGATTAACGAGGGCACCTGATAAGCCACACCCAGGCTCAGACCAGGGAATGTTAACCCCATCAGAACCAGGATTAACAAGAAACACAGAACATACAATCACAAGTGAATCCAAACTCAGTTCACACTCAAGACTGCAGCCAGCACGCATCGCAGAACCAGCATGCATGGGAACACCCACAGCCAGTACACAAAGCGCATGCAGCCAGCATGCATGGCACCGATGACAGGAATCACAGATATGCAGACACGGAAGCCACAAACACAGGCCACAGTTCACACACAACACCACAGCCAGCAAGCAGCCCCAAGCTACCAGCATACACAGGTGTCAGCCTGCAGCCAGTATGCGAGAGAGCCTGCAGCCAGCCTACACGGCAACAGTGCCAAGAACTTCACAGAGATGTAGACACGGGGAGTACACAAATTCACAGGCAACAGTTCACACTAGACACTGTAGCCAGCACGCAGCCCCAAACAACCAGCATACACTGGAGATAGCCTGCAGCCAGTACGCAAGAGAGCCTGCAGCTAGCCTACACGGCCACAACTGTCACAATGAACCGCACCATGACAGAGAAGCAACTGAACTGAGAGACTACCCCTGAGAGAAAGAGGACAGATAATTGCAGATGGTTGAGAGTGAATAAAAACGCCATGCTGGACTGAAACATTAAGGTAACCGCACCTTTATAGCAATAGACTTTACCATTTCTGGAAAGGGTAAGACCATCCAGACCATCCAGATCCAAGGGCTGTTCCGCAGACTGGGCATTGCAGAAAGTGTTAATGAGAACAGAATTGCATGCCTGTGGTTATTTGGAAAGATTGCAAAGTGTATTTGGAAAGAGACTTAGGGAGGATTAATACCATCATTGCTACTTCCTAAATAAATACAACCTTTGGGAGAATCCTGCAGCCATTTACCTCAGAACTGTGCCTACTTCTCATGTATGTACTACAACTCTCATCATCTGCTGAGAGAGACTTTATTTATTATAACTAGTGTTGAGCGAACAGTTCGCGCATCGTTCGGGTTCGTATCGAATTTTGGGGTGTCCGGGACCCGGACCCGAACCCGGACATTTTCAAAAAAGTTCGGGTTCGGGTTCGGTGTTCGTCGATTTCTTCCCGCTTTCTGAAGGGCTGCACAGCAGCCAATCAGCTAGCGTCTTACTTCTTGCCCTAAGAAGCCATCACAGCCATGCCTACTAATGGCATGGCTGTGATTGGCCAAGTGCAGCATGTGACCCAGCCTCTATTTAAGCTGGAGTCACGTAGCGCCGCACGTCACACTGCTCTGACTAGTGTAGGGAGAGGATGCAGCTTCTGTGAGGGCGAGATAGGCAGGGAAAAGTCAGCAACAGCACCTAATGAACGGATCGATCTGCAGCTGAGAATCAGTGAACTTCTGCTATTTACTTGATTGCTGGTTTTTGGCTGCACAGAGCGTTTTTCTGTCACTTATTTTCTGGGTTGATCGCGGCCATTTTGTGACTTGTGGTGCTCCAGAACAAGCTGCCACACATCCATCAATGCTTCAATACTATTTTTTTTTGCTATATCCTCCATCAGGGGCTTGGCTGTGCTAATTGTCACCCCTAGAAACTCAGGATAGCAATTTCTATATTTTATTAAGGGGTTAAATACAATTGCCCAAATACCAATCCCCTAAATCTGGTGTTCCAGCTTTGGCTAGACAAGCATAATACTGTCTGCTGTCTGGCAAAGGATAGATTATTTTCTGGGGTGAAATTCAATTGGCAAAATAGCAAAACCATACATCAGTGGTTTCAGCAGTGGCTGGCAAAATATAATAGTGTCCGCCAAAACAGATATTTTGGTTTGGGGTTAAATTCAATTGCCAAAATAGCAATACCATACATCAGTGGTTTCAGCAGTGGCTGGCAAAATATATTAGTGTTTCCTCCAAAACATATATTTTGTTCTGGGGTGAAATTCACTTGCCAAAATAGCAACACCCTAAATCTGGTGTCACAGCTGTGCCTGGCAAACTATATTAGTATCCGCAAAAACATATATTTTCTTCTGGGGTGAAATTCACTTGCCAAAATAGCAACACCCTAAATCTGGTGTCACAGCTGTGCCTGGCAAACTATATTAGTATCCGCAAAAACATATATTTTGTTCTGGGGTTAAATTCACTTGCCAAAATAGCAATCCACTAAATCTGGTGTCACAGCTGAGCCTGGCAAACTATATTATTATCCGCAAAAACATATATTTTGTTCTGGGGTGAAATTCACTTGCCAAAATAGCAATCCACTAAATCTGGTGTCACAGCTGAGCCTGGCAAACTATATTAGTATCCATAAAAACATATATTTTGTTCTGGGGTGAAATTCACTTGCCAAAATAGCAATCCTCTAAATCTGGTGTCACAGCTGAGCCTGGCAAACTATATTAGTATCCGCAAAAACATATATTTTCTTCTGGGGTGAAATTCACTTGCCAAAATAGCAACACCTAAATCTGGTGTCACAGCTGAGCCTGGCAAACTATATTAGTATCCGTAAAAACATATATTTTCTTCTGGGGTGAAATTCACTTGCCAAAATAGCAATCCACTAAATCTGGTGTCACAGCTGAGCCTGGCAAACTATATTATTATCCGCAAAAACATATATTTTGTTCTGGGGTGAAATTCACTTGCCAAAATAGCAATCCACTAAATCTGGTGTCACAGCTGAGCCTGGCAAACTATATTATTATCCATAAAAACATATATTTTGTTCTGGGGTGAAATTCACTTGCCAAAATAGCAATCCTCTAAATCTGGTGTCACAGCTGAGCCTGGCAAACTATATTAGTATCCGCAAAAACATATATTTTCTTCTGGGGTGAAATTCACTTGCCAAAATAGCAATCACCCTAAATCTGGTGTCACAGCTGAGCCTGGCAAACTATATTAGTATCCGTAAAAACATATATTTTGTTCTGGGGTGAAATTCACTTGCCAAAATAGCAATCCTCTAAATCTGGTGTCACAGCTGAGCCTGGCAAACTATATTAGTATCCATAAAAACATATATTTTCTTCTGGGGTGAAATTCACTTGCCAAAATAGCAATCACCCTAAATCTGGTGTCACAGCTGAGCCTGGCAAACTATATTAGTATCCGCAAAAACATATATTTTCTTCTGGGGTGAAATTCACTTGCCAAAATAGCAATCCACTAAATCTGGTGTCACAGCTGAGCCTGGCAAACTATATTAGTATCCATAAAAACATATATTTTGTTCTGGGGTGAAATTCACTTGCCAAAATAGCAATCCACTAAATCTGGTGTCACAGCTGAGCCTGGCAAACTATATTAGTATCCGCAAAAACATATATTTTGTTCTGGGGTGAAATTCACTTGCCAAAATAGCAATCCACTAAATCTGGTGTCACAGCTGAGCCTGGCAAACTATATTATTATCCGCAAAAACATATATTTTGTTCTGGGGTGAAATTCACTTGCCAAAATAGCAATCCACTAAATCTGGTGTCACAGCTGAGCCTGGCAAACTATATTAGTATCCACAAAAACATATATTTTGTTCTGGGGTGAAATTCACTTGCCAAAATAGCAACACCCTAAATCTGGTGTCACAGCTGAGCCTGGCAAACTATATTAGTATCCATAAAAACATATATTTTGTTCTGGGGTGAAATTCACTTGCCAAAATAGCAATCCTCTAAATCTGGTGTCACAGCTGAGCCTGGCAAACTATATTAGTATCCGCAAAAACATATATTTTCTTCTGGGGTGAAATTCACTTGCCAAAATAGCAACACCCTAAATCTGGTGTCACAGCTGAGCCTGGCAAACTATATTAGTATCCGTAAAAACATATATTTTCTTCTGGGGTGAAATTCACTTGCCAAAATAGCAATCCTCTAAATCTGGTGTCACAGCTGAGCCTGGCAAACTATATTAGTATCCATAAAAACATATATTTTCTTCTGGGGTGAAATTCACTTGCCAAAATAGCAACACCTAAATCTGGTGTCACAGCTGAGCCTGGCAAACTATATTAGTATCCGCAAAAACATATATTTTCTTCTGGGGTGAAATTCACTTGCCAAAATAGCAATCCACTAAATCTGGTGTCACAGCTGAGCCTGGCAAACTATATTATTATCCATAAAAACATATATTTTGTTCTGGGGTGAAATTCACTTGCCAAAATAGCAATCCTCTAAATCTGGTGTCACAGCTGAGCCTGGCAAACTATATTAGTATCCGCAAAAACATATATTTTCTTCTGGGGTGAAATTCACTTGCCAAAATAGCAATCCACTAAATCTGGTGTCACAGCTGAGCCTGGCAAACTATATTATTATCCGTAAAAACATATATTTTGTTCTGGGGTGAAATTCACTTGCCAAAATAGCAATCCTCTAAATCTGGTGTCACAGCTGAGCCTGGCAAACTATATTAGTATCCGCAAAAACATATATTTTCTTCTGGGGTGAAATTCACTTGCCAAAATAGCAACACCCTAAATCTGGTGTCACAGCTGAGCCTGGCAAACTATATTAGTATCCGCAAAAACATATATTTTCTTCTGGGGTGAAATTCACTTGCCAAAATAGCAATCCACTAAATCTGGTGTCACAGCTGAGCCTGGCAAACTATATTATTATCCGCAAAAACATATATTTTGTTCTGGGGTGAAATTCACTTGCCAAAATAGCAATCCACTAAATCTGGTGTCACAGCTGAGCCTGGCAAACTATATTAGTATCCGCAAAAACATATATTTTGTTCTGGGGTGAAATTCACTTGCCAAAATAGCAATCCACTAAATCTGGTGTCACAGCTGAGCCTGGCAAACTATATTAGTATCCGCAAAAACATATATTTTCTTCTGGGGTGAAATTCACTTGCCAAAATAGCAATCACCCTAAATCTGGTGTCACAGCTGAGCCTGGCAAACTATATTAGTATCCGCAAAAACATATATTTTGTTCTGGGGTGAAATTCACTTGCCAAAATAGCAATCCTCTAAATCTGGTGTCACAGCTGAGCCTGGCAAACTATATTAGTATCCGCAAAAACATATATTTTGTTCTGGGGTGAAATTCACTTGCCAAAATAGCAATCACCCTAAATCTGGTGTCACAGCTGAGCCTGGCAAACTATATTAGTATCCACAAAAACATATATTTTCTTCTGGGGTGAAATTCACTTGCCAAAATAGCAATCCACTAAATCTGGTGTCACAGCTGAGCCTGGCAAACTATATTAGTATCCGCAAAAACATATATTTTGTTCTGGGGTGAAATTCACTTGCCAAAATAGCAATCCACTAAATCTGGTGTCACAGCTGAGCCTGGCAAACTATATTATTATCCGCAAAAACATATATTTTGTTCTGGGGTGAAATTCACTTGCCAAAATAGCAATCCACTAAATCTGGTGTCACAGCTGAGCCTGGCAAACTATATTATTATCCGCAAAAACATATATTTTGTTCTGGGGTGAAATTCACTTGCCAAAATAGCAATCCTCTAAATCTGGTGTCACAGCTGAGCCTGGCAAACTATATTAGTATCCATAAAAACATATATTTTGTTCTGGGGTGAAATTCACTTGCCAAAATAGCAATCCACTAAATCTGGTGTCACAGCTGAGCCTGGCAAACTATATTATTATCCATAAAAACATATATTTTGTTCTGGGGTGAAATTCACTTGCCAAAATAGCAATCCTCTAAATCTGGTGTCACAGCTGAGCCTGGCAAACTATATTAGTATCCGCAAAAACATATATTTTCTTCTGGGGTGAAATTCACTTGCCAAAATAGCAACACCCTAAATCTGGTGTCACAGCTGAGCCTGGCAAACTATATTAGTATCCGCAAAAACATATATTTTCTTCTGGGGTGAAATTCACTTGCCAAAATAGCAACACCCTAAATCTGGTGTCACAGCTGAGCCTGGCAAACTATATTAGTATCCGTAAAAACATATATTTTGTTCTGGGGTGAAATTCACTTGCCAAAATAGCAATCCTCTAAATCTGGTGTCACAGCTGAGCCTGGCAAACTATATTAGTATCCGCAAAAACATATATTTTGTTCTGGGGTGAAATTCACTTGCCAAAATAGCAATCCACTAAATCTGGTGTCACAGCTGAGCCTGGCAAACTATATTATTATCCGCAAAAACATATATTTTGTTCTGGGGTGAAATTCACTTGCCAAAATAGCAACACCCTAAATCTGGTGTCACAGCTGAGCCTGGCAAACTATATTAGTATCCACTAAAAACATATATTTTCTTCTGGGGTGAAATTCACTTGCCAAAATAGCAACACCCTAAATCTGGTGTCACAGCTGAGCCTGGCAAACTATATTAGTATCCGCAAAAACATATATTTTGTTCTGGGGTGAAATTCACTTGCCAAAATAGCAACACCCTAAATCTGGTGTCACAGCTGTGCCTGGCAAACTATATTAGTATCCATAAAAACATATATTTTCTTCTGGGGTGAAATTCACTTGCCAATATAGCAACCCCTAAATCTGGTGTCACAGCTGAGCCTGTCAAACTATAATAGTATCCGCAAAAACATATATTTTGTTCTGGGGTGAAATTCACTTGCCAAAATAGCAATCCACTAAATCTGGTGTCACAGCTGAGCCTGGCAAACTATATTAGTATCCGCAAAAACATATATTTTCTTCTGGGGTGAAATTCACTTGCCAAAATAGCAATACCCTAAATCTGGTGTCACAGCTGTTGCAGGCCCATTGTAAATCTGTCCATAAAGGATACCTTTCATCCAGGGCCTAAATACTTGCCCTAAAGAGATATTCCCCTAAATCAGTGGTTACTGCTGTGCCTGGATTAGTGTAATAAGCTACATAAACAAATAGGCAGATAGTGGTAGGTGCCTGTAAAAAGGCCTGAATTTGAAATCAATACATTGGGCCAAATATTTTTTCCTTATTGTGGTGCTTGGTGAGCGGTAACAATGAGGAAAACATCTAGTAAGGGACGCGGACGCGATCGTGGTGGTGTTAGTGTACCCTCTGGTGCTGGGAGAGGACGTGGCCATTCTGCCACAGCCACACGTCCTAGTGAACCAACTACCTCAAGTTCCAGTACCCGCCAGAATTTACAGCGATATTTGGTGGGGCCCAATGCCGTTCTAAGGATGGTAAGGCCTGAGCAGGTACAGGCGCTAGTCAATTGGGTGGCCGACAGTGGATCCAGCACGTTCACAACATTATCTCCCACCCAGTCTTCTGCAGAAAGCGCACAGGTGGCACCTGAAAACCAAGCCCATCAGTCTGTCACATCACCCCCATGCATATCAGGAAACTGTCTGAGCCTCAAGTTATGCAGCAGTCTCTTATGCTGTTTGAAGACTCTGCTGGCAGGGTTTCCCAAGGGAATCCACCTAGCCCTTCCCCTGTGGTGGAAGACATAGAATGCACTGATGCACAACCTCTGATGTTTACTGATGATGAGGACATGGGAATACCACCTCATCGGAGTCCGCACGTCTCTGATGATGACGAAACACAGGTGCCAACTGCTGCGTCTTTCTGCAGTGTGCAGACCGAACAGGAGGACAGGGAGGAAGACTGTGTGGAAGGCGATGCAGGGGACGATGAGGTCCTAGACCCCACATGGAATGAAGGTCGTGCCACTGACTTTCATAGTTCAGAGGAAGAGGCAGTGGTGAGACCGAGCCAACAGCGTAGCAAAGAGGGAGCAGGGGGCAAAAGCAGAACAGCCGCCGCCAAGAGAGTTCGCCTGATACAGGCCACCGCCACCAGGGACCGAGCACCCCAAAGGCAGCTTCAAGGAGTTCCCTGGCATGGCACTTCTTTAAACAATGTGCTGACGACAAGACCCGAGTGGTTTGCACGCTGTGCCATCAGATCCTGAAGCGAGGCATTAACGTTCTGAACCTTAGCACAACCTGCATGACCAGGCATCTACATGCAAAGCATGAACTGCAGTGGAGTAAACACCTTAAAAGCAAGGAACTCACTCAGGCTCCCCTGCTCCCTCTTCTGCTGCTGCCTCGGCCTCTTCCTCCGCCTCGGGAGGAATGTTGGCACCTGCCGCCCACCAAACAGAGGATGTGCCAGCGACACCACCACCTGCGTCACCAAGCATCTCCACCATGTCACACGGCAGCGTTCAGCTCTCCATCTCACAAACCTTGGAGAGAAAGCGTAAATTCCCACCTAGCCACCCTCGAGCCCTGGGCCTGAATGCCAGCATTTCTAAACTACTGGCCTTTGAAATGCTGTCATTCAGGCTGAGTGGACACAGAACAGCTTCAAACAGCTGATGTCCATGGCTGTCCCACAGTATGTTGTCCCCAGCCGCCACTACTTCTCCAAGACAGCCGTGCCTTCCCTGCACATGCAAGTGTCCGATAAAATCAAGTGTGCACTGCGCAACGCCATTTGTGGCAAGGTCCACCTAACCACAGATACGTGGACCAGTAAGCACGGCCAGGGACGCTATATCTCCCTAACTGCACACTGGGTAAATGTAGTGGCGGCTGGGCCCCAGGCGGAGAGTTCCTTGGCGCACGTCCTTCCGCCGCCAAGGATCACAGAGGCATCATTGTTTGCCTCCTGTAGCCTCCTCCTCCTACTCGGCTTCCTCCTCCTCTGCTTCCACCAGCTCATCCAGTCAGCCACACACCTTCACCACCAACTTCAGCACAGCCCGGGGTAAGCGTCAGCAGGCCATTCTGAAACTCATATGTTTGGGGGACAGGCCCCACACCGCGCAGGAGTTGTGGCGGGGTATTGAACAACAGACCGACCAGTGGTTGCTGCCGGTGGGCCTCAAGCCCGGCCTGGTGGTGTGCGATAATGGGCGAAATCTCGTCGCAGCTCTGGGACTAGCCGGTTTGGCGCACATCCCTTGCCTGGCGCATGTGCTGAATTTGGTGGTGCAGAAGTTCATTCACAACTACCCCAACATGTCAGAGCTGCTGCATAAAGTGAGGGCCGTCTGTGCGCGATTCCGGCGTTCACATCCTGCCGCTGCTCGCCTGTCTGCGCTACAGCGTAACCCGGCCTTCCGCTCACCGCCTCATATGCGGCGTGCCCACCAGGTGGAACTCCACCTTGCACATGCTGGAGAGACTGTGCGAGCAGCAGCAGGCCATAGTGGAGTTTCAGCTGCAGCACGCACGCGTCAGTCGCACTGCGGAACAGCACCACTTCACCACCAATGATTGGGCCTCCATGCGAGACCTGTGTGCCCTGTTGCGCTGTTTGAGTACTCCACCAACATGGCCAGTGGCGATGACACCGTTATCAGCGTTACAATACCACTTCTATGTCTCCTTGAGAAAACGCTTAGGGCGATGATGGAAGAGGAGGTGGCCCAGGAGGAGGAGGAGGAGGAGGAGGAGGATGAGGGTCATTTTAGCACTTTCAGGCCAGTCTGTTAGAAGTGGCTCAGAGGGAGGTTTTGCAACAGCAGAGGCCAGGTACAAATGTGGCCAGCCAGGGCCCACTACTGGAGGACGAGGAGGATGAGGAGGAGGTGGAGGAGGATGAGGATGAAGCAGGTTCACAGCGGGGTGGCACCCGACACAGCTCAGGCCCATCACTGGTGCGTGGCTGGGGGATACGGAGGACGATGGCGATACGCCTCCCACAGAGGACAGCTTGTCCTTACCTCTGGGAGCCTGGCACACATGAGCGACTACATGCTGCAGTGCCTGCGCAACGACAGCAGAGTTGCCCACATTTTAACGTGTGCGGACTACTGGGTTGCCACCCTGCTGGATCCCGATACAAAGACAATGTGCCCACCTTACTTCCTGCACTGGAGCGTGATAGGAAGATGCGCGAGTTCAAGCGCACGCTGGTAGAGGCGCTCCTGAGAGCATTCCCAAATGTCACAGGGAACAGGTGGAAGCCCAAGGCGAAGGCAGAAGAGGAGCAAGAGGTCGCCAACGCAGCAGTGTCACGGCCAGCTCTTCTGAGGGCAGGGTTAGCATGGCAGAAATGTGGAAAAGTTTTGTCTCCACGCCACAGCTAACTGCACAACCACCTGATACGGAACGTGTTAGCAGGAGGCAGCATTTCACTAACATGGTTGAACAGTACGTCTGCACACCCCTCCACGTACTGACTGATGGTTCGGCCCCATTCAACTTCTGGGTCTCCAAATTGTCCACGTGGCCAGAGTTAGCATTTTATGCCTTGGAGGTGCTGGCCTGCCCGGCGGCCAGCGTTTTGTCTGAACGTGTATTCAGCACGGCAGGGGCGTCATTACTGACAAACGCAGCCGCCTGTCCACAGCCAACGTGGACAAGCTGACGTTCATAAAAATGAACCAGGCATGGATCCCACAGGACCTGTGCCTCCCTTGTGCAGAATAGACATTTCCCTCCCCATCAACCATGTATTCTTGTACTCTGGGGCACTTCTTTATTGAATCCTCATTTTTTTACTTTACCATGATCTTGCGGTGCAACCCAAAGTTGAATGAACCTCTCCTCTGTCTGGGTGCTGGTCCAAAATACATGAGAGTGACATTCTCCGTTGGTGGTTGATATGACGCATGATTCCTTGCTGTGGGACCTCTCTCCTCTGTCTGGGTGCTGGTCCAAAATACATGAGAGTGACATTCTCCGTTGGTGGTTGATATGACGCATGATTCCTTGCTGTGGGACCTCTCTCCTCTGTCTGTGTGCTGGGCCTAAATAAATGAGAGTGACATTCTCCGGTGGTGGGTGATATGACGCATGATTCCATGCTGTGGGACCTGTATCCTCTGTCTGGGTGCTGGTCCAAAATACATGAGTGGCCTTCTCCGGTGGTGGGTGATATGACGCATGATTCCATGCTGTGGGACCTGTATCCTCTGTCTGGGTGCTGGTCCAAAATACATGAGAGTGGCCTTCTCCGGTGGTGGGTGATATGACGCATGATTCCATGCTGTGGGACCTGTATCCTCTGTCTGGGTGCTGGTCCAAAATACATGAGAGTGGCCTTCTCCGGTGGTGGGTGATATGACGCATGATTCCATGCTGTGGGACCTGTATCCTCTGTCTGGGTGCTGGTCCAAAATACATGAGAGTGACATTCTCCGGTGCAGGGTGATATGACGCATGATTCCTTGCTGTGGGACCTGTATCCTCTGTCTGGGTGCAGGGTCCAGAGTCTCTCAAAGTGGCCTTCTTGTGGTGGGTGATGTGAAGCTGATGTTTGTGCCATCTGACATGGTTGCCGGGGTCCCATTAAATGGTGTCCTACTCCTGTGGTGGGTGATCTAAATGCCTGATTCTCTGCTGTGAAAACCCCTCTCCTCCGCCTGGGTGCAGGGGTCAAAGTCTCTCAAAGTGGCCTTCTCTTGTGCTGGGTGATGTGAAGCTGATATTTGTGCCATCTGACATGGTTGCCGGGGTCCCATTAAATGGTGTCCTACTCCTGTGGTGGGTGATCTAAATACATGATTCTCTGCTGTGAAAACCTCTCTCCTCCGTCTGGGTGCAGGGTCAAAGTCTCTCAAAGTGGCCTTCTCTTGTGCTGGGTGATGTGAAGCTGATGTTTGTGCCATCTGACATGGTTGCCGGGGTCCCATTAAATGGTGTCCTACTCCTGTGGTGGGTGATCTAAATGCCTGATTCTCTGCTGTGAAAACCCCTCTCCTCCGCCTGGGTGCAGGGGTCAAAGTCTCTCAAAGTGGCCTTCTCTTGTGCTGGGTGATGTGAAGCTGATGTTTGTGCCATCTGACATGGTTGCCGGGGTCCCATTAAATGGTGTCCTACTCCTGTGGTGGGTGATCTAAATGCCTGATTCTCTGCTGTGAAAACCCCTCTCCTCTGTCTGGGTGCTGGTCCCAAATAAATGAGAGTGGCCTTCTCCGGTGGTGGTTGATATGACGCATGATTCCTTGATGTGGGACCTGTATCCTCTGTCTGGGTGCTGGTCCAAAATAAATGAGTGGCCTTCTCCGGTGGGGGTTGATATGACGCCTTATTCCTTGCTGTGGGACCTCTCTCCTCTGTCTGGGTGCTGGTCCAAAATACATGAGAGTGGCCTTCTCCGGTGGTGGTTGATATGACGCATGATTCCTTGATGTGGGACCTGTATCCTCTGTCTGGGTGCTGGTCCAAAATAAATGAAGTGGCCTTCTCCGGTGGTGGTTGATATGACTCATGATTCCTTGATGTGGGACCTCTCTCCTCTGTCTGGGTGCTGGTCCAAAATACATGAGAGTGGCCTTCTCCGGTGGTGGGTGATATGACGCATGATTCCATGCTGTGGGACCTGTATCCTCTGTCTGGGTGCTGGTCCAAAATACATGAGTGACATTCTCCGGTGCAGGGTGATATGACGCATGATTCCTTGCTGTGGGACCTGTATCCTCTGTCTGGGTGCTGGTCCAAAATACATGAGTGACATTCTCCGGTGCAGGGTGATATGACGCATGATTCCTTGCTGTGGGACCTCTCTTCAATTGATATTGGTTAATTTTTATTTATTTTATTTAATTTTAATTCATTTCCCTATCCACATTTTTTTGCAGGGGATTTTTCTACACTTTGCTGCCTTTGGCAGCCCTCTAGCCCTTTCCTGGACTATTTTACAGCCTTTTTTGTGCCTAAAAGTTCGGGTCCCCATTGACTTCAATGGGGTTCGGGTTCGGGATAAAGTTCGGATCGAGTTCGAATCCCGAACCCGAACATTTCCTGGAAGTTCGGCCGAACTTCTCGAACCCGAACATCCAGGTGTTCGCTCATCTCTAATTATAACCAAATGGCCTAGCCATTGACTACAGTGTTCATCTGCTTGCCCCTTCATCTGCCCTCCTGCCTTATACCCACCTACCTAACATCAAGGACACCCCAGCCACAACCCAGGCAGGAGCAACCAAAAGTCCAGGGTGTGCCCCAAGGGAAGAAAAGGTCTACCCTCCTAACACTGTGCATGTGGCCCAGAGAGTGCTAGAGGGAGTGGCTACTATGAGGACTACAACCACCCTCTTTGCCACCCCAACTGCTCCCATCCTCCTCAGCTCCAGCAGCACCACACCTTCCCTGTGGGCCTGGCACTGCATCTGCAAATGCATTTTGTGTGGCTCCTACTGATGTATATACCACTGATACATTTCTCTATATTTTATTCAGTATTTTAGCTATTTGTGAGCATGCACCAAAGTCAAGTGCCTCATATTTAAATTAACAATATGATATACCTTAATTAGATGGTGGGCCTGTAATGTACTCTGATCATGAGTCAGCCTGTCCCATTTCATGCTAGACCTACTTCTATTCTGTATATAAAATTGATCATTTGCTTGAATTAACACAATTAACCTGGATTTAATGAATTACATGATGCAAAGTAATCCCCTTCTATTGTTGAAAGAGCACTTCCCCTAAAATAAAATAAAAATCTAGAATTATTTAGAAATGCCCTGAACTGTTTTTTGGCTATCTGCCTTATGTACCCCGAATTGCATATAGACCTGCACTGAAGTGTAAAGCTGCTTTGACACATACTCATTAGACATTTCTTTTGGGTCCAATAAGTCGCATGAACTGGTCATCAGATTCGATTTGAGACCGAATAAATTCAACCAAATTAAAAGTGGCTTGATTGTCCGAAATGACACTCTGAGGTCTTCTAGGACTGTATCCAACCCTTTTCAAAATGTCAGTAGAAAATGTTGGTAATGTCAAAGCGACAGTGACATATATGGCTATGGGTAAATGTATGGTAGCCGGCCTTTTATTTGTTTATAAAGTTTAAAAAAATAGTCCAAAAATCATCTCTTCTGGGGAACAGCAATAGGTCTGGTACTATGTTAAAGGGAGTCCATATTTGGACATTATAGACCGCTTACATAGTGTTCTGGCATAACTTTAGAAGAATCAAATGGTACCTTTGTTGCGTTCTTCTGTGGTTCACCTGTGGCAATAACGTACTTTTATTGATATGTAAATGAGGGCTGGCAAGAGCCCAGGGGTGGCGTTAACTTCTTTGGAGCCCAGGCGGCTCATCCCTTTTTTGTTAATATCCCCACCCCAGCCTATGCCTCTGCCTCTGCCCACCCTTCTCTTCCCTTGCGTCCTCCTCCTCTCCCCGTGAAATCCTGCATCTGCGCTTTGCCTCACTTGGCCGGGGTATGCGCACTGCGATGCCCACTGTGGGCACGGCATTGCTGTAGCTACTGCGAGGCAAAGTGCAGGAGCAGGATTTCACGGGGAGAGGAGAAGGACGCAAGGGAAGAGAAAGGTGGGCAGAGGCAAAGGCTGGAGGGGGATATTAACAAAAGAGGATGAGCAGCCTTGGCTCCAAAGAAGTTAACACCGCCCCTGGGCTCCCTTTAACCCCCTCAGCCCCCCTAGCTTAAACACCCTTAATGACCAGGCCACTTTTTACAATTCTGCACTACGCTACTTTCAATGTTTACTGCTCGGTCATACAACTTACCACCCAAATTAATTTTACCTCCTTTTCTTCTCACTAATAGAGCTTTCATTTGGTGGTTTTTCATTGTTGCTGACATTTAATTTTTTTTTGCTATTAATAAAAATTTAACGACATTTTTGCCCAAAAATGACATTTTTCCCTTTCTGTTGGAAATTTTTTCAAATAAAACTATATTTCTATATACATTTTCTCTAAATGTATTGTTCTACATGTCTTTGATAAAAAAAAATGCAATAAGTGTATATTTATTGGTTTGGGTAAAAGTTACAGCGTTTACAAACTATGGTGCAAAAAAGTGAATTTCGGCATTTTGAAGCGGCTCTGACTTTCTGAGCACCTGTCATGTTTCTTGAGGTGCTAGAATGCCAGGATAATATAAATACCCCCCAAATGACACCATTTTAGAAAGAAGACACCCCAAAGTATTCGCGGAGGGGCATGGTGAGTTCATGTATGATTTCATTTTTTTTACAAGTTAGCGGAAAATGACACTTTCTGAGGAAAAAAAATAATAATAAAGTTTCCATTTCTGCTAACTTCTGACAAAAAAAATAAAAAATCTCCCACGGACTCAATATGCCCCTCAGTGAATACCTTAGGGTGTCTACTTTCCGAAATGGGGTCATTTGTGGGGTGTGTTTACTGTCCTGGCATTTTGGGCGGGGCTAAATTGTGAGCAGCCCTGTAAAGCCTAAAGGTCCTCGTTAGACTTTACGCCCCTTTACGCACCTAGGCTGCAAAGTAGACACCCCAAGGTATTCCATAAGGGGTATGGTGAGTTCATGTAAAAAAAAAATCAATTTCCGCTAACTTGTGCCAAAAAAAAAAATCTTCTATGAACTTGCCATGCCCCTCACGGAATACCCTGGGGTGTTTTCTTTCTAAAATGGAGTCACTTGTGGGGTATTTATACTGCCCTGGCATTTTAGGGGCCCCTAACTAGTGAGAAGAAGTCTGGAATCCAAATGCTTAAAAATGCCCTGTGAAATCCTAAAGATACTCATTGGAATTAGGGCCCCTTTGCGCATCTTGGCTGCAAAAAAGTGTCACTCATGTGGTATCGCCGTACTCAGGAGAAGTAGGGCAATGTGTATTTTTATATATACCCATACTGTGTGTGAGAAATATCTCTGTAAAAAAAACAGAAAAAAACAATTTCCGCTAACTTGTGCAAAAAAAAAATCTTCTATGAACTCGCCATGCCCCTCACGGAATACCTTGGGGTGTCTACTTTCTAAAATGGGGTCACATGTGAGGTGTTTGTACTGCCCTGGCATTTGAGGGTCTCCGCAATCATTACACGTATGGCCAGCATTAGGAGTTTCTGCTATTCTCCTCTGGGCTGAAAGAAAAAATGAATGGCACATATTTCTTCATTCGCATCGATCAATGTGGATGAAAAAATCTCTGCCAAAAAATATGCAAAAAAAAAAAAAAAAGAGAGGGGAAAGGACATAGGAGTGCTTGCGAACCCATTCAGTGTGAATAGAGACAGCGGTGGTGCGGAGAGCACACTATGTGCTCTCCGCATCAGCATTTGCGGAGGCGCGGCCGCGAACTTCCGGGTTTTTGCCCCGAATCATTCAGCCGCAGCTCCGCAAAATATAGAACATGTCCTATTCTTGTCCGCAATTGCGGACAAGAAAATGCATTTTCTATATAGTTCTGGCAATGTACGGATCCGCAAAATGCGGAAAGCACATTGCCGGTGTCCGTGCTTTGCGGATCCGCAGATCCGTGGATCCGCAAAACACATACGGACGTCTGAATGAGCCTTACAGGGGGTGATTAGTGACGGGGTGACAGGGGTTGATCAGGGGGGTGACATGGGGTGATCAGGGGTTAATCAGTGACGGGGGGGTGGGGGGGTCTGTGTGGTGATTGGTGCACTTACATATGTTTCTTCTGGTGGTCCCAAGCAAAATGGACCACCAGAGGAGCAGGCAGCAGACATATCAGACGCTGTTAACAAAACAGCGTCTGATATGCAAATTTTTTAACTACTACAACCTGCCAACGCACGATCAGCGCTGGCAGGCTGTAGCTTAAGTTCCTCCCGATGTGTTACTGTGAGCGCGCGCACACCCGCTCACAGCAAATCTTGCCTCTCGCGAGATGACGCGCCGACACGTCAAGGAGGAACATCCCGGCCGCCCGCAGGACGCATCCCTGCGTTAGGAGGTCGGGATGTGGTTAAAGAACAGACAGACTCCATTTAAAGAAAAAAAAACTGTACAATATACAGCAACTGTGACGCAGACCAATATGTTAAGTATGGTGGTCTGTGCTCAACTACATTTTTTTAAGAATGTTATATTTTTTAGGCCTTATTCACACGTCCGTATATGTCCGCATGTATTCCGCAATTCATTGACTGTGAATGGGGCACGAAATGATGCGGAGAGCACACACTGTGCTCTCCGCATCAGTTTTTGCGGAGCGCGCCGCCGATCTTACGGCCGCAGCTCCGCAAAAAAGTAGAGCATGTCCTATTCTTGCCCGCAATTGCGAACAAGAATAGACATTTCTATGGGGCTGCCGGCCGGGTGTGTTTATGGATCCGCAATTTGCGGATCCATAAACATTACAGACGTGTGAATAACGCCTTAGTGGTCAGTTGAACAGAGTCCAGTACAATACTTGCCAAATGCGACGCAGCATACAGGCTATATATTATAAGCACCATGATAAACATTGTAAAAAGAATTTGGATCTATTATTGAATTATGTGATGTACATTGGGGCGACACAAATTAATAAAAATTGAGAGGTATTGACTGTAGCTTTAACCCTAAGTTCACACCTGAGTGTTTTACAGCGCGTTCAAACGTGCTGTAAAACGCTCAACACATGAAGACCAATGCTTTCCTATGGCCCTGGTTCTCACTTGAGCGTTTTACAGCGCGTTTGAACGCGCTGTAAAACGCCCGACGCATAATCAAGTACTTGAGCTTTTTTTGGGGCGTTTGTCGCGCGTTTTGTGATTGACACCACAGTAGTCAATCACAAAAACGCGCGTACGAATGCCTATTTGCAAAAACGCGCTGAAATACGCGCGACAAAAACGCGTAAAACGCGCGTTTCAAGAACGCTCAGGTCTGAGCCCAGGGTAAATGCTGCTGCAGCATTCATTGAAATTGGCTGTCAGCTTGACCGAGTTACACAATGACACACTAAGGCCCCTTGCAGACGAGCGTGAGCGGATTAGGTCTGATGCGCGATTTCGCAAGCAAGTACCTTCAGTTTTGTGTGCGATTGAGTTCAGTTGTTATTGCGCGGGTGCAATGCGATTTATTGTGTTCTGCATGCTCGTGATAAAAAAACTGAATGTTTACAAACAACATCTCTTAGCAACCATCAATGAAAATCGCATACGCACTTGCTTGCGGATGCAATGTGATTTTCACGCAGGGCCATCGTTGCGTGAAAATCGCAGAATATAGAACATGCTGATTTTCATGCAACGCAAAAGTGATGTGTGAAAAACATCGCTCATGTACACAGCCCTATTGAAATGAATGGGTCCGGATTCCGTGCGGGCACAATGCGTTCACCTCACGCATTGCACCCACGCGGAATACTCACTCGTGTGAAAGGGACCTAAGGGTTCTAGCACACAAATGCAGATTTCAAAACAAGAAAATCCGCAACAGATCTGCAACAAAAACTGCATGTGTTATTTGCAGTTTTTGGTGCGGATCTGATGAGCTTTTGCTGAAGATATCACCCTTCAATTGAAAAAGGTGAAATCCGCATCAAAAATTGCAGAAACAATTGACAGACATGCTGCAGATTTCTAAATCTGCACATCAGGTCAATTTTTGCACAGAATTAAAAAGCAAAATATACATGAGATTTGTCTAATCTCATACACTTTAGGCCTCATGCACACGACCGTTGGTGTTTTGCAGTCCGCAAAGCGCGGATTCGCAAAACACGGAAGCTGCTCCGCGTCCGTTCCGCAATTTGTGGAATGGAACGCGGCCCATTGTAGAAATGCCTATTCTTGTCCGCAAAATGGACAAGAATAGGACACGCTTTATTTTTTTTCCGGGGGCACGGAATGGAGCAACGGATGCGGACAGCACACGGAGTGCTGTCCGCATCTTTTGCGGCCCCATTGATGCGAATGGGTCCGAGCCCGAGCCGAAAAATATGAGGCTCGGACGCGGACCACAACAACGGTCGTGTCACGAGGCCTTACTGGCATTTGTAACTCTCGTCTTAGTATATCTGTCCCATAGTTTGTTAAAATTGGTGCATCTTTAAACCTTACACTTTGGTCTAGAAATGCTACTCCAGTTTTTTACACCACCCCTTACTGGAGAAAGCTTGAGATTTTTTTTCTTCGACTATTTAAAACATCTCAGTGATAAATCAAGAGTGAAACTAATTAACAAAGCTAACCACAACCACTTTCCCACACCCTTTTTAAAACTGAAGTCAAAAAGTTTTTGTGCAAGTTAGGCTACATGCACATGAACGTATTTTGTTTCCGTGTCCGTTACGTTTTTTTACGGATAGGATGCGGACCCATTCATTTCGCAAAAAATGCTGACAGCACACCATGTACTATCTGCATCCGTATGTCCGTTCCGTGGCCCCACAAAAAAAAAAAAAAGCATGTCCTGTTCTTGTCCGTCTTGCGGACAAGGATAGGCATTATTACAATGGATCCGGGGATGCCATACGGAACGTCATCCGTTTTTTTTGCAGATCCGCAATTTGCGGACCGCAAAACACATACGGTCGTGTGCATGTAGCCTTAGCCGAACAATCACAAGAGCCCCATTTTGTGACTTTTTGAAGCTAGAATTCTGGAGTGCAGGGTGTAATAAATTCCCCATACAGTTTGTAATGCATTTTATATTTTGCCCAGTACTATCACATAATACCTGGATGCAGTATTTTTGGCCACAAAAATAAATAAATGTGAAAAAACAGAATTAAACCCCTAAGGCCCCTTTCACACGGGCGAGTTTTCCGTGCGGATGCAATGTGTGAGGAGGACGCATTGCACCCGCACGGAATCCGGACCCATTCATTTCTATGGGCTTGTGCACATGAGCAGTGTTTTTTACGCATCACTTCTGAGTTGCGTGAAAATCGCAGCATGCCCTATATTGTGCGTTTTTCAGGCCCCATAGAAGTGAATGGGGCTGCGGGAAAATCGCAAGCATCCGCAAGCAAGTGCGGATGCAGTGCGATTTTCCCGCATGGTTGCTTAGCAAAGGGACCAGATCCTTATTATTTTCCCTTATAACATGGTTATAAGGGAAAATAATAGCATTCTTAATAAAGAATGCTGTGTAAAATGAGGATGAAGGGGAACGCGCTGAAAAACGCTTAGGTGTGTACCTAGGGTAAGAGAGTGACTGGAGAACGAGCTGTCAGACAGTCAGTCTGCCAGGTTTAGCAAAGAATGGCATTCTGCAGCTGCTATACACTGTAAAACATAGATGCTGCAGAAGCCAAACTGTGAAAGTTATTTAAAGCCTACTAAAATTTCGTTTTTGCCCAAAAATTCATTGAAATCAAATAAAAATTGATTGATACTTCAATTTCTTTTCTGCAACAGCCAGAAAGTATATTATGATGATTTGCAGTAGCTGGGGTAGTTTATGAACACTTAATAGATGATCTTTATGAGGACATGATGAGCTTTGTAATATTAGGGGAAATCAGTGATTCATATAGAGTCCAAGGCCCTGATTTATCATAATTTCACTCCAGAATTCTGGCATCCAAAAGTTGTAAAATAGGGTTTTTGCTACTTTTTTGCACTGGTTCGTGCAAAATTTAAGTGCTTGCGGACAAATTTACAACTTTTTACATGCATTTACTCAAAATGTTGCAACTTTTTGCATTTTACACCACTCACTCCAGTTTTGTAATGTGTCTGGGAAAGTGGGCGTGGTGAGCTATGTTAATGAGTTTCACTCCAGATTTCTCATTGCGACTTTTTTTAAATCACACCAGGAGGAGGGTGGAGTAGGAAAACTGAAGTAGCTTCTCTAGACAGAAGAGTTAGGTTTCAGACATTGATGACATTTGGGACATTGTGACATTTAATAAATGTGGCACAAAGTACATCAACACAGACTCAAGCAAAACTGACTTCATGATAAATTTACCCCCAAGTGTCTTTTTGTGTAACATGTAACATCATTTAACCTCATTAGGATGTAGGCTATTCTGACCTTCAGGACACTCCCTATTTTCACTTTTAATTCACCACATCAGAGAATTTGTGTATGTAATGGAATTAAATGTTGGTATGTATAATATAAATATTCTGCTATTGTTCTTTAGGCATTTTAACTGAAATGTAACAGATTACATTTTATGGGTGGTGGACATCTAATATTTAACTTTGTTAAATAGAAACATTTTACATAATTGGGGGGAATTTATTATGAGGAGAATATTTGAAGTCAGTTTTTCTTGAGTCTGCATTGGAGTACTTTGTGCCACATTTATCAAATGTCACAGGTTGTTTGATAAATGTGGCTTGTCCTTTATATGCGAAGATTTTATATCATTGGTCTTCAACCTATGGTTCTTCTGCTAAGGCTAGGTTCAGACGACGACAATTGTCGCGTGACATTTTGTCGCACTATTGTCGCGCGACAATTTTTATAATGGAGTCTATGGTTTCGCATTGCGACATGCGACATGCTGCGACTGCGACGCGACAGTCGCAAAAAATCCATTCAAGATGGGTTTTTCTGCGACTGTCACGTCGCAGTCGCAGCATGTCGCAATGCGACACCATAGACTCCCATTATAAAAATTGTCGCGCGACAAATGTTGCAGTGAAGTTGTGCCCTATTTGTCGCGCGACTTTTTGTCGTGTGACAGTTGTCGTCGTCTGAACCTAGCCTAAAACCGCATGCCTTAGCAAGTCAAAGCAGCCAGAGAGGATTAGGTTGGAACCACCAATGTTAAAGTCTATGGCCTATGCATATAAAATACAATATGCAGTACACGCATACAGTATACAGTGGGGTTATCTCAGGAGAGCCACAGGGGCCTCCAAAAGCATTTGATCCCATAGGAAAAATAATGTTATTTTTTTGTCAGATCCATATAGACTGTTCCATTGGATGCTATCTTAGCGCTCATGCACATGACCGTATCTATTTTGTGGTCTGCACATCACAACCCATACTTAAATGGGTCCATGGTCCGCATTTTGCAGAAAGGTATAGTACATGTTCCATCTTTTTGCAGAATGGACATACGGATGCAGAAAGCGCATAATGCGTCTGCAAAATAACAGTGGGTCAATGCAAGAAAACAATGGGTCTGCAACTAAAATGTGGATAGCGATGGACCGTATCTGTATTTTACAGATCCACAATTTGCGGACCATAAATGGATATGGTTGTGTGCATGGGGTCTAAACCACTGCGTTTCATTTGTTCATCCTAAACCCTGTTGCTGAGTTATGATATTTTTTTCTTAATATGCAAATTACACTTTTGAGACCTATGGGAGCTTGGGTGCAACAAGAGGAAATGTGACACTCTCATTGCACCCAAGCTCCCCTCTTTTCTGTGGTCAGCGACTCCCTCTCTGCTTAGCCACTGTCTGGCCCTGTCAATCAAAGCAGTGAGGAAGGGGCTGGCCAAAGAAAGAAGTGGATCTTGGGTGCAACAAGAAAAACAGTGACGCCCTAAACTAATTTATGTATTAAGAAAAATTATAATAACTCTGGAAAGGAGCCTCAGATCCACAAAGTAAAAATTGCGCTTTAATCAGATGAATGACAGCTATGTGTCTATACAAACAGCTAGATACAGTCTTAAGTCTTATAGATTTTTCAATATGGATTTATTTACATTTATTCACATTTCTTTTTCTTTTATCTGTGCATTTTTTTTAAGAATATGGCAATTTTTTTTCATATGCAGCATGTTCCTGCATATATTAGCACTGCTTTTAGTCCATAGAAGTAAATGGGTTGAATTTCAAAATGCATATTTCGAACTTATGTAGTTCACGTATGCATGTTTGTTTCACGTTTTCCACATTCGCATTTCAGCTACTGTACATTACTAAAACAGCAACAAAATAGTGTATTTGCAAAAAAAGTGGAACAAATATAATTATAAATTAAAAATGGATAACATAACAAAACAGAGCAAAAATGGATACAAAGCAGAACCCCCCCAAAAAAACGGATCCTTTTTGCACATCTGTATTTGATCCGTATTTTCAGATACTCCTCTCGGACAAGCACAGCAGGGCTGTGTGCATAGAGCCTAAGTATTTTTAATCGGATTAAAATTCTGACATTTATGAACAGTATAATACTTTGTCTCTGGAACCTTTGCCAAAAAATTTACAATGGATTTTCTCTCTATTAAATTGCAAGCGGTGTAAACACCTATTGCATCTATTAATATTACAAAGTTTTTATTAACGAGAACATACAACCCAGTCCAATTCCTGACTGGTAATAAACTAAGAGCCTTCAAGTGTCAGGAATATAAACTTCACCACTACTTACAGAGGATCAGTCTGAGCATTTACCAGACTCCATAATTCCTCTGCAGACAGTAGTTAGTTTATGAAGAATACGTGTTGTGTTGCATGGAAAAAAAATCTATTGCTAATAAGGTGCTAATGACAGACAGGACTGACAGCGGCTGCCATTTTTTGACCACACCCACCGCATCTACATCTCTGACATCTTTTCCACATTCTTTACCTCTCCAGGCACCAAGAATTGCTTAATAAGCTTCTTTCCTACTTAACATGAGGAAGTACACTGTCCAATCTGTCAGTAAGAGATTAACTGGGAGAACAGCACAGTGATCAGTCTGAACATTTTTTGTAACTTAGGTTAAAAAAAAAAAATTCATAGTATCTGGAATATTACTAGACGTAAGTCTGCATGATTATCTGCCAGTGACAGACGTGTCTCAATATGTACACACTTAAGTATTAGGTGAGACATGATTTCAATTTGTTTACTGAAGAAAGCACTAACATAAGCTTTTGAGAGCTCTACTAGCAGCATTACACTCACAGAGAAGAAGGTTTTCTTAGCAAAAGAAACTATAGTTTAATATTTCACATCCTTTGTACATATCATGCACTAATAGCTCTTTATAAAATTACATATACTATCTATGAACACATGCAGGAGCAATTTTTTATGTTATGATTGCATTTTACTCATTTTGGGCTAAAATCATTTTTAATTGGTCTATTTAAAAAAATGTTAAACAAGATTTGTCCTACAGGGTTACGTTTCAGTCTATCTGCAGACTGTCACTTTCTGTTTTACAGTCCCCGCCATGTTGCTGTTGCGATGGATGAATGTATAGCCCTTATCTCTGAATTCCTGACAACTCATGAACACTCACTGAAAGGGAATCTTCCTATGCAACTATTTGCATAGACATAGAGCTGTGGTTCACCTGATCAAAGCACTGTTTCTTTTGGTGCAACTTACCGCAATACACTTTTCTTTAAGACTGGTATATAAAATGCCAGCCTTACTTAAAAGGGTTATCCAGGTTCAGAGCTGAACCCAGACATACCCATATTTTCACCAAGACAGCCCCGCTATGAAGAGCATCAGAGCATTTGCTCACTATTTTCTCTGCGCTGAATCGCGCAGGGCATAGCCATTTTTAGGAGATCCGGTGACGTACCGGGCTCTCCTTAGGGCTGCCAGGCGGAGGCTTCCGCCCAGCAGTAAGCTCTGTGACATCACCGGCACTGATGGGTGGGCTTTAGCGCTGCCCTAGCTTGTAAAACGGCTAGGGCAGCGCTAAAGATTGCCCATCAGAGCCAGTCACGTCACCGAACACACTGCTATTCAGCGCAGGGAAAAGGAGAGCATCGGACAATGAAATGCTTCAATGCTGATCTTAGTGGGGCTGTCTGGGTGAACTTATGGGTATGTCCGGTTTTAGCTCTGAACCTGGACAACCCCTTTAACATAGGCGTTGGACAGGTCCCCTGTAGCTGCACCCTGCTTGCATTGACTTGACTGACAGGTCTCTCCTTGTACGTAAATAGGAAAGACCTTGGGAGTCACTCAGTGGAGTCACTCAGTGGACTTCTCTCTGTAACCAGCTCCTTCTAAAACTGTTTTCTCTGAAACGCTACAGTACTTTATAGTAAAACATTGTTTATTATAATGATAAGAAAGCCTGTTGGTATTTCATGCTGCCCATGGTTAGGGCAGCATGAATCCCCTTTAAGTTATGAATAATATTGGGATCATATGATACTTTGACAGTAGACTCACTTGGTAGAGAGTGGAGTCACCACCCAGCAGTGGCAGTGCTGATCATTGAGCTACTGAACTTCAAATATATGCATGTACATCAGCATACTAGTATTTGTGTGTATTACTGTGGGGGAGGGATGCCAAACTGACTTTTTCCACCAAATGAAAGCCAAGCTTTGTCTTCATATTTTCCTGTCGCACCTATCAATACCTGTCTAAATATTATTCATGCTCAAATGTATAATTTATGTGCTTTCATATCTATTTATATGCTAAGATTTTATATCATTGGACTCTTCAACCTATGGTTCTTCTACTAAAACCACATGCCTTAGCAAGTCAAAGCAGCCAGAGAGGATTAGGTTGGAACCACCAATGTTAAAGTCTATTTATGTGTTTGTGAATTGAAATCAATGGAAGGAGGAAAGTTAATTGGTTGTAACTGATCTGACAGGAGAGAGCAAGATATTAATGGAGTTGGCCCATCTCAGACATTCATGGCATATCGCTAGGACAGAAGTCCCCAACCTTTTGTATGTTGAGAGCCACATTCCGCTTTCAGTAATGGTTGGGAGCAACAGCCAATTCAAAAATAGAGGATTTTGAATGTGTAAAACCAAAAAATGTGAAATTGCAAACATTTGCTCTTAAATATTTCAGTGTGAAATTTAACACTAGTATTATACCATCCAAATTGGCATTGTTCGGTGGTAAATCTAGGATAGGCCTGCAACAATTTTAATTGCCAGTGGTCATAACTCAGGACTCCCATGGTGAGCCTCAGAGAAGGGGGTCATGAGCCACATGTGGCTCCAGAGCCACTGATTGTGGACCACTGGACTAGGATATGCCATCAATGTTAGATAAGTGTGGATCCCACCTCTGGGATCCGCTCTTATCTCCAGAATTGGGCCCTTGAAGTAAAGGAGAGCATACCACTCATGCACAGTGTGCTCTTCATTCACAGCTATGGGAGTTCTCAAAATAGCCAAGCAGGCGAGCTCAGCTATTTTCAGAAGTCCCATAACGATTAATAGAGAGCAGCACATATGCTCGGCCACCTCTCCGTTCACCACTATGGAAATAGCTGAGCCAACATTTCACTATTTTCAGAACTCCCATAGCTGTAAAAAGAGGGAGGTCATGCTTGCGTGGTGCACTCTTCTACATCTCAGGGGGCCCATTCAGGATGGGACCTGCATGTATCTGACATTGATGGCATACTAGCAATATGCTATCAATGTCTGAGATAGGAACACCCTTTTAACTCCAACAGGTTGTCCCAGAATAATGACTTAAAAACTTGCAGGTGGTTAGTTGAGTTGATCATGTGTATTTCCTCTCCATTCAAACTCTGGTGAAGATAGCTACAGTGCTGGGATATCTCCACCAGGGCCCATGAGTTCGAATGGGCCCTGGTGCAACTACTACATCTGCAACCCAGCAACTTTGCCAGAAAATTTAATAAAGCTTTTTAGCCAATCATCAACAAGCTTTTAAGCTATGGGCACTTAGAAGCCATCACAGTCATGCCTAGTTCAGGCAGCTGAAGCGAGGGAGAGTGTTAGGAATCACACTCCAAACACTGAAGAGAAAGAGGAAGTACCCCCCAGTAAGCACGGGCAGGGACGTTATATCTCCCTTACTGTACACTGGGTAAATGCAGTGGCGGCTGGGACTGAGAAAGATAGCAGTTTGGTGCATGTCCTACCACCACCGAGGATTGCAGGACATTTCTCGTTGCCTGCTCCATTTCCTCCTCTACCGCCTCTTCATCAGGTTAGCGTAACACCTTCACCACCAACTTCAGCACAGCCAGGGGGAAACGACATCAGGCTGTTTTGAAACTCATCTGTTTGGAGAAAAAAATACACACCGCGCAAGAGATGTGGACGGGCATGGAACAACAGACTCATGAGTGTTTGGTGCCGCTGAGCCTCAAGCCTGGCCTGGTGGTGTGCGATAACAGGTGAAATCTCATGGCAGCTCTGGGAATAGCCGGTTTGATGCACATCCCTTGCCTGGCGTATGTTCTGAATTTGGTGGTGCAGAGGTTCCTGAAAAATTACCCAGATATGTCAGATTTGCTGCAGAAAGTGTGGGCCGTCTGTGCGCGCTTTCGGCGTTCTCATCCTGCTGCTGCTTGTCTGTCTGCACTGCAGCATAACTTCTGCCTTCCGCTCACCGCCTCATATGCGACATTCCCACAAGGTGGTATGTGTTGCGCTGTTTCGAGTACTTCACCAACATGGCCAGTGCCGATGACGCAGTCCATAGCATTACTATCCCACTTCTATGTCTCCTTTAAAAAAAAAAACTTCGGGCGATGATGGAAGAGAATGTGGCACAGGAGGAAGAGGAGGAGTAAGAGGGATCATTTCCACAGTTATCAGGCCAGTCATTAACAAGTGGCTTGGAGGGTGGGTTCCTGCACCAACAGAGGCTAGGTACACAACTGTCCAGCCAGGGCATAGTTCTGCACGATGAGGAGGAGGATGAGGAGGAGGAACTGTGTTCACAGCAGGGTGGCACCTGAAGCAGGCTATGGACATCAATGGAGCATGGCTGGGGGGGATACAGAGGACACAGACTGTACACCTCCTACAGAGGACAGCTGGTCCGAGTTGCCTACATTCTAACCAGTGCTGATTACTGAGTGGCCACCCTGCTGAATACCCGCTACAAGGACAACGTGCTGTCCTTAATTCCGTCACTGGAGCATAATCGGAAGATGTGCCAGTACAAGCGCATGCTAGTAGACGCGCTACCTGATGGCATTCACACCTAACAGCAGGGGAAGGCAGAGGAGGAGGAGGAAGAAGTAGCCAACGTAGCTGGGGCACCACCAGCACCTTAGAAGGGAGGGCTAGCATGGCTGAAACGTGGTAAAGCTAGCTTTGTCAGCACACCACAACAACCAGCACCACCAGCTGATACGGAATGTCTTAGCAGGAGGCAGCATTTCAATAACTTGATAGAACAGTACGTGTGCACATGCCTACACATACTGACTAGAGTTGGTCGAGCACCAAAGTGCTCAGGTGCTCGAGTAGAACACCTCGGGAAGCCTGAGCACCCGAGCAGAATGGAAGTCAAGCATTAAACAAGGCACCCGCTGCCCTGAAGAGGGGAGGGTGTCTGGTTCACAGTAAAAGGTCAGAAATTGATGGAAACACCACTTAAATGGTTCGGGAACAGCATGGTGAGGATGTCTGGATGCATCTTGGACTCCCAGGTTGCTGCTGGGAACGATGTTGTCCGAGTAGTAGGCCACTTTTACAGACTGACAATAAGGCCCCATTCACACATCCGCAATTCTGTTCCGCATTTTAAGGAACGGAATTGCGGACCCATTCATTCCTATGGCGACACTCTATGTCCCGCAAAGATCTGGAATTGCGGATCCTCACTTCCGGATCCTCACTTCCGTTCCGCAAAAAAATACAACATGTCCTATTCTTCCGCGGACAAGAAAAGGCATTTTCTATATAGTGCCGGCGATGTGCGGTCCGCAAATTGCGGAACGCACATCGCTGCTGTCCGAGTTTTGCGAATCTGCAGATCCGCAAGACACACACGGACGTGTGAATGGGGCCTAATAAACACAAAACCGAAGATAAAATCGATTTTAGGGAAAAATTGTTAGGAAACATTCTTTCCTGTATATTTAATTGTATATATACAGGCCCGGCGCTATAATAAGGCAGACCAAGCGGCTGCCTTAGGGCGCACCTATAGCGCTGGGCCTGTTGGGCAGAAAAACGTACTTTTTTTATTTTTTAAATATACAACTTATGAGTACTACTTGAGCTGCCGGACACCCGCCCCATCTTGCGTGCTCTATGCGGCTCCAGCAGTGGCTCTCACACACAGAGCAGCACGTGACGAAGGCCGAGACGCTCCGTCTATCTGCCCATCTACATTAAGCCACGCCCACATCTGCTCCACACGTCCGCCCCTTTCCCCTCTTTCATGTGTATGTAACTCCGCCTCCAGCCCTCCTCAGCTCCGCCCTGATTGGTGACATCAGCCAGGCAGTGGTTGGCGCGCAAGGTACAGAATGGTGGCGCTGCTGGAGCTGCTGCTGCAGGAGCGGGTCACAGTGGACGCAGTGTTGCGCTGGGTGACACACACGACGCAGGTAGAGCGCCCCGTAAAGGAACTCAGCTGTCATCTGTACCAGAGACCCTTCTGCTGAGTAACAGAGGGCAGCTGACTGGACCAGTCATTGTATGTGCTGCCTCTGCTTCATGTGTGAGGGACAATGGAAGGAGTATACCTCAGGAAAGGTCTAGTATAGACTGGCACGGCCACCTGTCAGCAGGGTGGTGGAGGTGGCACAGGGTTCCATGTGTCATACCTGCTAATGGTGGTGCCCAGTGGTGTCAGAGAGAGGGCCACCCAGCTGTCACCCATATTTTATAACTCTGGGTGACTTTAGTGCGGCACCGGGAGCCTTTATGGCCCCTCAGACTCCAGGGCTCTGGTGCAACTACAACCTCTCTACACTTTGTAGCCATGCGTCTGGTGACGGTCCGTATGGCAGTGCCTGTGGTCACAAGTTGGTCACTATGGCCGGTCACTAGCAGAAAATGTGACACAATAGGGGGTCATGTAAAAAGTAGGGGGTGATGTGACATCATAGAGGGGGACAAATGTGACATGGGGGAGGTTGGGAAGAAAATGTGACACAATAGGGGTCATGGGAGCCATGTAAAAAGGAGGGGGTGATGTGACATCATGGAGGGGGAAAAATGTGACATGGGGGGGGAAGCTGGTGTTAGAGGGGGGGGGGGTTCTCGGGGGGACGGGAGGGGTGACAAAATTTAGCTTTGCTTGTGTTGGCAAAAATCTTTGCACCGGCCCTGTAAATATAGTGCAAGTGCTGCCAAAAATTACAAGGAAGAGGCACTCCGATACAACCTGTATATCACATAAAGAAGGGCCTCATTCACATTGTGGCACATTTGTTCAGGTAGTGGGAATCCTACACTAATAAAGCCTATGCACTAAGTGAAAGGGCTGCCAAAACTTACAAGAAACCGGCACTACAATACACCCTTAATTACACATAAAGGAGGGCATGATACACACCCTTGAAATTATGATTGATGGCCTGCTGGTGACCCTCAAAAACATTAGGAGTATGGGCCTGCTGGTGACCCTCTAAAACATTATGGGCGAGGGCCTGCTGCTGATCTGACCATCTTAAACATTAGGGGTGAGGGTCTGCTGCTAAACTGACCATTAAAACATTAGGGGTGAGAGCCTGCTGCTAAGCTGACCATGTAAAACATTATGGGCGAGTGCCTGCTGCTGATCTGACTATCTAAAACTTTAGGGGCGAGTGCCTGCTGCTGACCTGACCATCTAAAACATTTGGGGCGAAGGCTGCTGCTGCTGATCTGACCATCTAAAACATTATGGGCGAGGGCCTGCTGCTGAGCTGACCCTCTAAAACATTATGGGTAAGTGCCTGCTGCTGATCTGACCATCTAAAACTTTGGGGGCGAGTGCCTGCTGCTGATCTGACCATCTTAAACATTAGCGTTGAGGGCCTGCTACTGAGCTGACCATCTTAAACATTATGGGCAAGTGCCTGCCTGCGGACCTTGCCATCTAAAACTTTAGGGGTGAGTGCCTGCTGCTTATCTGACCATCTTAAACATTAGGGGTGAGGGCCTGTTGCTGAGCTGACCATTAAAAACATTATGGGCGAGGGCCTGCTGCAGAGCTGACCATCTAAAAAATTAGGGGTGAGTGTCTGCTGCTGATCTGACCATCTAAAAAATTAGGGGTGAGGGTTTGCGGCTGATCTGACCATCTAAAACATTAGGGGTGAGGGCCTGCTGCCGAGCTAACCATCTAAAACATTATGGGCGAGGGCCTGCTGCAGAGCTGACCATTTAAAACATTAGGGGGGTGGTCTGCTGCTGAGCTGACCCTCTAAAACATTAGGGGTGAGGGGCTACTGGTGACCCTCTAAAACTTTATGAACAAGGGCCTGCTGGTGACCCTCTAAAACATTATGGGCCAGGGCCTGCTAGTGACCCTCAAAATCATTAGGAGCAAGGGTCTGCTAGTGACCCTCTAAAACATCATGGGTGAGGGCCTGCTGCTGAGTTGACCCTCTAAAACATTAGGAGCGAGGGCAGCCTAATGCTGATATGATTGAGCAGTAGGAGGAGCACGAGAAAAGGGAGATTGAACCATATACCCTTTTTAGTGGTGGAAGGGTTGCATGGGAATACAGTGTATTCAATACACCATAAAAGCAACATTTAGAGTGCCTTTATGTTCAGCCGGTGGAGTAGAGAAGTCAGGGGCAATCCAGTCCTTGTTCATTTTTATTAGTGTTGAGCACGAATATTCGAATAGCTAATTTTTTTTGCGAATACCGGTACTTTGCAAATTCGCGAATATAGCGCAATATATTCGCTATTTCGAATATTTGTTGTATCGCCGTACTCAGGAGAAGTAGGGCAATGTGTTTTGGGGTGTATTTTTACATATACCCATACTGTGTGTGAAAAATATCTCTGTAAATGACAACTTTTTCAATTTTTTATACAAAGTTGTCAATTTACAGAGATATTTCTCTCACCCAGCATGGGTATATGTAAAAATACACCCCAAAACACATTGCCCTACTTCTTATGAGTACGGCGATACCACATGTGTGCCACTTTTTTGCAGCCAAGATGCGCAAAGAGGCCCTAAAACCAATGAGTACCTTTAGGATTTCACAGGGCATTTTTACGCATTTGGATTCCAGATTTCTTCTCACGCTGTAGGGGCCAATAAAATGCCAGGGCGGTAAAAATACCACACAAGTGACCCCATTCTATAAAGTAGACACCCTAAGGTATTCGCTGATGGGCATAGTGAGTTCATGGAAGTTTTTATTTTTTGTCACAAGTTAGCGGAAATTGAATTTTTTTTTTTTTTTACAAAGTCTCATATTCCACTAACTTGTGACAAAAAATAAAATTTTACATGAACTCACCATACCCCTCACGGAATACCTTGGGGTGTCTACTTTCTAAAATGGGGTCACTTGTGTGGTATTTTTAATACCCTGGCATTTTAGGGGCCCCTAAAGCGTGAGAAGAAGTCTGGAATCCAAATGCGCAAAAATGCCCTGTGAAATCCTAAAGGTACTCATTGGATTTAGGGCCCCTTTGCGCATCTTGGCTGCAAAAAAAGTGGCACACGTGTGGTATCGCCGAACTCAGGAGAAGTAGGGCAATGTGTTTTGGGGTGTATTTTTTACCTATACCCATACTGTGTGTGAAAAATATCTCTGTAAATGACAACTTTTTCAATTTTCTATACAAAGTTGTCAATTTACAGAGATATTTCTCTCACCCAGCATGGGTATATGTAAAAATACACCACAAAAAACATTTCCCTACTTCTCCTGAGTATGGAGATACCACATGTGTGCCACTTTTTTGCATCCAAGATGCGCAAAAGGGCCCTAAAACCAATGAGTACCTTTAGGATGGCATTTTTACGCATTTTTCTTCTCACGCTTTAGGGCCCCTAAAATGCCAGGGCAGTAAAAATGTGACCCCATTTTAGAAAGAAGACACCCAAAGGTATTCTGTGAGGGGCATGGCGAGTTCATAGAAGATTTTTTTTTTTTGCCACAAGTTAGCGAAATTTGATTTTTTTTGTTTTTTCTCACAAAGTCTCCCTTTCCGCTAACTTGTGACAAAAAGTTCAATCTTTCATGGACTCAATATGCCCCTCAGCGAATACCTTGGGGTGTCTTCTTTCCAAAATGGGGTCACATGGGATGTGTTTGTACTGCCATGGCATTTGAGGGTCTCAGCAATCATTACATGTATGGCCAGCATTAGGAGTTTCTGCTATTCTCCTTATATTGAGCATACAGGTAATGAGATTTTTTTTCCGTTCAGCCTCTGGGCTAAAAGAAAAAATGAACGGCACAGATTTCTTCATTCGCATCGATCGATGTGGATGAAAAAATCTCTGCCCAAACATATGCAAGAAAAAGGGGGGCCTGGCGACTGCCAGGACATAGGGGCTCCGCCCAAACATCCATACCCACTTCAGCTCCTATGTCCTGGCAAACGTGATTTCTCCATTCACATCGATCAATCGATTGTTGTGGAGGAAGAAATCTTTGCCAGATTTTTGATACAAAGTGTTTGCCAAAGCATATGAACTCCAACACCTCTCCTCAGCTCACATGCCTGGGCAAACGTACCTATACTGCAGAGGAGAAATCTCCTCTTGCAGCGCCGCATACACCGACTTCACGTGTCTTCTGACAGCAGAGCAATGTTTCTCTCAGAATGCACATCAGTGCTGCAGCGTTTTCGTCGGTTGGTCAGTTGGTCTACCTGGAAAATAAAGGGTGGTTAGGGGGAAGAAAAAAAAACAGAAGAAAAAACAGGCAGCAGGCTCATAAACTTGAACGTTACAAACTGTATAAAACCTGAACATAAAACGTTTTTTAATAAAACCTGAACATCAAAACTTTTAAAACCTGAACTAACTCAAGATTTCGTTTTCTTGCGACCTGTTAAATTTTTTTTTTTTTTACCATTTCACTCTTTTTTTTCCTAGCAGAAACCTCTCCTTTCCCATGGGACAATGTGTAAAGTGTAAATCACACAGAGATGGTGCGAAGTACATTATGCAATTTATCCCAAGTGAAAGGAGAGGTTTCTACCGTTTCACATTTCTGCTGTAGCACACCAGCACCCCTATGTGTTAGGGTCTCTCAAAACCTAGTATCCTGAGAGACCCTAGAGCCTGATTGTAAAAACTACCTGTGTTGTGCTGTCCCTACGTCCCTAAGTGTACCTGAGTGTGGTACTTCCGGAAACACTCCCCTAGGCATAGGGCAGGGTGGTCAGGACAGTCAGAACAGAAATAATGGGTGTCACGCCCTATTCCACTCCTGCTACAGACACGACATCTTTTTCGGGGTGGCGGTTGGGTTGAGGTACCAGCAACGACATTGGGGAAATGTCGCTCGTGTAGACGGCTCACTACACTGGGGTTTGGGGCCATGGAACCTCCTGGATACAGGAGGTTCTCGATGATCTCTTCCTGAAATTTGAGGAAGGATCCTGTTCTCCCAGCCTTACTGTAGAGAACATAACTATTATACATAGCCAATTGAATTAAATATACAGACACCTTCTTATACCAGCGTCTGGTGCGGCGGGAAATCAAATACGGGGCCAACATCTGGTCATTAAAGTCCACCCCTCCCATGTGCAGGTTATAGTCGTGGACTGAAAGGGGCTTTTCAACGACACTGTTTGCCTGTTCAATTTGTATTGTCGTGTCTGAGTGAATGGAGGAGAGCATGTAAACGTCACGCTTGTCTCTCCATTTCACCGCGAGCAGTTCTTGGTTACACAAGGCAGCCCTCTCCCCCCTTGCAAGACGGGTGGTAACGAGCCGTTGGGGGAAGCCCCGGCGACTAGGTCGCACGGTGCCACAGCAGCCAATCTGTTCTAGGAACAAATGCCTGAAGAGGGCCACACTTGTGTAGATATTGTCCACATAAAGATGGTACCCCTTGCCAAATAAGGGTGACACCAAATCTTCCCACTGCTCCCCAGGTAGTCAGGGCAACCGACCGGCTCCAGGGTCTGATCTTTTCCCTCATAGATCCGAAATTTGTGTGTATAGCCTGTAGGCCTTTCACAGAGCTTATACAATTTGACCCCATACCGGGCGCGCTTGCTTGGGATGTACTGTTTGAAGCCAAGGCACCCGGTAAAATGTATCAGGGACTCGTCTACGCAGATATTTTGTGCAGGGGTATACAAATCTGCAAATTTCAGATTGAAGTGGTCTATAAGGGGTCGAATTTTGTGGAGCCGGTCAAAAGCTGGGTGGCCTCTGGGACGGGAGGTGGTGTTGTCGCTAAAGTGCAGGAAACGCAGAACCTGGCGATTTAATGCCTTTTGGTTGCCACTATTAGGAGATACCTCTGATATACACAGTGCTTTGAAGGAGTATTTTCAGCACAATGAGGGTTCAGCTTCTGTACACACGGTGTGGAACCTTGAAGGGAACCTTGATAAAATCCATCAGCAAAGTTAAGTCCAAATTCAAGGACAGTGACATACGGATGCATGATGATATGAAAAATGCAGAGGCGGCCTTCGTAGCATCTCCATCCCCAGAAAACAGTACCCGACTAAAAATGGTGCAGGAAGACCTGAGATGTCACCTCTTGCAGGTAGCTGAGAGGAAATGTTTTTTCTACAAGCAGCAGCTTTTTGCGGAGGGGGAACAAGCAGGACATATGCTATCTATGATATCGAAGGCGCAGCAGGGTTCCTCCTGCATTTCGGGGCTACTGAATTCTGCAGGTCTTCTGCAGAGAGATACCACTGGGATTTTGAGTATTATAGGCGAGTTCTATTTTTCTCTCTATTCCTCTAAAACGTCCTGTACTGATGTAGATATCGACAGGTTTTTGCAGGGCCTCAATCTCCCTCGTTTATCTCAGGAGGACTGCTTCTAGATGCCCCGTTACAACTAGAAGAATTGCAGGTGGCACTGGGCTCCATGGCTAACAACAAAGCACCAGGTCTGGATGGCCTTCCTGTGGAAATCTACAGGGAGTTCTCTGATATATTGCTGCCTGAAATGTTGAAAATGTTCAACTGTTTTTTTGAATTGGTTAGCTTGTCACCATCCATGCAGGAGGCAGTGATTGTGGTTATTCCCAAGCCAGGTAAGGACCCATTGTTCCCCGATTCCTTTAGACCCATTTCCTTGCTGTCAACAGACGTTAAGGTGCTGGCAAAGGTCTTGGCCAACCGTCTATCTCGTGTGATATTGTCTATTATACACCCAGACCAGACCGGCTTTATGCCTCAGAAGTCTACGTCCATTAATGTTCGGAGAGTCTTTGCCAGTTTACAAGTGCCAGAAGACAATATAGGTGACAGGGCTATATTCTCCTTAGACGCGGCCAAGGCCTTTGACAGCACTGAATGGCGGTTTTTGTGGCGTACCTTGACATACATTGGATTTGGCGATACATTTATATCTTGGGTCCAAGTGCTATATAGTAATCCGAAGGCGAGTGTCAGAGCTAATGGGGAGGTGTCAGGACAATTCCATCTAAAGAGAGGCACACGTCAGGGATGTCCTCTGTCGCCCCTTCTATTTGCGATCGCAATAGAGCCGTTGGCGGCGGCAATACGCAATTCCTCACATGTTCAAGGATTTTGTTATGGCACGGTGCAAAATAAGGTAGCAATGTATGCTGACGATACTCTGCTCTTCTTGGGAGACACAAATTCATCCCTAGAGGCAGCTATGACTCTAATAGATACATTTGGCCAACTATCTGGCCTACTGATAAACTGGCACAAATCCACAAATCTGCCTTACTGCTAGTGGATGGGCAACCTAAATCACAAGTGATAATTAATAGAAATATCCCTTGTGTGGAAACATTCAAATACCTGGGCATTTATATTTCTCTTGGGGACTTTGAAAAGCTGAACCTTGACCCTTTGCTGGTCAAATTTAGGCTCAAAGTTAAGGCATGGTGCAAATTATATCTTTCAGTGGCGGGTAGGGCGAACCTCCTCAAAATGATATTAATGCCTCAGCTTTTATATATTCTCCATAATTCCCCGGTCTAGCTCCCGAAAAGGCAATTTGATAAGATCAACTCCATATTTAGAGAGCTAATCTGGCGCAAAGGTCAGCCCCGAATCAAATTAGAAACGCTGCAATACCTGAAGACAGAAGGGGGTCTGGCCGTCCCAACCCCATGGTTATATTATTTGGCTGCTCAGAGTCAACATTTCAAAGGCTGGTTGGACTCTGATGGTAAGGATATGACTAATCAGATACTTACTGCTGGTATGGGGGGCCGAGATATCCTATTAATTTTGGAAGGGGAAGAGGCATGATTGAGAGACCAGCTGGGACCGTTGGGACTTGTAATGTACAATACCTGGTTTAGGATTAAACAACTGCGACAGGTTACAGGATCCACGGTATATGCTCCTCTCTGGTGAAATCCAGTATTGTCTGAGATTTGTAGGAGAGGGATACGGAGAATTGGGCAGGTATTGGAAGGTGATATTTTTGTGTCTTTCAATACTTTACAAGACACCTATGGGGTGCCCAAGAACCACTTTTACAAGTATTTACAGAAACGTCACGCATATGATACTATGGTCCGCAATGGCCTTAAGATCTATAAACAGGACTGGGCCTTTCAGCTTATTATTTCAAAGGGGGATAAAAAAGGGGTAATCTCGGCGATCTACAAAGTGCTGTTGGACGGCTTTCTGGTATCTCACCCACTGTCCAGGATGGGAACAGGATGTAGGGAGCATTGCTGCTGACCAGTGGTCAGATATATTAGAGGCGGTCGCTGTCTCCTTATTGAGCGAAGGTGGGAAACTCTCACAACTCTTCATCATTCACAGAGTATATAAGACGCCGGTATTTTTACATAGGATAGGATATTGATCGTATGCTAACTGTCCGCGTTGTGAGATGGAATCGGCGGATTTCATACACATGATGTGGAGTTGTGGGAATCTAAGAAGTTTTGGGGGACAGGTGCTGCATGCTATACAAACGGCTTATACTGTGCATATACCGTCTGATCCCAAGGTTTGCATACTGGGCTACGTGTCAGAGCTGGGGGTGGATAATCTGGGATAATATGGGTAAAGTTAACACCATGCTGGTATACAAGAAAATTATTTTCCAGAAAAGGGGATGCCCCCTGAAATTTGAAAAGCTATGGGAGACGTGGAATCTGTTTAGGCGACGGAACAATGATTCCTGAAGAATGTAGCCAACACCGGTGAGGGGGGGGGGGGGACGTGAGGGGTGTTATTGCTCAAAAATGTTATGTGCTCTCCGCATCACTGCCAGCCCCATTCACACTGAATGGGTCCGCATCTATTCTGTAGAATTGCGGAATAGATGTGGACATTTTTGCGGACGTGTGAATGGGGCTTTACTTCGCAAGCACTCCTATGTCCTTTCCCCTCTTTGTTTTTTGCATATTTTTTGGCAGAGATTTTTTCATCCACATTGATCGATGCGAATAAAGAAATCTGTGCCGTTCATTTTTTTTTTCAGCCCAGAGGCTGAACGAAAAAATAAAATCTCAATACCCGTATGCTCAATATGAGGAGAATAGCAGAAACTCCTAATGCTGGCCATACATGTAATGATTGCGGAGACCCTCAAATGCCAGGGCAGTACAAACACCTCACATGTGACCCCATTTTGGAAAGAATTTTCTGAGGGGCATATTGAGTCCATGAAAGATTGAACTTTTGTCACAAGTTAGCGGAAAGGGACACTTTGTGAAAAAAAAAAGTCAATTTACGCTAACTTGTGCCAAAAAAAAAATCTTCTATGAACTCGCCATGCCCCTCACGGAATACCTTGGGGTGTCTTCTTTCTAAAATGGTGTCACTTGTGGGGTATTTATACTGCCCTGGCATTTTAGGGGCCCCTAATGTGTCAGACGTAGTTTGGAATCCAAATGCATAAAAATACCCTGTGAAATCCTAAAGGTACTCATTGGAATTTGGGCCCCTTTGTGCATCTTGACTGCAAAAAAGTGTCACTCATGTGGTATCGCCGTACTCAGGAGAAGTAGGGCAATGTGTTTTGGGGTGTATTTTTACATATACCCATCGTGGGTGTGAGAAATATCTCTGTAAATGACAACTTTTTTAAAAAAATGTATACAAAGTTGTCAATTTACAGAGATATTTCTCTTACCCAGGATGAGTATATGTAAAAATACATCCCAAAACACATTGCCCTACTTCTTCTGAGTACGGCGATACAACATGAGTGCCACTTTTGTGCAGCCTAGGTGCGTAAAGGGGCGTAAAGTCCAACGAGTACCTTTAGGCTTTACAGGGTTGCTCAAAATTTAGCCCCGCCCAAAATGCCAGCACAGTAAACACACCCCACAAATGACCCCATTTCGGAAAGTAGACAGTCTCTCTAACAATTCCATACAATTGTGGGCAGGATGTGCTAATAATTAAATTGCTGCCAGATACAATAGTCCGTAAAAGGACTTTTGGTACTCTAACAAGTTTTTTCCCTAAAATATTACGATTTCACTCCCTACAGTATCTGTCCCTTCTGCAGCTCTCCCTGACTAAGACTGAGCCGAACACGTGTCATCGGATTTTATATAGCACCCGATGACGCGTTCCGGCCAGCCAATCACTGTAATGCCAGTAACCAACGTGGCTACGGCATTATAGTGAGTGGTAGTAACTCCCTGCATGTTTATTGGCTGCGTAGCAGCCAAAAAACATGCGGGGAGGAGACTAGAGCATCACGCTCGAGCACATGCGGTGTTCGGTCAAACCCCGCGATGTGCCGAGCATCGCGATGCTCGAGCTGAACTGGTGTTCGGCCGAGCATGCTCGCCCAACACTAGTACTGACTGATGGGTCTGCCCTATTCAACTTCTGGGTCTCGAAATTGGGCACATGGCCTGAGCTTGCCCTTTATGCCTTGGAGGTGCTGGCCTGCCCTGCAGCAAGTGTATTGTCTGAACGTGTGTTTAGCACGGCAGGGGGGGTAATCACAGACAAGCGCAGCCGCCTGTCCACAGCCAACGTGGACAACCTCACGTTCATTAAAATGAACCAGGCATGGATCCCACAGGACTTGTACGTACCTTGTGCTGAGTAGATATGTATACTGGCCGCACCCAGACATTGTAATACTCCAGCGCACATTCTCTTTGCATTATCTCTTCTATTTCCCAATGTTTTGGGGTGTTTCCAAATTTAAAAAAAAAAAAAAACAACAAAAACAGTGTTGGCTACCTCCTCCTCCTCCACCGTCACTTCCACCTACACCGCCATGTCCACCGCCTAGTTCAAGATTATTATTTTTTATTTTTTTTCTATTCTATGTTATTTTAAGTCATTTCTCTATCCACATTTGTTTGCAGGGTAACTGTCCTGCTCTCACCCTATTTTTGCTAGCCCTCTAGCCCTTACTACGACTATTTTAGAGTCATTTTAGTGCACCAAAGTTCAGGTCCCCATTGACTTTAATTGGGTTTGAGTTCGGGTCCTGAACCTAAACTTTGACCTGAAGTTCGGCCGAACCCGGCGTACCCGAACATCCACGGGTCCGCTCATCCCCATTTCTGGATGATGATCTGAATCCATAAAAGGTCCTCTTGACTACACTGCACGTGTTCATAAGGATACATCTGGTCATCTCTCAGGAGTACAAACATACATTTTGGACACAATTACTCTCTTGCTCTTGTGTAAATCCATGGAGAATTTTACTAGATAGATAAATGGCATTAATAGGATGTTAATGCTGAGAACAGTGATTGGCTGATCAGTCACATGAACAATGAACATGTTGTCATCACTAACAGGGACTGGAAGTCTGGTGGACCAGACAGAAAGGCCTGGAATGGAGGTGGTTTAAGCTTTTTTCTATCTTTTATGAGGTTGACTGCCACCCTGACAATTTAAAAGAAAAAACTCTTGGACAGTCCCTTTAAGAGTTTAAAATGGTTCTCCAGGATTCTACACTGGTGATGTGTCCTTAGGATAGGCCAACAATGTATGATTGTCTTACCCCAAAGATCTGCAGAATAAGAAAGTATAGTCAGTCACTGATAGCCATGCATTCTCTACACTGCAGTACCTGACAGAAAAGTCCATGCATGTACTGTTGTGTGTGGCACTGTAGACACAGCAGTATGGACCTTTTATATGGATATAAAGTTTACATTATATAGAAGTATAGTCTGAATAATAGAATCTGCCAGTTCTCACGCAGGCTGATGTTCATGATCACAGCATGGCATACTTCTAAATTCAATTTGCAACTATTATAATAAAAAAAATACTTGACATATTTTACGATGCCTGTTGGCACAATACCTTTACCTTCCAAATCCACAGTTCACTCATAAGTCATACACTGAACATTCTGCAGCATATATAGTTTTTAACTAGAGACAAGTGTAGACTGCTACAGTTTATTTGATGTCACTGAATCTATGAGCAAACAATAAACATTTTTGGGGACCTTAAAGGGGTTGTCTCACTTCAGCAAATGGCATTTATTATGTAGACAAAGTTAATACAAGGCACTTACGAATGTATTGTGATTATACATATTGCCTCCTTTGCTGGCTTGATTATTTTTTTAACACATTATACACTGCTGGTATCCAGCGGTTATGACCACCCTGCAATACATTAGCAGAGGCTGTGCTTGCAGACTATAGGAAAAGGTGTTGGCTCCTCTGGGGGTCAGGCCCAGGTGGATGTGCAGAGTCTGGTGCTTTTTCATATAGTGTGCAAGCACGACTGCCATTGAGGGTGGTCATAAACCCTGGATATGAGCAGTGTATAATGCGATAATGCGATTAAAAAAATGATTCAAGCCAGCAAAGGGGGCAATATGGGTAATAACAATACATCAGTAAGTGCCTTGTATTAACTTTGTCTACACGATAAATGCCGTTTGCTGAAATGAGACAACCCCTTTAAGTGTCTGTTCAGACTCCAGACCCTCCTCTGTGAGTTCAAGGCCAGCTCTTGCAGTGGCATACATGGCCAATCCTTTTATTACTATGATTGTTTATTTGAATGACCTGCATGTAATACTACGAGGGGAAATGTACGGCCAGACACTGTTCCCCTTTGTGGAAACAGTTTGTGGAGGGTTAAAGATGCCAGATCTGTTGTTTGCCAAGTTGGCTTCTTTTTAAAATAAGTATGTGTTCATGAGAAAACTCAATTGAGAAACTTTTTATATGATTTTTAGCCAGATTTGTGGCATTTCTGGGAAGTTTAGCACGCTGCCCCTAGGGGAGTAGTCCTGGTGTGTAGAATGTGACTGGTATACTGTGGCTTAATATTTGTGTCACGTTGCTCCTACCCTCAGGTTGTCGCTTCCTGTGGGTCAGTCTCCGTTGCAGAGATTAAGTTGGAGCGAGGAACAAAATTAAGTCCAGACTTTGTGAAGTTCAACTTTTCTTTACTTAAAATAGACTTTCAGTAACAGAATGGTACTTGATTTTTCTCTTTCTTGGATCCAGCAGTATATACGGTTCTGGCAGTTATCCTTGACTGTTAATTTAGTAATGCTATCTTCAGCTTTAAATTTTGGTTACTGTCTCAAACAGAGTGGGGTGTCTTTGACTCGTTGTCCCCCATTAAGACACAAAGTCCTATTAATATCAAGAGTGATCTGCTCTACGAGCTGCTTTCCCAAAGCTCCTGCAGCAGGAGGGGAAAATGCTTCCCTCACTGGGCCTTGTCTGGTCTCTTTGGAATCTCTTCTCAACTCCTCTAACTTCCTGAAAACCCCTCCTTTGGTCGAAAATGAGAAAACCCACTTCTGTCCAAAGGGGAGGGGGGGGGGGGCAGAATGAAATGGTTAGTCCCATTCTTTCTAAAGGAATCTGCCAGAAGATATGCCACCTGCTGAAAAACCAGGCACATAACATGTAAAAAAAAAGTTCCATAACAATATTAAGGCACTTAATGAGAAGACCTTACAATAAATATACGGATGGGATACATTGCTACATATAGAAACCCATAGCCAAGTGACATAATGGCAATGCCTCACTCCGGGGTACTATAGAAGTAACACTATGAGCAGGAAACTGTCAATTGTTCCCTGTACTTATATGACACTGCGGCGTTGGCAGGCACATTGCATTATATCACTTGATCTTTTTCTATGCTTTTCTTATTTTTATAGTGTTTGATGGCATGTAAGGAAAAGTTTGCACTACTTGACAATTTTTGGATATCTGACCATCCCTATAAATTTATTTTCTTTTTTTCCTCCTATCGTGGTTTGTTTCAAATAGAAAAATAGGAATGAAGTTATTATTTTACATTTTATTCTTCTTGATAAGATTTTCATTAGCCTTTCCTTTCTAACTAAGCAGCTGCTACAAATGTGATGCAAAACAGCACTGTATGTAAAACATCAACATGTCATTGTGGTAAATGCTTGTAAATCTATGCACAGACTAAAAACATTTTTATCTTTCAGATTTCCAGGTCTGTTTTATAAATGCCTATTTGACCTCTATATTTTTTAATGTGACTAATGGAGCTTTAATTTTTATGGGGCTCTTATTTTAAGAGATTACTCTTCTTAAAGCTTATTTTATGAATTGATATACACCTCATGCTAGAATAGCATTGTACAGTGATTTAGTGTGAATTTAAAAGATCTTTTTTTGTCAAGGATTTATATAAAACACTAAGTAAAACTTTCTCACTTGTGGTAAAGGATCAACCATCTAGTAAATTCTACAGAAAGTCTACCACACACAGTGGTTTTCTGATCCTTAATAAAGCTGGGCTCAAACAAGGGAATAGGGTTCAGTTTTGCCTTTGTATTTTTGACTTCCTAATCCTGATATCTCCCGCTCAGTGTGCCTCTCGGTGTGCAGCACTACTATAATGCCTAGGCAGCACTCTCAATGTCTCGATGTTATATGTTCAACACTGATCTTTCCTTCACCTCCGCATATTCAATCATTCGCCCATTCCTGATGCCTGCCCCTCAAAAGTGTCTCTAGAATTCAACTTTTTCTTACTGTGTAAACAACAAAAACTCTCATTGTTGCCCTGATCGTTTCTCGATTTGTTTACTGTAGCTGTCCTCTCTCCAATCTACCCTCAAAGGGGTTCTGCAGTTCTTTTAAACTGATAATATATCCTTTGGATAGATCATTAGCATCTGATCGGCAGGCGTCCGACACCCTGGACCCCTGCCGATCAGCTGTTTGAGAAGGCAGCGGCGCTGGCAGTAGTGCTGTGTCCTTCTCGCTATTTACTGTAGACCCAGTGACGTCACGACTAGTATCACTGGCCTGTGCACGGCTAAACTCCATTCAAGTGAACAGAGCTTAGCCCCACCCAGGCCAGGGATACTAGTTGTGACGTCACTGGGCCTGAGGGAAACCAAGAAAAGGCCACGGCTCTCCTAGAGCGCCGCTGCCTTCTCAAACAGCTGATCGTCAGGGGTTCCGGGTGTCGGATCCCAGCCGATCAGATGCTGATGATCTAGAGGATAGATCATCAGTTTAAAAGGACTGCAGAACCCCTTTAATGCAGCCACTAGGCTTACCCAGATATCTAAGGCTACTTTGACACTTGCGGCAGCAGGGTCCAGCAGGCTGTTCCGGCCGCTTCTCGGCGTGTTTAATAGTCTGCCTCCATTAAAGTGAATGGAGCTGGAGCGGACTCCTGGCAGAATGGTGGCTAGCATTAGCACGGACCACGCAGGCTGTTCCCCCACCACCGCAACTGTTAAAGTAGCCTAACCTATATGCCTCCACCCTGGGCCGTTCATTACACTGGTTGCCCATACAGTATAGGATTCAATTTAAACTTCACATTCTCACTCACAAAACTCTCCATGGTGCTGCACCACTTTCTCCTAATAGATTGTAAGCTCTTGTGAGCAGGGCTCTCATTCCTCTTGTTTTAATCGTTGATTTGTTTGTTGCTATCTTATTTATGACTCCACCAACCCCACAGGCGAAAGAAAGTGAATACCACCTCCCATATAAATATTAACAGCCTATGTTTATATTGACAGAAGTGTTTTTTTTTTCGATAAATTTAAGAAGTTTCTGCTACAGCATTATATACAGTCAAATAGAGATGTTAAGCAGAAAGGACTGAAGTTAGAGATTTAGATTTTTAGCAGAGCCATCCATATGGAACTTACAATACCCTGGCTCTTAGCAATGGGTTTTACTCCATAGGGGTTAGCAATAGAGATGTTGCGAACATAAAATTTTCCGTTCGCGAATGGCGAATGTGAATTTATGCAAATGTTCGCGAACGGGCGAACAGGGCGAACCGCCATAGACTTCAATAGACAGGTAAATTTTAAAACCCACAAGGACTCTTTCTGGCCACAATAGTGATGGAAAAGCTGTTTCAAGGGGACTAACACCTGGACTGTGGCATGCCGGAGGGGGATCCATTGCAAAACTCCCATGGAAAATTACGTAGTTGACGCAGAGTGTGGTAAGTTAAATTCGCAATGCGAATAATATAACCTGCATTAATCACATTGTTAATTCAACTTAGAGCTGGGTTCCTAATAGTTGTATTGCTAGAATATAACGAAGATTGAGAATATAGCGCTATATTCTCAATCTTCGTTATATTCTAGTAATACAACCATTAGGAACTCAGATCTAAGTTGTAATCGCAATGCGATTAATACAGGTTATATTAATCGCATTGCGATCACAACTACTAACAGTGCAGCTTCAGAATGAATCTAAGATGGATGCCGTCTTTGCTTTTTGATAGGAGGTGGGAGGGTCTGGGAGGGAGGGCATGCTGATTGGCTGGAATGTGTCTGCTGACTGTGAGGTACAGGGTCAAAGTTTGCTCAATGATAAAAGTATAGGGGCGAACGCGAACATCGCATATGTTCGCCCGCCGCGGAGGACGCGAACAAGCTATGTTTGCCGGGAACCATTCGCCGGCGAATAGTTCGGGACATCTCTAGTTAGCAACCTTCAGCACGCCAGATATTGTGAAACTACAACTCCCAGCATTCACACTTGCTCAGGTCTTCTTGGAACTCCCATAGAAGTGATTGGAGCATGCTGGGTAGTTGTAGTTTCACAAAGGAGTAAAAAGTCCAGCTCCAGCAGTGGATGGGATAGAATTCAATTCGATCTTTATTGAGCGATTCAAATCTCCAAGTCATATTGACATCATTCATGCCAGTATTGTCAACGCGTTTCAGACCAGATAATATGTACAGTCCTTCCTCATGACAGACATGATCATGTCTGTCATGAGGAAGGACTGTACATACTATCTGGTCCGAAACGCGTTGACAATACTGGCATGACTGATGTCAATATGACTTGGAGATTTTAATCGTTCAATAAAGATCGAATTGAATTCTATCCCATCCACTGCAGGAGCTGGACTTTTTCCTTCTTTATGCTCAGTTGCCGTCAGGTGCATCGTCCGTGCTCGTTTGTTGGATGGTCGTTATTTTCAACAGGTGAGAGCTGCCACCCCCTTTTTTGCTTGTAGTTGAAGGTTGATGACGCTTATAGCTCATAGATATGGTAGATATATTAACAAAAGTGAGTATAGATAGAAAGTTATAGAAATGTTACATAGTATATAAGCCATAGTAAATTTTGAATGTATCCCCTAGAAAAGCACAACCTAGCATTCTTTTGGATAGTAAATTGCAAATGATCAAAATAGTGAGATGTGTAAAATTACACATTTTCATCTATCATTTATCTAAGGCTTTGTTTACACTGTGTTTGAGCTCTACGTTGTACAAAATTGTACTAAAGTTGGGAGATGTATTAATATTTTTATTAATAATTTGACCTCTTTTTTTTTTTTTTTTTTTACAGAAAAGTACAAGGCATTATTGCATCTTGACTGCATATGCTGACTATAGAAAAAAAGGAAAAATGATGCATCAAGGGAGTAGAAGCTACTGCCATACATAACAGAGTGATGGATGAAGTCTGCCCAGGGCAAGGCTTGTTCTTTATGCAGAAGCTGGATTCAGCTATAGGAGCTGTTTATTTAATTGCTAGCACAAAAGGTGTAATTGCCATTATTTCAGTCATGATGAAGGTATGTGCCTACACCGCAAGAGCGTAGTCTACAGTTGACTGAAATGCCCAAAGCTATGGAGTAAATTAACCATTCTAGCACTATGGACTTTTTTAAGTTGCATATTACAACATAGTAATCAGACAAAAAGCAGAATTGTAACAGACGAAATAGGTTTGGAGAGATGTTTCTTCTGCATCCTGTAGATAGCTTGTAGAGCTACTTAATCATTAAACTGTACACTGAAAATTTTTTTTTTTTTTAAATGAATGTATATGTAGGCGCTCTACAAGCACATATAAAGAATAAAAATACACCATTGTGCAAACAGAAGACAAGACATTCTAAGGAAACACTAGAAATAATAATAAAAAATTGATAAAATAAAAGGGAAATTAACATTAACCCCTTAAGTGGTCATTAACTTTTCAGACAACTTTTCATAAAACTATAGCATAAGCGACCACAAAAAACTCTCCAATATGTTTTATCAGTGAGAAATGTCTAGTTCATCTGCTATTAGCTGTGTATCAGGTCCTGCCCTCTTCTGCTTTTCATTTTGAAAAATACCTTTTTCCTTGTTTAGGGTGGGATCATCTCTGCTGGAGGATCATATTACAAATGTCAATGCAAGTCTGTGGAGAGGGGAGGGGGAGGAGTGTGGAGGAACTGAGGAGACAAAAGCAGATATGAATGACTGCACAGCTACATAGGAAGCTTATAGCTCATTACAAGTGCTTCATTCACAAAAATAAAGGTCAGTACTAGGGATGAGAGAACCTGAATTGTAAAGTTTGGGTTCGTACCGAACACTACGGTTTTTCGCACCCGGCCTCGAACCCGAACATTTCCGTAAAGGTTCGGGTTCGTTGTTCGGCAATTTCTTCCCACTTTTTGAAAGGCTGCAGGGCAGCCAGTCAACAAGCGTTTCATTACTTTGCCCTAAGAAGCCATCACAGCCATGCCTACTATTGGCATGGCTGTGATTGGCTAAGTGCAGCATGTGACCCAGCCTCTATTTTAGCTGGAGTCACATAGCGCCGCACGTCACTCTGCTCTTCTCAGTGTAGGGATAGGATGCTGCCGCTTCTGTGACGGAGAGATTAGGGAAGAAATCTGTTGAACTTGGTGGTGTTAACTCTTCAAACTACAGCAATTATTGAGGGTGCTATGCTACATATTTGTACCCAGCCCTGAGCCCAGTGATACTGCAAAACATTTTTTAATCCATCTGTTACTGAGGTGGGGGTCGGCGGCCATTTTAGCAACTGCAGTGTCCTTGGAACTGCATGTGACCTGCATGTGTGCCAGCCTGCCAGGGACATCAGTCTAATTATTTTTTGGTATCTCGGTGGAGAAAAAATTCCTTTTTTCTGGCAGATCAAGTCCCCCTACATTACCTATTTTAAAATTTTGGGGTGACATAGTGCATTTCTGTAGTTGGGGGATTAAACCGGTACTGCCAACTACTGCAAACTACTGCGGCTTTCTGCAGTGTGCAGACCGACGAGGAGGGCAGGGGTCAAGAATAGGTGGAAGATGATGTGGAGGACGATGAGGTCCTAGACCCCGACTGGACTCAAGTTCATGCTAGTGACGTGTGCAGTTCTGTGGAAGAGGCGGTGGTCGCACAGAGGCAACAGCACAGCAAAAGAGGGAGCAGGCTGCAAAAGCGGAGCGGCCGTCCCGGAGACAGTACGCCTGCTACTGCCCACCGCACCCAGGGACCTAGCACACCAAAGTCAGGAGTTCATTGGCGTGGCAGTTCTTCAGACAATGTCCTGACAACAAGACACTAGTGGTTTGCACGTTGTGCCATCAGAGCCTGAAGCAAGGCATAAACGTTCTAAACCTGAGAACAATCTGTATGACCGGGCATCTACATGCAAAGCACGAACTGCAGTGGAGTAAACACCTTAAAAACCAAGAAAGGTCTCAGGCTCCTCTTGCTTCCTGTTCTGCTGCTGTCTCTGCCTCTTCCTGCACCTCTGGAGTCACAGTGGCACCTGCCATCCAGCAAACAGAGGAGGTGCCACCAACACCACCACCGCCGCCATCATCACCAAGCATCTCCATCATGTCACACGCAAGCGTTCAGCTCTCCATCTCCCAAACACTGGAGAGAAAGAGAAAATACCCACCTACCGTACGTCTGGTGGAGACAGACTGTTTTAAACAGCTGATGGCGGTGGCTGTCCCACAGTACATCATTCCAAGCCGCCACTACTTTTCCAGGCAAGCCGTCCCTTCCCTGCACAACCAAGTGTAGGATAAAATCAAGTGTGCACTGCACAACGTCATCTGTGGCAAGGTCCACATAACCACAGATACATAGACCAGTAAGCACAGGCAGGAAAGCTATATCGCCCTAACTGCACACTGGGTAAATTGAGTGGTGACTGGGCCCGGCGGATAGCGATTTGGCGCATGTCCTTCCACCACGAAGATCGCAGGGCATTATTCTTTGCCTCCTGTTTCCTCCTCCTCCTACTCCGCATCCTCTTCCTCTTCTACCACCTCCTCATTCAGTCAGCGAAACACCTTAACCACCAACTTCAGGACAGCCAGGGGTAAACATCAGCAGGCGGTTTTAAAACCCATGTGTTTGGGGGGACAAACCCCACAACGCACAGGAGCTGTGGAGGGGTATAGAAGAACAGACTGATGAGTGGTTGCTGCCAGTGAGCCTCAAGCCCGACCTGGTGGTCTGCAATAATGGGCGAAATCTTGTAGCAGCCCTGGGACTAGCCCCTTTGACGCACATCCCTTGCCTGGCGCATGTGCTGAATTTGGTGGTTCAGAAATTCATTAAAAACTACCCAGGCATGTCAGAGCTGCTGCAGAAAGAGTGGTCCGTCTGTGCGCACTTTCGGCGTTCTCACCCTGCTGCTGCTCACCTGTCTGCGCTGCAGCATAACTCTGGCCTTCCCGCTCACTGCCTCATATGTGACGTGCCCACCAGGTGAAACTCCACCTTGCATATGCTGGAGAGACTGTGCGAGCAGCAGCAGGCGATAGTGGAGTTTCAGCTGCAGCACGCACAGGTCAGTCGCTCTGTGGAACAGCACCGCTTCACCACCAATGATTGGGCCTCGATGCGAGACCTGTGTGCCTTGTTGCGGTGTTTGGAGTACTCAACCAACATGGCCAGTGCCGATGACGCCGTTCTTAGCGTTACAATACCACTTCTATGTCTCCTTGAAAAAACACTTAGGGCGATGATGGAAGAAGATGTGGCACAGGAGGAAGAGGGGGCATTTCACAGGGTTTCAGGCCAGTCATTCAGAAGTGGCTCAGAGGGTGGGTTCCTGCACCAACAGAGGCTAGGTACACATGTGGCCAACCAGGGCACAGTTCTGGAGGACGAAGAGGATGAGGTAGAGGAGGAGGAACCGGGTTCACAGCAGGGTGGCACCCAACGCAGCTCATGGCCATCACTGGAGCGTGGCTGGGGGGAGGACAGCTTATTCTTACCCCTGGGAAGCCTGGCACACATGAGCGACTATATGCTGCAGTGCCTGCGCAGTGACCGCAGAGTTGGCCACATTTTAACTTGTGCTGACTACTGGGTTGCCACCCTGCTGGATCCCCGTTACAAAGACAATTTGCCTTCCTTAATTCCCTCACTGGAGCATGATATGAAGATGCGCAGCTACAAGCGCACGCTGGTAGACGCGCTCCTGAGGGCATGCCCAACTGACACCGGGGGACAAGTGGAAGCACAAGGCGAAGGCAGAGGTGGAGGAGGAAGAGGTCGCCAACGCAGCTGGGTCATGGCCAGCACCTCACAAGGCAGGGTTAGCATGGCCGACATGTGAAAAAACTTTGTCACCACGCCACAGCAACCGGCACCACCAGCTGATATGGAACGTCTTAGGAGGAGGCAGCATTTGAACAACATGGTGGAACAGTACTTGTGCACACGCCTACACGTACTGACTGATGGTTCTGCTCCGTTCAACTTCTAGGTCTCCAAATTTTCCACATGGCCTGAGCTTGCCCTTTATGCCTTGGAGGTGCTGGCCTGCCCTGCAGCCAGTGTGTTGTCTGAGCATATATTTAGCACGGCAGGGGGCGTCATAACAGACAAAATCTGCCGTCTGTCCACAGCCAACGTGGACAAGCTCACGTTCATTAAAATGAACCAGGCTTGGATCCCACAAGACTTGTCTGTACCTTGTGCATAGCCATTTATACCCGCCTCAACCATACATTCTTGTACTCAATTGCACTTATTCTTTGATCTTTTTTTTTATTTGTCCCATTATTTTGGGGGCTACCCCAATTTAAAAAAAAAAAAACATTGTTAGCTGGCTACCTCCTCTTCCTCCTCCATCGCCGCTTCCAACTACAACACCACATTCACCGCCTTCTCAACCTCCGACTCCACATCCACCTCCTCCTCCGAGTTGCAGGTTAATAATTTTTATTTGTTTCATTTTATTTTAAGTTATTTCCCTATCCTTATTTGCTTGCAGAGCACTTGCCATGCTCTTAAGCACATTTTGCTGCCTTTTGCAGCCCTCTAGCCCTTTCCATTTTTAGGGCCATTTTAGTGCCCAAAAGTTCGGGTCCCCATTGACTTCAATTGGGTTCGGGGTCAAGTTCGGATTAAGTTCGGATCCCGAACCCGAACTTTTTTGTAAAGTTCTGCCGAACCCGTCGAACCCGAACTTCCAGGTGTTCACTCAACTCTTTTCAGTACTTCTCTGTAATGCCCTGTATGGAGGACAGAATAGGGAGATTAGAGAAAGGTTGAAAGTGAATAGGACAGAGTTGTAATTTCACCTGCTCTCTGCCTTGGGCTTCTTTGGAATGACTGTGAAACTAGGGTGACTGCATGCACAAAGGTAAACTGCCAAAAAATGCTAGATACACATGATATAATGTCCAGAAAGTGTTATGTATGCACATTGCACTATTAATTTACAACGTTTCTTGAAAGCTCAGTGCCGCTTTAAAGACCAGGCACATTTTTGTTTTTGCATTTTCATTTTTTTCCTTTCTACCTTCCAAAAGCCATCATTTTTTTAGTTTTCCTTCACATAGCCATATGAGGGCTTACTTTTTGCTAGAGAAATTGGATTTTTAATGTTGCTATTGAATTTACCATATGTTTTACCAAAGTTTTTTGGGTTTTGAAGCTACATGGTTGTGAAAGATTAAGGGGCACATTTATTAAGACCAGCATTTACCATCAATAAGTGGAGGCTAAGAAGTCACAGAAAACCCCTTTAAGAACTCACAGGAATTATAAACAATACATGGTAAGTGTGCACAGTGTTACACGGGTGCAGACATACCATATGTGCAATCTGTACAGCTACACAGCGGCTTAGAAGATAGAGGGGGCTCAGCATGTAACTGATAATGTGGATTTAGAGAGACATAAGGGGGCAGATGTATGATGATCTATTGGGCTCATACATAGTTCTTGCATTGGGGTCCTCAGTTGTCTGTGTTCACCACTGCTGTTACAGATTTGGCATTGTGGCCATGAATCTTTAATTTACACTTCTGACCCTGGATGATCCTTGTGGCAGAAATATGGAAAAGCCCAATTTTGCTAAATTTTGGTGCTTCCTACCAGGGGGCCATAAAGACAACGCAAATGCGTGGGGCCACAGAGATCAAGGGGGGCCCTGCTGTGCATTACAGTCAACTATCAACATCCTCACTACTGGGTACACTATGGATATTGGCATTATTACTACTAGGGACTTTATCACCACAGGAGCAAAGCTCAGTGGGCTGATGGGGGCTGAGAATAGTAGTGCAAAGTGGGTCCACAGGGATAACTTTGCTTGGGGCCCCACATAATGCCAAATCTGTTCTTGCTTTCTGCAGCTGCAAGATTACCTAGAACTGAACCCTGAGGAACCAGCAACAGCAAGAGGATGAGGAGAACCAGCAAATGATACACTGAAAGAGCAGCCAGAGAGATGGAAGAAAACCAAGAGAGAACAACGTCCTTGCGGCCAACAGAGTGGAGCATACTAAGGAGAAGTTTTTGGTCTATTGGTCCAGAAGAATCAGTACAGAGTAGTTTCCATTCCTTTTTGCTGTCAAGAGATTGTTAAACATTTTGTTAAATGCAGTTTCAGTAGAGTGTAAAGTGTGAAAGTCAAATTATAACAGGTAAGAAGAGAGTTAGCAGAGAGGTAACTTATTAGGCGAGAGTAGACCAGACTTCCCAGGAGATTAGAGATGAAGGGAAGTGTCATGCCTTAAGTAATATTTCCTTTATTGCATATGTATTATGCTTTGTATTCTAGTTGTAATTGCTTGATCTAGTGGCTGTCTGTTCTATCAGTTTGGATAGCTAGCTTACAATTCCCTGTATGTCCCTAGGGAGCCACTGTATCTGGCATATGACTTGGTGACATCATCAATGAGCTCATTTAGGAGCCATTTTTTCTATCAGTACCTGCTGAACTAGCAGCATCTGAAGAAATCCTCCTCATCCAAGCCTACCTAGCATTGCTGGTATGTCCAGATTACCAGCTACCATTTTATATTAATATGTTAATGCATATTGTATTTGGCACATCTACTGCTGTTATTTTCTACTCCATAGTTATTAGTTATAGACCATGCTTGACACAGATAGGTCAGCAACTTCCTTGTGCATATGTCTATGACTACTCATCTTCCCTCTTATTGTCGTGTTGTATTTCATGCACATGGTCATGTCTGGATATACCTATGTCATAGTGTGTTGCTAAATGCTGGTGTACGCTAGTAAGCAGTAAGCACATTGGGGGAGATTTATCAAATTCACGTAAAGAAGAACTGGCTTAGCTGCCCATAGCAACAATAAGATTCCACCTTTTATTTTCACATCTCCTTTGGAAAATGAAAGGAAGAATCTGATTGGTTGCTATGGGCAACTAATCTAGATCTACTTTACACCAGTTTGGTAAATCTCTCACATTATTTTTCTGTTTCTTAGTTTCACCTTTCCCTACAATGAAAGTTGAAGTTGTACCCTGTTTCTGAGTCAATTAATTGTTAGGATTGAATTTAACTGCTTGTCAATTTATGCGCCTCTCATAAATAAGGAGGACAGAATAGGGAGATTAAAGAAAGGTCAAAAGTTAAATAGGACAGAGTTGTAATTTCACCTGCTCTCTGCCTATTTTGTGGCCGGGACTGTGGTAGAGTACATAGGCTAGTGCTTTTTTCGATAGTGTGCAAGCACAACCATCACTGATGGATTGCAGGGTGGTTGTAACCATGGAAACAAGCAGTGTATAATGTGATGGGATAATTATTCCAGCCAGCAAAGGAAGCAATATGGACAATCACAATACATTAGTAAGGGCTCTTTCCCACTTGCGTGTTTGTTTTCCAGCATAGAGTTCCGTCGTCGGGACTCTATGACGGAAAAATCCTGATCAGGATTATCCCAATGCATTCTGAATGGAGAGAAATCCGTTCAGGATGCATCAGGATGTCTTCAGTTCAGGACCGGAACGTTGTTTGGCCGGAGAAAATACAGCATGCTGCGCTTTTTGCTCCGGCCAAAAATCCTGAACACTTGCCGCAAGGCCGGATCCGGAATTAATGCCCATTGAAAGGCATTAATCTGGATCCGGTCTTAAGCTAAACGTCGTTTCGGCGCATCGCCGGATCCGACGTTTAGCTTTTTCTGAATGGTTACCATGGCATGCCATGGTAAAGTGTAGTGGGGAGCGGGGGAGCAGTATACTTACCGCCTGTGCAGTTCCCGGGGCTCTACAAAGTGACGTCAGGGCGCCCCACGCGCATGGATCACGTGATTGCATGGATCACATGATCCATGCGCATGCGGCGCTCCGACGTCATTCTGGAGTACCCCGGGAGCTGCACGGACTGTAAGTATACTGCTCCCCCGCTCTTCACTACTACTATGGCAACAAGGACTTTAATAGCGTCCTGGCTGCCATGGTAACCTCAAAGCATTTCGAAGACTGATCAGGATCCTGGTCAGTCTTCTAATGCTTTCAGGCGACTTGCGTTCTGATGGATCTGGCGGGACGGAAGTGCCCGCCGGATCCTCAGAACGCAAGTGTGAAAGAGGCCTAAGTGCCTTGTATTAACTTCCTCTACATCAGAGATGCTTAACCTGCAGCTGTTGCAAAACTACAACTCACAGCATGCCCAGACAGCGTACAGATATAAGGGCATGTTGGGAGTTGTAGTTTTGCAACAGCTGGAGGGCCACATGTTGGGCATCCCTGCTCTACATAATAAATGCTAATTGCTGAAGTGAGACAACACCTTTAAATTAGGACCAGGAGAGAGAGTTCTGTTAGTGTTAGGTACCCATCTGCAGAAGCCACCTTGGCAATGGTAAATGTGCCTGACACACATTTGATCAACAATGTGAGTGAGCAGCTTCTTTTTATTCAAATATAGCAGGGATATTACCAATGTAATCAAGAATACTCTACTCCCTAGTTCTTTTGTTTGCAGATATAACAGTGAGCTGACATATTTTGTTGGCTGTTTGTAAATTAGCTTTATGGATGTGTGAACCAGTTTGGACCAAACTGGGCTCAGTTCGAACTTTGCTATATTTTTGCATGGCATACTAATTCAAATATTTTCAGGTTAGTTTCAGACAAATCCCCTAAAACTGGGTGTAGTGTCATTTTAAAGTATATATTGGCAGGAAAAAACACAACGGAGGAAAAAAGGTCTCTCATATGACACTGAGATGAAGTGGAGGGAGGGGTTGCACTGATTGGCTCCCAAGGCTGACAGACAGCCAGGATGAGCCAATCAATGCTCCAGGTGGGCTGTGAATGACGGTGGTTGGGTATTAAGGTGTCTGCCAGAAAAACGATCTTAGGGAGTTGGGTATAGTCAGAAATTAATCAAGGACAATCAGAAATTAATCAAGCTTGTATTCTATTGCCAGGGACAGTAAAAGGAAAGGCTAAGATTACAAGAAGAATTGGGCGCAGGCGTGTACATACAGGGGTCGCAGCAGTCGCAGTTGCGACCGGGCCCGGCACTCCAGGGGGCCCGGCCGCCTGTGGACCCCTGCAGTAGCGCTGTACTGGGGCCCAGTGCCAGGGCTCTCACTGGGGTGCCAGAATGAGCGCTGACACCATACTGCGGCAGGGCAAGGGAGCGCATAGTTTCCTGCCCTGCCCCAGTCACCGCTATAGGCTTTAGGTCTAATAGGCCTGATGCCTATGCGGTAGTGAAATCCCGGCACAGGCGTGCGTGATGACGTCATCGCGCATGACCGGGGCCAGGACGCAGCAGCACAGAGAAGTGTGCGCATCTTCTCTGCAAGCAAGCGCAGGTGAGTATTTAGCTTTTAGTTTTATTTATCTCTTTTTTTATTTAGTTTTATGTGCCAACTTTGGGGGACATTGGGGGGGGGACCAGGGGGACATGTGGGGGAAAATTATTATGGAGATAATGGAGGTATTACTTTGTGGGGGCAAATTACTATATGGACAGTGTAGGAAACTACAGTGTGAAGGAAACTGCAGAGTGGGGGGATGTGGGGAAACTACAATGTGAGGGGCAGTGTGGGGAAACTACAGTGTGAGGGGCAGTGTGGGGGAAACTAAAGTGTGAGGGGGAGTGTGGGGGAATCTACTGTGTGGTGGGCAGAGTTAGGGAAACTACTGTATGGGGGCAGTGTGGGGGAAACTACTGTGTGAGGGGCAATGTGGGGGAAACTACTGTGTGGTGGGCAGTGTGGGAGAAACTACGGTGTGGGGGAAACTACTGTGTGGGGGGCAGTGTGAGAGAAACTACAGTGTGGGGGAGGGGGCCCCATGGATCAGTTTCGCACCGGGGCCCCATGGATTGTGTGTAAGCCACTGATTGGGCGTGTATAGCCAAGAAGAGAGAAGACAGGTGCTGTGGCTGCTATGCCTCCCAGCAGAACTGCAGCTGCTGCAGTGCACTCCTCAAAAGCAGCTACCTGCAAGGAAATACTTAATTTTTTTCCTCATTTTCATAGAAATCCTTGAGTGTTAATGTGAAATTAATGTGCCCTTTCCACTAGAAACAAGGAAGAGAAATGTTTTTTTTCCAAACTTCTCCAGGATCAACGTTTGTATCATTGCAGTGAGCAGAGATTTTTTTTTTTTCAGCACCCTCAGGTAATTCCAGGATTCCCACGTTACATCTCCTTGACCTGTCCTCCAAGTCTACAACTTTTTTTCTAAGGCTGTTAAAGTCCACCTTTAAGATAAAGATTTCAGATTTTGATGTTTTAAATTCATTCTTTAAAGCGCTCACGAACTTTTCTACTATATTAACTCGGTCCCGAATCTTCGATACATCATCCCTTATCAGGGCTACATCAGACTGGATTGACCCGAGCTTCGTTGACATATCAGGTATTAGTTACCCATTTTTTTTTTAACTGCCAGCAATATTTCTTTTAAAGGGAAGGATTCAACATTAGATAGTTCTCCCTCCTCCACTCTCTCCATAGCCTCAACTTGGGGGATTTTGTTCACTGTTTCCTCCACTGTAGTTGAAGAATTGTTATTTCTTTTAAGATTAGCATCCTGTAGCCCTTTATATATATATATTGTAAGCATGCAGTGGGTGACATCATAGATGGTAGGTATGTGTCACTGAGGCTGCTACGCTCAGTGATGTAAATCCCGGAGGTAAGTAGTGACCAGTGGTGGTAGATCACTGAGTTGGTGGTAGCTGGAATTTGGGTCCGGGATTTAGGAGTGACTGAAGAGCTTGGGTGGGAAGGTCACTCCCATACTCCATCTCGGGTGTTACCGCCACACACACAGGTGCGAGGGTGATTTTAAAAAGACACTGCCAGAGAGCAGTGTGTGTGGATGGTGGTCTGAGAGGAAGACTACTGAACCAAACCTCTTGGCAGTGAGGATTTGCTGGGAGAAAAACTGCAGCTGGTGAGAAGCCTGTATCACTGTGTTATTATTTCATTTGGACTGTTCTGTTATTTGAAGAAAGCAAGCCTGTACTGTACTGTGTGCCTAATAAACCCTGAAAAGAGACTGTTTGAGTGGTCCCGTCCCACAATATTTATGTGTTTTTTTTCTTCCTTTCCTCTCCCACCCCCTTTTTTTTATTCTTTATTTCTTCCTTTCTTCTCCCTTCCCTTTTTTTTTTCCTTCTTTCCTAGTTCAGCTGTTAATAAATTAATCAGTCATAAAAAATACCTTCAGCACAAGAAGAAGACCAAAAGCAAATCCAAAAAGGAAAAGTCTCACCAGTCTCCTTGTAAACAGTCAGTGAAATGCAGGTACTCAGAAGGACACAGCACACAGAGCAGGGAGGTGAAGCCGGCAGCGGAGTCCACGTGAAAAACAAGCAGAGTTAGGGGGACCACAAGCGGAGCACAGGCGGTAATATGATATATAAGGTCCAGAAGATATAGTTAGGCCAAGGGTGGGCGGTCAAAGGAAGCCCTGGGAGAAGTAAAGCAGAGAGGAATCTACGGACTCCAGATTCAATTCAGGTCTAGTCAATCAGGACGGGAGGAAACTTCTTACCAGGAGGGCAGAGAGGAAAAGGAGAACCTCCTAGGCTCACCGTAGCAACAGTTAGCTCGGGAAACCACTAAAGCAGATCAACAGCTATTTCTGAGGTTTCGGGAGCAGCTCCTAACAGCGAGCAGAGCGGAGAAGGAGAGACGCGGTGGGGCATGGCATAACGAGAGGAGGAGGGCGTGATACTTCCTACATCATCCCGCCAACCTAAAAGAACCCTCAAGTTTCCATGGTGGAATAAGTACCAAAATTTTGAGAGAGGATACATACCTTGACTCAACTAGTTCATACCAACTTGCAGGAGACCCAAGTCACCCAGAAAAGGTGGTATGATCGTAATGCCAGAGAGAGACAATATGAAATCGAGTAAAAGTGTGGATCCTGGTGCTAATACCCAAAACAAGCTCCAGGAAGCCTGGGAAGGGCTTTTCACCATTTATCAACACCTCAATGATGTGAACTATGTGATATTGCTGGGTGAAGGGGGAAAGAGTCGAAAAGTTGGGCATGTCAACATTCTGAAGGCTTATCATGACTGAGGGGCTAAGGCCTTGCCATTTTGTAGTCTGCAATGGAAGGAGAAGACATTCCCTTGCTTGACTTACTAGCTGTATCCCAGGATACCATTTTCTTTAGAATATGCCCAATTTAAACCGCAGCTATGAACCACTCAACAGTCCCAGCTGTATGGTGTACTCGCTGCCTGTCTCAGTGTCTTTACAGACAAGCCAGGGAAGACACCTTTGGTGGTTCATCATGTGGACACAGGCAACCACACTCTAATAGAACAGTCAGGGTCTTCTCTAGAGGTAAAGGTGGACATCCAAAGGGAAATAGAGGAGATGCTAGAGCTATGAGTGATCCAAAAGTGTAACAGTGCATGGGCCTGTTTTTCAAAAATGTAACAGTGCCTGGGCCTATTTAGTATAATCTGGGCAATGCAGGGAGCCCAAACGTCCCACCCCTGACAGCCAGCATTCACACATAGCATCTCCCCTACATCGGTCATATTTGTTAGTAAAATGATTGGCATGATGAAATATGCACTATTAAAACATGTTGGACCTTGTACAGTATATCCATTAGTGTGGACTGTGAGACATGTTTTATTGATATTTCATGTTTGCCAGCTGAGGGAGAGAGGTATAACATGCACACATAATGGAGACCTTCCCAGAAGGCTGGGCCAAGAATGGAAGGAAACCCCCTTCTGCCGAATAGGGATAAGAATAATAGACTTTAAACCTTCCATTGACAGAGTTTGGGGATCCAATTGAAATTGGGGTTTGTTCCACATTCTCCTGTCCCCTGAACCAGAACAGACTATCACACCGTTCGCTAAGTATTGAGAACCTTTCTGTTTTTATCCATTTATTTTTATAACTGTTTTTGCACGTCTATGTATGTCTGTTATTTCTTTTACTTTTGTAACTTAAAGGCTATATACACCTTCAGAGGAATTTTTTTTTAATGGTTGCATTTGACTCATTTTGGCCTAAAAATCATTTTTTCAATTGGTCTTTACTAAAAATATTGAGCCGTTCTGTCACAAAGGGTTAACTGTTTATTTAACTGTGTGAATCATGCTTTACACTTTCACTTTGTGCAGGTCATCTAATAAACCTTATCTTTAATTTACTAAGAGGTCTTAAACACTTATTTAAGCCACATTCTTATCAGTAAGATAAGAACTGAGCTGTAATGAATGTCAGAAAGCAGAGATAAGGAGCCCATCAGATTAGCTGGCTGATAGCAGAAAGAGATGTCTGATTTTCATTTTTTACATCAATCAAGACATTACCCCTTTAACAAGTCTTTGCAACAACATTAGCAAAGTATAATATAATCTGTCTAAATAATGGAACACAGATGAATGGAAATGTTTGATGGGATTAAAGTGTCATATTTAGACTGTGGCGATTAGCTCAGTCAAGTAATAATGTTTTTATTTCTGGCATCCTGGAAATTAGTAAGGTAATTGAATGGGGAGTATACAGCTACCTGCTTAAATGTAAATTGCTATTCTAGTTTTGAATGACAATTAAAAGCAATTACTAATAAACTATTGAAACTAAAGATTACTACTTTCACAGAAAATAATTAGTATGCATGACAGAAACAAGCATATTGGGGCCAATTCCAATACAAACCAAAATGGGATCAAATGAAAAATCATTAAGGGGAGAATTGATCATAAGGGAAATTTTTGAAGTCAGTTTTCCTTGAGTCTACATTGCAATGTTTGCTAAATTTGGTACATATTGAAATCTAACACTTTTGTCTAAAGACGTTACCTAAGTTTTAATTGCAACCCAGACACTGGTGTACTATTGAGCCTAAAAATGTACACTTAATTAGCATAGCTAACCACACCCACTGTTCTATCCACTTTTCTTCCGGCCAATCACAAGTGACACAGTGTATGTTCAATGTAGTCTCAAGATACAATGTCCTAGGACAGACCATTGTATGATGAAAATATTCTAACCTGAGGCCATTGTTGGTAGAAAGACTACTGTCTAGGAAAAATTTGGCACCATAATTGGAAATTTGCCCTTTGACAAAAACAATGATGAAACAATTTGCACCAATGGACTGAGCTCAACTCACAGCCATTAAAATGGTAGGTTCCCTTATTGGAACAGGTGACAAGGTTCCAAAAATGCTGTTTATGTTTCATCGTCTGCTGTATTGGTGGGAGACATTAACCTCTTTTTACTGTCAAATAACCGCCCCATTGTCTGGTTGTCAGGGGCCTATATTTTGTTTCATCGCTTGCTGCATTGGTGGGAGACATTAAACTCTTTAGACTGTCAAATAACCTCTACATTATCTGGTTGTCAGGGGCCTATATTTTGTTTCATCGCTTGCTGCATTAGTGGGAGACAGTAAACTCTTTAGACTGTCAAATGACCTCTTCTCTGTCTGGGTGTCAAGGGCCTACATAAATGATAATGGCCTGTTCCATTGCAGGTTGACCTGAGGCCTGTGTTGCTGTTACGGGACTGCTCTCCTCTTTGCGTGTGCCATGGTCCTGAATTAGTGAATGAGGCCTGTGGCACTACTGGGTGAAATCAATACTGTTTTGGCATAATTGTAACTCTCCTCTTTGTAGGTGCCATGGGTCTGAATCTGTAAATGACGTCTGTGGCATTGCTGGGTGAAATCAATACTGTCTTGGCGTGATTTTAACTCTCTTCTTTGTGGGTCCCGTGGGCCTGAATGTTTGAATGAGGCCTGTGGCCCTGCAGTCAGACATGATTCCTTCTTGGCTGTGATGACAACTTCAACTCCCATGTATGGTTGCCATGGCCCTGAGTCTGTAAATGAGGCCTGTGACACTGCTGGCAGACATAAATCCTTCTTGGCTGTGATGTGAACTTCAACTCCCATAGCATTCCCACCTGACATCACCCCAACCTCCTATTCCACCTTTTCCTCCAAGCAATTGATATTGTTTAATTTGTATTTATTTTATTTTAAGTCATTTCCATATCCACATTTGTTTGCAGTGGATCTACCTACATTTTGATGCCTTTTGCAGCCCTCTAGCCTTTTCCAGGGCTATTTTACACCTTTTTAGTGCCCAAAAGTTCAGGTCCCCATTGACTTCAATGGGGTTCAGGGTCAAGTTCAGGTTGAGTTCGGATCCCGAACCCGAACATTTTCGTGAAGTTCGGCCGAGCTTCTCAAACCTGAACATCCAGGTGTTCGCTCAACTCTAATAATGATCTATCCTTAGGAATGGTCACCAATTTCAAATCATCAAAGGGTCAACTTCCGACACTGTTTATAAGATCTATGGCACCAGAACCAAGCACCAGAACTGCACAGGTGGTGCCTGCCCTGCTTATCCTTTAGGTACTAGAAAGACGAAACCACTGCTATTGTTACAATGTATCGATTCACGTATCCGAAAATGTAAATAGAATTCACTTCCTGTACAGATACTAAAATAAAATAAATAAGTCTTTATTTGGTAAAATTAAAATTCTTTGTGACTGGGCAGAGTGCCCAATTGTATCCCAGGCAAAATCCTCCAGTGTTGCATACAACCCCTATGGATTTTGGGGATTGTGCCTTATAGTATATTGTCCCTGGAGGAATGAAACCGAGTGAAAATAACTTGAGGAATAGGATGGTGTAACCTATCCTGAGGAATACACCATTTAATAATATAGCACTAAGATTCAAAAAGCCCAGTGGAATGAAGCAGGATCAGATGGTCTTAATCTCGATCCTTGCAATGCTTGTATACAAATGAAAGTAATGTGATTAAACAAAAAATGTTGCTAACTGTATTCTAGATATAATTCACTACTCATTTCCCTGCTCAACGCGTTTCTCCATCAATTATGGGGTATTTATGAGTCATCAGGAGCTCTGGGTGAGAGAAGCGACATGTGTTGTACACTGTAGATAACTGTACCACGGTGTGCCAGTCTATTTGCACATACCACCTGATACGATTTTAAGACCTTTCTTATTTGCGTTACCATCCTACACCAGGGACTCTATGGATGTCCTTAAAAAACTAGACGGCATCCAAACTGACCCTGACACCCTTCTCGCTAGCTTGGATGTCGAAGCCCTGTACAACAGCATCTCTCAGATACTAGGCTGCGAGAAGATTGCTCAGTTCCTACAGGAAAGAGGGGAACATCTTTTCCCTCATAACCAGTTTGTACTGTCTCTTTTGGAATTCATCCTCATTAAAAATGTTTTCCTTTTTGACAGAAAGATCTACCACCAGCTCAGGAGAGTGGCCATGGGGAGCCCCTGTGCACCAAATTTTGCCAATCTCTACCTGGGCTGGTGGGAAGGAATGTGGTATTTGGTGATACAGCTACGGATTTGTCCCAGCATATTTTATTATGGCTTTGTTTCATTGACGATGTGCTGACTCTGTGGAGGGGTAGTGAACAACAATTCCACAGTTTTGTCATCACATTATACGTCAATGAACTAGGCCTATTTTTCACTGCAGGAATTCAGAGGGAAGAGATCACGTTCCTGGATCTCAGAATCAGTAGGGGGCCTGATGGGAATGTGACTAGTAACATCTATCGTAAACCTACTGCCACTAATACTCTATTGCATTGGGACAGCTTGCATCCGTACCCACTAAAAAGAGTTATAGCCAGAGGTCAGTACCTGAGGGTACGACGTAACTGTAGTTCTCTTGAGAAATATCATTCGGCCGCCAAGGACCTTCAGAATAGGTTTATCTCAAGTGGATACCCTGTAAAGGTGCTCCGTGAGGCCCATCATCATTCCCTAAGTAAAAACAGGGACACGTTACTGATTCCCAAACAAAAATCAGAGGGTGATAACGTGGCGCGCATTGTCGGGACATTTGATAATGCACACCTGGAAGTACGTCAGGTGTTAAATACATTTTGGGGAATCCTCAAATCGGACCCGGACATTGGCTAGTTGTGGGTAGTGCCCTTGCCATTACATACAGACCTGGCCGTAACTTACGAGATTGCCTGGTACATAGCTTCTTCCAAACCCCCAGGACAGGTACCTGGTTAACCAACACAATCTCAGGGACATACAGATGTGGCACATGTGTGGCTTGCAGATTCATTCTACAGGGGAAACAATTCACGTGTATGGTATCCGGAAAGTTTTTCGATATCCGATCATTTGCCAACTGCAAATCTACGGGATTGATATATCTCATGAAATGTATCTGTGGTATCCAATACCACAGAGTATTTAGGAGACGTATTGGCGAACATGTTGGAGACGTGAGGAATAACAGAGACACCCCAGTTTCCAAACATGTCAAGAATTGCCATGATGCCAATCCCAGTGCTCGGAGGTTTCAATGTATTGAAGTTATCAAACCCTCACCAGGGGGAGGCGATTTTGATAAAATGATCCTGAGAAAGGAAGCCGCATGGATCTTCAGATTGAGTACAGTTAAATCAGCAGGCTTAATGTACTTTCACACTTGCGGCAGGATGGATCCGGCAGGCTATTCAGCCTGCCGGATCCGTCCTGCCGCAAGTGGCCGTGCACTGCCGTGCTGCCGCTCCATCCCTATTGACTATAATGGGGCGGGGCGGAGCTACGGCAAAGATCGCCGGACTGAAAAGTCGGACATGCAGGACTTTTAGTCCGGAGATCTCCGGCCGCGCACTGCCGTGCTGCGCCGTAGCTCCGCCCCCGCCCCATTATAGTCAATGGGGACGGAGCGACAGCACGGCAGTGCACGGCCACTGTGGCAGGGCGGATCTGGCAGGCTGAATAGCCTGCCGGATCCGTCCTGCCACAAGTGTGAAAGTACCTTTAAATGATCTAATTTCATTTGCCTGTTTAATTGAATAAACTATGCATACTATCCATGCGATTCAACCACATTCCGATTTTATTCTTTTCCCACTTTTTTGACTTAGTGGGGTTATATTTAATTACCATGATACCTTTCTTCAGCCTCTATTTTCTATTTGCCACTTGTGACAGGTTACATTACAGCTCATACTTTTGTTTCATCATTACATGGACTCACAAAAATGCAGAGGGTTGATAGGGATGGTTGATGCATCTTTAACCCGCCCCTGGTTTGACCCCCTCAGCGTGATTGGTCCATTATGTTTACCTGGGCAGAGCTTAGCCTTGATAAGATGTTCATCCCGGCGCGCGTCACGGCAATACCAGAGCCGGATGCGATCCCTCAACATCAGGAGGGGTGCGCTCCCTTCCACGTGCATTCAGCAGTAGCATCTGCCGGCGTCTCCTCGCAGGATTGGTGGAGAACGCCGACTTGTATTCACGTGAAGGACACTGCCTCTGTCTATACTGGGGGCCATGCCTGTCCATTTAGCATGGTCCGATTACACACACGCTATGTGTGAATACACTGGCACACCGTGGTACAGTTATCTATAGTGTACAACACATGTCGCTTCTCTCACCCAGTGCTCCTGATGACCCATAAATACCCCATAATTTATGGAAAAACGCGTGAGCAAGTAAATGAGTAGTAGATTATATCTAGAATACAGTTAGCAACGTTTTTTGTTTCATCACATTACTTTCATTTGTATACGAGCATTGCAAGGATTGAGATTAGGACCATCTGATCCTGCTTCATTCCACTGGGCTTTTTGAATCTGGGTGCTATATTATAAAATGGTGTAATTCTCAGGATAGGTTACACCATCCATCCTATTCCTCGAGTTATTTTCACCTGGTTTCATTCCTCCAGGGACAATATACTATAAGGCACAAACCCCGACATCCGTAGGGGTTGTATGCAACACTGGAGGATTTTGCCTGGGATACAATTGGGCTCTATGTCCAGTCACAAAGAATTTTTTAATTTTACCCAATAAAGATTTATTTATTTTATTTTAGTATCTGTACAGAAAGTGAAATCTCTGTACTAGAAAGACACTATACATTATAAGGTCTGTCAAAGAAATGGACATCCTAAGACACTGTATTTTTCGCTTGATAAGAGACATGTGATGGTAAGATGCACCCCAGGTTTTAGAGGAGGAAAGTAAGAAAAAATATTTTTCATCAGGCCTCATATCAGTTCCTCAGATCAGACCACCCATTTCAAATCCTCAGATCAGACCGCCTTTTCAGGACCTCACATCAGACTCCCATATCAGGAACTCAGATCAGACCTCCATGTCAGACCCCCATCAGACCTAAGATCAGACCTGCAAGTCAGAGCCCAATCAGACCTCAGATCAAACGTCCATGCCACACTGTCATCATACATCCATGTTAGACCCCCATCAGACCTCCATGTCATACATAAAATATATAACTTCCCTTACCACTCCCGCTCCTCCATTTCTCTTCAGGTCCGGTCGTCTCTGCAGAAGTCACGGTCCCATATCAGGACCTCACATCAGACCCTCATCAGACCTCCATTTAAGACCCCATCAGACCTCAGATAAGACTTTCATGCCATACCCTCATCAGACCTCCATATTAGACCCCCATCAGACCACCATGTCATACTCCCATCAGACCTCAGATCAGACCACCATGTCGGAACCCCACCAGACCTCACATCAGACTTCCATAAGAGACCCCATCTTATCTCCATGTCAGACCCATCAAACCTCAGATCAGACTTTCATGCCAGACCCCCCATCAGACCTCAGATCATAGATAAAATAAATAATTTCACTTACCTCTCTTGCTCCTCTGCTCCTCTCCGCATCCGGTCGTCTCTGCAGAAGTCACTGTCCCTTGTCTCCTCCGGCCCATCACCTGAATGTGTGCAACATCAGGTCAAAGTGCGCGCACTACATCCTGACACTGTACGAGGTCAGAACAGTGCAACGCGGCCCCAGGAAGGAAAACCAGGGAGAGTGAGTACCCGTAGCACTCACAGAAATTCACTCCCCGCCACCTGCACCTAATGCATACTAGTAAGCCTTTCATAACGGAAGTGGTCCCTAGTATTTTCTTTATAAGACACACTAACATTTTTGGGAGAAAAAAAGTGGTTCTTATAAAGTAAACAATATGGCAAATATATAGATACAATATAAGGCAGACAAAAAAAATCAAGTCGTCTTTTTCTGCCATCAATTTTCTCTCTCACTGAGCTTAGGTGAAATAAAGTTTATGGTTTGCAATGGCAGCCAAACATATGGCTATCAAAATGAGTATTTTAGTTCTGATCAACTAAAGAATCATCGCATTGATAAATTATATTAACTTATATTATTATATGACATTAGTCACCAAAGAAGTTATCATTTACCCTAAGCCTCAGTACTACCTATACACTAGAATATAATAGACTATGATAGTATAAAAGTCTACTTCTTGGTCTTGCATTTGCATTGTAGGATACTTGGCTGTACAAGTGAGAAAAATGGCATTTCTTATGCTGATAAACTAGATTCCTTGTGAGTAAGTTCTGTTCTCTCATCTGTTTGGTATGTAAAAATTGTATGACATTTCCTACAAATGCAGTCCCTGTAGACATCACATATTTTCTTCATCAGAGTTATGCGACGCCGACAACCTAAGGTTAGGTTCACACCACATTTTAACTCTATATTCAGTGTATGCCATGGGAAACTCTCAAATGCACCTATTATGCCCATAGACTACTACTGTCCCAATACAGGCCAAAAGGGCATCTTTTCAGCATGCATTTGGCCAGCAACTAAGATTTTTAGTAGAACTGTAGAGAAAAAAGTTTACTATGCAGTATTAAACAACAGGGATTGTATGCTCAATTGTATGCTCTGGGACAAACTTGAAATGTTTCAAATAGCCCTGACAAAATAATAGGGGCAGATTTATCATAAAGATTTGCCACTTTTGTTAAGTGAAAAAGTTGCAAACTGCACGTTCCGCAAGTTGCACAAGTGCCATTTCTCCCCAACCTTGCCACATTCTCAAAAATGGGGTGTGATAAGGGCAGGAACGGGGTGGTGCTTGTGGCCCTGCCACATTATTATCTCCTATGCCAGTTTTCTGATGTAGAAGAACACTGAAATCTGCACCTAATTCACACCTTGTCATAAATCAGGCTTAGCATCCGACACCCGGAATGCAATGTGTCGGACATCCCCGATAAGCTAGGCTATCACTTAATAAAAGGTGGACAACCTCTTTAAAAGAACACCAGGTTAGAACTGGCATTTTTATTGCACACTTTACTAGTTGGAAAAGTGGTGGAAAATGTTGACAAATGAGTAGAGCCTGTCGCAAGTATTAAGCGCTGCCCCCTTTTCCTGGCACACTTGTGCATGTCTCAGAAAAAACAGCACAGGGGCTTTATAAGAAAACTGCCATAAGTACATTGATAAAGTTTTCCTTGTGTGTCCTGCTGAAGTCTAAAAGTGACCTGATTCCTATACCCAGTTGTCACCCAACCAGGTAATTTTTCCCTCAACCTGTGATCTGTCATGTAAAGGGGAAAACCCTGTCTCCTGATGAAAAATGGCACCCAGAGTGATTGAGAGACAGGCAAACTATCATTATTCTAATTTTATAACACTAATTATATGTATTATCCTAATAATCGTTTTGTTGTTACACAAATAAAGCTGGCTCTGTCATTTGTCAGTGCTGTTGGCATGCTTCAGGCCTAGCTATGCAATGTGGAATATCTAGTTGGACTGTTGGAGACAGGCGGGACTCGTCTGGGTCTATGTTTCGATAGAGGTGGTGTTTCATCACATTTAAATGTACCCTCTCCACGCCAGTTGCTAGTATGAGTCTGTAAGAATACCTGTCACTGTCTATGGAATCCAACACTTGTTTGACATTTGCTGACAGGCTTATCTAATGAAAACATAAATAAATGAAAGAATAAAACCCCATACACAAATAGTACACACAAACACATAAAAAATCATCTGCCTGGTTCTTTAGATGGGATTAGTTGTGTACCTACATGCTTTTAAAGTAATACCAACATTCAGAATATTTTTTTTTAATTCCTAGAAAACTTTTTATTTCAAGTTCCACTTCAAAGTTAAGAAAGGTTCATAGGCATATCGTTCATGCCGATGACTAGTGAATTGAGCTTCGGATCAGAAAGCCAAAGTCGCTTCATTCAAACTTTAGCTTTAATGCTGTCTCCGTACTGCATTAAAATGTATGCCTCCGTGTAAGCAAAATTGGTTTATCTGAAGTCATTTCACACTTGCAGTAGCAGGGAACGGACCCTGCTACCGCAAGCGTGAAAGTAGCCATAATTTGAAAGTCACATCTGCATCTCTAAAAACATTTTAAACCAGCAATACGAAGGTGGGTTTGGTACCGGGTGGTACCTCTGTAGCAAACCCAACTTCACATTACTATTTTAAGATGTTTTAACAGACACAGATGTGACTACAGAATTAATTCATTGAAGTTTTGCGCGACTTTGGTTGAATCTAATTTTGCCTACACGGAGGCAATACATTTTATTGCTGCTATGTAGACAGCATTAAAACTGAAGTGTTTGAACAAATCGACTTTGGCTCTCTGATCCAAAGCTGTATTCGCCCAACACTATCTGACACATAGACACAGGCTGTTATAAACAGTAACAGTTCATGTCTTCTGATGAACTGTAGGAAAGTTAGAATAAAAGCCATACGCATTCGGGTTACGTTTTACTAATATCTGTGTGATCAGCCGACCATCTAATGAAATAATTGTTCAACACATGCTGTAGGAAGAAACTAGGGACGGTTTTAGAGAATATGTGGCCCTGGGCAAAATTTTAAGTGGGGCCCCAAATGAAATGATCTAACATTTAGTCAGCTCAAATGGCGTTATTGCAGAGTATTGCTAAAGTCTTAAAGGATTAGAAATCCTCAAGACATATTTGGATGGACACTACATCTGCACTACAAAACATACAGGAGAATACAGCACCACGTATCTATTACATCCAGTGATGTCTCCTCTCTAGTGATGTCGCGAACATAAAATTTTCCATTCGCGAACAGCGAACGCGAACTTCCGCAAATGTTCGCGAACGGGCGAACCGGGCGAACCGCCATAGACTTCAATTGGCAGGCGAATTTTAAAACCCACAGGGACTCTTTCTGGCCACAAAAGTGATGGAAAAGTTGTTTCAAGGGGTCTAACACCTGGACTGTGGCATGCCGGAGGGGGATCCATGGCAAAACTCCCATGGAAAATTACATAGTGGACGCAGAGTCGGGTTTTAATCCATAAAGGGCATAAATCAACTAACATTCCTAAATTGTTTGGAATAACATGCTTTAAAACATCCAGTGTGTGTATACGATCAGGTATGATGTTGTATCGATCAGGTAGTGTAAGGGTTACGCCCACTTTACAGACATTGACAGACCAAACTCCCCTTTTAATGCACCGCAAACAGTTCATTTGCACAACCGCAAACTCCCCATTTGCACAAGGTTGGATACCAAGCTAGCCATGTCCCAGTGATGTCATTGAAGGTTTCTTCCTCCACCCAGCCACGTACAACACCAAGGGTCCCCGAAAGGTCAATTTAATTGATTTTTCGAACGGGGAGATGGTTAAAAAAACGCTGGCTCCCTCCCCTTTGTTTTTATCCACGGTCACTGCGTCTGCGCCGTGCAATTTACTGTCACACCCGATATGAGTGGTATTTTCTGTAGTACTATTCTCATCAGTTTAATCTCTCTAACGTCCCCAATCTGGGGGCCATTTATTGAATTGATTTTTCGAACGGGGAGATGGTTAAACAAACGCTGGCTCCCTCCACTCTGTTTTAATCCACGGTGACTGCATCTGCGCCATGCAATTTACTGTCACGCCCGATATGGGTGGTATTTTCTGTAGTACTATTCTCATCAATTTAATCCCTGTTACATCCCATATCAGGGATTGCCTTTTGTGAAAAAAAATTTAGGCTGGGTACCTTCAACTGCCTTCACAGTGACAGACCAAACTCTCATACACCAAACTGAATTGATTTCAGGAATCGGGAGATGGAAAAAGCAGCTTGGTCGGTCCTCTTACTCCCAAATTGGGGCACTGCGCGTGCACAGAGCACTGTGCTGTGACACCCTATATGAGTGGTGTCTTAACTAGTACTATTCCTATCAGTTTAATCCCTGTTACGTACCCTATCCGGGGACGTCTGTCGAATTGATTAACCATTGTCGAATTAGCGAACCATTACGACATCATGAAATAATTTAGATCTGAGCTCTGTACTTGCTTTGTATTGGAATTGATGGGGATTTTTTTAATTGTCTGCATCATTTCTAATAAACTATTAAGAGACTTTATTATGATTTTTTATTTTATGGATTAAAAACCCATACAACATTAAAAAAAAAGGTAAATTAATGTTTTTTCTATGAAATATTATCCAGCCGTCCGATCGCTTTTGGTCTGACCATAATGAAGCAACGGCCTTATCATCTGGGGTGTGGCAACATTGCCAACACACTCATAGAGGTGATGATTGCTTCATTGTGATACGCAAGCCCCTTCACCACAACAAGGTAACGATCACGAAGGGGAATTGACACTTGTATGTGCCTTTTTTTTTTGGTTTGTTTTTGCAGCCACAGTGCTGCACCATAGGACAGAAAAATTAGGCATGTACACATGCCTTAAAATAATGGCATTGTTGCAGCCGCTATTGTAGCAGCGGCCGGAAAAATTGATGTTTTCCAGGCAGAAGAGTGACTAAAACATTGCGGCTTGAACCCTAGTTGGTGGTGGAGAATTCACGAAAGTCATCCGGTATGCAGACATTAAATACAGCAGCGTGGGGACCATTTTGAGGCCAAGGCATGTAATCAGGCCCTTTGTTAGTCAAATGTATCCCCCACTGTCAGTCCCTTCGGGATCCATGCCTCATTCATCTTTATGAAGGTGAGGTAATCAACACTTTTTTGACCGAGGCGACTTCTCTTGTCAGTGACATGTCGTGGCAACCCAGTACAGGTCGTTCTCCTTCTTCCTTTTTATACGTGGGTCCCTCAACAGACATGACAGCATGAAAGACCCCATTTGAACAAGGTTGGATGCAGAGCTACTCATTTCCCGTTCCTCGTCCTCACTGATGTCATTGACGGTCTGTTCTTCACCCCAGCCACGTACAACACCATGGGTCCCAGATAGGTGACAACAACGAGCACCCTGGGGTGCCTGCTGTGGTTGGTCTTCCTCCTCCTCAAAGCCACCACATTCCTCCTCTGACTCCTCTTCCTCATACTCCTCTTCCAGCGTTGCCGCAGGTCCGGCAAGCGATGATGACAAGTCTGTTTCTGGTGGTGATGGTGACCACAACTCTTCCTCTTCACGCTCATCTACAGCCTGATCCAGCACTCTTCGCAGGGCACACTCCAGGAAGAAAACAAATGGGATGAGGTCGCTGATGGTGCCTTCGGTGCGACTGACTAGGTTTGTCACCTCCTCAAAAGGACGCATGAGCCTACAGGCATTGCGCATGAGTGTCCAGTAACGTGGCAAAAAAATTCCCAGCTCCGCAGAGGCTGTCCTAGCACCCCGGTCATACAAATACTCGTTGACGGCTTTTTCTTGTTGGAGCAGGCGGTCGAACATTAGGAGTGTTGAATTCAAACGTGTCGGGCTGTCGCATATCAAGCGCCTCACTGGCATGTTGTTTCGCAGCTGAATATCGGAAAAGTGGGCCATGGCCGTGTAGGAACGCCTAAATGGCCACACACCTTCCTGGCCTGCTTGAGGACGTCCTGTAAGCCTAGGTACTTAGACACAAAACGTTGTACGATGAGATTCAACACATGTGCCATGCACGGCACATGTGACAACTTGCCCAAATTCAATGCCGACAACAAATTTGTTCCATTGTCACACACCACTTTGCCGATCTCCAGTTGGTGCGGGGTCAGCCACTGATCCACCTGTGCGTTCAGGGCGGACAGGAGTGCTGGTCCTGTGTGGCTCTCTGCTTTCAGGCAAGTCAACCCCAAGACAGCGTGACACTGTCGTATCCGGGATGTGGAATAAACTGAGGGGATTCAGTTGATGTGCAGCCAGACGCCGCAGCAGAAGAGGACTCAGCCGAAGAGGATATCGAAGAGGATGGAGTAGGAGTAGAGGAGGTGGCAGTAGGTCTGCCTGCAAGTCGTGGCGGTGTCACCAACTCCGCTGCGGAGCCACGCATTCCATGCTTTTCAGCCGTCAGCAGGTTGACCCAATGCACAGTGTACGTGATATACCTGCCCTAACCGTGCTTTGCAGACCAGGTATCAGTGGTCAGATGGACCATTGCCCCAACACTGTATGCCAGAGATGCCATGACTTCCTTTTCAATGATATTGTAGAGGTTTGGGATTGCCTGTTTTGAAAACAAATTTCGTCCGGGTACCGTCCACTGGGGTGTCCCAGTAGCGACAAATTTTTTGAAGGCCTCAGACTCCACCAGCTGGTATGGTAAAAGCTGGCGGGCTAAGAGTTCCGTCAAGCCAGCTGTCAGTCGCCGGGCAAGGGGGTGACTCTGTGACATTGGCTTCTTATGCTCAAACATGTCCTTGACAGACACCTGACTGTGGGCAGATGAGCAGGAACTGCTGAAGGTGAGAGGCGGAGTGGCGGTTGGTTGAGAGGGGGCAGGGAGGACAGCAGTGGTTGACGTGGCTGAAGATGCTGGACCAGGAGGAGCATGGAGGCTTTGAGTTTGTGTGCTGCTTGTACTCATGTGTTGATCCCATAGGCGTTTGTGATGTGAGATCATGTGCCTTCGCAAAGCAGTTGTACCAAGGTGGGTGTTGGACTTCTCACAACTCAGTTTCTTTTGGCACAGGTTGCAAATGGCATTGCTGTTATCAGAGGCAGACACACAAAAAAAATGCCACACTGCTGAGCTTTGCAATGACGGCATTCTGGTGGTCGCAACAGCATGCGTTGACTGGTGTGCTGTCTGGCTGACCCTGGGTGCCGATACATGCTGTCTGACTGTGCCACTAACTCCTTGCGACGACCTCCCCCTGCTTCCAACTCGTCTCCTCATTCTCTCTGTCTCCCCTTCTGAACTTTCCCCCTCTTCTTCTCTTCGAGCAGGCACCCACGTGGCATCCGTGGACACATCGTCATCATCAACCGCTTCACTTGTATCTGACACCTCAGCAAAGGAAGCAGCAGCGGGTACAACATCATCATCATCACACTGTACGTCCATATGTGTAATCCTGCCTGACTGAGACATATCCCCGTAATCTACATCATCTGGCAATAATGGTTGCGCATCACTAATTGCATCCAACTGATGTGTAAATAACTCCTCTGACGGATCAAGTGAAGCGGCTGTGGTGGCTGTGGTGGTAGTGGTGGTGGTGGAGGCGGGCGGGAGCGCGGTAACTTGAGAGCAGGTGACCAAAGCTGAGCTGGAGGAGGATGGTGCGTCAAGGTTCTTAGTGGAAGCTGTTGAAGATTGGGTGTCCTGTCTAAGCCAGTCAACTATGTCCTCAGAATTTTTCGGGTTCAGGGTACGTGGCCTCTGAACACTAGGCATTATTCCAGGGACAGTGGAAATCAAAGCACCATGACGACGACGGCCCCTGGGGGGTGGCCTGCCTCTGCCTGTCATTTTTTTTTAGATTAGGTACTACGCATGCTAGGTACTGTGCCACCCGGTATGAGTGGTTGGCACTGGCAGTGGGCACACTACAGTCTGTGAAAGTGGGCCTGACACACACTGGCAGCAGGCAAGCAACTGAATTTAGACTACTGTCTAAAAATGAAATGCCTTATTTATCGGCAAGCTACTGTGCCACCCGTTATCAGTGGTGGGCACTGGCAGTGGGCACACTACAGTCAGTGGAAGTGGGCCTGACACACACTGGCAGCAGGCAAGCAACTGAAATTAGACTAATGTCTAAAAATTAAATGCCTTATTTATCGGCAAGCTACTGTGCCACACGGTATGAGTGGTTGGCACTGGCAGTGGGCACACTACAGTCTGTGGAAGTGGGCCTGACACACACTAGCAGCAGGCAAGCAACTGATATTAGACTAATGTGTAAAAATGAAATGCCTTATTTATCGGCAAGCTACTGTGCCACCAGGTATGAGTGGTTGGCACTGGCAGTGGGCACACTACAGTCAGTGAAAGTGGGCCTGACACACACTGGCAGCAGGCAAGCAACTGAATTTAGACTACTGTCTAAAAATGAAATGCCTTATTTATCGGCAAGCTACTGTGCCACCCGGTATCAGTGGTTGGCACTGGCAGTGGGCACACTACAGTCTGTGGAAGTGGGCCTGACACACACTGGCAGCAGGCAAGCAACTGAAATTAGAATACTGTCTAAAAATTAAATGCTTTATTTATCGGCAAGCTACTGTGTCACCCGGTATGAGTGGTTGGCACTGGGAGTGGGCACACTACAGTCTGTGGAAGTGGGCCTGACACACACTGGCAGCAGGCAAGCAACTAAAATTAGACTAATGTGTAAAAATTAAATGTCTTATTTATCGGCAAGCTACTATGCCACCCGGTATCAGTGGTTGGCACTGGCAGTGGGCACACTACAGTCTGTGAAAGTGGGCCTGACACACACTGGCAGCAGGCAAGCAACTGAAATTAGAATACTGTCTAAAAATTAAATGCTTTATTTATCGGCAAGCTACTGTGTCACCCGGTATCAGTGGTTGGCACTGGCAGTGGGCACACTACAGTCTGTGAAAGTGGGCCTGACACACACTGGCAGCAGGCAAGCAACTGAAATTAGACTAATGTGTAAAAATTAAATGTCTTATTTATCGGCAAGCTACTATGCCACCCGGTATCAGTGGTTGGCACTGGCAGTGGGCACACTACAGTCTGTGAAAGTGGGCCTGACACATACTGGCAGCAGGCAAGCAACTGAAATTAGACTAATGTGTAAAAATTAAATGCCTTATTTATCGGCAAGCTACTGTGCCACCCGGTATCAGTGGTTGGCACTGGCAGTGGGCACACTACAGTCTGTGAAAGTGGGCCTGACACACACTGGCAGCAGGCAAGCAACTGAAATTAGACTAATGTGTAAAAATTAAATGCCTTATTTATCGGCAAGCTACTGTGCCACCTGGTATCAGTGGTTGGCACTGGCAGTGGGCACACTACAGTCTGTGGAAGTGGGCCTGACACACACTGGCAGCAGGCAAGCAACTGAAATTAGACTAATGTGTAAAAATTAAATGCCTTATTTATCGGCAAGCTACTGTCCCACCCGGTATCAGTGGTGGGCACTGGCAGTGGGCACACTACAGTCAGTGGAAGTCGGCCTGACACACACTAGCAGGCAAGCAACTGAAATTACACTAAAGTGTAAAAATTAAATGCCTTTTTTTGATGCAAAGTCCTGTGCCACACGTTATGACAGGGGTGGGCACTGGCAGTGGGCACACTACAGTCAGTGGAAGTCGGCCTGACACACACTAGCAGGCAAGCAACTGAAATTACACTAAAGTGTAAAAATTAAATGCCTTTTTTTGATGCAAAGTCCTGTGCCACACGGGATGACAGGGGTGGGCACTGGCAGTGGGCACACTACTGTCTGTGGGCCTGCAGCTCCTCACACACAGGCAGGCCAGGCAACTGCAATATATATATGGAGAAAAAAAAAAGCAGACTAATGTTGCAGCCCTAAAAAGGGCTTTTTGGGGTGCTGTCAGGACGCTGTCCTTACAGCAGAGATCAGATGAGTCTTTCAGGACTGGAGTGGACACTGAATTCACTAGCCTAGCTATCGATTACCCTATTAAATCAGCAGCAACTACACTCTCCCTCCTCTCACTAAGACTGCAGCTTCCGAATTAATCTAAATTGGATGCTGTTCAGGAGATGGGAGGGTCTGGGAGGGAGGGTATGCTGCTGATTGGCTGGAATGTGTCTGCTGACTGTGGGGTACAGGGTCAAAGTTTGCTCAATGATGATGTATAGGGGGCGGACCGAACATTGCATGTGTTCGCCCGCTGCGGCGAACGCGAACAAGCTATGTTCGCCGGGAACTGTTCGCCGGCGGATAGTTCGGGCCATCTCTACTCCTCTCATGTAGATGCTCTCTTTTCTCATCTTATCCATTCAGACCAGACCGTCATGATGAGTTTACCACACATATATCTTAGGTTCCTCATTTTACCATCAACCTCTCCACCTTCTCAGCACAAATTCCCAATGCTGGTGCTTTGCTCCCCAATGTCCACAATCACATTGCACAAAAATATTACTTATTAAAAATATTAATGAGATACAGAGAGTTCCCTCCCATAGTATTAGTGCTCCCCAATGATCCACCAATAGTAATAAGGGTAGGTTCACACGACGACATTTGTCGGGCGACATTAAGTTGCGCGACAAATAGGGCACAACTTCACTGCAACATTTGTCGCGTGACATTTTGTCACACCAATGTCACGCTACAATTTTTATAATGGGAGTCTATGGTGTCGCATTGCGACATGCGACAAGCTGAAACTGTGATGCGACAGTCGCAGAAAATTCCATCTTGAATGAATTTTTTGCGACTGTTGCGTCGCAGCATGTTGCATGTCGCAATGCGACACCATAGACTCCCATTTTAAAAATTGTCGCGCAAAAATGATGCGACTTATTGTCGCGCAACAAATGTCGTCGTGTGAACCTACCCTAATTCTCTCCCATAATGCCCTCATTAGTAACAGTGCCGCCAATAGTGATAGTGCTTGTCAAGATTGCTCCCATTAATAAAAATGCCCTCCATATTATGCCCAATAATAATAATGCCCCCACAGTACCCCCAGTAGTAATATTTTTACCATAGTGCCCCCTAGTATTTATAATGCCCCTTGCAGTTCCAATTACCCCCACAGTTATAGTGCCCCCTTTATTTTAATGTCCTCTGTAGTAACAGTTTGTATAATACCCTCTATAGTTCCCCCTGTATTATAATGCCTCTGTAGTGCCAGTATGTAAAATGCCTCCTGTAGTGCCCCTTTATTATAATTTCCCTGTAATGCTATCATGTATAATGCTTCCCCTCCGTACTTCCAGTGTGTATAATGCTGCCCCATTCCCCTGCACTGGCAGTATATATAATGCTTCTCCATCTCCTCCCCCAGTGCAATTATGTATAATGCCTCCATTCCCCCTGCGGTGCCAGTATATAACGCTCCCTCTTCTGCCTGCCTATAGTGCCAGTTTATAATGCTCCCCTCCGACCCCTTGTAGTGCCTGCCAGTGTATGAATTTAGATTGTGAGCCCCATTGGGGACAGCGTGATGCTAATGTTTGCAAACTGCTACAGAATATTCCAGCGCTATATAAGTGAGTAATAAAAAGAAAACATCTTTTATCATGGTGAATTAAATGAGCCCACTATGACTGCGATTGGATGTACCATTACAGCAAAATTGATACTTTCCATAGCATCACCCGACGGCCCACAATGAAATTGACCTCTCATCTCTGTAGTGGCTGGAAACAGAGAAAGGTTTAAATTCCCCCCTCCCACCACCAACACCAGTGTTTCCTGTCCCTTCAGAGGCCAGAACGGAGAATGGTCTCCTTGGTGACGGGGAGATGAAACAAGGAATGTACCTGTGCAGCGTTGCCTCCCTGTCCTCCCGCGCTCTCGTACTAACGCTGGGCAGGGAGGGAGAGGGGGAAGGGGGAAGACTCGCACCGGTCCAGCTGGAGCCTGCTCCCGGGCCATGTTCAACTTCCGTCTACCTTGGGTTCAGGCAGACTCCTTGGCTAGCGCCATCAAGCGCTATACAAATTGCGAGTCACTTCCGGGTCTTCTTACGTCACTGGAAAGGACGGGGGCGGCGCGCCGGCGGGAATCTGGCGCAATTTAAAAATTGCCACTTCTCCCCAGCAGATTGGCGTTACCCTCAGGATCCAGGATGCCGAGCCAGGATCATCTATGCCCTGATGGGTCCGCACCGCCTGCCATAAGTTCCCCTATGAGGGGGAAGTTATTCACTTCTCTACCTATGGCCACCTATAAATGACAAACTTCTGGGAGGAATGTTAAAAAAGCAGCAAAATGCATCTACTGCTTTAAAAGACTCCCAGAATATTACCATAAGAAACTTTGTAAAGAATGTATCGATACTGTTATCCAGGAAGAGCAACCGTCTCTCATGGATGAATTCAAATCTATGATGCGGGAAGAAATAAAATCTTCACTATCACAATTTTCTTCTACTTCAACGGACCCTCCTTGAATCCAGAACCTCCCCCTAAACGCCAAAAAATGGGAGAATCCATTTCCTCGGATTTAGAGGATTTTGAGGAATCTGCCTCCTCCTCAAAACCTTTTGAGGGGGAAGACATACCTTCAGAGATCACAGAATCTGAAGGAAGAAGAAGATTTTATTTTTCTCCTAAGGATATGCCGGAGCTCTTAAAAGCTCTCAGGGCTACCATGAGAATAGAGGAGGTTCAGAAACCTCATACAGTTCAGGAGGAAATGTTTGGGGGCCTTCGCTTGAAAAAATCCAGAGTATTTCCCATAAATTAAAATATTCGCGAGATGATTTTAGACGAGTGGTCTGATCCGGAAAAACGTCTTGGTATTTCCAAATCTTACCAGAGTCGTCTCTTATTTGATCCGGACGAAGCAAAAATCTTTAACACAATCCCCAAGATTGATGCACAAGTAGCAAAAGTTAACAGGAAAACCTCTCTCCCTTTTGAAGACACATCACAGCTTAAGGACCCCCTAGACAGGAAAGCGGATAGTCTACTCCGCAAATTCTGGGAAGCGGCGATGTACAATCTCAAATCCTATATTGCAGCCACATCTGTTGCCAGGTCAATGTTCCGGTGGTTACAGGAACTAGAAAACCGTCTCACCAGTAATACCCCAGTAGAAGAAATATTAGAATCCCTTCCTCTACTAAAATCAGCAACTGCCTTTCTAGCAGATGCATCAGCTGAGTCAGTGCATTTCGCGGCCAAATATACAGGTTTTTCAAACGCAGCCAGACGTGCTCTATGGGTCAAATGTTGGGCGGGAGATAAAATCTCCAAGACCAAGTTATGTTCCATCCCATTTTCAGGCGAGAACGTGTTCGGACCCGAACTCGACAAAATTCTGGAGAAAGCGGCAGACAAGAAGAAAAATTTTCCAATCGACAGATCAGTTGAAAGAAAATATCCCTTTCGATCTTCCTCTAATCCAGAAAGATCTTACAGGGGAAAAGGCAAGTCAGGACGCTGGAGTTACCCGAAAGGAGGTAAAGCTAGAGGCTCCCTCTTTTCCTCCCAAAGAAACAATGATAAACAGTGACACCAGAGTGGGGGGCAGACTGAAATATTTTATTCCAGCGTGGGAAAAGATCACCACAAACACCTGGGCTCTGAACATCATCCGATCAGGTTATCAAATTCAGTTTGCATCAAGCCCCCCAAAGAGATTCCTAGTTTCAGATCTTCTATGCCCCAGCCATTTAGATCTAGTTTGGCAGGAGATTCAAGTTGTTCTAGGAAAAAAGGTAATATTCCAGGTTCCTGTACAGGAACTAGGGAAAGGTTTTTACTCAAACCTTTTTTTAGTAAAAAAGAAGGATGGACCATTCAGTGTCATTATAAATCTAAAAAAACTAAACAAATATATAGTGTACAAAAAGTTTTGGATGGAAACCCTGAACTCCATTATTCCCCTCCTACAGGAGAATTCTCTAATGTGTACAGTCGATCTATCAGACGCCTAGTTCCAATTCACCAGAAATCACAAATGTTTCTTCGGTTCGCCCTAAAAAATCCTCAGGGCCAAATAAGCCACTTCCAATTTACATCTCTGCCGTTCGGGATATCATCGGCTCCCAGAATCTTCACCAAACTAATAATAGAAATGTTGGCGTATCTAAGACAAAGAAATCTGAGAATATTTCCATACTTGGACGATTTTCTGATCGCAAACGACAATCCAGCACAACTTCAAAAAGATATCAAGATCTTTCTATCAACACTGGAAAACTTGGGCTGGTTAGTGAACACAAAAATATCCAACCTACACCCATCAACCAGTATCCGGTTCCTAGGCGTGAATCTGGATTCCCAAGATCAGATGACTCGGTTAACATCAGACAAGATCCGAGACTTACAAAACAAAGTAAAAACCTTTGCATCAAGTTATGCCTGTTCCATCAGAGAAGCAATGGCTCTTCTGGGATCCCTATCCTCATGCATCCCTGCGGTTCAATGGAGCCAGCTCCATTTCAGAACCCTACAGATTTGGATTCTAAGAGTCCGGAACAGACAGCAATCGTCCTTAGACAGCAAAGCAATGATTCCCAGAGGGGTAAAAACCTCTCTTCTCTGGTGGACGATCAGGGAAAACCTTACCAGATGTATAACCTGGGTAAAAACTCCATACGTTCAGACAAGGAATCTGGACATCTGCTATCGGCTCCCAGTCATCAAACTACAGGGAACTAAATGCAGTCTGGATTGTCCTGAAAGCCACAGAGGCACATCTGCGGGGCCGACATCTACGAATTTTATCTGACAACAAGACAACAGTCGCCTATCTAAACCACCAAGGGGGTACGAAATCCCAAAACCTTTTGAACCTAGCATCTCGAATATTTCTTTGGGCAGAAGAGAATGTGAAGTCCATCTCAGCCACTCACCTAAAAGGGACCCTAAACTTAGAAGCAGATTTCTTGAGCAGGAGGAAGATGGATCAGTTAGAATGGTCACTAAACTTGGAGGTATTCCAGATGATCACAAAGAAATGGGGTACACCTTCTGTAGACCTATTTGCCTCTCTGGAAAACTCAAAAGTAACAACTTTCTGATCCCTCAACCCCAGGGACAGACCTTGGGAGCTGGATGCCTTTACGATACCCTGAAATCAAGGTCTCTGCTATGCCTTCCCTCCTCTTCCAATAATACCAAGGCTGGTTCAAAAGATCTGCAAGGACAGAGAGAAAATAATTCTTATAACCCCCTTCTGGCCGAAGAAGAGCTGGTTCCCAGTCTTGAAATCTCTCACAGTGACAGATCCATGGCACCTTCCGTCAAGGAGGGATCTGCTACACCAAGTCCAATTTTACATCCGGACCCGGACTTTCTAAAACTAACAGCCTGGATCCTGAGTCCATGATTCTAAAAAGTCGAGGCCTTTCCGAAAAAGTGATAAATACTCTCAAAGCTTCCAGGAAAAGAGTAACATACTCCATTTATCTAAAAATTTGGAAAAGATACTGCTCCTGGTCAGGAGTTACCGCACCAAATATGGCGGGCCCAAATATACAGTCAATTCTCGACTTCTTACAACAAGGATTTGAAATGGGTCTAAGACCCTCCACTTTAAGAGTACAGGTCTCAGCTCTGAGCTGTTTTTTTGACTCTGACGCCTCCAACTATAACTTCACGAGTACAATCCTGGGATCTGAACACAGTCCTTACGGGATTAACCGTTAGAAGAAAGCTCCATAAAATCCAAAACTTTAAAGACCGCTTTTCTGATAGCAATCACCTTCACTTATTCGCCAGAAGAATAAGTGAAATCCAGGCTTTCTCCATCAGACAACCCTACCTTCAGATTACAGATGACAGAATAGTACTTAAACTAGATCCTGCCTTTCTACCAAAAGTAGTATCATATTTTCATAGGAGTCAGGAAATTATCCTCCCCTCCTTTTGCAATAATCCTTCTAGCAGTAAAGAAGTAGTCTTCCACTCCTTAGATGTCAGAAGAACAGTTCTGGACTATCTGGAATCCACCAAAGAATTCCGTAAATCAGACAGCCTATTCATACAGTTCGCAGGTCGTAACAAGGGTCAAAAAATTTCAAAATCCTCTATAGCTAGATGGATTAAAGAATCATTACCTTATGCTACAGGAATCAAGGCCTGGTATGTCCAGGGAACCTAACAGCTCACTCCACCAGAGCCGTTTCTTCCACACAAGCTGAAACAGCGGGTGCGACTTTAGACGAAATCTGCAAAGCAGCTTCCTGATCCAGTCCTCATACTTTCATTAAGCATTATAGACTGGACCTATTCAAAAATTCAGGCATGGCTTTTGGGTGTAAGGTTCTCCAGGCCATCGTCCCCCCCTAAAATTTGATATTTTGTATATCTCATTGTGGGCCGTCGTGGTGATGCTATGGAAATACGGAATTAGATTTACAGGTAATGCTTTTTCCATGAGATCACCACGACGGCACGTTTTTTTCCACCCTTTTTTTGATTATACATAGGATGATATGAAGTAATAAATTCTTGTATAATTATATTTTTTACCTACACATTTTTTCACCACCTTTCCTCTCTGTATTTTGGAACCACTGGTGTTGGTGGTGGGAGGGGGGGAATTTAAACCTTTCTCTGTTTCCTGCCCCTACAGAGGTCAGGGGCCAATCTAATTGTGGGCCGTCGTGGTGATCTCATGGAAAAAGGATTACCGGTAAGTCTAATTCTGGATTTTATTGCTATGTAAATGACGTGCTTGGAGCACCGAGAGGCTAACCTAGCCCCTGAGAGCCCCTCTTTACTACCTTCTCTCCCCTATCACCACTCCCCCTCATGCCCTGATTGACAGGACCAGGAATTTTCAAGGTTCAGATGCCTGGTCATGTGCAGTGCAGCTGATGGGGCTCTCCAAACTTTGAGCTCTGCACTGTGCATGCGCTGATTAAAATCTTGCTGGCGCATGTGTATGCGAAAAGACTTTACTAAGACTGAGACCGCGCACCACCCACCATCAAAAGACAGGTAAGGGGTTAATGATATTGCATAATTTGGGCACCCTTTTTATTAGAATGGTCCAATTCTAAGCTAATCATAAGTTGTTGCATTGCTGGGATCTGCAACAAGCAAGCAGTAATATGTAGGGGAACCAAACACAAGGTGCTTAATTTTGCTGTAGCGCCACCACAGGAGACATAAAGCATTACACTGTGTTAATTGAAATCATGCATATGTTGGGTCTTCCAGAACAAAACATGCTTATATCATATACTTTATGCTTATAGACAGGGGTCTGAGTGATAACACCCCTTTATTAACTCTAAATTTCCTAATATGGTATATCAAATTTGCTTCTACTAACAACCCTTTTGCGAAATTCCAGTTTAATTTAATTCCCTGAAAACTCATTTTCAGCACACAATATACCATATATCGTTTATTTGTTTCCATGATAAGCGATAAAGACAGTTGAAGATCTACGACAGTTCAACTTAAAAGACACAGACACAAAATTGCATTGGAAAATCCCTAATACTGTACATATCACCACAAGACAGAATACGTTTTCTGTAAATAGGATGCTATTAACAATGCTAGTAATTCAGTTTGATATCCTATAGTTTAGCTCTTTTCAAGTACAGCCCTGAGAGCATACACCTTTCAACACCACAAAATTTACTTGATTCACAGGAGCGAAAATGTGAAAGGCGAGAGCGCTGACAGGAGAATCAACAAGATGGGGATCTGTCATTTATCTGTATAATTTATCTATGACAGTTGGTTCCACATGTTAATGCTTCATATAATTACTGTCAAAACAAAAAAACAAGAACCTGATTTAATGCCATTCAGACACAGAAAAAAAATCTGAGCTAACAATTTTCATGGTGCGGTGTTATGAATGTTTGGCAAGAGCTGTGTATTTACAGGAGGAGAATGCAGCATTGTGACAGGAATAGCCAGAGGTGCTTCGATGGAGGATTTCATGTACAGCAAAAAAAAAAATCTGGGTTTGCTTTAGGGTTGAGCAAAAAGAATAGTCAAAAATATAAAATAAAACTTCACTAACCTTTCAACAAAATTTGCACTAATCAACAGTAGAGTATGTGTACATGAGGAATATTTCTGCCCACTATATGACTTGTATCTGGAATTTAAGCAGTTTTCCTCTGTGTGTGTTGAATATCTAATTTGCAGTTCTCCCAGAGATGGCAGGTGAAGACTAGCTGCCATCCACAGCACAAAGAAAATAGAGGAGAATCTGCTCCATGACTTTCTCTTATTCACTCAGACGTATGCCCCAGGATCATGAAGGACATGACAGAAAAGTACTGATCGGTAGGCTTGTGAATAAAGTATTTAGGAAGTTTATATCTCGGCCCATGTAGCCCAAGCAGTCTGCTTGTCTGTATGTTTCTCCTCACTCAAGCAAACCTGTGTTACATAAACAAATGTAACAATTAAATGTTTTTTAAAATAAATTCGCTATTGATTTTCCAGCATTTAGATTCATAGGCTATATCTGAAATCTGATAGGCAGGGATCCCACCTATTGGGAGATACAGGGTCCCCATGTTCTGGTAACCAATGCAATATATAAAGAGATGGCTGCCCAAATAGATAGTTTTCTCATTTTATGTCATGGAGGCTAGAAGTGCACTAACTGGTCAGTCCTCTTGAGCCCTTATGATGTGACCTGCATTGTAGTGTCAGGGAAAATATCTGTTACAGCACTAGGAAGAGATACAGAACATCTACTTCAATAATTTACAGCTACAAAGACAATTTTTTGACCATGATAAGATGCACAATTTTTTTAACCAGTTCAAGAGCGGGCCAATGATGATAGGTCTCTAGCCCACCCAATGCTAGTGCATAGTGCTGTATAGATCCATAAAACAGAAGATACACTTCAAAAGCAGCCTTGTCATAATTTATGCTTTGTAATAAATAATGTTCTTCAGGAAACTTGGGCACTTCTTTGGTCTCGAGCGCCAGGATTTTCAGCCTTAGGAAACCAACCAAAATACAAATTGGTTGAACAGATTAATATTTCATATTTATGTTTGGTATGCCAGGTCAGTAACTATATCCTGTAAAACTTGCCAGTCACATTATCTCTGTCAGAGATACCAAGAAGAAGTTTGGGCTTAAATTACAATTATGCCACACAACCTTACTGTTTTTGCATGCAATTACCGGTAGCCAGCCTCCGGTCACATGAATAAGAGGAGGGTGAAGGAGGGCTAGCTGCGACCCTTTAAAAACATCATACTATCAACCACACATGGACAGATACACCTAGTTGTAGACCTGAACAACTTTCTACTGTTCTCCCTGCATGAATTTCTGACTGATCTAATTGGTATGTGAGTAATTATTTTATCACTTTTAATTCTGTACTGTTTTCATATCTGTATGTCCTATTTTTTGTTGTTTCAGCACAGTGCCTTTCAGCACTGTACATTTTGTATATTAAATCTTAAATTTAATAAGTTGTTCCTTGCTACTTTAAATGTACCCACACCCTCTAAGTACCTCTTTGCTGCGTTACCATTGAAGGCCAGGGTGCTGTCATATGCTAGCACACAGTGCAGTCCTGTAAGTGCTGTGTGTCTGTAACCAGGACGTTCCTTCTGCCATACTGGTGGATGGTGGCAGAGTTGGATGTAGATGTGTGGAAGTGTTTGAGAGGGTGGGGTTGCTTAACACCTAATACAGTGAGTGTGAAAGCGAGGGTGGAAGAGGAGTTCCCCTTTACAGTAACATCAAAGGTCATGTGTGCAGCGAATGCCAGAGTATCTCTTGTGGACCATCGGGTTGCGTGTGTGCCGATCGTGACAATGTTCATAGTGCATCTTATTCTTCATGTCACATGTAGCATATTACAACCATCACCACCACCAAGTATGGGGAGAAAGAAATTGAATAATTATTGCAAAGTCAAACTTTGAGTATTTTATGTCAAGGGAATCAAACTTCTCAGAAACGTTGTCTCTAATTAGTCGACTACTCCGAAAATTATATGTATAAAAATTAAAAAGTGCTTTTTGAAAAGAATAAGGTATTATATGGTTCAAGTTAATAGGCTGTCAAATTCTGTTGCCGTCAGAAAATAACAGCTTGAACCGTTTATTACAGGACAGGAATCTACTTGTTGTGTTCAGCATTATATACTTATATTTCACATCATGAAAGAAGACACAATACAGGATGGAAACATATGTAAGGCTATTAACGATAACTATAATAAGCCTGTGTGATGCCGAGTCGGCTTACAAGGAGTTTTATTTCTCTTCTGGTGAGTGGAATTATAATGCTGAAATATTTTTATCTATTGATATTCACAAAACAATTCATGGTACTGTGATCTATTAAACACTGTTCCGACTGTGATGCAATGGGCAAAGTCCAAAATTTGATAATGAACAAGTGCAAAGAAAAAGTAGGCTATATCCATAATGAAAAATATGCAATAAAACAGCCAATTGAAAGCCAAATAAATTACCTAGACCTTCTGTTGCTAAATTATACTGTTCTTAAAATAAAAAACCCTAACCCCATTTAATTACTCCAGTAATCTTACTTTTTTCTAAAACCTGTAACGTTAATTGAATATTGTATATAATTATTAATGGATTTAATTTGGACATTAACATTATCATTATAACTAATATTTTTTATCATTATCAGAATTAATATTATATCCTGTTTATAGTGGATACATTATTAGATAAACAATGGAATCATCATAACAATATCAGAAATCTTATTTTATAACAAATTAATTATTTACACTGGATTGTTTTACATGGGAAAAAAATGGTTTAGGATTAGGAACACTTCGAAAGTCTTATTTTCTTTTAGAGAAAAATCATATTTTGTGCAAATGTTCATTATGATGAGCTACTGTAAAATTATTTAAAATGTGCAATATTCAAAAATAATCATTTTCTGTCACCTGCCTTTTTAACTTATCAAATATACAAAAAATTATATAAACTATTTACATATGTATTTACAAAAACCAAATACAATATCTTACAGTAAAACTGAAATATAAGCCTAGTTCAAGGCAAGTTGCATATATTTACTAGCGTATACAGTATATTGACTAGTATCACACAGATATTTGTGGATATTTGAAGTCCTACCAATTCTCCGATCAATGACTACTGTGAGATTGTTAGAGCCAACTTCAATCTCTACCTTACTTCAGCAGCAATGAACATTATAATTCTCCTAAATCATCATTCATTACCCTTTCAACTACAACAACTATAGCAATGTGCCAATTTGGGTTTTAGTTAATTGTGTAGCTTTTCTACTAGGCAGCTATCCTGTATAAACAATGAGCAAAGTCGGAGCAGTAAGGTATGTATGGGATGGAAGTTCTCATATAATTTATACTGCCACTCTGATCTCAACTGGGCCTGCTACAGTCGCGTGTCGTTCATAGTTCCAGTGACTGCTGAAGCCAATCACTGTTCGCAGCTGTGATGACGTGACATCATCAGGTATAGGAGCAGCTTGGACTGGTGGACGTTTCACAATAACTTGTTCCATACAATGTAACATTCAATCTAACAGTCTGTATTATTATTGAATTTATTTTTATTATTTTTTGCTATAACTATTAAAAGTATTTAGTAGGAGACAAACATATTTAAAACATTTTTGAGACTTTTTTTCCTGGAGGTAAATCCCTTTTAGATGACACATAAGTCATCTTAATAATATAGTAATCATACAGCTCTGTTTTTCCCAGACTTTTTGACAGTAGGGACCTTTGTAATCCAGGTTGTTACACATTTAGTAGCACTACTAATGCAGCCCAACAACTCTTTTTGAACAACCTTTTATGCTGCCAAGGGTTAATCAGGAGATATTCTCTTCCATGTGAAATCCATTCTCCTTGACGATTAGCCAGGGACTCGGTGCCTTGAATCCCTGCTGTGGTTGTTTGGGCTGATGACAGATTGATTACTGAAGAATACAAATCCAAGTCTTTGCCAAGATGAGGAGCACAGACAAGCTCTGAGTCAGCATCCTCTTGCAACACATGTTGGCAAACAAAAAAGTAGTCATTGTCATTCGACTGCTGGCTGCCATTTCTCAGATGTTGTTAGATTTGAGAAGTATTGAGATCCATCTATAACCCAACTACATTTCATATGGCGTTCACCTCATGATAATCAAATTAATGCGGCCACATTTAAATACTAGACATATCTCATGAAAAAATGTAGTCCTGCTTCTAGGAAAAAGATCTGATTCTCTCAACTGGCTTCTGTTGACCCGGCTGCAGTGGTGATATAACTTTAACACATGACTGCTACAGCCAATCACTGGCCTCAAGAAGTGCACAGCTAAAGCCAGTGTTTGACTACATTGGCCTGGTGTTGTTGACCGACGTCACTGCTGTGGCCAGATCAACAGAGCCCAGCCGGGAGAATCAAAGAAGCGCAGCTGGATCTGTAAGATAAATAATGGTCTGTTCATTATTTCAGGCACTCTGCCATGAGTGTTCCCTGTTTTCTCCTGAATAGTGTTGAAAGCGAATATTTGAATATTAATTTTAATCGCAAATATCGCAACTTCGAGAATTGGCAAATATTTCGAATAAAGTGATATATATTCATAGAAACGAATATTCGTAAAAAAAATTTCAACTGAACCCATTACCTGCCTGCTTGTGGGCCAATGTGAGAAGGCTGCAATATCTAGTGAATTAGAATATTCTTCACTATTTGATTTATTTCTTCTTATGCGAAAAATCGGCAATGTAATATGCGCGTTAATCGAGTAAGGGTGGGTTATAGGCAACTTTCCTATTGGGTTGGCTTGCTAGAATTTGCAAATATGTCGAATATAGTGTGATATATATTGGTAAAAACGAATATAAATTTTTTTTTTTCATCTGAAACCATTACAGTTACTACTCTAATGGGTTCAGTTGAAAAAAAAAAAAACAATATTAGTTTTTACGAATATATATCACACTGTATTCTACATATTCGCGAAATCTAGCAAGCCAACCCAATAGGAAAGTTGCCTATAAGCCACCCTTAATCGATTAACGCGCATATTACATTGCCGATTTTTCACATAAGAAGAAATAAATTAAATAATGAAAAATATTCTAATTCAGTCAGGATAAACTCAGAAAACTTCTAGCAGCTTGACAAATGTAGCCAAAGTGATACCCTTGATCTGTTGTGCTTAGTGATGTTCACCAGACAAATACGCTTGTATCATTTATACCTTTTCATCGAAATAAAACGTTTTTGAACCAGAAAAATGTAGCCACAGTGACCCACGCCTGTATTTCACCTTACGAATTTGCATTATGCGATTTTCACATTGACGATTTTTCGCAATCAAGAGAATAATCTCGAATATACGAATATTAACGAATATTCACGAAATATCGCAAATTTGAATATTGCCCCTGCTGCTCATCACTACTCCTGAACCCAAGCAACACATTTAAGTGAAAATTGGACAGTTCAACCAGTGGCATTCCAAGGTGGGGCGGTTGGGTGGTCTGCCCCGAGTCCCAGCTGTCAGTGAGGTGTCAGGTGCAATGAGCTCTTCCATTAAAACTGATGAAAGCTCTCATGGCTAGAGCAAGGGAGCTGGCAGTCCTTTCACTTACTGACCGCTCAGCTCCCCGCGCTCCTTCCTTCCTCCAGACTGACGAATTGAATGTCTGCTCCCTGTTTCACCATTCAGCCCTGCAGGTACAGATCACATTGTGTGGGAGGAGACCAAAAATCTGCCTGTGCACTCCTCCCAAACAGTGCGGCAGCATGATCTAATCATCAGGAATGGGACAAGGTGAGTAGTTACTGTTTTTTTTATTTTCTTAACACAACACTGTGGGGCACAGAGAGGACATATCTATTTGTAAATCTTGAGAAAACAGTCTGAGTGGCACTGCTATCCTTCCCCCTATTTAATGCAGATGATCGCCACTATTAATACACTGGGTGTAAAAAATGTGCTACCTGATGTTGCTCTGCCCTATAGTATTACAATGTCAGCTAATAAAAAGAAAATATTCAGGCAGCACTCACCATCACCAATCGGTGCAAGCAGACTTCTTTTTAATCCTTAGGTGGATCGCCCGGTACATCAAAAAGCTTGAATACATGAACAGTTGTAGCTGGATACATCAGAAGCTGAATACATCAAGAGCTGAGAACATCAAAAGCTGTGGACATCCACAGCTGAAAATATCAGAACTTTAAGTGCATGTATATAGCTGGGTACATACTTGGCTGGATTAAGAAGCTGAATACAATTAGTGCGGCATGGGACGGACTTACATACAAACGTGAATTGAGTGAGGTTCCGCGACAGCCATTTCACGCGTCAGGGCTTCATCTGGCACTAGAGGACATTACTACTGTGAATTGGGAGACCAAAAAGGGCATTACTATTGTAAATGGGGCACAGAGAGGGCATATCTACTGTGTGGAGGGGCACAGTGATGGCATAACTACTGTGAGGGAGGGACAATGAAGTGATAACTACTTTGAAGGGGTACAGACCCCCAAAGTGAGCATAGACCATTCCCTTTAAGGGACTGCCAAAAATAGCCGAGTGCTGGCTCATATGACAGTCCTACAGGAGTGAATGGAGTGGTGGCTGCACTTGTGGGGTGCACTCTCACTTGATTTCTATGGGACTTTCTAAAATAGCAGCAGGCGCTCGTTTTGCTATTTTTGGAACTCTCATAGAAAAGTGTAGTTTGCTGTCCTTCACTTTTGGGGGCCTTTTCTGGAGATAGGTGCTTTACCTATCTGACTTTAAAGACATATCATAGTGATATGCCATCAAAGTCTGAGATGATACAAACCCTTTAAATGTAATCTTTACTTTACGATTTTTATATGACAAATTATGACTAATGAGACTTGATGAATTAAAAATAGAAATGCAATAAAAAAGTTTGGCAGCTCAAGACTGTGCATATTTATTAGTGATATTATATCCAGAGCTGGCAAGATTTCTATTGTTAGTTCTGATCGAACTTCAAACATATGACATACAATTAAATGAGTTTCCCTATTATATTAGAAATATCAGGATCATTATGTTTGGATTTGCAAGAGGAAAACAAGTAATAAAACTCCTATAAACTTTATTTCCTTTTAGAAATATAAAACAAACTGTACTTTGCTGTAATCCTTTTAATGCATATAAAGTACCTTTGATGCATCGCACGTATCAAATGTTAAATGTAGGCAACATAAGCAACTGTTTAACTGTATTTGTATTGTGACATCACTGTGTGTATCATTCCTGTACTGTGTCATCATTCTAGTATTTGTTCCTGTACTATGACATCACTGTGCTAATTATCCCTGTGCTGTGATTTCACTGAGATTATTATCCCTTTACTGTGTTATAACTGTATTTATTTCCCCTGTGCTGTCACATCACTGTGGTTATTACTTCTGTACCGTTATATCACTCTGTGTATTAACCCTGTTTTGTGATATGACTTTGTCTATTATCTCTGTACTGTGATATCACTTGGTTTATTATTCCTATACAGTGACATCCCTGTGTTTATTATCCATGTACTGTGACATCACTGTGATTATTATCCATGTACTGTGACATCAGTGTGTTTATTATCTCTGTACTGTGACATCACTGTGTTTATTATCCCTGTACTGTGACATCACTGTGTTTATTATCTCTGTACTGTGACATCACTGTGTTTATTATCCCTGTACTGTGAAATAACTGTGTTTATAATCTCTGTACTGTAACATCACTGTGATTATTATCCCTGTACTGTGACATCACTGTGTTTATCCATGTACTGTGACATCACTGTGTTTATTATCCCTGCACTGTGACATCACTGTGTTTATTATCCCTGTACTGTGACATCGCTGTGTTTATTATCCCTCCCCTGTGACATCACTGTGCTTATTATCCCTGTACTGTGACATCGCTGTGTTTATTATCCCTGCCCTGTGACATCACTGTGTTTATTATCCCTGTTCTGTGACATCACTGTGATTATTCTTGTACTGTGACATTACTGTGAATATTATTCCTGTACTGTGACGTCAGTGTGATTATTATCCCTGGATTGTGACATCACTGTGGTTATTATCCAGGTACAGTGACATCGCTGTGATTATTATCCCTATACTGTGACACCACTGTGCTTATTATCCATGTACTGTGACATCACTGTGTTTATTATCCCTGTACTATGTCATCACTGTGTTTATTATCTCTGTACTGTGACATCACTGTGTTTATTATCCTTGTACTATGTCATCACTGTGTTTATTATCTCTGCACTGTTTCATTGCTGTGTGTATTATTCTTGTGGTGGGATATCATTGTGCACATTATACATTTTCAGTGATATTGTCTGTGACATAACTGGAAGAAGTATTTCAATACTGTGACATCACTATGTTGAATAATCCGAGAGTCAAACCCATGCAGATCTGATAATGATGACTAGTGTTGGGCGAGCTTGGCGGAACACCTTTTTCACTCAAGCATCGCGATGCTCGAGTCTCCCCCCCCCCCCCCCAGCCATGTTGGTTACTGGCATTACAGTGATTGGCTGGCCGGAACGCGTCATCGGGTGCCATATAAATCCCAATGACACGTGTTCGGCTCAGTCTTAGTCAGGGAGAGCTGCAGCAGAAGGGACAGATAGTGTAGGGAGAGGAATTGTGTTTTTTTGGGCGGAGTTTTGAGTGTTTAAAGGTGTTAAAGACCCAACAGTCCTTTTGTTTTATCTGGCTGCGAAATATATTAGCGCAACGTGCGCTAAATTACTTGCCATTGTTTGGCTGCTGGGGACAGCAGACATTACCTGCGCTACATCCCCTTCATAAAGTTAGCTGCTGGTGACAGCAGCGACATTACCTGCGCTACATCTCTTGTATAACGTTAACCGCTGGTGACAGCAGCGACATTACCTGCGCTACATCTCCTGTATAACCACCTCTCAACAACAATATCAAAAATTGGTGTGGTTTAACCAAGAACACCTATCAAGTACAACTGCTCCACACCATACTCATTGTAAAAATAAATTTTATTATGCATATACATATAAACAATACAATATAAAATCACAATGATAGTGAATGGTAACAAGAAGATAACACAAAAACCAGCATGAGCCCGGACATAATAGCCCACTGATGATAAAGTGCAATACAACAGCCCCGCTTAACAGTTGTTGAATCCATCCATAGTGTACACTACTATAATTAAAGTGTCACAGGACCTGATACAACACAACGCAAGGGCATAAAAAATGTGTATAATGCTTACATCAAGTAAATGGGGGTCCGGGATCACAGCAGGCAGCACACCCCAAGGTTCCAAATTTTAACTTCCAAAACTGCATCCAGAATTTATCCATAATATCCTAATTTCCCTTTTTTAGTCCTTCAACTACCTGAATACTACCATGTATGGACACATGCAGATTCTTCCTCCAGGACTCCCACATTCTGCTTTCAGTTGGTTAAAGGGCACCTGTCAGCAGAATTGTACCTATGACTAGTGATGGTCGCGAATATTCTAATCGCAAATTTTTATTGCGAATATCGTAATCGTGAATATTCTAGATTTTTTTCATCAGTACCCATGATCCCTCACTGCTTCTTGCTTGTGGGCCAATGAGAAGGCTGCAATATCTTTGACTTTAGGAGTAGTGTTGAATTTTCGTATTGTGAATTTTTTACTGCAAATTTTCCGATTGCCGTTTTTCGCAATCAAGAAAATACTGACTGGAGATCACGAATTCTCAAATTCGCGAATATATGACGAATATTCGCCCAAATATTCGCGAAATATCGCAAATTCGAATATTGCCCCTGCCGCTCATCACTGCCTATGACACTGGCTCACCTGCTGCATCTGCACTTGACAGCTGAAGGCATCTGTGTTGGTCCCATGTTCATATTTGCCCGCATTGCTGAGAAAAATTCTGTTTTAATATATGAAAATTAGCCTATAGAAGCAATTGGGGCATTGCCGTTACACCTAGAAGCACTGCTCACTGTAACTGCGGCACCCTCTGCACTTTCATTGACAGGGTCAGGGATGATGACGTTTTCACTGCCTGGCCCTGTCAATCAAAGTGAAGATCAGTAGTTGAATAGAAATCAGAGCCTTTAGGTGTAACGGAAATGACCCAGTTGCTCCTAGAGGCTTATTTACACATATGCACAGCAATGCAGGCACATATTAACATGGGACCAACACAGATGCCTTCAGCTGCCAAACGCACATGCAACAGGTCAGCCAGTCTCATAGGTACAAATCTGCTGATATATGCCCATTAAAACTAAATCTTATTTTAAATCAAACAATACATGTAGCAGCACAATGCCTTATATGTAGAGTTGAGCGAACACCTGGAAATTCGGGTTCGCCAGGTTCAGCCGAACTTCGCCGCAAAGTTCGAGTTCGGGACCTGAACTTGATCCGAACTTGACCCTGAACCCGAACCCCATTGAAGTCAATAGGGACCCGAACCTAACCAAAGTCAATAGGGACCCGAGCCACTAAAATGGCTCTAAAAAAAGTCCTGGAAAGGGCTAGAGGGCTGGAAATTGAAGCAAAATGGGGGGAAGAGTAGGACAAGTGCCCTGCAAACAAATTTGGATAGGGAAATAACTTAAAATAACATAAAATACATAAAAATTAAATGTTCTAAACCTGAGCACAAGTGAGTGACAGTGGCACCTGCCACCCGGCAAACAGAGGATGTGGCAGCAACGCCACCACATCTTTCACCGTCACCAAGCATCTCCACACTATTCCATGGAAGTGCTCAGCTGTCCATCTCCCAAACACTGAAGAGAAAGATAAACAGAAAGAGGAAGTACCCCCCTACCCACCCGCGGTCCCTGGCCCTGAATGCCAGGATTTCAAAATTCCTGGTCCTTTGAAATGCTGTTATTCTGTCTGGATGGATGGAGACTTTTAAAAAACTTATGGCGTTTGCTGTCTCACAGTACGTGGTTCCCAGCCGCCACTACTTTTCCAGGCGAGCCATCTCTTCCCTGCACAACCAAGTGGCGGACAAAATCAGGTGTGCACTGCGCAACGCCATCTGTGGCAGGGTCCACATAACCACCAATATGTGGACCGGTAAGCACGGGCAGGGAAGTTATATTTCTCTAAAAGCACGATGGGTAAATGTAGTGGCGGCTGGGCCAGAGGCGGATAGCAGTTTGGCGCATGTCCTTCTGCCCCCGAGGATTGCAGGGCATTTCTATTTGCCTCCTGTTGTCTCCTACTCCGCTTCCTCCTCCTCTACCACCTCTTCATCCGCTCAGCGTAACACCTTCACCACCAACATCAGCACAGCCAGGGGGAAACGACTGCAGGCTGTTCTGAAACTCATCTGTTTGGGGGACAAACCCCACACCGCGCAGGAGCTGTGGACGGGCCTGGAACAACAGACCAATGAGTGGTTGGTGTCACTGAGCCTCAAGCCTGGCTTGGTGGTGTGCGATAATGGGTGAAATCTTGTAGCAGCTTTGGGCCTAGCCTGTTTGAAACACACCCCCTGCCTGGCGCATGTGCTGCGCAGAAATTCCTGAACACCTGACAGTAAAAATCTATTCAGTTAATCCAGCTCTTAGATTTTGGTGGGACAAATTCACTTTTATTGGTGTTCAAGGACACCTGAGCTGCAGATGTGCCAGGCAAATAATTTTATTAAATTTATCGGTTAGATTTCTGGGTAACTTTTCTTATCAGGACTTTTTATTATAAATCGTAATAAAAACTATACAAGGCACATTTCAAAAAGAGAAAATTAAACTATGGTTGAATAAAATGGTTGAATAGTATCTGTGCACACGCCTACACGTACTGACTGATGGGTCTGCCCAGGGCAGTAGCTACAGGGGAAGCAGGGAAAGCGGCTGCTTTGGGGCCCTGACCCAGAAGGGGCCCATCCAGGAGGGGGATGACTAAAAGACTTTGTCAGGGCCCCCTCAACGGTATTTTACAATGAAATTATATACAGTGGCAGTATAGACAGTGTAGAAAACGGATGGAACAGCTGCCGGGCCTGGTCTGAGAGAGCGATCTTTAGTAACCACAGGAATGGGGGCGGCATGAAAGGAAGGGGTTGCGAAATAATTTCTTGGGGAGGGGGGCCCCATTCAAAAATTTGTTGTTGGGCCCAGTCATTTCTAGCTACGCCACTGGGTCTGCCGTATTTAACTTCTGGGTCTCCAAATTGGGGACATGGCCTCATGCTTAACCTTTACGCCTTAGAGGTGCTGGCCAGCCCTGCAGCCAGTGTATTGTCTAAACATGTGTTTAGTATGGCTAGGAGCGTTATCACAGACAAGCACAGCTGCCTGTCCACAGCCAACATGGACAATCTCACGTTCATTAAAAAGAACCAGGCATGGATCCCACAGGACTTGTTTGTGCCTTATGCAGAAAAGACATATCATACCGGCCTCACCCAACCATTGTTATACTACAGCGTACTTACTCTTTGTTTTCTTTTTTATATTTCCCAATGTTTTGGTATCTACCCCAATTTATTTAAAAAAAAAAAAAACAAAACACATTGTTGTTGGCCACTACCTTTGGCTTTACAGCCAAAAAAGGCTTTATGTCAGGCAACAATGTAACTGCCAACTGTAATGAATTAAGTTCCCTGTCTGTTATGCAGTGCAGGGGTACTTTGAAAGAAAGAAGGGGTACAGATCACCTAACAATCTGAAGGCCACCTAATTTACTGAATATATTTCCAAGTCAGGTATGCAGTGCAGGGGTACTTTATGGCCGAATAATGTAACAGACGATTTTTAGAAATTTACCTCCCTGTCACTTATGCAGAGCAGGGGTTTGTATATGGCAAAAATGGTACAATATCACCCAATAATGTAACAGACGATTTTTACAAAATTTTCCTCCCTGTCACCTATGCAGAGCAGGGGTTTGTATATGGCAAAAATGGTAAAATGTCATCCAAGGATGTAACAGATGATTTTAAGAAATTTACCTCCCTGTAGCCTATGCAGAGCAGGGGTTTGTGCATGGCAGAAATGGTAAAATGTCACCCACCAATGGAACAGAAGATTTTTACAAATTACGTCCCTGTCACCTATGCAGAGCAGGGGTTTGTATATGGCAAAACTGGGTTAATGTCACCCAAGAATGTAAGAGAGGATTTTTAGAAATTTACGTCCCCGTCACCTATGCAGAGCAGAGGTTTGTATACAGCAAAAATGGTAAAATGTCACCCACCAATGTAACAGATGGTTTTTAGAAATTTACCTCCCTGTCACCTATGCAGAGCAGGGGTTTGTATTTGGCAAAACTGGGTTAATGTCACCCAATAATGTAACAGATGATTTTTACAATTTACGTCCCTGTCACCTATGCAGAGCAGGGGTTTGTATAAAGGCAAAACTGGGTTAATGTAACCCAATATTGTAACAGACGATTTTTACAAATTTACCTCCCTGTCACCTATGCAGAGCAGGGGTTTGAATACTGCAAAAATGGTAAAATGTCACCCATCAATGTAACAGACGATTTTTTGAAATTTACCTCCCTGTCACCTATGCAGAGCAGGGGTTTGAATACTGCAAAAATGGTAAAATGTCACCCATCAATGTAACAGACATTTTTTGAAATTTATTTCCCTGTCATCTATGCAGAGCAGGGGTTTGTATACGGCAAAAATGGTAAAATGTCACCCAATAATGTAACAGACGATTTTTACAAATTTACCTCCCTGTCACCTACGAAGAGCAGGGGTTTGTATATGGCAAAAATGGTAAAATGTCATCCAAGGATGTAACAAACGATTTTAAGAAATTTACCTCCCTGTCGCCTATGCAGAGCAGGGGTTTGTATACGGCAAAAATGGTAAAATGTCACCCACCAATGTAACAGACGGTTTTTAGAAATTTACCTCCCTGTCACCTATGTAGAGCAGGGGTTTGTATATGGCAAAACTGGGTTAATGTCACCCAATAATGTAACAGACGATTTTTACAATTTACGTCCCTGTCACCTATGCAGAGCAGGGGTTTGTATATGGCAAAACTGGGTTAATGTCACCCAATATTGTAACAGACGATTTTTACAAATTTACCTCCCTGTCACCTATGCAGAGCAGGGGTTTGAATAATGCAAAAATTGTAAAATGTCACCCACCAATGGAACAGACATTTTTTGGAAATTTACCTCCCTGTCACCTATGCAGAGCAGGGGTTTGTATATGGCAAAAATGGTAAAATGTCACCCACCAATGTAACAGACGATTTTTAGAAATTTACCTTCCTGTCACCTATGCAGGGCAGGGGATTGTATACGGCAAAAATGGTAAAATGTCACCCAATAAAGTAACAGACGATTTTTACAAATTTACCTCCATGTCACCTATGCAGAGTAGGGGTTTGTATATGGCAAAACTGGGTTAATGTAACCCAATAATCTAACAGACGATTTTTACAAATTTACCTCCTTGTCACCTATGCAGAGCAGGGGTTTGTATACTGCAAAAATGGTAAAATGTCACCGACCAAAGTAACAGACGATTTTTAGAAATTTACCTCCCTGTCATTTATGCAGAACAGGGGTTTGTATACGGCAAAAATGGTAAAATGTCACCCACCAATGTAACAGCCGATTTTTAGAAATTTACCTTCCTGTCACCTATGCAGAGCAGGGGTTTGTATACGGCAAAAATGGTAAAATGTCACCCACCAATGTAACAGACATTTTTTGGAAATTTACCTACCTGTCACTTATGCAGAACAGGGGTTTGTATACAGCAAAAATGGTAAAATGTCACACACCATTGTAACAGACAATTTTTAGAAATTTACCTTCCTGTCACCTATGCAGAGCAGGGGTTTGTATATGGCAAAACTGGGTTAATGTCACCCAATAATGGAACAGATGATTTTTACAAATTTATGTCCCTTTCAGCTATGCAGAGCAGGGGTTTGTATACAGCAAGTCTGGGTTAATGTCACCCAATTATGTAACAGACTTTTTTTTTAAATTTATGTCCCTGTCACCTATGCAGGGCAGGGGTTTGTAGACCAAAAATGGTAAAATGTCACCCAATAAAATAACAGACGATTTTTCAAATTTACCTCCCTGTCACCTATGCAGAGCAGGGGTTTGTATGTGTGAAAACTGGGTTAATGTCACCCAATATTGTAACAGATGATTTTTACAAATTTATCTCCCTGTCACCTATGCCAAGCAGGGGTTTGTATACTGCAGAAATGGTAAAAGTCACCCACCAAAGTAACAGACCATTTTTACAAATTTACCTCCCTGTCACCTATGCAGAGCAGGTGTTTGTATATGGCAAAACTGGGTTAATGTCACCCAAGAATGTAACAGACGAGTTTTACAAATTTACCTCCCTGTCACCTATGCAGAGCAGGGGTTTGTATATGGCAAAACTGGGTTAATGTCACCCAAGAATGTAACAGACGATTTTTAGAAATTTACGTCTCCGTCACCTATGCAGAGCAGGGGTTTGTATACGGCAAAAATTATCAAATGTCACCCAGTAAAGTAACAGACGAATTTTACAAATTTACCTCCATGTCACCTATGCAGAGTAGGGGTTTGTATATGGCAAAACTGGGTTAATGTCACCCAATAATATAACAGACGATTTTTACAAATTTACCTCCCTGTCACCTATGCAAAGCAGGGGTTTATATACTGCAAAAATGTTAAAATGTCACCCAAGAATGTAACAGACGATTTTTAGAAATTTACCTACCTGTCATCTATGCAGAGCAGGGGTTTGTATACGGCAAAAATGGTAAAATGTCACCCACCAATGCAACAGAGGATTTTTACAAATTTACCTCCATGTTACCTATGCAGAGCAGGGGTTTGTATATGGCAAAACTGGGTTAATGTCACCCAAGATTGTAACAGATAATTTTTACAAATTTACCTCCCTGTCATCTATGCAGAGCAGTAGTTTGTATACGGCACAAATGGTAAAATGTCACCCACCAAAGTAACAGTCAATTTTTAGAAATTTATCTCCCTGTCACTTATGCAGAGCAGGGGTTTGTATACGGCAAAAATTGTAAAATGTCACACACCAATGTAACAGACAATTTTTAGAAATTTACCTCCCTGTTACCTATGCAGAGCAGGGGTTTGTGTATGGCAAAACTGGGTTAATGTCACCCAAGAATGTAACAGACAATATTTACAAATTTACCTCCATGTCACCTATGCAGAGTAGGGGTTTGTACATGGCAAAACTGGGTTAATGTCACCCAATATTGTAACAGACAATTTTTACTAATTTACGTCCCTGTCACCTATGCAGAGCAGGGGTTTGAATACTGCAAATATGGTAAAATGTCACCCACCAATGTAAGAGCCGATTTTTAGTAATTTACCTCCCTGTCACCTATGCAGAGAATAGGTTTCTATACGGCAAAAATGGTAAAATGTCACCAACCAATGGAACAGACGATTTTTAGAAATTTACCTCCCTGTCACCAATGCAGAGCAGGGGATTGTATACACAAAAATAGTAAAATGTCACCCACCAATGGAACAGACGATTTTTACATATTTACCTCCCTGTCACCTATGCAGAGCAGGTGTTTGTATACGGCAAAAATGGTAAAATGTAACCCAAGAATATAACAGAAAATTTTTCGAAATTTTCCTCCCTGTCACCTATGCAGAGCAGGGGATTGTATACGGCAAAAATTGTAAAAGTCACCCACCAATGGAACAGGTGATTTTTAGAGATTTACCTCCTTGTCACCTATGCAGAGCAGGGGTTTGTATATGGCAAAGCTGGGTTAATGTCACCCAATATTGTAACAGACGATTTTTACAAATTTATCTCCCTGCCACCTATGCAGAGCAGGGGTTTGTATACTGCAAAAATGGTAAAATGTCACCCACCAATGGAACAGACGATTTTTAGAAATTTACCTCCCTGTCACCTATGCAAAGCAGGGGTTTGTATACCGCAAAAATAGTAAAATGTCACCCACCAATGGAACAGACGATTTTTACATATTTACCTCCCTGTCACCTATGCAGAGTAGGGGTTTGTAAACGGCAAAAATTGTAAAATGTAACCCAAGAATATAACAGAACATTTTTAGAAATTTACCTCCCTGTTACCTATGCAGAGCAGGGGATTGTATACGGCAAAAATTGTAAAATGTCACCCACAAATGGAACAGACAATTTTTACAAATTCACCTCCATGTCACCTATGCAGAACAGGGGTTTGTATATGGCAAAACTGGGTTAACGTCACCCAAGAATGTAACAGATCATTTTTAGAAAATTACCTCCCTGTCACCTATGCAAGAACAGGGGTTTGTATACGGCAAAAATGGCAAAATGTCACCCAAGAATTTAACAGACTATTTTTAGAAATTAACCTCCTTGTCACCTATGCAGAGCAGGGGTTTGTATATAGCAAAAATGGTAAAATGTCACCCACAAATGGAACAGACGATTTTTTACTAATTTATGTCCCTGTCACTTATGCAGAGCAGGGGTTTGTAAAACTAATTAAAGTAATGTCCCTGTCACACATGCAGTTCACATGCAGTTCTAAAAATGGCTGCCGACTCCCACCGAACTAGCAGATTGATTAAAAGTTATTTTTCAGTGTCACTAGGCTCCGTGCTGGGTACAAAAATGTAGCATAGCACCCTCAATAATTGCTGTAGTTTGAAGATTGAACACCAAGTACACCAGAATTCTACCCTAATCTCTCCTTCACAGCAGCAGCAGAGAAGAGCAGAGTGACATGCGGCGCTACGTGACTCCAGCCTTTATAGAGGCTGGGTCACATGCTGCACTTGGCCAATCACAGCCAGGTCATTAGTTGAAGCACGGATAATGGACCTGAACTGGGTCCCATGTGTGAATCCAACGATAAAGTGCAAAAATCCAGCTTCTTCTAAAATTCAATCCTTTATTGGCTTACAGATAAAATCCACATATATCACACTGGAAGCTTACAAAAGCTGTGACGCGTTTCGGGCTATGATATTAAGCCCTTAATCAAGACATTGGCAGTTTTGGTGCACTTTATGCATCCTGAACTCCTGGTACTTTAACCACACCGGACTCTCCCAGGAGACAGTGGCCTGGTTGCTTCCCCACAACAAAGTCCAGATTCCTGTACAGGGATTAAAGGTTGAATACTGGGGAGGAATCACAATAATGTACTTATGGTTGGCACAGTGGGTCGACACTCGCTGATCCATAACAAAAATTCAATTATAAATTACAAACTACACATTGAGAGATCATTAACTATGTATTTCCACACAGTCTTTGACTCATTATAAGCGTTTGTGCCTCCACCTCTGTTTCAATTCCCAATACTAAAAAACAAACCACACAAATTTAGTCACAATGAATATAGATTTATATCCTGTTAGTCATATGTTCTACTTCCTAAAAGCATCTCAAGAAAATAAAAAATATCAGTACTAATAGATATTGAAATCTAGCTATAAGTGTACTTCTTCCAAGCGTTAATGATCCCTCTGTTTTCTGTTACCATTGCATGGAAACCATTTCTTCATTCCTGTCCTTAATGCTAACATATGATCTTATAAGTTTACACAGCCTCTTCTCTGCTCACAGACACATTGCCTTGCAAACTTCAAACACACAGAGCTTTGTAAGTAGGTGTGTAAGAGGCTTTGATGCGGATTTCTTATTTTTAGAGACAGCTCGAGCACAACTCAAGCCTTGTCATGCACATGGATCTAAAAGTGAAACTTACCATGCTATACTGAGTTAGTAATTAGAGATGAGCGAATTTGACAAAGTGGAATGCCACCTGAATTTCTGGAAAAATTTGATTTGCACCAAATCCAAATTCCCTCGCAATTCGTGTTAACGAATCAAATTTTTTCCTGAAATGGCTTCTACACGTGTGAGGACATGGGGCAAGGAACTCTGGGAAGGCGTGATCACCCATACTGACATGCATGCAGCCAATCAGCAGCCAGCCAGCCCTGTGATGTACTAGCCCTATAAATAGCAGCAGCCATCTTTGATTCTGCCATTCACCAGCGTGCTTAGTGCCGGGAGAGACGTGTCTGCAAGCGCTAGGGACATTGATAGGAAAGACTTGATTGTGGTGGAAAAAAAACTATTTAGAAGTGTAGGGAAAGGATAGGGAGGAATTATTCCACCATATATGTTATATATTCTAAAGCATTTTTTGGCTTGCATTAGTGGAAAAAAAGGGCTTATCAGCCGTTGTGCGGTGAAGGGTGAAAATTACAGCCCATTTTGTCGTGTGTTAGTGGCAAAAGTAAAATATATTTGCCGCTAAGTGGTGCAGTTATGTTTTTTAAAGCCCTTTTTGCGTGTATTATTGGAAAAAGAAAAAAAATCTTTGCCGCTCAGCTGTGCAGTTATCTGCTTTAAAGCCCATTTTTCCGTGTTAGTGGAAAAATAAAAAAAATCTTTGCTGCTCAGCGGTGCAGTGATATATTCAGAAGCCCTGTATGCCGTGTATTGGTGGCGAAATAAAAAAATATTCGCCGTCCAGCATTGCATATATCTGTTTGAAAGCATGTTGTGTAAAAAGTTGAAAAAAATTTGGGCCTAATTGACATTCTGCGGTGCAGTGATATATTGTGAAGCCCAGTTTGCCGTGTATTAGTGTCAAAATAAAAATATATTCACCGTCCAGCGTTGCATATATCTGTTGAAAAACCTGTTGTGTAAAAGTAGAACAAAATTTCAGCCTAATTGACATTCTGCGGTGCAGTGATATATTGTGAAGCTCAGTTTGCCCTGTATTAGTGGCGAAATAAAAATATATTCGCCGTCCAGCGTTGCATATATCTGTTGAAAAGCCTGTTGTGTAAAAGTAGAACAAAATTTGGGCCTAATTGATGTTCTGCGGTGCAGTGATATATTCTGAAGTCCTGTTTACTGTGTATTAGTGGCAAAATAAAAATATATTCGCAGTCCAGAGTTGTACTTCTCTGTTGAAAAGCCTGTTGTGTAAAAGTAGAACAAAATTTGGACCTAACTGACGTTCTGCGGTGCAGTAATGTATTCTAAAACCCAGTCTGTCGTGTATTAGTAGTGAAATAAAAAATATTTGATCTAACATTTGATTATTTGATCTAACAGTATTTCAGACAGAGAAGTGCCAGGCCCTGCACAGGGGAGTGGCAGAGGCCTAAATGTGTCTGGCGCAGGCAGAGGTCACAGCAGAGTAAGAGGCCATGGCAGCAGGGGTCACTTTGAGAGGCCTGTGCTCCCATTGTCAGCTAGCGGTCATGTCGTGACCAGCAACCCAGCGGTTCTTCGTCGCAAGTGACATCAGACACCCCCAGCCAAGGGTCAGTGGGTTCGTCAGACACAACCCTTAATTGGCATGGCCCAGGAGCAGGCCCTGTGCCCTTACCTGTCCCCAACCTTCCCCTGTCCTTTCCTCCACTAGCCGGGCAAGTAGTGATGAGGAAAGGGGTGTGGGAGCTGGTGTTGCGAGCGGTCAGGCTTCTGACCCAGAGATGGTTGAGGAGGAGATCAGTGACATGCAGACAGTACTCAATGATAATGATGTAGCTGATCGCACTTGGGAGCCGTCTGACGAAGGGGCTTTATTTTTCTTTATTTATTGTTCTTTATATAATAATGTAATATTATAAAATCCGTTGTCTCCATGATAAATCTGCAGCATTGGAGCCCCGTGTGGCTTCCACACACTTCAAAAATAATCCTTCAGCGGGGCGAATAGATGCCGGATGACCGGGATACTCTATGACTTTCCCAGGAGCTGCTGTCGGGAGCAGGGTTTCGTTTCTGAGAAGTCCGTATACGCAGGGGAATCGGAAGACCCTCTCTATCTCCGTGCACCACAGGATGTCCTCCTTCCTATCCATGATGACTGAGAACTCGTGATGTTTACCCTGACATAGAGACCAGGGGCTGGTAGTTATGTTTTGAATCTTGATGAACTTCGCAACTCTTCTGGGCTCCAAGCAATCTTGAAGGCAGGTTCCCCCAGAAGTATTTGTTCAATGAGCAGCCAATACCGCACTTGCATCAATCTTTACAGGATTTGTGTCCCAGTGGAGAGAAATTGTTTTTTGGAATGCTTTCTCCATTGCAACCACATTCTCGAATAACCAGAAGACTGGCCAATTCTCTCCTGTCTTAAGCAACACTTTATTGAGTAATTGCGGAAGGTCAAAAAACAGTTGTTTACTGCCCCCACAAAGGCCTTTCCGGTGTGGGTTAACCTCAGATGAGTCATTACAAGGACTGCTGCCAATGATCAGATGGAATTGTCCCCATTTCCTCAATCTGTTTCCTGGTTATATTCTGTATGTCGCCCACATATACAATCTTCCCTGGATGGTGTACCCGTCCAATCGTGATGTCGTCCTCACACACCTCTGATGCCATATATTGTTCAATGTTGATTCTAAGCTTTTTCCATGATCACAGGGAACTTGTGATGTTTTTTCAGACATAGAGACCAGGGGCTGGTAGTCATGGTTCGAATCTTGAGGAACTTCGCAACTCTTCCGGGCTACAAGCACTCTTGAAGCTTTGTCTTCTCATTGTCTGTAGCTACTATAGACCTGTTCATGCCAGGCAGGTTCCCCCAAAAGTATCTGGCTCGATGAGCAGCCGATAACTGCACTTGCATCAATCTTGACAGGATTTGTCTCCAGGGGGAGAGAAATAGTTTTTTGGAATGCTTTCTCCATTGCAACCACATTGTCGAATAAACAGAAGACTGGCCGATTCTCTCCTGTCTTAGGCAACGCTTTTTTTTTTATATTAAATTGAACCAAAACTTGAATAAAATTATAAGAAAGTAAACTTAAATTCACCAATATATTATCTAAATTTTCGAGGGAAATTCCTGGACAATCAATTTGCCAAGCCTTTTGTGCCAGAGAACATGTATTATTAAATAATGTTTTAAGCAACACTTTATAAAGAAATTTCAACATTCTGTCCTGTCGCATATTCCCTATAAATGAACAGGCAAAGCGGTCACTCTGTAGCCTCCTCATGCTGCTGCCACCTCCGCAATCTCTCGTCGTCATGCCACTCTGTGGCCTCCTGATGCTGCTGCCACCTTTGCAATCTCTCATCATCGTGCCACTCTATGGCCCCCCGATGCTACCACCTCCACAATCTCTCCTCGTTGTGCCACCCTGCGGCCTCCTCATGCTGCTGCCACCTCCGCAATCTCTCGTCATCTTGCCACTCTGTGGCCTTCTGATGCTGCTGCCACCTCTGCAATCTCTCGTCATCGTACCACTCAGTGGCCTCCCCATGCTGCTGCCACCTCTAGAATCTGTCATTGGGCCACTTTGTGGTCTCCTCATGCTGCTTCTACCTCACTACAATGTCCGAGGGCCACTCTGTGGACTTCTCATGCTGTTCCCACCCTCCCCACTTCATGACTGAGCCACTATTTTTGGCTTGGCTGACATCATCTTTTATTTGACCCTTTTTCTGATCTGTCAGAAGGAAGCAAAAATGAGACACACAACAGATCCTCTCTGTGTGGCAGCTGTAAGGCCTGTATGGTCCCATCAGAATTGACTTGTGATTTGGTAGCTAAAAGCAGGAGTGGGTACAAAACACAGAAGACATGCAAATATTCTGTTCACGTGTCATCTATGTTTTGGATCCAGTCCTGTTTTTTTTTTGCATTAACAATATTGATGGGTTACTCAGCAAATGTTGACTGAGTAAAGGCAAATGATCAACAGACAGGATCCGCTTTTTGGGGGGGTTATTGTTCTGACGGATCAGAGGAAGAGCAAAATAATCAGTGATGTCAACCCAAACTTACTGCTGACACCTTCTCCACCCTGTCAGTGGGGGGGGGGGGGGGCTCTACTTGTATAAGTGTTTAATAGAACAGGTTCTGTTTACACCTATGTGGTATCAGCTGACTATGGTGTAAAAGGAGTGCGCTTCTTTTTGACGCTAACATCGACCTGTAAGGCTGAGTTCATACTTGAGTTAGTTGGACAGTTTTGGCCCCGTGACTGCCCAAATAAGTGAAGTGTGCAGTGATTCTAAGAGCGATGCCTGTTATCTGCATGTCATATGTACTCACGGTATTATTTCACTACCAAAGCAGACTCCCTATGTATGTAACTGTAAGGCACAGTTTTCTACACCACTATTAAGGCTCTCAGCAGCCAGGAAATAGCCCTTTTTTAACGTCATTCGCCGCAAATATATCGTATCGAACTGAATTTTTCCTGAAAAATTCAGCAAACCGGCGAATCGGATTTTTGAAAAATTAGCTCATCTCTAATAGTAATACTTAGGGATCCTTATGATATGGAAATAGGACATGACCAAGTTACAATATGTTCACCTGTCGACAACAGGGAGGATGATGGTTCCCTTAAATCTGGTCATCTATGGCCATGTATGTCCCAATGTTCCACAGCTGCTTTGTTTTAATTGTTGCAGTGTGATCAAGTGCCAAAAAACTGCTACATAATTTGATTTACCTGGTGCACATTTATTGTGATAGCTGTTACTATTTTGAATACCATATTTAACTACCACCTCTTTTCTTATTCCTCCAGAATCTTGCTATGGTTGGGAAAAAGGGGTGTGGGGTTCAAGTTGCACTGTGCAGAACTATGATAGGTACAACATGGCATAATTGGGGATTAGCTGTGATAAACTGAGCATAGCCAGTTTATCACAGCAGAGCTGGTGTAGATGCCAATATGGAGTCTGGTGGTGGTGAGACCAGGAGAATGACATCTAACCACTCTAGTATGCGCAGCAGCACCCATCCTGTTGTACAGTCCCTAATTTTTTCTATGTTTTTTTACTTCTTTGTACCATGATCCAATACTCTTTCTCATCTAGAAGACAGAGTAGATCTCTTGTATGTGATATGCTGTGGGCTTTAGGATCTCCAAAAAAAATGGTAGTCACTGGAAGAGGCAATTTTTTTTCTTTAGAAAAAATTATCTCACAAAAGGTGAGGAATTACCAACTCTTAACCAAATTCAGGAACAGTACATGGAAAAAGTTCCTTGGCATATCCAATTTAATTATCTAAGCCTGAATGAATCTGCTACAGGTCTAGTGAGGATATTTGAGGAAATGGTTGTGAAACCTTACTGAAGATATAAATCAAAATGGGGCAATGCACATATAAACCCAGTACATATTTCCGAGGAAGACTTTTTTGCCAACAACATCTGTTGTTTGATCTTACTTTGTTTTACTTGGCATGGATCACATGTGTGTCTTAAATTCTTATTCGTTACAGTACAAAAACGTTTATGCATCATTAAAAGGTGTTCACTCGATCTGTAATGATTATTACACTGTGAAATAAGCTATGAAAGTTTAATGCATTCCAGATGTGATTTATCGCTAATTTCACCTTTTGTATAAATCATTCTTACCTATAACACCACTGTAAAAACATGGTAAATCATTTTCACTGGGGCAAAGAATTTTTTTTTTCTCCTTCTGTTATTTTTAAACCTTTTTTTTATTTTTTATGTTTTTTCAGACCCACTTTGGGACTTGGAAACCATCAACTTGATCACTTCTATAATACAGTTCTGTATTGCAGTATAATATATCTGTCAGTGCTATACTGAAAGGCACGCTACTTTGACCACACCTCTAGCAAGGCATAATAGGCATATGTACATGGCAGACCTGGCAGCAATTGTTAGGTCCTCAGCTGCCACAATCATGCAGAGGAGGCAATGGAATGACAAGAGGAGTCACCTCCATCTCTCTAGCCACTTAGATACAGCTCTCACATTTAACCATGGCATCTAAGGAGCTAAACTACCATGCAGAGTTGTGTAATACAGCCCCACTCCTGCCAGTGACCTATGCTAACAGAACCCATGAGATCATCAATAAATAAAAAATAATGGGGGAGATTTATCAAACTAGTGTAAAGTAGAACTGGCTTAGTCTTCCATAGCAACCAATTAGATTGCACATTTCATTTTTGACAGCTCCTTTGCAAAATGAAAGGTGGAATGTAAAATACTACCAAAACATAGATTTTGCTGCAATTTGGCAGATCCTTCAATACTGTAATGCTTGTCTACAAACCATGTGTGCATTGTAGTAAAATTAATTTCAATATACAGTGAGGCTTTATTCACATCACCGTTCAGCCTTTCCGTTCTCCTGCTCCGTTTAGGGTTGGAGAATGGAAAGGAAGGATTCAGCACATAACTGAGCCGAACGGAACCTATGGACCCCATAGACTATAATTTCCGCTCAGAAGAACTTTGTGCAGCGGAGACAAAAGTAGTGCATGCAGGACTTTTGTCTCCGCTTCAAAAATCTTCCTCTGAGCGGAAACCTAAGGACCTCATTATAGTTTATGGCAGTGGTGGTCAACCTATGGCATGTGTGCCAGAGGCGGCACTCACAGCCCTCTCTGTGGGCACCCGTACCCTGGATAAAGTCTATGATGTACCAATATGCCTTAGGCCCCTTTTACACGGACGTTGCGGAATGGGCCCGGATAGGATGCCGGTGCATGGCGGGGAAATCGTGCAAGTTGACTGCAATTGCGTTGAGTGGTTCAGTTTTTTCTGTGTGAGTGCAATGCGTTTTGCACGCGTGTGAGGAAAAAACTGTATGTGGTACCCAGACCCGAACTTCTTCATTGAAGTTCGGGTTTGGGTTAGTTGTAGTGAAGATTGTATTATTTTCCCTAATAACATGGTTATAAGGGAAAATATTTGCATTCTTAATACAGAATCGCTACCACATGTACACAAATCAGACATGTGTCACTTTATATGGGTGATATCTTTAAAACACTTTTACTTATCCACGCCATTCTGAGAATGTTTCCTTGTCACATATTGTACTTCATGCAGTGATAAAATTGAGTCAAAAAATTTCATTTTTATTTATAAAAAAAATACCAAATTTACCAAATTTACCAAAAATTGGGAAAAATTCAGAAATTACCATTTCTCTACTTTTATAATAGTAATAACTCCAAAAATAGTTATTACTTTACATTCCCCATATGTCTACTTCAGGTTTGGATCATTTTGTGAATGCCATTTTTTGGGGACGTTAGAAGACTTGATATCTTGAATCTTGACATTTTTCAGAAAATTACCAAAACCCACTTTTTAAGGACCAGTTCAGGTCTGAAGTCACTTTGTGAGGCTTACATAATAGAAACCACCCAAAAATGAACCCATTTTGGAAACTACACCTTTCAAGGTATTCAAAACTGATTTTACAAACCGTGTTAACCCTTTAGGTGTTCCTCAAGAATTAATGGAAAATGGAGGTGAAATTTCAGAATTTCACTGTTTGGAAGATTTTCCATTTGAATCCATTTTTTTCACTAGCAAAGCAAGGGTTAACAGCCAAACAAAACTTAATGTTTATTGCCCCGATTCTGTAGTTTACAGAATCACCCCATATGTCGTCGTAAACTTCTGTACGGGCACACAGCAGGGCGCAGAAGGAAAGAAACGCCATATGGTTTTTGGAAGGCAGATTTCACTGGGATAATTTTAAGTTGCCATGTCACATTTGAAGACCCCCTGATGCACCCCTAGAGTAGAAACTCCAAAAAAGTGTCTTTGGTAAATAAGTCAGTGTGTATTCGACCAACAGCGTCTTGGATGACCCATCTATCCAAAAAGGATACTTTTTCAAAACTGTAATGTAACGTAAATTGTAATTCGGGTCGTACCATATTAAGGAAGTCCGCAAATTGTTGTAGGGACGTTAAGTAATGTGATATTTTTAGACAGCAGGTTCTTACAGACACGGCGATATCTAATATATATACTTTTTTACATTTATTTAAGTTTTACACAATTACAGTTTTTTTTAAACAAAAAAAATTATGTTTTAGTGTCTCCAGATTCTGAGCGCCATAGTTTATTTTTTATTTTTTGGGCGAATGTCTTAGGTAGGGTCTCGTTTTTTGCCAGATGACATGCCGGTTTGATTGGTATAATTTTGGTTTGTGTATGACATTTTGATCACTTGCTATTACACTTTTTGTGATGTAAGGTGACAAAAAATGACTTTTTTGACAGTTTTTTTTTTTTACGATGTTCACTTGAGGGGTTAAGTCATGTGATATTTTTATAGAGCAGATTGTTACGGATGTGGCAATACTTAATATATATACTTTTTTAAAATTTATTTAAGCTTTACACAATGATATTTTTTAAACAAAAAAAAATCATGTTTTAGTGTCTCTATAGTCCAGCGTTTCTCAATAGTGGGGGGCGCGAGGCTCCGTAAAGGGGGGCTCCAGGTGACAGGAGATGAACGCTTCCACTGTGGAAGCGTTCATCTCCATAGTGATCTGTATCGCCGTCCTCTGGACAGCGATACAGATCGCTGTGCTGTGCGGCAGGGGAAGGAGAGGCGTCTCCCTCCCCTGCTCCTCTGATAGGCTGCGGGCCTTGTGCCGGCAGCCTATCAGAGCGGTTCAGGTGGCGTGATGACGTCATCGCGCCGCCTGAGCAGAGTACCGAGCGGGACACAGGCCGGAAGAGGCCTGCATCCAGTGCTTCCAGGGAGGTAAGTATTGGGTGGGGGGACCCTGGACTCTATTGGGGGAGAGAGCCTGCACATGATTTGGGGGAGGGGAAGCCTGGACCCTGAACATGATTTGTGGGGAGGGGATAATGTAGCCAGCACATGATTTGGGGGAGTTAATGGAGCCTGCACATGATTTGGGGGGGTTAATGGAGCCTGCACATGATTTGGGGGGTTAATGGAGCCTGCACATGATTTGGGGGGTTAATGGAGCCTGCACATGATTTGGGGGGTTAATGGAGCCTGCACATGATTTGGGGGGTTAATGGAGCCTGCACATGATTTGGGAGGGAGGGGTTAATGGAGACCGCACATGATTTGGGGGGGTTAATGGAGCCTGCACATGATTTGGGGGTTAATGGAGTCTGCACATGATTTGGGGGGTTAATGGAGCCTGCACATGATTTGGGGGGTTAATGTAGCCTGCACATGATTTGGGGGGGTTAATGGAGCCTGCACATGATTTGGGGGGTTAATGGAGCCTGCACATGATTTTGGGGGAGGGTTAATGGAGCCTGCACATGATTTGGGGGGTTAATGGAGCCTGCACATGATTTGGGCGGGGTTAATGGAGCCTGCACATGATTTGGGGGAGGTTAATGGAGCCTGCACATGATTTGAGGGGAGGGTTAATGGAGCCTGCACATGATTTGGGGAGGGGGTTAATGGAGCCTGCACATGATTTGGGGGGGTTAATGGAGCCTGCACATGATTTGGGGGGGTAATGGAGCCTGCACATGATTTGGGGAGGGGTTAATGGAGCCTGCACATGATTTGGGGGGTTAATGGAGCCTGCACATGATTTGGGGGGGGTTAATGGAGCCTACACATGATTTGGGGGGGGGGGTTAATGGAGCCTGCACATGATTTGGGGGGGAGGGGGGTTAATGGAGCCTGCACATGATTTGGGGGGGTTAATGGCCCTCACCTGTGGGGAGATTGGTGTACTTATAACAATTTTATAGACAAATGATACTATTTACAGTCGCGCGGGGGGGGGGCGCAAAATGTTTTCTTCTTCCTAGGGGGGGGGGGCATGACAGAAAATAATTGAGAAGCACTGCTATAGTCTGAGAGCCATAGTTTTTTTATTTTTTGGGCGCTTGTCTTAGGTAGGGTATCATTTTTGCAGGATGAGATGATGGTTTAATTGGCACTATTTTGGGGTGTGTATGACTTTTTGATCACTTGCTATTACACTTTGTGTGATGTAAGGTGACAAAAAATGGCTTTTTTTACACCGTTTTTATTTTATTTTTTTGACTGTGTTCATCTGAGGGGTTAGGTCATGTGAGCCGGTCGATATGAACGCGGCGATACCTAATATGTCTACTTTTTTTTTTTTCCCTATTTTTTTTCCCCTTTATTTTGGGAAAAGGGCGCTTTTTCTTTTTTTTACTTGAAACTTAATTATTTTGTAAAACTTTATTTTTTTTAGCTTCTTTTTTCACTTTATTTTTTGTCTCACTATGGGACGTCAACATTTCAGAGTCTGATCCCTGTTTCAGTACAGCACAATACATTTGTGTCTTACACTGTAAGATGCTAACAGTTGCCTAGGAGACCCAGCCTTTGGGCTGGATCTTCTGGGCTTCTGTAGCTGGCAGTCCTGATGCCTGTTCAAGGCATTGGGGCTGCCATAGCAACCATCGGGTCCCTGTCACCGCAGCACAGAGACCGAATGGGGATGTACAAGCTGCCGCAAATCCCCTGTATGCCGCGGTCAGCGTGACCCGTGGCATACAGGGGGTTAATCCGCCAGCATCAGTGTTTTCACCGATGCTGGCAGATACAGCAGGGGCCCGGCTGTCAGTATCTGCCGGGCCCCTGCTGCTGATTGTAGCAGTGCATGTGGGGCAGCCGGTTAATCCTAGAACGAGAATGCTCGTCGTAGTGTGTTAAGTACCGCCAGTTAAGACGACCATTCTTGTCCTAGGTTGGCAACGTGTTAAACTGCACTTTATATGTTTATTGTAAGATATGCTGTTCATTTGCTCTGTTATTGCACTCTATCTGCATTGCATTGTGGAAAGAGGCACAGCCTGCCAATGCTGAGTGGCTTTAGGACCTATGCACTGAGAAGTAAGAAATCTTCGACAGTTGCTATAAGGCACGATGAAAAGTTTTGGAGGGGAAAAAAACAGACACACTGACCTTTTGACTCTCTCGTTTATCTCTGTTGCTTACATCTAAAGACTTGTTTATGTGTGGAAAAAACAGCATAGTCATTTCCATAGATTTGTATTAAAACTCTATATAAGTCTATGACAGACTGAAATTGCAACATTGTTTCAGTTTAGCCTGTGCTTCTGAACCCAACTAGAACTAGAAGGTTCAAGTTCAGTTAATAAAAGAAGAGCAGTTAGTGACGCTAATGGTCTGCAAATAGGGACTTATGTTTAGTAAGAGAGATTCTGCCAGACTGCATGAGTTACCAGAAGAAGATACAGAGAGGGGGATACTCTGTCACAGACCCTGGGTCAACAGCCCTTTGACCCGAGGGCCAGCAAGATGACACGTAGTGGTCTGAATACGCGCGTGAGTTAGCGCGAAACGGCCGTCGCCGCTCCTTTACCGCAATCCTGTTTGTGTCGCCCCCCCCCCGATGTCTCAGTGACGTTGGTTCATTTACACATTATGGATCAATAAAGAAGGTTCCTGGAATGGACTTGGTGAGTGCCGCTCGTTTTTCTTCAGTACTCCATTTGGTTATATTGATGTTCTATCCTCTATTGGAGCTGAGCAACACTGTTGACCATTATACCGCTGTCACAGTGAGTCTGAATTAGCGCTGATTTACCTGCAGCGACGGGGCTAAAAATAACAGCAGTGCTGCCCGTTTTTCTTCTTTTATGTGAAAGTTCTTCTTTTATGTGACTGAGCCACAGACCCTGGGCCACCAGCCCTTTGGCTAGGGTACCAGCCTTCCAGGGCGTACTGGCCATAGACACTATAGGGAAATTTCCCAGTGGGCCTATTCCCAGGGGGGCACCCAAGTCCTTCTCCAAGTAAATAGCAATCTGATCTCTTCAGCAGTAATAATGCTAGGTGTATCAGGTATCAGGCACCTGGCTGGCAGTGGAAGGTGCCTTCCCGCATTCAACTGTATTGTCATCCTCAGGATGGTAATACAGTTGAATACTGCAGTTGGGGCAGCAGTATTTTATGCTGGACTTTGGTATTTGGTTCTGTTGGGACATGTTTTTATGGTGGTGCACTACAGTATTGCTGGCCCTGCCTACTTATGTTAGACCAGTCTTCTGTCAGTAAGGACACACCTTCAACATGGGGGCACTTTTATTTATTTATTTATTTAATTCCATTATGTTCCCAGTCAGCCCATGCAGCCTTCTGAAAAGAGAAGGACTGCTAGCTCAGGCCTTTCCTCAGTACAGAACCTTCTTTTGCCACAGAGAAAACTGGAGAAGCCACCTCAGTGCCTTGCCTATATTGTTTTGCACTTGAGCTCCTCCAGTAAAGAAGCACTAGTTTACTGCAGACCCTGACTCTGGACTTTTTTCCCATTGTGGTGCACCATGCCTTACCATCCCTTCCAGAAAGCAGCACATGGTGACACCTCACTGGTATCCGGGGGACCCAGCATAGCATTGGGGCCACCCCAAACCTGGACACTGCAGTACGGGTCTCATTTGACCATATATGACCAGCTTATTAAGATATATTACAGCTCCAATCATAGCACTTGATGGGACCATACTGTACGTCTATACACCTCCAGTGCTTATGGATACAAAGTTTGTATGAAGAAAAAAAGAAAAGTTGAAAAAGAAAAAAATTGGTGTTAGGGTCAATCAGACACCATACTGAGGTTTCTAGGGGTACCGTACGGCAGGACACAAAGGGCCAATGTGGCTACTGTGTGCATGGAGCCTTCTCGTAATACTAAATATTAGAGCAAAATTTTCACTGCTTTCCATGGTGGCAAAAAGAGCCTTCAATGCATCTTTGTCTGTTTTATATAGCTCATTTTTACATACCTGTGTCCCATAATCATGTAATATGTGCTTTGTATATTTTTTATGTATATAATTCTTATGACAACTATGTTCAACAACATCCTAAAGATGAAGACTCTACAACCCGTTCCTCTCTTCTAGTAATTTCCTGAACATGCTTTCTAGAGATCACTCAGACTGTGCCACAAAACAGGACTGTAAGACCAAATTGTTGACAGCTATTACTTTGAGTATGTAAATGTTTTGTGTCTGTTTGTCAGCCTCTTAAATACCTTTTTGTATCCCTCATAAAAACCTAGAGAGAAATCGTCTGACATGACACATTCTGGGAGGTGTGTCTCCATAATAGGAGGGATTTCCTCATCAATGTTATTCCCTATTGTGATGTGACAGGTGAGGTATAAAGTGTCAGTCATCACTAATCTGGTTGGAGATCTGCAGCGATGAGGAGGTTGAGCTATAACATAGAACAGAGGACAACAGGGTGGGGGAGTATACGGTCTGACTTAATAGAGAACCACCACTTCCACATGAAGGGACTAAACTTGTATCCTTCCTTCTTTGAAATGATTGCTTGAAGTGATATTGCCTTTAGATAAATGCCTACTTGGGTGTTTCCGTGGGAGGGTTCAAAGACAGTTATGAGCAGAGCTCAGTCAAAGGATGAGACACAACCACAATCACAGAAAGGACAAGACTCGGGCTGCATAGCACATTTGTAATCCACATAAAATTTGAGGTCAGATGAGAGGAAGAAACATCAAAATTTCAATAAAATGGGTAGAATAGTAATATTCAGGAGTCTACGACCCACCAATACCAGTAGCCAGAATTAGAAACCTATCTGCTTCACAAAATACGAGTTAGCAGCATGGCATAAGGCAAGTCAAATAGTAGGTTTCTTTACAAACAACAGCTATTCCACAAGGGGAAGAATTATAATATTCATTGTATTTAGTGTCAGATGAAAGTTGGTGGAAACCCCGGGTAAAAATTCAGTTGGGGTCTCTCCCCCATAAAAGTGTGATCCGTGTAGAATAAAAAAGAAAGGATGGAGACAGCACGTCCAATGGTTGGAATGTATTCCAGATGCAACGTTTTGGCTAAGAAGTCTTTGTCAAGCATGTTGCTTCTTAGCCAAAACGTTGCATCTGGAATAAATTCCAACCATTGGAAGTGCTGTCTCCATCCTTTTTTTTTTCCATTCTACATGGATTACCCTATTGTTTATTGGGAAGCTTACCACTTCCACAGGAGACGTGCACCCATCGCTTATTCTCTCAGGAGTGCTGCTCACCTTGGTTTTTTCATCTCCCCCATAGTAGTGTTATATAATGTATGGTTAACTAAAATCTACTGATATGTCATTCTTTAAAGGAGTTGTTTAGTTTCAGGAGGAAACGGACAACAAGTTTGATCTGCCTGCAATAAGTAATAGATTGTTACTACCTGACAGATCCTGTGCTGCAGCTCCAGTTTTCCTGGTCAGAATCTTTACTCAGAAGTTATCACAATCTAAAACACATGACTGTCACAAATTATCACTGGCCTCTATAGTAAATTGAAAAGAAAGACATTCAAGAAAGGAAGTGATTTCATTTTTAGAATTGTTTTCCAAAATGTGCTCTTTCATTCTCTCTAATATTCTAGCCATTTGTAAAAGTTCATCATGTTCTTCGCTTCTGGTAGCCTTTGTTTGGAATTCACCATGTCTATCTGAAATATGTCACATACATTGATGGAGAAAAGAAACTGCTGTGCGATTTGAAGTTTAAATTATAAGAGGGTTTCCAACTTTTTTATGCACTGATGACCTATCCTCTGGATAAGACATCAGTATCTTATTAGTGGGGGTCCTACACCTCTGACCCCCACCTATCAGTTTAGGAATGCATCGGGGTCCCTGTGAGAGCTGTGGCCTCCTCACAGCTTACCAAGCACAGCACAATACATTGTGTTCATTTGAATGGGACTGAGCTGCACCTAGGGCATGTGGCCAATAAACATGACATCCGTGTCCTAGGGTAGTTGATTGGTCCAGAAGTTGGACCCCTGTCGATCAGATACTGATGACCTATCAAGAGGGTAGCTCATCTTTATAAACAAGTTGGAAAACACTTTAAAAAATGGTTTAGCAAATATAATGATTGTCTCACTTTCACATTCAAGTTGATTTATAAGCGAGGCTTTAGCTAAACTTTCATTGTAGGGAACAATATAGGGATTGTTATGGAAAGCAGTTAGATTTTTTTTCCTCATCTTAATAGATTTCCTGGTTTTGAGTGACCTGTATTATTGTCAGGTCCATGTTTGGTCAACGCGTTGTGGAGACTAAATTAGTGGAAATCCAGTTAGTAAACTGCGGTGGTGATACCATACTGCTTTCCTAGGAGGATTAAAAGATTTTATTGTCAGGGCCCCCTCAACAGTATTATACAGTGACACTTCCGGGCTTCGTCTGAGAGTGCGATCTTGACTAGACACAGGAGTTCGGGCTTCCCAAGAAGTTTCTGGGTCGGGGGATGGGAGGGCCCGTTCAAAAATTTGCTGTGGGGCAAAGTAATTTCTAGTTATGCCACTGGCTTTAACTATGGTCCCCTGAAGTTCCAGAGCCTTTGGCTCTCTGTCCCTTTCCATATTGATATATTTAAAATTTTATGGCGCTTTGATTATGGCCTCCAGTTTTGTAAAAGACTGTTGACACCTACTATCCCAGAATAAAAGAGATTTATATCACTAGCGGAGGTGAGTGAATCAGTTGTGAATCGAATGTATTTAGAATTTTTGCAAAAATGTTTGCGATTCAATTCCTGCTAATTGCTCAAAATGGTGTCTGCCATTTTGCATATCAGTAAAGTAATGCACACAGCAGGGCAGGAAAGGGCGGGACCCTGGCTGGTGGGATTTCCCATAATGTCTTTTCCAAACCAATGAGGAAAAACAATATTAACATGTGTCACAGCAGTGGCGGACACAGACATCAGAGTGCCCCTGTGCCTGCCCCCCCCCCCCCCCCATATATCACTTGCTCAGAACCCCCAGAGTCAGGAGGACCCCTCCCAATATCAGTTGTTAATTATTTATTCAGGCCCCCCATATGTCAATTGCTCAGACCTTCCCCCCCCCCCATATGTCACTTGCTCAGAACCCCCAGAGTCAGGAGAACCCCCCCCCCCTTATGAGTTGTCAATTATTTATTCAGGCCCCCCATGTGTCAATTGCTCATAACCCCCAAAGTCAGGGTCCCCCCCCCCAATATCAGTTGTTAATTATTTATTCAGGGCAGGCCCCCCCCATATGGCCCCTTTCACACGGGTGGGTTTTCCGCGTGGATGCAATGCGTGATGTGAACGCATTGCACCCGCACTGGATACTGACCCATTCATTTCAATGGGTCTGTGTATATGAGCATTTTTTTCACGCATCACTTGTGCGTTGCGTGAAAATCACAGCATGTTCTATATACTGCGTTTTTCACGCAGCTCTGGCCCCATAGAAGTGAATGGGGCTGCGTGAAAAACGCATTGCATCCGCAAGCAAGTGCGGGTGCGTTGCGTTTTTCACTGATGGTTGCTAGGAGATGTTGTTTGTAAACCTTCAGTTTTTTATCACGCGCGTGAAAAATGCATCAAAACGCATTGCACCCGGGCGGGAAAAACTGAACAACTGAACGCAATCGCAGGCAAAACTGAATGGCTTTGCCTGTGAAATCGCACAGTTTTCACTGAACGCATCCGCAACGCATCCAGACCTAATCCCGACACGTTTGTGTGAAAGAGGCCTATGTAAGTCAATTGCTCAGCCACCCCACCCCCACTTTATTCAGGCACCCGGAGAGTCCAGACCCCCATCAGACCTCAGATCAGACAAAAAAAATAATTCTAACTTACCTCTCTCCTCCTGCTGCTCTATGTCCGCCGGGGTGTCTGTGAGTGCCAGTGCTGCCTGCTCTCCAACAGCCGCACTGCACAGTCACGTGACCTGACTGCATACAGCGTGTCAGGTCATAGTGCTGTACACACTACGCAGTCAGGCTGGAGGAGACCAGACCAGGGTGGAAGTGGAGCCAGAGCACTGGCAGTAAGCGCTTCGCTCCAGAGTCACCACCGCACCAGCGGGCAGGAGGGGGGCCATCAGTGAGTGTTGCGGGTGCCCATTCATATCATACTAATTAGCGCGGCGGGGGCCGGGGCCCATCATACTAGTGAGCGCTTCTGGATGCGGTCACTAGTATGAATGGGCCCCCTCACACGCAGGGCACCTGTGCAGCTGAACTGGCTGCACAGGCGATATGTCCACCCCTGTGTCACAGGCAAATCCAAAGCAGGGAAGCCATATGTATTCTTAGCTTGTACACTGATGAGTGGCAGGATGTCCCTGCAACAGATAAAGCAAAATCTTCAAAAACGCTTCTGTTACAATAATACAACAGCATGCATCCATCATGAACGGATCCAGCTGTATTATCTCTTTTATAGCCATGACGGATTCGTCCTTAATGACTTACATTGTGTGTCAGGGCGGATCCGTCTTGTTCCGCAACCAAATGGAACGGAATGCCTTCTGGTGCACTCCGTTTTATTCAGTTCAGTTTAGTTCCCCATTAACAATTAATGGGGGACAAAACTGAAGCTTTTTCATCCGCTACTGAGATCCTATGACAGATCTCAATAGGGGATTGGGAATTGAAAACGCTAGTGTGAAAGTAGCCTTAGACGCCGGTCTTAATAAAGCCCTAAGTTGTCGGTGGTATGGCCGAAGTTTTGAAGAGTAGAGTGCAGCGCAATGACCCTCATAGTGTTTTAGTTAGATAGACTGATATAATTGATAGAGAGAGGTTTTAACTAGGGACAATGCAAGGTTACTGTGCACTTTATTTGAGGCACTTGTATTGCATATCAATATTTAAGGCTCCATTCAGACGTCGGTGTGTGTTTTGCGAAACCACGGATCCGCAAAACACGGACACCGGCAATGTGCGTTCTGCATTTTGCGGACCGCACATTGCCGGCACTCTTATAGAAAATACCTTTGATTGTCTGCAATTATTTTTTGCGGAACGGAAGTGCAGACCCAGAAGTGCGGATCCGCAATTCTGGATCCGGGTGGGACATAGTGTGTCCCCATAGAAATGAGTGGGTCCGCAATTCCGTTCCGCAAAATGCGGAACAGAATTGGGGACATGTAAATGGAGCCTTAATCTGCAATACTCCTTCTTTTCTAATGTGCAGGGGCACAATTTACATTTTAAAATCATGTGTACTGGCTGTTGAATTTATAAGTATCATAGTTGCACCAGACACTGTCCAATTACACTTTTTTATTTTATTTTTTTCAAAAAAGCTATTGAAAAATGTCCTCAATTAAGTGTACCTGACTTTGCAGCATCACGGTCAGCTTATATTTTTGCAACAGACTCTGTCCAATTGCACATTTCTTACAAAAAGCTGTTGCAAAGTTTTTTAACATGTTAAGGATCGGGACAATTTTTGTATTTGTGTTTTTATTTTTTTACTTCGTTCCTTCCAAGAGACATAATTTTTTTATTTTTATGTTCACAAAGTCATATAAGGGCTTGTTTTTTTGCAAAACAAGTTATATCTAATGGCATAATTTTATGTTGCCTATGATGTAGTGGGAAGCTGGAAAAAAATGCAACTCCACCATAGTTTTATGGGTTTCATTTTTACAGTGTTTCTAGTGTGTTAAATTCTTCTTCCGATTCTCCAGGTAAGTACAATCAGAGTGATACTAGATTTATGTTGTTTTTCTTGTATTTTAATACTTAAAAAAATAAAAACTTTGAAAAAAAAATGTTTTCTTTTCATCGCCACATTTTGACACCCATAACGTTTTTATATTTACATCTATTGAGCTGTGTAATGGCACTTTTTTTTTTATATCACTTCGAGTGTGTATGACATTGTTCACTTTTTATTCAAATTATTGGCGGGGAAATGAAGCTACGAAAAAACAGCATATCGGCCATTTTGATTTTTTCCATTACGCCATTTACTGTACAGGGATATTTTAATAGTACATGCGTTTTGGGATGTGGTAATACCTATAATCTTTATTTTTGTATTGGTTGATTTATTTATTTTTTAATTTGGAGAAAGCGCGGTAACTTTCATTTCGACAGTTTTTATTTCTTTTACATTTTTTAAAACTTTTTTTAAAAACTTTTTTAAGTCTGGAACATGTGATCATCTGATCATCAATTACTATTGCAGTTTATGGGAGATTCCCTATGTTCGTATGATGCCCTGCCACAGGTGTCGGTCACAATTGACCATAGCATCTCAGGGGATAAATGTCTGTGATCAGCATTATCGCTGATCACAGACATTGCCTCTGGGTGTGTGCTGTGAAAAACTTCTGAGTGGGCACAAGCTTGAAACCCCAGACTTGTGGCGTATATGTATAGCACTCGACTTTAAAGTTTAAATGAATAAGTATACCAAACCTGACTGGACATATTTTGCAGCAAGACAGTCAGCATACATTTTTTGCTGTAGCCTCTGTCCGATTGCACATTAATATTTTTTTTAATGAATTTTTTTCTTATATCTGGAGTAGACTTATAATATTTACACATTTACATACTTTACTTTGTTTTGATTTTTCACTTTGCTCAATTAGACTTGAAGTGTTATAACTAGAGTTGAGCGAACACCTGGATGTTCGGGTTCGACAAGTTCGGCCGAACTTTCGAAAAATGTTCGGGTTCGGGATCCGAACTCGACCCGAACTTCATCCCGAACCCGAACCCCATAGAAGTCAATGGGGACCCGAACTTTTGGGCACTAAAAAGGCTGTAAAACACACCCGGAAAGGGCTAGAGGGCTGCAAAAGGCAGCAAAATGTAGTTAAATCCCCTGCAAACAAATGTAGATAGGGAAATGATGAGTTAACATAAAATAAATAAAAATTAAACAATATTAATTGGAGTGAGGTCCCATAGCACAGAATCAGGCTTCAAGTCACCCACCAATGGAGAAGGTCACTTACTATTATTTTGACCACAGCACCCAGACAAAGGAGAGAGGTCCAACAGCAGAGAACCAGGCATCATATCACCCACCACAGGAGTAGGCCACCATTTAGTTACTTTGACCCCTACACCCAGACGGAGGAGAGAGGTTACACAGCAGAGAATCAGGCATTTAGATCACCCACCACAGGAGTAGGCCCCCATTGAATCAGACCCTGGCAACCATGTCAGATGGCACAACCATCAGCTTTATATCAATCAGCACAGGAGAAGGCGACTTTGAAAGACTTTGACCCCTACACCCAGATGGAGGAGAGAAGTTTCACAGCAGAGAATCAGGCATCATATCAACCACCACAGGAGAAGCCACCATTTAGTTACTTTGACCCCTGCACCCAGGAAGAGGAGAGAGGCCCCACAGCACATATTCTGGCATCATATCAGCCACCACAGGAGAAGCCACCATTGAGTTACTTTGACCCCTGCACCCAGGAAGAGGAGAGAGGCCCCACAGCACATATTCTGGCATCATATCAGCCACCACAGGAGAAGCCACCATTGAGTTACTTTGACCCCGCACCCAGGAAGAGGAGAGAGGCACCACAGCACATATTCAGGCATCATATCACACACCACAGGAGAAGGCCTCTTTCAGTGATTTAGGCCTTTGGACCCAGACAGAGGAGAGAGGCACCACAGCACATATTCTGGCATCATATCAGCCACCACAGGAGAAGCCACCATTGAGTTACTTTGACCCCTGCACCCAGGAAGAGGAGAGAGGCCCCACAGCACATATTCTGGCATCATATCACCCACCACAGGAGTAGGCCACCATTTAGTTACTTTGACCCCTACACCCAGACGGAGGAGAGAGGTTACACAGCAGAGAATCAGGCATTTAGATCACCCACCACAGGAGTAGGCCACCATTGAATCAGACCCCGGCAACCATGTCAGATGGCACAAGCATAAGCTTTATATCAATCAGCACAGGAGAAGGCGACTTTGACAGACTTTGACCCCTACACCCGGACGGAGGAGAGAGGTTTCAAAGCAGAGAATCAGGCATTTAGATCACCCACCACAGGAGTAGGCCCCAATTTAATGGGACCCCGGCAACCATGTCAGATGGCACAACCATCAGCTTCATATCAATCAGCACAGGAGAAGGCGACTTTGAAAGACTTTGACCCCTACACCCAGACGGAGGAGAGAGGTTTCACAGCAGAGAATCAGGCATTTAGATCACCCACCACAGGAGTAGGCCCCCATTGAATCAGACCCTGGCAACCATGTCAGATGGCACAACCATCAGCTTTATATCAATCAGCACAGGAGAAGGCGACTTTGAAAGACTTTGACCCCTACACCCAGATGGAGGAGAGAGGTTTCACAGCAGAGAATCAGGCATCATATCAACCACCACAGGAGAAGCCACCATTTAGTTACTTTGACCCCTGCACCCAGGAAGAGGAGAGAGGCCCCACAGCACATATTCTGGCATCATATCAGCCACCACAGGAGAAGCCACCATTTAGTTACTTTGACCCCTGCACCCAGGAAGAGGAGAGAGGCCCCACAGCACATATTCTGGCATCATATCAACCACCACAGGAGAAGCCACCATTGAGTTACTTTGACCCCTGCACCCAGGAAGAGGAGAGAGGCCCCACAGCACATATTCTGGCATCATATCAGCAACCACAGGAGTAGGCCACCATTTAGTTACTTTGAACCCTACACCCAGACGGAGGAGAGAGGTTACACAGCAGAGAATCAGGCATTTAGATCACCCACCACAGGAGTAGGCCACCATTGAATCAGACCCCGGCAACCATGTCAGATGGCACAAGCATAAGCTTTATATCAATCAGCACAGGAGAAGGCGACTTTGACAGACTTTGACCCCTACACCCGGACGGAGGAGAGAGGTTTCAAAGCAGAGAATCAGGCATTTAGATCACCCACCACAGGAGTAGGCCCCAATTTAATGGGACCCCGGCAACCATGTCAGATGGCACAACCATCAGCTTCATATCAATCAGCACAGGAGAAGGCGACTTTGAAAGACTTTGACCCCTACACCCAGATGGAGGAGAGAGGTTTCACAGCAGAGAATCAGGCATCATATCAACCACCACAGGAGAAGCCACCATTTAGTTACTTTGACCCCTGCACCCAGGAAGAGGAGAGAGGCCCCACAGCACATATTCTGGCATCATATCAGCCACCACAGGAGAAGCCACCATTGAGTTACTTTGACCCCGCACCCAGGAAGAGGAGAGAGGCACCACAGCACATATTCAGGCATCATATCACACACCACAGGAGAAGGCCTCTTTCAGTGATTTAGGCCTTTGGACCCAGACAGAGGAGAGAGGCACCACAGCACATATTCTGGCATCATATCAGCCACCACAGGAGAAGCCACCATTGAGTTACTTTGACCCCTGCACCCAGGAAGAGGAGAGAGGCCCCACAGCACATATTCTGGCATCATATCACCCACCACAGGAGTAGGCCACCATTTAGTTACTTTGACCCCTACACCCAGACGGAGGAGAGAGGTTACACAGCAGAGAATCAGGCATTTAGATCACCCACCACAGGAGTAGGCCACCATTGAATCAGACCCCGGCAACCATGTCAGATGGCACAAGCATAAGCTTTATATCAATCAGCACAGGAGAAGGCGACTTTGACAGACTTTGACCCCTACACCCGGACGGAGGAGAGAGGTTTCAAAGCAGAGAATCAGGCATTTAGATCACCCACCACAGGAGTAGGCCCCAATTTAATGGGACCCCGGCAACCATGTCAGATGGCACAACCATCAGCTTCATATCAATCAGCACAGGAGAAGGCGACTTTGAAAGACTTTGACCCCTACACCCAGATGGAGGAGAGAGGTTTCACAGCAGAGAATCAGGCATCATATCAACCACCACAGGAGAAGCCACCATTTAGTTACTTTGACCCCTGCACCCAGGAAGAGGAGAGAGGCCCCACAGCACATATTCTGGCATCATATCAGCCACCACAGGAGAAGCCACCATTGAGTTACTTTGACCCCGCACCCAGGAAGAGGAGAGAGGCCCCACAGCACATATTCTGGCATCATATCAGCCACCACAGGAGAAGCCACCATTTAGTTACTTTGACCCCTTCACCCAAACAGAGGAGAGAGGTTCCACATCAGAGAATCAGGCATCATATCAACCACCACAGGAGTAGGCCACAATTTAGTTTATTTGACCCCTGCACCCAGGAAGAGGAGAGAGGCCCCACAGCACATATTCTGGCATCATACTAACCACCACAGGAGAAGCCACCATTGAGTTACTTTGACCCCTGCACCCAGGAAGAGGAGAGAGGCCCCACAGCACATATTCTGGCATCATATCAGCCACCACAGGAGAAGCCACCATTGAGTTACTTTGACTCCCGCACCCAGGAAGAGGAGAGAGGCCCCACAGCACATATTCTGGCATCATATCAGCCACCACAGGAGAAGCCACCATTGAGTTACTTTGACCCCTGCACCCAGGAAGAGGAGAGAGGCACCACAGCACATATTCTGGCATCATATCAGCCACCACAGGAGAAGCCACCATTGAGTTACTTTGACCCCGCACCCAGGAAGAGGAGAGAGGCACCACAGCACATATTCTGGCATCATATCAGCCACCACAGGAGAAGCCACCATTGAGTTACTTTGACCCCTGCACCCAGGAAGAGGAGAGAGGCCCCACAGCACATATTCTGGCATCATATCAGCCACCACAGGAGAAGCCACCATTTAGTTACTTTGACCCCTTCACCCAAACAGAGGAGAGAGGTTCCACATCAGAGAATCAGGCATCATATCAACCACCACAGGAGTAGGCCACAATTTAGTTTATTTGACCCCTGCACCCAGGAAGAGGAGAGAGGCCCCACAGCACATATTCTGGCATCATATCACACACCACAGGAGAAGGCCTCTTTCAGTGATTTAGGCCTTTGGACCCAGACAGAGGAGAGAGGTCAGAGATTAGCTTCATATCCCCCAGCACAGCAGAAGACCGCTTTATTTGACTTAGGCCTCAGCACCCAGACAGAAGACAGAGGTAGCATGGCAGAGGTTATGGCTTCATGTCACCCGTTAGTTTAACCGGCCACTTTCATCTGGTTAGGCCCGGCGCCCAGACAGAGAAGAGTTTCATTCAACTGTGGGTTTCATAAAATTTGTATCAAATAAAGAAGTGGCCCGTAGCACAACAAGACATGTTTTAGGCAGTTAATAAGGACTACTCTGCACAAGGGAGGGACAGGTCCTGTGGGATCCATGCCTGGTTCATCTTTATGAAGGTCAGCTTGTCCACGTTGGCTGTGGACAGGCGGCTGCGCTTGTCAGTAATGACGCCCCTGCCGTGCTGAATACGCGTTCAGATAAAACGCTGGCCGCCGGGCAGGAAAGCACCTCCAAGGCATAACATGCTAACTCTGGCCACGTGGACAATTTCGAAACCCATTAGTTGAATGGGGCCGAACCATCCGTCAGGATGTGGAGGGTGTGCAGACATACTGTTCAACCATGTTAGTGAAATGCTGCCTCCTGCTAACACGTTCCGTATCAGGTGTCGGTGCAGATAGCTGTGGCGTGGAGACAAAACTTTTCCACATTTCTGCCATGCTAACCCTGCCCTCAGATGAGCTGGCCGTGACACAGCTGCGTTGGCGACCTCTTGCCACTCCTCTGCCTTCACCTTCCACCTGTTCCCCTGTGACATGTGGGAATGCTCTCAAGAGCGCCTCTATCAGCGTGCGCTTGTACTCGCGCATCTTACGGTCGCGCTCCAGTTCAGGAATTAAAGTGGGCACATTGTCTTTATACCGGGGATCCAGCAGGGTGGCCACCCAGTAGTCTGCACACGTTAAAACGTGGGCAACTCTGCTGTCGTTGCGCAGGCATTGGAGCATATATTCGCTCATGTGGGCCAGGCTACTCATGGGTAAGGACAAGCTGTCCTCTGTGGGAGGCGTATCGTCATCGTCCACCGTATCCCCCAGCCACGCACCAGTGATGGGCCTGGGCTGCCACCCCGCTGTGAACTTGCGTCATCCTCGTCCCCCTCCACCTCCTCCTCCTCATCCTCCTCGTCCTCCAGTACAGTGCCTTGGCTGGCGACTTGTGAACCTGTCCTCTGCTGCTTAAACAAACCTCCCTCTGAGCCACTTCGAACAGACTGGCCCGAAAGTGTTAGAAACGAGCCCTCATCCTCCTCCTCCTCCTCCACCTGGGCCACCTCCTCTAACATCATTGCCCTAAGTGTTTTCTCAAGGAAACATAGAAGTGGTATTGTAACGCTGATAACAGTGTCATCGCCACTGGCCATGTTGGTGGAGTACTCGAAACAGCGCAGCAGGGCACACAGGTCTCGCATGGAGGCCCAATCATTGGTGGTGAAGTGGTGCTGTTCGGCAGTACGACTGACGCGAGCGTGCTGCAGCTGAAACTCCACTATGGCCCGCTGCTGCTCGCACAGTCTCTCCAGCATGTGCAAGGTGGAGTTCCACCGGGTGGGCACGTCGCATATGAGGCGGTGAGCGGGAAGGCCGAAGTTCCGCTGTAGCGCAGACAGGCGAGCAGCGGCAGGATGTGAACGGCGGAGCGCGCACAGACGGCCCGCACTTTATGCAGCAGCTCTGACATGTTGGGGTAGTGGTGAATGAACCTCTGCACCACCAAGTTCAGCACATGCGCCAGGCAAGGGATGTGCGTCAAACCGGCTAGTCCCAGAGCTGCCACGAGATTTCGCCCATTATCGCATACCACCAGGCCTGGCTTGAGGCCCACCGGCAGAAACCACTCGTCGGTCTGTTGTTCAATACCCCGCCACAACTCCTTTGCGCTGTGGGGCCTGTCCCCCAAACATATGAGTTTCAGAATGGCCTGCTGACGTTTACCCGGGCTGTGCTGAAGTTGGTGGTGAAGGTGTGTGGCTGACCGGATGAGCTGGTGGAAGCAGTGGAGGAGGAAGCCGAGTAGGAGGAGGAGGCTACAGGAGGCAGAGAATGATGCCCTGCGATCCTAGGGGGCGGAAGGACGTGCGCCAAGGAACTGTCCGCCGGGGCCCAGCCGCCACTACATTCATCCAGTGTGCAGTTAGTGAGATATAGCGTCCCTGGCCGTGCTTACTGGTCCACGTATCTGTGGTTAGGTGGACCTTGCCACAAATGGCGTTGCGCAGTGCACACTTGATTTTATCGGACACTTGCATGTGCAGGGAAGGCACAGCTGTCTTGGAGAAGTAGTGGCGGCTGGGAACCACATACTGCGGGACAGCCATGGCCATCAGCTGTTTGAAGCTGTCTGTGTCCACCAGCCGGAATGACAGCATTTCAAAGGCCAGCAGTTTAGAAATGCTGGCGTTCAGGCCAAGGGCTCGAGGGTGACTCGGGGAATTTGCGCTTCCTCTCTAAGGTTTGAGATATTGAGAGCTGAACGCTGCTGTGTGATATAGTGGAGACGCTAGTTGACGGTGGCGGTGGTGGTGGTGTCGGTGGCACATCCTCTGTTTGCTGCTCGGCAGGTGGCAACATTCCTCTCGAGGCGGAAGCCGAGGCAGCAGCGGTAGAGGGAGCAGGGGAGCCTCAGCGAGTGCCTGGTTTTTAAGGTGTGTACCCCACTGCAGTTCATGCTTTGCATGTAGATGCCTGGTCATGCAGGTTGTGCTGAGGTTCAGAACGTTAATGCCTCGCCTCAGGCTCTGATGGCAGAGCGTGCAAGTCACTCGGGTCTTGTCGGTAGGACATTGTTTAAAGAAGTGCCATGCCAGGGAACTCTTTGAAGCTGCCTTTGTGGGGCTGGGTCCCTGTTGGCGATGTCCAGTAGCAGGCGAACTCTGGGGCGGCGGCTCGTCTGCTTTGGCCCCCTGCTCCCTCTTTGGCTTCGCTGTTGTCTCGGTCTCACCACTACCTCTTCCTCTGAACTGTGAAAGTCATCGCCACGACCTTCAGTCCATGTGGGGTCTAAGACCTCATCGTCCTCTGCATCGTCTTCCACCCAGTCTCCCTCCCTGACCTCCTCCTGTTCAGTCTGCACACTGCAAAAAGACGCGGCAGTGGGCACCTGTGTTTCGTCATCATCAGAGAGTCGGTGACTCTGCTGTGGTGGTATTCCCATGTCCTCTTCATCTGGAGACATAAGTGGTTGTGCGTCAGTGCATGGTATGTCTTCCTCCACTGGGGAAGGGCTAGGTGGACGCCCTGGGAAACCCTGGAAGCAGAGTCTTCAAACAGAAGAAGAGACTGCTGCATAACTTGTGGCTCAGACCGTTTCCCTGATATGCTTGGGGGTGATGTGACAGACTGATGGGCTTGGTTTTCAGGTGCCACCTGTGCGCTTTCCGCAGAAGACTGGGTGGAAGACCATGTGGTGAACGTGCTGGAAGCACTGTCGGCCACCCAATCGATTAATGCCTGTACCTGCTCAGGCCTTACCATCCTAAGAGCGGCATTGGGCCCCACGAGATATTGCGGTACATTCTGCCGGCTAGTTGAGGGAGTTCGTTCCCTACTGTGTGCGCCTGGGGCCGAACGGCCACGTCCTCTACCAGCAACAGAGGCTCCACGGACACCACCACGACCGCGTCCTCGTCCCTTAATAGTATTTTTCTTCATTGTTGCGATTCAACTCGCACCACAATGAAATATATTATTTTTTATAAGCAAAATCCCCTCACTGGAATACTTTCAGTCTTTTGACTGTATGGATTACAGATGGAATGACTGTTATATGTGAGTACCGCTTTCTTTGACAGATTCTAGTATGGGTTCATATATGTTTTCCCAACCCCAGCACATTAATTTGCTAATTCCAGATGTATGAAACGCAGGCCTAACTGTATCTAGTATATTGAACGCCAGATAAACTAACTTGGCCTTTTTTAAATAAAAAAATTCCCTCACTGGAATACTTTCAGTCTTTTGACTGTATGGATTACAGATGGAATGACTGTTATATGTGAGTACCGCTTTCTTTGACAGATTCTAGTATGGGTACATATATGTTTTCCCAACCCCAGCACATTACATAGTAACATAGTAACATAGTATATAAGGCCGAAAAAAGACATTTGTCCATCCAGTTCGACCTGTTTCCTGCAAGTTGATCCAGAGGAAGGCAAAAAACCCCTGTGAGGTAGAGCCAATTTTCCCCACTTAAAGGGTTTCTGTCACCAACTTTTGACATTATAAGCTGTCTGACATTAGCCCGCGCCGCCGCTCTGTATTCGGCGCAGGCGCGGTGAGCAGAGGACGCTGGTGCCTGCTGTCCTCTGCTCACCGCGCCTGCGCCGAATACAGAGCTGGCGCGCTGGCGCGCGATTCAGAACGAGACAGTGCAGGAGGATCGCTGCCCTGCACTGTCAATCAAAGTGTGAAGGGGCGTGCCAGCAGGTTGCCGGACGGAGCCGCTAGGAGCAGGGCAACGCCCCCCCTGCTCCTAGAGGCTAATTTACATAATATAAAAGTAAGTTTTTCAGACTATATATACAGCGGATTTTTATAAAAAAGACATTATCAAGCTGGTCTGACATTAGCACATAGCTAATGTCAGACAGCTTATAATGTCAAAAGTTGGTGACAGAAACCCTTTAAGGGGAAAAAATTCCTTCCCGACTCCAATCAGGCAGTCAGAATAACTCCCTGGATCAACGACCCATCTTTAGTAGCTATAGCCTGAAATATTATTACGCTCCAGAAATACATCCAGGCCCCTCTTGAATTCCTTTATTGTACTCACCATCACCACCTCCTCAGGCAGAGAGTTCCATAGTCTTACTGCTCTTACCGTGAAGAACACTTTTCTATGTTTGTGTACAAACCTTCTTTCCTCCAGACGCAGAGGATGTCCCCTCGTCACAGTCACAGTCCTGGGGATAAATAGATGATGGGAGAGATCTTTGTACTGACCCCTGATATATTTATACATAGTTATTAGATCTCCCCTCAGTCGTCTTTTTTCTAGAGTGAATAACCCTAATTTTGATACCCTTTCGAGGTACTGTAGTTGCCCCATTCCAGTTATTACTTTAGTTGCCCTCCTCTGAACCCTCTCTAGCTCTGCTATGTCTGCCTTGTTCACGGGAGCCCAAAACTGTACACAGTACTCCATGTGTGGTCTGACTAGTGATTTATAAAGTGGTAAGACTATATTTTCATCACGGGCATCTATGCCCCTTTTGATGCAACCCATTATTTTATTGGCCTTAGCAGCAGCTGCCTGACACTGGTTTTTACAGCTTAGTTTGTTATTTATTAAAATTCCTAGATCCTTTTCCATGTCAGTGTTACTGAGTGTTTTACCATTTAGTATGTACGGGTGACTTGCATTATTCCTTCCCATGTGCATAACTTTACATTTGTCAGTGTTAAACCTCATCTGCCATTTCTCTGCCCAAGCCCCCAATCTATCCAGATCCCTCTGTAGCAGAAAACTGTCCTCTTTAGTGTTAATTACTTTACACAGTTTAGTGTCATCTGCAAAAATTGATATATTACTGTGCAAGCCTTCTACAAGATCATTAATAAATATATTGAAGAGAATAGGGCCCAATACTGAACCCTGAGGTACCCCACTAGTGACCGTGACCCAATCTGAGTGTGTACCGTTAATAACCACCCTCTGTTTTCTATTACTGAGCCAGTTACTTACCCACATACAGATATTTTCTCCTAGTCCAAGTGTTCTCATTTTATATACTAACCTTTTATGAGGTACGGTGTCAAATGCTTTGGAGAAGTCCAGATATACGACATCCATTGATTCGCCGCTGTCAAGTCTAGAACTTACCTCCTCATAGAAACTGATTAAATTAGTTTGACATGACCGATCCCTCATGAAGCCATGCTGATATGGTGTAATTTGCTTATTTTCATTGAGATACTCCAATATAGCATCTCTTACAAAACCTTCAAACAGTTTACCCACAACAGATGTTAAACTTACCGGCCTATAATTTCCAGGCTCTGTTTTTGGACCCTTTTTGAATATTGGCACCACATTTGCTATACGCCAGTCTGGTGGAACATTCCCTGTCAGTATGGAGTCCGTGAATATCAAAAATAAGGGTCTGGCTAGGACATCACTTAATTCCCTTAGGATACGGGGGTGTATGCCATCCGGTCCTGGCGATTTGTCTATTTTAATCTTTTTAAGTCGCTGCTGTACTTCTTCCTGGGTCAGACAGGGCACTTTTAAAGGGGAATTTACTTTTACATTTTGCACTTCATATGACAGTTTATTTTCCTCAGTGAAAACAGTGGAAAATTTTGCTAATTCCAGATGTATGAAACGCAGGCCTAACTGTATCTAGTATATTGAACGCCAGATAAACTAACTTGGCCTTTTTTAAATAAAAAAAATTCCCTCACTGGAATACTTTCAGTCTTTTGACTGTATGGATTACAGATGGAATGACTGTTATATGTGAGTACCGCTTTCTTTGACAGATTCTAGTATGGGTACATATATGTTTTCCCAACCCCAGCACATTAATTTGCTAATTCCAGATGTATGAAACGCAGGCCTAACTGTATCTAGTATATTGAACGCCAGATAAACTAACTTGGCCTTTTTTAAATAAAAAAATTCCCTCACTGGAATACTTTCAGTCTTTTGACTGTATGGATTACAGATGGAATGACTGTTATATGTGAGTACCGCTTTCTTTGACAGATTCTAGTATGGGTACATATATGTTTTCCCAACCCCAGCACATTAATTTGCTAATTCCAGATGTATGAAACGCAGGCCTAACTGTATCTAGTATATTGAACGCCAGATAAACTAACTTTGGCCTTTTTTAAATAAAAAAAAAATTCCCTCACTGGAATACTTTATGGCTTTTCACTGTATGGATTACAGGTGGACTGGTATTAGTAGGGGTGACACAATCCCTGATGTAGGATTTCTATGGCACAGACCACTATTACAAGTGATTATTGGACGTTGGGAGAGATTGTGCTGCAGCACTAGTCCCAAGATGGCCGCCGCCTATCAGCCCAGTAACATGTGCCACAAAATGGTCTGCACAACCTTTAAAAAAAATAGCCTTGGACTGTGCTGCTAAATCGCTATTGGTCTGAATCCCAGGTGTAGATGTCTGACTTGTTTGGAGCTTTGGAATGCACACTGTGGCAGCTTCTGCTGCAGCTCTACAAGTCGCAAAATGGCGGCCGGCGGTCAGCCCAGGTACATGTGGATGGAAAAATCACTCTGGCCACTCTAAAAATAGCCAATCCCTATCAAAAAAGCAGCTCAGCTGCAGTTGTTCAGATGAATCACAGGTGGAGGAGAGAAATTTGCTTCCAGTTATTCAATTATCCCTGCCTATTCTCGCCCTAGCATCAGCTGCGTCTATCCCTGTTCTATTCACATCGGGAGTGAGCACGTCCCGACGTGCGCACAAGCTTATAAAGAGGCTGAGTCACATGCTGCACTTGGCCAATCACAGCCTTGCCAATAGTAGGCATGGCTGCGATGGCATCTTAGGGCAAGTAGTATGATGCATGTTGATTGGCTGCTTTGCAGCCTTTCAAAATGCGCCTAAATACATGCCGAACGACGAACCCGAACCCGAACTTTTTTGAAAATGTCCGGGTTCGGGTCCGGGTCCCGGACACCCCAAAATTCGGTACGAACCCGAACGATGCTCGAACTGTTCGCTCAACACTAGTTATAACTAGTACCATCTAATCACAGGTTTTTTTTGCCTTCCTCTGGATCAACTTGTAGGAAACAGGCCGAACTGGATGGACAAATGTCTTTTTTCGGTCTTATATACTATGTTACTATGTTACTATGTAATCTATTTTCCTGGGTTTATTATATACCTCAGTGGTGATACAACCTGTCTTTTGTTTTGTTTTGCTGGTATTGATAATGTTAAGTGATAGATTATAAAGCACTTCAAAAGCTACTTTATATGAACTATGACTTTGATGAACAACTGTGGTGGTGTGGGATAACAGGAAATCAGCCTCACAGCTTGAGTGTAAATTTGTAGGTACAGTTATGTCTCAAGATTTGAGCATAGAAAGTTATTCCAAGGGACTTGACATCACTGCTTGAGTTGATTATACAACTAGTAGCAACAATTGGAGCTACCCTTGAAGAAGTTAAAAAAGCATAAAGAAATCAACCCAACAAGGTCCATTGTGGAGACTCTAAACTAGAACCTAAGCAGCATCTTTTATACAGGGTTCCTGAGAAGGTTAAATGGGTTTTATCACTTCAGCAAGTGGCATTTATCATGAGGAAGTTAATACAAGCCACTTACTAATGTATTGTTGTTATCCATATTGCTTCCTTTGCTTGCTGGAATACTTTTTTCATCACATTATACACTGCTCGCACAGTTCTTAGAGTAAAGAAGCTTTGATGCTTCTGGAGAACTTTTTCTTCTCCAGTCGGAGGCAGTGCCCGTTTGTCTTTTAAAGGCATTTGACATGGAACAGTTTTTCACCGTATTTTTTGTATGGCCCATTTAAATTTTTGTATAGGTTAGTCATGCCCCTCCTTAGACATCTCTTCTTAAGACTAAATAAATTTAAATTTTTTAATCTTTCCTTATAACTAAGACCCTCCATGCCCCTTATTGGTTTAGTTGCTCTCCTTTGTACTTTTTCCAGCTGCAGAGCATCCTTTCTATGGACCAGTGCGTAGAACTGAACTGCATATTCCAGATGAGGCCCCACCAACGCTTTGTAAAGTGGTACATCTCTCCCCCGCAAGTCAATGCCTCGTTTAATGCATGACAATATCCTGGTAGCCTTAGAAGCAGCTGATTGACATTGCATGCTGTTATTTAATCTACCATATACAAGGACACCCAAATCCTTCTCTATAAGTGACTCTCTTAGTGTTGCATCCCCTAAGACATATGACGCACAGAGATTATTACTACCAAAATGCAGAACTTTACATTTATCCACATTGAGCCTCATTTGCCAAGTTGATGCCCAATCACTCAAAGTGTATTTTATGGACATCTTCCATAGACTGCACAGTACTACATAGCTTAGTGTTATCCGCGAAAATAGAAATGGTGCTAATAATCCCTTCCTTGATATCATTAACCCCTTAAGGACCGGGCTCATTTTCACCTTAGGACCAGGCCATTTTTCAAATCTGACCAGTGTCACTTTATGTGGTGATAACTTTAAAACGCTTTCTTATCCAGGCCATTCTGAGATTGTTTTTTCGCCACATATTGTACTTCATGACACTGGTAAAATGAAGTCGAAAAATTTCATTTTTATTTATAAAAAAATATCAAATTTACCAAAAATTTGGAAAAATTAGCAATTTTCCAAGTTTCAATTTCTCTACTTCTATAATACATAGTAATACCGCCCAAAAAAGTTATTGATTTACATTCCCCATATGTCTACTTCATGTATCGATCATTTTGGGAATGCCATTTTATTTTTTGGGGACGTTACAAGGCTTAGAAGTTTAGAAGCAAATCTTGAAATTTTTCAGAAATTTTCAAAAACCCACTTTTTAGGGACCAGTTCAGGTCTGAAGTCACTTTGTGAGGCTTACATAATAGAAACCACCCAAAAATTACCCCATTCTAGAAACTACACCCCTCAAGGTATTCAAAACTGATTTTACAAACGTCATTAACTCTTTAGGTTTTCCACAAGAGTTAATGGCAAATGGAGATAAAATTTCAGAATTTCGATTTTTTGGGAAAATTTTACGTTTGAATCCATTTTTTCCAGTAACAAAGCAAGGGTTAACAGCCAAACAAAACTCAATTTTTATTACCCCGATTCTGTAGTTTGCAGAAACACCCCATATGTGGGCATAAACTGCTGTATGGCCAAACGGCAGGGCACAGAAGGAAGGGAACGCCATATGGTTTTTGGAAGGCGGATTTTGCTGGACTGGATTTTTGACACCATGTCCCATTCGAAGCCCCCGATGCACCCCTAGAGTAGAATCTCCAAAAAAGTGACTCCATCTAAGAAACTACACCCCTTAAGGTATTCAAAACTAATTTTACAAACTTTTTTAACCCTTTAGGTGTTCCACAAGAGTTATTGGCAAATGGAGATGAAATTTCGTAATTTCTATTTTTTGTTACCTTGCCTCAAAAAAAGTGTAATATAGAGCAACCAAAAATCATATTTACCTTAAAATAATAAAACAAAACTGACACCTTATCCTGTAGTTTCCAAAATGGGGTCACTTTTTTGGAGTTTCTACTGTAGGGGTGCATCAGGGGGGCTTCAAATGGGACATGGTGTCTATTAACTAGTCCAGAAAAATCTGCCTTCCAAAAACCATATGGCGTTCCCTTCCTTCTATGCCCTGCCGTTTGGCCATACAGCAGTTTACGACCACATATGGGGTGTTTCTGCAAACTAGAGAATCGGAGCAATATTTATTGAGTTTTGTTTGGCTGTTAACCCTTGCTTTGTTACTGGAAAAATTGATTAAAATGGAAAATTTGCAAAAAAATAGCTATTTTCAGACCGTTTTTATTTTTTGTTATTTACATCGTTGAACTGACAGGTTAGATTGTGTGCTATTTCTATAGAGCAGCTTGCTACGGACGCGTCAATACCAAATATGGCTACTTTTTGGGGGGTTTTGTTTCAGTTTTACATAATACAGCATTTTTGAAAAAAATGATTTTTTTAGTGTCTTCACATTCTGAAAGCCATATATTTTTTTATTTTTTGGGCGACTGTCTTATGTAGGGGCTCATTTTTTGCAGGATGAGATGTCGGTTTGATTGGAACTATCTTGGGGTGCATATGACATTTTGGTCGCTTGCTATTACACTTTTTGTGATGTAAGGTGACAAAAATGGCTTTATTTTTATTTATTTTTTTTGTTGTGTTCACCTGAGGGGTTTGGTCATGTGTTTTTTTTATAGAGCAGGTTGCGACGGATGCGCCGATACCAAATATGTATACTTTTTATTTATTTATTTAAGTTTTACACAATATTAACAAAACAAATCATGTTTTAGTGTCTTCATAGTCTGAGAGCACTATTTATTTATTTTTTTGGGGGTGATTGTCCTATGTGGGGTATCATTTTTTGCGGGATGAGATGACGGTTTGATTGGCACTATTTTTGGGTGCATATAACTTGTTGTGTTTTTTTTTACGGTATTTGCGTGAGGGGTTAGGTCACATGATATTTTTATAGAGGAGATTTTTACGGACGCGGCGATACATAATATGTGTAGTGTATTTTATTTTTTTTACTTTTTATTCAGTGATTTGTGTTTTTTTTTCATTTTTACTTTTTTTCACTTTTTTACATTTTTTTTGGACCCAGACCCACTTGGTTCTTGTAGATCCAGTGGATCTGGTGTCTATATAATACAGTACAGTACACTATATAGTGTACTGCACTGTATTTTTTACTTTTCACAGTCTGGTCAGACTTCTGCCTTTAGCAGAAGTCTGACCAGAGTTACTATACCATGGCAAGCAGGACGCTTCTGAAAGTGTCCTGCTGCCATGGTAACCATCACCCACTGCCATTACAGAGCAGCGGGTGATGGGAAGGGAGGGGAGCTCCCTCCCTCTGCTATCCTATCCCGTCGGGGGGGGGGCTGCAAAGGTACAGCAGCCCCCCGATGGGAGAGGGAGGGAGCTCCCTCCATGTTAACACCTTCTATACTGCGGTCCATACGGACCGCAGTATAGAAGGGGTTAAACTGCTGACATCTGCAGCACAGATGTCAGCAGTTTATAGCAGGGGGTCAGCAATGTGCTGACCCCCTGCTATACCCACTAGACACCAGGGAAAGCGTTTGAAAGGAGGCGGGTGGGTGATCGCAATTGCTATCCCGCCTGCCGCACCGCCCGCCTCCCGTGTCGCCCACCCGCAGCACCGCCCGCAATCCCTCCCCCTGCACTGCCTGGGAGACACTAATATGGCGGGGTGCAGGGGGGGGTTAAAATCCAGAAACACTAAATCCACAGCCGCCCTTCTGTCCAGGCTTCTACTCACCTCCTTTAAAAAACAAATCAGGTTAGTCTGACAACTTCTGTCCTTGGTAAACCTATGTTGGTTATCACTTATAATATTATTTACAGTCAAATACTCCTGTATATAGTCCCTTAAGAGTCCTTCAAACATTTTCCCACAGCAAAAGTTAAACTAACTGGTCTATAATTACCTGTGGAGGACCTACATCCTTTTTTGAATATGAGCACCACATTTGCCTTGCGCCAATCACTTAGTATCGTACCAGTACCTAGAGAATCTTTAAAAATTTTAAACAGGGGCACAGCAATGAGTGAACTGAGTTCTTTAAGAACTCTTGGGTGTAATCCATCTGGATCCAGAGCCTTGTTTACATTTACTTTATTTACCTTAGCTTGGACCTTATAATCAATTGGCTAACTATAGATATTACTGGATGTACTAACAGCCCCAGCACCACAGATATCAGCTCCTTTCTCTTCTTTTGTATATACAGAGCTAAAAAAATCCTTTTAGTAACTCTGGCTTTTCCTTATCTTCAGTGACTAATCCCCCTTTACGCTTATTTAGGAATCCTACCTGCTCAGACCTTGTTTTTTTTTAGCATTTATATAGTTAAAGAATTTTTAGGGATTTGTGTTTGCTCTCTTTTGCCACCTGATATTCGTTTTGTATTTTTGCAAATTGTATCTACTTTTTACAGATTTTATTAAGTCCTTTGTAAACAAAGGCTACATCTGACCCCTCAGATTTGTATTTTTTTAAATGCCCTTTTTTTGTCATTCATTTCCCTTTTTACAATAGCTATAAGCCATGGGGGGGGGGGGGTATTTTAGCTGTTTATACTTGTTACCTAAAGGAATACATTTTTTAGTGCAATTACTCAATGTGGATTTATCCTCAGTATTATTATGTGACAGTAGCTGCTCCCAGTCTATGCCCTGAAATGCTGCCCTCAACCCAGAAAAATTAGCCTTTTTAAAATTCTATGTTTTTGCTCTGCCTGACAGAGTTTGCTTCTTATAGTGTAAGGTGAATATAATTATATTGTTGTAACTATTACCTAGTGTTTCTCAAACAGTAACATTTCCAACACGTTCTGCATCATTAGAAGTTACCAGATCCAACAGAGCATTGCCCCTAGTGGGCGCTTCTATAAACTGGCCCATAACGTTGTCCTGCAGCAAGTTGAGGAATCTTTTCCCCTTTTTGGTTGAGGCAGAACCATGACCTCAGTCAATGTCTGGGAAGTTAAAATGTCCCATTATGACCAATGTACCAGCCTGTGCAGCCTGCTCTATTTGGTTATACAGTTGAGCTTCTATTTTCTCTGTGATGTTAGGGGGTATATAGATTACACCAAGTATTATTTTTTCAGTGTTTATATCCCTTTGAGCTTCCACCCATAAGGTTTCGACATCCTCACCATTTGAACCCACAATTGCCTCTTTCACTCTTGACTTCAGATCACTCCTCACATACAGGCACACGCTACCGTCTTTTCTACTGACCCTGTCTTTCCTAAATAGTGTAGAACCCTCAGTATTAACAGCTCAGTCATGCGAAGAGTCCAACCATGTCTCAGCCAAACCAACTATATCTATTTGTTCTTTTAGTACTATAGCCTCCAGCTCCCCCATTTTGCTAGATAGACTTCTGGCATTCGTGAAAATACATTTTAAATTACTATTACCTGTAAAGTGAATATCCAGGATTTTTTGGTTACCTTGGTTGATGTTTGAATGTATCAGGTTCTTGTTACCAGCAGTTCTATTTTCTATCGTTGTACAGTTCTGCCCAGTCTTCTCCCTACTTTCCTCACTAACCCCAGCCCCCACTAAATCCCCACTGTCCCCTCCTATATCCCACTCTCCATCTACACTATCTACCCCCTTATTAGTATAAAACCTCCCCCCAGATGCTGATTGTTTAACCTTTATATATTCATGTCTTACTCCCTTCTTATTGTTGGGTATAGTGTTCTCTAGGCAAATTCCCTTTGTTTTAAATTATGGGATCTATAGTTTCACAATTGTATGTGTAGTGCCCTGAAGCAGGGGTACTTTGAAGTCTGGAAATTTGTGGTCATTTGCATGATTTACATAATGTATCATTTTTCTGAGGGAATGTGAATTTTCAGTGTTACAATGCATTTATTAACTTAATATATCAGGTCCTACCTTGCCATGAGTGTAACCCATAAAGTCTTCCAAATTTCCCTCTTTATTGTATTCTACTACTGTGCTTACCTGTAATTATGTGCTGTTCTTTTACATTCTAATTATCAACATTTGTGTTCGCTTGTAGCTTTTCAACTACCTCTTAAATTACAGAGAAACATTATATATATATATATATATATATATATATATATATAATGCTAAATTAAATACATTTTGCCAGAATTTCAGTATATAAAAACTACTAAATTTAAGGCAAATTTGTAATTAAAATGTTGTTTTATGTATTTTTACAAGTCATAAATAATATAATCATATAATACAAAAATAAGTGAAAGTAACCTTCATTAATTAACTAGGTGAATTAATTAAAGGGATGTCTTCATGAGACACAAGACAGAGGCCCGTCTCCACAGACTAGAACAGAGACCACTCTAGAAATGTCTCCCTTTCTTGCTGACTTGATGTAACCATACACTGACCATGTCATTTATTTGAATACTATATATATCAAACATATAATACTACATTTTACCTGCAGCGGTCACTGCACGAGAAATCAGCGGCTCAACAGAACCTAACTGATTATCATGGGGATCGCATTCTCAAAGGGTTGTCTCTGATAGCACAAACCCTTTACTTACATAGTGACTTTTTCCAACTTCAATTAAACTCAAAATGCCTTATCATAAATATTCGCTAATGATTCTTCCCAAGCCAAAAATGCATAATTTAGTAGCGTTCTCTAAATATTGATAGCCGACTACCTTAATTCTAATCCTAAGGTGTAACTTGTAGCTTTAGTGCCTCTTTGCAAGATCTGTATCATTTCCCCCACCATATGCCATTTATAATCTATTGTTTTCCTTTGTTGCAGATGGACCTTTGGGCATCCTCAGACCTGGGTGTGATTGCTACCTCTACATCCCTAGCTGAGCCACAGAACATGTCCACAAGCTCCACCTTATGCAATTTCTCAGACATCATCAAAGTCTTTAGATGCTTTCACACATAATAATAATATGTGTGTGTGCCAATAGATAACTTGTGTGCACTTATCTGAGGTTAATGAGGACTTGTCAGTAAAAATACAGAGTGTAGAAAGGGAGTTGGTGGAATGGAAACACTCAACTAATTTTGCATTTGATAAATTGGCCGAAAAATATGTTGTAAAATATGTAGATCAAAATGTAACATCAAAACATGTTAATCATAATCCCATTTATCCTTGGGGCATTTACATAATATTAAGAATATTCCAGCAGCTCCTACTACTACAACTGTATTAAATGCTGATAATACTGGGGAAGTGCTGCTGACCACAAAGCAGTTAAAGCCAAAATAGATGGATGTTATTTTTAAAGAAAGTGGTCCCACAGCATGATATCAACCGATTCATAAAATGGTTTTGTGATTTGCACAGTTATTGAGACTTATAACTTAAATCTGGAGGATATTGATAGAGTTTTGCAAATAATGGTAGGAACTAGAGTGTGGATTAGCGTTATACAAAATTGTGCACCGCAAAGGAAAATAGAAGACATTCTTAAAGAAATGATGCAAGTATTATATGGTGTTGATTCAAATATATCATTATCTGGAAAAGTTAGGTAATTTAAATTGGAGTGTCTATATGAGTTGTCTAATAGAAATGCTACTGTAATGGAATACGTGCTCAGTGACAATCCTGGTTTTGAACATGTCGGCTTGTTTCATAGAGTGATATTGTTAGAGGCTTTGGATGATAATGTGAAAGATAGAATTATGTCTGTAACTCCAGATCCAAGCGAGTTAAATGATATATGTGGCAACAGAAGAACCAAGTGTAGTGTTGCTGTTGATACATCTAGAGTATTCAGAATTAAGGGACAGAAGAGGGAAAAAAATATTGAGTTTCGTAGGCCCCAGAGGGAAAATGTTTAATTAAAACATAGCAACAAAGAGGTATGGGACCATATGATAGAGACAAAGTCCACAGACCAACATGAATACCATTTCATATAATTAAACATGAAAGCGTTAAATGGCAAGAACTGAATACAAAAGGATAAATAAAGGAAGAAGTCGCACCAAAGTAACAGATTGCCAAAAACGGTGCTCACAGTAACGTAGGATCACCCAGTCTACATAAAGTGTAATTAAGTAGGTATAAACTGGGCACTCTCAGATAGTTGGAACCACATCTAAAATTTATTAATTAAAAATATATGAAATATATGTAAGCAGCCAAAGTTATATCATAAATGAAGATAGATATTATATGAATCTGCAGTTCAACAAATGTCCCATATTTTGTAAATTGCCGTACTGAATGATAAGTTAATGTATCAATAAATCAATAAATCATGCCGATTTTAAATGGTATTCATGAAATCCGATTTCCAAATGTTCATAAAGGAATAAAGGAATTAAATGTATCAGTGGCGTCCCGCTGAACATGAATCACTGTTGGTTATTCTTGCACAGTTCAATCATACAGAATCCAACACATACTGTAACATACTGTAACAGTCTTACCGGCATTTATTATGTGCAACTATCTTCGTTCGCAACCTTGTGCTAACAAGTTAAGTATAGCACTCCCTCTCAGGAACTTTTTACTTAATAAACATACATAGTACAAATAGTCAAAATACGTTGGAATTTTTAGATATATGTATTTCGGTTCAGGATAGTAGGTTTAATTGTAGCACTTTTTTAAAACAGACAGCCCGTAATAGCTATATTTTATATAGCAGCTGTCACCTCCCAAGTTGGCTTATTAAGGGCTAATTTCGGAGGATTAAAAGAAACTGTACTACTAAGGCCTCTTTCACACTTGCGTTCTGAGGATCCGGTGGGCACTTCCGTCCCACCAGATGCGTCAGAACGCAAGTCGCCTGAAAGCATTAGAAGACTGATCAGGATCTTGATCAGTCTTCGAAATGCTTTCAGCGTTACTATGGCAGCCAGGACGCCATTAAAGTCCTGGTTGCCATTGTAGCAGTGGGGAGTGGGGGAGCAGTATACTTACAGTGAGTGTGGCTCCGGGGGCGCTCCAGAATGACGTCAGAGCGCCCCATGCGCATGGATCACGTGATCCATGCGATCACGTGATCCATGCGCGTGGGGTGCCCTGATGTCACTCTGGAGCGCCCCAGGAGCTGCACGGACGGTAAGTATACTGCTCCCCTGCTCCCCACTACACTTTTCCATGGCAACCAGGACTTTAGCGTCCTGGCTAAATGTCGGATCCGGCGATGCGCCGAAACGACGTTTAGCTCAAGGTCGGATCCGGATTAATGCCTTTCAATGGGCATTAATTCCGGATCCGGCCTTGCGGCAAGTGTTCAGGATTTTTGGCCGGAGCAAAAAGCGCAGCATGCTGCGGTATTTTCTCCGGCCAAACAACGTTCCTGTCCTAAACTGAAGACATCCTGATTTATCCTGAACGGATTTCTCTCCATTCAGAATGCACTGGGATAATCCTGATCAGGATTTTTCCGGCATAGAGCCCCGACGACGGAACTCTATGCCGGAAAACAAAAACGCAAGTGTGAAAGAGCCCTAAGACACAATTCGAGGTAGAAGCAACAAAGATTAAAAGCCAATTTTTAGAGAATATCCGATAAAAATTTTCGATTCTGCACTGGATGAGGTTCGCAATATGGATAGGGAATAGTTCTATATTGAGAGTACTAAACCTCAAACCAAATCAAAGAATGAGAATTTACGGATAATCTTACCTTATAACCAAGATTATAGAAAAATACAGTTCATTATAAGGAAGCATTGGCATTTAATAAAGAAGGATAAAGTTTTAGGATTAATAATTCCCCCATACCCACAGATAACTTTTACAAAGGCGCTGAACCTTGGTATAAAAATAGCCCTGACAATTAGGAACGACCAAGCTAGGACACCTACTATACAAAATTGGGCTAATATTCCTGACTTTTTCAGATGTGGAAATTGTAAGAACTGTAGGATTACATCCTTTCCTAAGAAAACAGTGGAAGTAATATCAATGGCCAATAAATATGAACAAACTATAAAGAACTTTCTTACCTGCAATTCTGATGATGTCATCTTTATGGTCGAATGTCCTTGTAGGCGACAATATGTTCGAAGAACTAAAAGACCTTTAAAAAACACGTATCTCCAAACACATCTCCAATATAAAGAAGGGTTTTGAAAACCTCTCCTTATCTAATCATTTTAAACTAGTACATAACCAAGATCCATCCGGTCTAAAATTTGCAGCAATTGAAAAAGTACAGAGAGATTGGAGGGGTGGGAATCATATAGAGAAGATGTCAAGATTAGAAACAAAACTAATTTTTTAGTTTAACGCCCTCTTACCTGTTGGTTTGGGTTCCTGTAGAATGTAGATGGGCGCCATTTGCCGACAGTTAATCGAATCAAGTTCGCAATACTGACCGATTTCCCTTGACAATATGCCCCCACCTTCAGTGCCGTCGATTGTCGTCAATTCTGTTGTTATTTTCGATACTATTTTGCTGCTATATATTGTCTTTAATCTTTACTCTTTTTCAGCTATTTCTATCGCAAGTCCATTTTGTAACGCTATTGATCCTCGTATTTTTAACAATGCTGTATCTATTAGGGATCACCGTTAGTGTCACCCTATATAAGTAATATAATTACCAGTACCGTTGGTACTAATACCATGCACCATCTCTAGGACTGGTTTAGGAGAATTTATTGAAACCCTCTGTCATGAGATTTGGTTTGTTTTAAGGGTTTATATAGCAGTGTCAAAAAATGCACAACTTCCGCATCATAACCGCATATGGGCCTTTTGCATTTTTTATTGTATATGTAACTTTGTTACGCGTTATATAACTGTATGGCTTCTTGAGCATTTTGGACATTGCTATGTGGCTTTAGAATTGCTATAAAGTTACGCTATGGACTTATTTATTTATTTATCCATCTTTATGCTGGCATTGTCACTTCTTTCTATGCCGAACTTAATGTTATCCAAGCCGCATTTTATAGGATGCCGAGACCCCTATAAATAAGGGGAGTTCCGGGGGGAACAATAACCACTGAGGAAGGGGCCATTTGAAGCCCCGAAACTCGTTTGGTAATGCTTTTTATTCCCTCCTTGTGAAGGAGAAATTATGCACCAAGAGTGATCCATCTCCGTATACCGACACAACATTTACCTGAGAGTGTGCAGCCGCCCGCGTGAAGAGACGGCGTTGACTGACACCGGCACAAAGGTCAGCATACAACAAAAAGCCACCAGCGTTGTGAGATTAGACGGGAGGAGTTCGTGAGACGGGAGTGCTATACTTATCTTGCTAGCAAATGTCGCGAATGAAGATAGTTGCACATAATAAATCCCGGTAAGACTGTAACAGTATGTGTTGGATTCTGTATGATGGAACTGTGCAAGAATAACCAACAGTGATTCATGTTCAGCGCGATGCCGCTAATACATTTAATGTAGCGGGATGCCGCTTCCTTTATGAACATTTGGAAAGTGGATTTCATGTACCATTAAAAGTCGGCATGATTTATTGATTTATTGATACATTAACTTATCATCATTCAGTATGGCAATTTACAAAATATGGGACATTTGTTGATGAACTACAGATTGATATAATATCTACCTTCATTTATGATATAACTTTGGCTGCTTACAGAGGGTTTTTATGTAGTTTTTTCATATATTTCATATATTTTTAATTAATACATTTTAGATATGGTTCCAACTATCTGAGAGTGCCCAGTTATACCTTCTTAAGAACTGAATACAGTAAAACTAAAAAGAGACAATTTACAAGAAGAATTGAGTAGAGGTAAAGAGAGTTAGATAAACTAAAAAGTGTAAGATGCTCACGTCTTACCCCAACTCTTTACTAAACTCATTGCCTCTATTCACAACCCTATTCAATGTTTTTTGTTTTTTTTTCAATATAAAATTATTGGACAAGTGTGTTACAGTGCAAGACACGATTAGTTCTAATAGACTTGTTCAACTAACAATGAGAAACTTTAGATTATAGTGTAACTAGACATTTCTTACATCTCTCTGAGATTCCTTTTCCTGACATGGCTTGGAAATTCAAATAGGAGGAGAGTAATGAGGTGTGACACTTTTCAGAATCAAATAGTAATTAGGGCTGATGTTTGTGTCTCACACATGTTAAAGTGAAAACATTCAAAGGAGAAACAAAGTTGTTTGTTAAAGGGGTTCTCCGGGAATTAAAAACATTAAAATACTTAAATATTACTTCATTATAAATATATTCCTAAATACCTTTCATTAGTTATAATGGCTCATTTTGTCTAGGGAGCAAACATTAGGAGAAACAAAATGGCCACTGTCCTATTAATAAACACAAAACCAATCCTAATCACACAACATGACAAGTTACTGAGCTGACTCATGCTCCTCTCCTACTTGTCAGGGATTATGATCCTAAATATAGCTGATAAGGACTTTAGCTGAATCTCTGTAGGAATGGAGTTCATAAGCAGATGTGGCTAATGAGCAGCAACTTTTGTCTGCAGTCTCCATTACCACAGCTCCACATTACCGCAGTCTGTCCTTTCCATCCTCTCTGTACTTCATGTCTCCTCATGAACTTTGTTACTACAGAGATTCAGCTGAAGATCATATTAAACAGTAGTCAGAATCATAATCCCTGACCAGTAGAGCAGAGAGGAGGATAAGGCAGCTCTTTACTGCAGTGTTTTTAAGTAACTTGTCCTCCTGTGTGATTACCAGGACAAGTTTTGTGTGCACTAATAGGACAGTGGTCATTTTGTTTATTTTAATATTTGCTCCCTAGACAAAAGGAGGCATTATATCTAATAATAGGTATTTGGGAATATATTTATAATGAAGAAATGTTTAAGTATTTTCATTTTCTTAATTTCCGGAGAACTCCTTTAACTTTGTCTAAAATGTACTACAAGTAATGTCTTCCAGATCCTAAAGATGGAGTGGAAAAAAAAGAAAATAATAAAAAAATATTTTATTCGGTGTAAAAGATCTGCAAGTGGAGGTCTACTCCAACTGCTTGAAGAAATGCAAGAAATATTTTGATGACAGAAGTTTTGAGACAACTACAGCCTGTTACTTATTTGATGGACCATTTAAAACATTATTTGAAAATAATTCATCCATTTATATTTTATATATAATGATATCTTTTAAGCATATTTACTGTTACATTTATATTTCCTGTTACGTTTTCATTTTTATTAATTTTTTATTGTTTACTTTTCCAGAGAGTTGCCCAGAAACATAGAAAAGCTAGTTTAAATCCGTTTTCCAAAACCATGAGGATTTGTTTTGGGATGCTACATAAGGGTCAAATTCAGAAAAGTATTAAAGATGGATCTGGGTACTGATATATTATCATGACTCAGTTTGGGTACATTAATTTGGAATAGGATAGAAGGTCTTAATATCAGAGACTGAGATTTTGTAGGTGGGTTGGCACAGGTACTGCTTAAAGAGGATAATAGTGGATTTAATCATGCTAGCAGAAGTGAAGATTGATGTTCAGGACATTCAAACATTTGCAGGGTATTCAGAAGTCTGTGAAAGCACGTAATTCACTTAGGCCTCTTTCACATCTGCGTTTTTCCTTTCCGTCCTAGAGTTCCGTCCTCGGGGCTCTAGGACGGAAAGATACTGATCAGGATTATCCTAATGCAGGAATGCTCAACCTGCGGCCCTCCAGCTGTTGTAAAACTACAACACCCACCATGACCTTCTGTAGGCTGATAGCTGTAGGCTGTCCGGGAATGATGGGAGTTGTAGTTTTGCAACAGCTGGAGGGCCACAGGTTGAGCATGCCTGTCCTAATGCATTCTGAATGGAGAGAAATCCATTCAGGATGCATTAGGATGTCTTCCGTTCAGTATGTGAACGTTTTTTGGACGTTGACAAAACCGTAGCATGCTGCAGATTTGTCTCCGTCCAAAAATCCGGAAGACATGCCGTAACGCCGGATCCGGAATTAATGCCCATTGAAAAGCATTAATACGGATCCGGCTTTAAGCTAAACGTCGTTTTGGCGCATCGCCTGGATCCGATGTTTAGCTTTTGTGAATGGTTACCATGGCAGCCAGGATGCTAAAGTCCTGGCTGCCATGGTAAAGTGTAGTGGGGAGGCAGGGGAGAAGTATACTTACCGTCCGTGCGGCTCCCGAGTCCCGGGGCGCTTCACAATGATGTCAGAGCGCACCATGAGCATGGATCACGTAATCCATGCGCGTGGGGCGCTCTATCATCATTGTGGAGCGCCCCGGGAGCCGCACGGACTGTAAGTATCTGCTCCCCTGGCTCCCCACTACTTACTATGGCAACCAAGACTTTAGTATCTTCCTGGCTGCTATAGTAACACTGAAAGCATTTTGAAGACTGATCAGGAAGAGAAGTCAGAAAGAGTGTCTTAGCTTTCACAGTTGATATTCCTGTATAGAGTACATCACCCACCCCTGTTTACAAAGCAATGGTACTCGACTCCAACTGCTGTGACAACTTAGACCAGGCATAGCTATATTCATGTACGCTAGAATAGCTGGAGAATGTGAAGGGCTGTGCTACTACGCATGCTGGAAGCTGTCTAGTCCAGCTGCAAAGACCAAACTCTGGATGGAAGCGGATAATGCATGAAGGTGGACTCAGAATCTGTGTGTTAGGGGCATCCTTGTTCACATGGCAACAACAAGTGCGGTGCTTCTCACAAGGTGGTGTGTGAATCTGACACATGGACTGATGACAATCGGAGAAGAAGACATAAGAGCTAACGTCAAATTAAACAAAACTTCTCTGGACATTATTTAGAAGGCCTTAGGTTATTCAGGAAGCCATGGTTTCCCCACTGTTTAAGAAAATACCATCACTTACAATTGAATTGGACATATAATTTAAGAGGGATGATAGGAAAATTGTAGAATTGGAGAAATTGATTAAAGAAAATATAGCAAAAAAAAAAGACAACTGAAGAAATTCAGAAAACCCTGGAGGAGCATTCCATGTAATACCTAAACTCGCCCTTTACTACAAACCATAGCTACAAAATTCCTACTCATACAGTTTATGTTAATTATGTGTTTTGTTTTGATTGTATTGCTGTGGAAGAAAGCAACTTAAAGGGGTTGTCTGTGTTCAGAGGTGAACCTGGACATAACCCCTTCTTGCCCCATTCAGACCCTCTGAGTTGAGTATTGGAGCATCTCATGCCTCAATGCTCCCCCTTGCCCTGTATAGTGGGCAAAAGCTATTTTAAGATCCAGTGATGTACCAGGCTATGCTATGCGGAGGCTTCTGCGTAGCAGTGAGCCCGTGGTCATCACCTAATGGGTGTACTTTAGGCCTGCCCTAGCCTGCTATGGCAGCACTAAAGTCCGCCTATTAGTGACGGTGACGACACTGGGATCACTGCTAGGTGGAAGCCTCTGCCTATCAGTGTAAAAAGGTAAGCAAATAGCCCTTGCCCTGCACAATGCAACCAAGGGCAAAGGGGAGCATAGGAGCATGAAATACTCAGATGCTCAACTCAGAGGGGCTGAATGGGGGAAGAAGAGGTTGTGTTTGGGTTTAGCTCTGACAACTTTAAGAGAATGAAAGAAAGGGAGAAACACTTAGAATTCCTATTAACTGAAAAGAGGATGTGAGTATGATAAAAAAAAATCAAACTTTATTGACATATATTGAAAGCACAACTTATGAAAGGGAAATTTTAAAAATAAAATATACACTGGTCCACGAAAAAGGGGGGGGGGGATCATCAGATGGACACAGTAGCATTAGGGAACTGCGTATGTATCACATTTCTATTGCGGCATCCCTATGACAATTAAACTATTGAAAAGTGTCCGCTGCCACTGTAACCATATACAAAAATTGTCAGTCCACAATATGAAAAAGTGGGCTACAAATCTGGCAGGATAAATTGTTCCCCTTACAAATTCCCAATCTTGCCACGGATTTACAACACTTATTTGATGTGTAGAGGTGAGCAGAAACAGATAAAGATCTTTTTGTTTACATCAAATGAAAAAGTTTAGATCTCAGGGATTGATAGGCCAACAGAGTCTCCTTCGGTGTTAAGAAGTATGGGTGGCTTCTCTGTCTAAGAGAGTCATTTTTTTGTTTCCATTGGATTTACTGTTTAAAGTAAAGGTTACTATTGTTACTACTGTGACCTAGGTATACATAGAGGTGCCCGGACACGTAATTTTCCCATCAGATTCCAAATGTACAATAGACACCACTTAAACAATACTACACAATCAACCAATTAGCACATATGTTTAGTTTTAAAATACCAATGGGCATGCATATTTAGGTTTAAAATTTTGTAGTAACCAATTAGATGTCCTCCATATGTTAGGGTACTTTCACACTGGCGTTTTTAGAATCAGTCAGGCATTTCTGTTGATGGAATTTCTTGCTGGATCCGTTAAAATGCATGAAAACGGAAAGAATAACTCCCACGGATCCTTTATTCCGTTGACGGATTAAAGTAGCGGATCCGCCTAAACGTACACAAACAGATCCATTTTTTAACAGATCGTCTAACTGATCCGCTAAAATAACGGATCCGTTTGATCTGTTATAAACCATTTTCAAACGGAATAGCGGATCCGTTAATAATATTCAGAAAAGAAGAATTTTTTTTTTTTTAAATGCAAATTACACAGTGGCTATAAAGACAAACAAGGGTCACATACCACTCAGATGCTGCCTCAGAAGAGAGAGGAAAGATGATGCCCGACCACTTTGGCTTTGGATTTCAGGCTTTAATCCTGGTTTCCCGATGGAGAAGACGACTTCGAGCCAGACGTTGACGACTTCAGCCAGAATACGAAGGGGAGCTTTTTAAGTTTTATTTCCAGAACTGCGCAATTATCCTGACAAGTTTCAGAACTACTTACGGATGAGTGTCGACAGTTTTGACAATCTACTACAATGAGTGTCACATCGCATTGAAAGACAGGACACCACTTTTCGCCGAAGTGTGTCACCTGCAGAACAATTAATGATTACCCTAAGGAAAATTTATTTAGTTAAACTTTTTAACGTTACATAAACCATGGTACTAAAATGTACTTTATGTGATACTGTTATCTACCTACCTATTGATTGCACAAGCCAAGGGTAAGCATACGCCTATCGTTCTCCATTGAGAGCCCACTATCTCTCTAAATTTGCAAAATAATGTCCTATGGCATGTGTAAATGACTAAAGAACAAAAGGATAGCATTTTAGAATTTGCGTTTAAAAGGTCTATTAAGTACGTTAACAAGGTCCGCCAAATATATCTAGTATTTATAGCAGGCATCCTCAAACTGCGGCTCTCCAGCTGTTGCAAAACTACAACTCCCAGCATGCCAGAACAGCGTACAGGTATCAGCCTACACCAGGGCATTCTGTGAGTTGTAGCTTTACAACATCTGTAGGGCCGCAGTTTAAAGATGCCTGATTTATATTAGCTAACAATTTTTTTTTCTGATTTGATCGTTTTTATTTACAATTGTTTTTTTCTGTTTAGATTTCTTGCAACTGGTGAAAGTTTGACATCCCTACATTATCAGTTTAGGCTTGGAATATCCACAGTTTCTGGGATTATTAAGGACACGTGCCATGCTTTGTGGGAGCAGCTGCATGAGGAATTTATACCACTTCCTAATCGGCAACAGTGGATTGAAATTTCAGAAAAATTTGTTGAGGTGTTCCAGTTTCCTAACTGTCTGGGGGCAGTAGACGGGAAACACATCCGCATTATAAAGTCCCAAGGCACTGGTTCCGAGTTCTTTAATTATAAAAAATATTTTTCAATAATTGTAATGGCAATAGCTGATGCCCAGTACCAGTTTGTGGCAATCGATGTTGGTGCTTACGGCAGGAGCAATGATTCCATGGTATTTAAAAATTCTGACATGGGGCGAAGGGTGTACAACAGACAATTCGATTTCCCACCGCCTCAACCACTACCAGGTACTGACGCCCCCCCCCCCCCCCCATGCCCTTTGTGTTGGTTGGTGATGAAGCTTTTCAGATGTGCAACAATCTAATAAAACCTTATTCCAGCAAAGGATTAAATCAGAACAAAAGAATATTTAACTACCGCCTTACTAGGGCTCGTAGAATGGTGGAATGCACATTTGGCATTTTGGTTGCAAAATAGCATATATTCAGCAAACCAATTCAATTGAAAATAGAAACTGTTGATGATGTAGTAAAGGCATGTGTTGTGTTACACAACTACCTCCTAATCAAAGAACCGCTAAATTTCCAGGACATTCCTGAAGACAGCGAGTTGGCAAGTTTGGCAAACTTTGGCATGCGGACCAATGTGGCTGTTTCCCGGATGAGAGACTCCTTTGCCGAATATTTCTGCTCGGATACAATTTGGTTCAATGGTTATGTTCATTTGAGGTTACCGTATTGATGTTTCTAACTATATTTATTTAATTTTGTTTGTTAAATAAACATTATTTATTATACTTTGAGTCTTTTTGCATATTTTTAACTTTCAAAAACAGAGGAGCGACAAATATCTGTGTTGCTACGCCAGAGCTGTGAGATTATGTCAGGCCTTTCTAATACCCACTACTTGTCAGCATACTCTCACAACCCTGGAGGAGCGACCAATACTTGTGCCTGGGAACTACTACCCCTAGCATCCACCATGTACTCATACTAGATGCATTCCCCATGCAAAAGTACATGGGGCCTGCATTTAGTATAAGTACATAGTGGATTCTAGAAGTAGTAGTACATAGGACTACTACTCCTAGCATTACTATGCACTTACAGCTCCTATGTAAAAGTACATAGGAGCTGCTTATTTTTGTTTTTACTTATTTCTTCTATCAAAAAAACAAAGTTCATACTCACCTTCAATGGCGTCCTCCCTTCTCCCTTGCAGGCAGGAACGAAGAGACAAACAGGAAGGAGCGCAACCAGCTCTTCCTACATCCAGGCGCAGATCGGAACAACGGATCCGTCTGTGCGTCAATTGCAGGAACAGTTAACAACGGATCCGCTACCAATGCATTTCAATGTAAATTAATAGCGGATCCACCGTTGCGTCATGTCTTCTGTTATTTTGAATAGAGAAAAAAAATACAGCATGCCGTGTTATTTTCAACGCCAAAATAACGTTAGGGGACGGAACGGAGGACATCCTAATGCAAACTGAACGGATTGCTTTCCATTCAGAATGCATTAGGACAAACAGAAGCGTTTCTTTTTCGTTATTGAGCTGCTAGGACAGAACTCTATAACGGAAAAGTTTAACGCTAGTGTGAAAGTACCCTTAGTCAATTGTATAAATGATTTAAGAAAGAAAGCCGAGGGGAGGTTAGGTATGAATGAATTGAAGATGAATAAATTGAGGTGGGGATCAATGAACTGGGGTAACATCATCCTGGTGTTAGTGGGTTCATTCATCAAGACAAGAGCTATAATTCTTGCTCTTTCTGAGCCTGATAATCTAAATAAAGCTTAATCTCTGTAAAAGAAATGAGGATAGACATTTATATTTTTTAACAACATTATGTTGTTTTCTTCCTGGGTATTCAGATTCTCGAAGAATGGACCATGCAATCTCTTTAAGCACGTGACTCTATAGCATAAGGGATCCAATGATATTAAAGATCCCCAGGGTGACAAAAAATAAAGATAAAAAAAAGTAAAAAACAAAAGTATAAAAAAAATCAAATAACTCCCTTTTCCAATTCTACAAATAAAATTACGGTATAGAAATTATAGACACCATTGGTATAGTCATATCTATAAATTAGTGGCTCACCACCCTGCTTATTCTGAAAAAGGTGCTCTGTCTGTATGACTCACCCTATCAATTCAATAAATATATAGTATTATTATAGACATGCACTCTTCACTTGGAACCACTAAAGAATAGTGATTGCGTGTGTATAAAATTGTATCTAACATGTACGTATTTAGTAACACATCTTTAAAGATATATATATATAAAAAAAAAAATATTAAACAGAAAAAAAAAAAATCAAAAATGATATCACATTAGCAATGGGCTATTTCAATGATTAGAGTTGAGCGGACACCTGAAAGTTCGGGTTCGACGGGTTCAGCCGAACTTCATAAAAAAGTTTGGGTTCATGATCCGAACTTTACCCCGAACCCGAACACCATTGAAGTCAATGGGGACCCAAACTTTTGGACACTAAAATGGCCCTAAAAATGTAATGGAAAGGGCTAGAGGGTGCAAAAGGCAGCAAAATGTGCTTAAGAGCATGGCAAGTACTCTGCAAACAAATGTAGACAGGGAAATAACTTAAAATAAAATAATTTAAATAAAAATGAAAAATTATAAACCTGCAACTCGGAGGAGGCGGTGATTGTGGTGTTGTAGGTGGAAGCGGCGATGGAGGAGGAGGAGATAGCTAATGTTTTTTTTTGTTTTGTTTTTTATAAATTGGGGTAACCCCCACAATAATGTGACAAATAAAAAAAAGAAATCAAAGAATAAGTGCGCTTGAGTACAAGAATGTATGGATGAGGCGGGTATAAATGTCTATTCTGCACAAGGTACAGACAAGTCTTGTGCGATCCAAGCCTGGTTCATTTCAATGAACGTGAGCTTGTCCACGGTGGCTGTGGACAGACAGCTGCGTTTGTCTGTAATGACGCCCCCTGACGTGCTAAATACACGTTCAGACAATAAACTGGCTGCAGGGCAGGCCAGCACCTCCAAGGCATAAAGGGCAAGCTTAGGCCATGTGGACAATTTGGAGACCAAGAAGTTGAATGGGGCAGAACCATCAGTCAGTACGTGTAGGCGTGTGCACATGTACTGTTCCACCATGTTGTTCAATTGCTGCCTCCTGCTAAGACGTTACATATGAGCTGGTGGTGCCCGTTGCTGTGGCGTGGTGACAAAGCTTTTCCACATGTCGGCCATGCTAACCCTGCCTTCTGAGGTGCTGGCCGTGACCCAGCTGCATTGGCGAGCTCTTCCTCCTCCTCCTCTAACTTCGCCTTGTGCTTCCACTTGTCCCCCAGTGTCAGTTGGGAATGCCCTCAGGAGCGCGTCTACCAGCATGCGTTTGTAGTCGTGCATCTTCCTATCACGCTCCAGTGAGGAAATTAAAGATGGCACGATGTCTTTGTAACGGGGATCCAGCAGGGTGGCCACCCAGTAGTCAGCACAAGTTAAAATGTGGGCAACTCTTTGGTCGTTACGCAGACACTGCAGCATGTAGTCGCTCATGTGTGCCAGGCTCACAGAGGTAAGGATAAGCTGTCCTCTGTAGGTGGTGTATCGTCTGTTCACAAGGGAACTTAAGTATCCCGCGGGACTTAAGTGTATTGGCTGTGTTACAGGAGATTACCGCTTCCCTTGTGAACAGTGTGTGAATTGGGACGTATACCAGGCAGCGCGACCATATTTTTGTACTAAGACTGATTTAATGTGATTGTGACCCACATCACTTGGAGGTCTGCGAAGCCATCATACACCAACGAACGAGCGTCCAAATGGTGGATTCGCCATTTTTGGTCGCTTTATTTTCCACAACAAATTACATAAAAGGTGATCAAAATGTCATACACACCCCAAAATGGTATCAATAAAAAGATAAGATTATGACACATAAAATGAGCCCCCATACAGCTCTGTACATATAATTACAAAAAAGTTATAGGGGTCAAAGCATGGTGACAAAAAAGTAAAACTGATTTTTTTTCCCACTTTTGAATTTTATTTTCACTATCAAAACGCAAGAAAACCTATACATATAGGGTATCGCCGAATTCGTACTGACCTGTAGAGTAAAATTTAAGTTTTATCACACATCGAACGTCGGAATTTAAAAAGCCGCAAAACTGTGGTGGAATTGCTTTTTTTTTTTTGCAATTTCACCCCATTTGGAATTTTTTCCCCGCTTCCCACTACATCATATGCAATATTAAATGGTGGAGTTGGAAAGTACAACTTGTCCCACAAAAAACAAGCCCTCATATGGCTATGTGAACAGAAAAATAAAAAATCTATGGCTATGGGAAGGCAGGGAGCACAAAACGAAAACTCAAAAAGTAAAAGACCTCCGGTCCTTAAAGGGTTAAGGTGTATCGTCTGTGTCCTCCGTATCCCCCCAGCCATGCTCCAGTGATGGCCATGAGCTTCGTTGGGTGCCACCCTGCTGTGAACCCGGTTCCTCCTCCTCCTCCTCTAGCTCATCCTCCTCGTCCTCCTCCTCCAGAACTGTGCCCTGGTTGGCCATATGTGTACCTGGCCTCTGCTGGTGCAGGAACCCATCCTCTGAGCCACTTCTGAATGACTGGCCTGAAATCCTGTAAAATGCCCCCTCTTCCTCCTCCTCTTCCTCCTGTGCCACATCCTCTTCCATCATAGCCCTAACTGTTTTTTCAAGGGGACATAGAAGTGGTATTGTAACGCTAAGAACGGCGTCATGGGCACTGGCCATGTTGGTTGAGTACTCCAAACACCGCAACAAGGCACACAGGTCTCGCATGGAGGCCCACTCATTGTTGGTGAAGTGGTGCTGTTCTGCAGAGCGACTGACCCGTGCGTGCTGCAGCTGAAACTCCACTATCGCCTGCTGCTGCTCGCACAGTCTCTCCAGCATATGCAAGGTGAGCGGAAAGTTACCGAAGTTACGCTGCAGCGCAGACAGTCGAGCAGCAGCAGGGTGAAAACAACGAAAATGCGCACAGATGGACCACACTTTCTGCAGCAGCTCTGACATGTCTGGATAGTTTTTAAGGAATTTCTGCACCACCAAATTCAGCACATGCGCCAGGCAAGGGATGTGCATCAAAACGGGTAGTCCCAGAGCTGCTACGAGATTTCACCCATTATCGCACACCACCAGGCCGGGCTTGAGGCGCACTGGAAGCAACCTCTCATCGGTCTGTTCTTCTATGCCCCTCCACTGCGGTGTGGGGTTTGTACCCCAAACACATGAGTTTTAAAACCGCCTGCTGACGTTTACCCCTGGCTGTGCTGAAGTTTGTGGTAAAGGTTTTTCGCTGATCGGATGGGGAGGTGGTAGAAGAGGAGGAAGCGGAGTAGGAGGAGGAGGCAACAGGAGGCAAATAATAATGCCCTGCAATCCTCGGTGGTGGAAGGACATGCGCCAAACCGCTATCCCCCTCGGGCCCATCCGCCACTACATTTACCCAGTGTGCAGTTAGGGAGATATAGCATCCTTGCCCATGCTTACTGGTCCATGTATGTGTGGTTATGTGGAACTTGCCACATATGGCATTGCCCAGTGCACACTTGATTTTATCCTCCACTTGGTTGTGCAGGGAAGGAAAGGTCTCGCCTGGAAAACTAGTGGCAGCTGGGAGCAACGTACTTCATTTGAAAGGCCAGTAATTTCAAAATGCTGGCATTCAGGGCCAGGGATCGAGGGTGGGTAGGTGGGTATTTCCTCTTTCTCTCTAGTGTTTGGGAGATAGACAGCTGAACGCTTGCGTGTGTTTACTCCACTGCAGTTCATGCTTTGCATGTAGATGCCTGGTCATGCAGGTTGTGCTCAGGGTTTAGAACATTTATGCCTCGCTTCAGGCTCTGATGGCACAACACCAATGAACTCTTTGCAGCTGGTTTTGGTGTGCTAGGTCCCTGGGTGCGGTAAGGCAGCTCCGCTTTTGCAGCCTGCTCCCCCTTTTGCTGTGCTGTTGCCTCTTCCTTAGAACTGCGCACATCACTAGCATGAACTTGAGTCCAGTCGGGGTCTAGGACCTCATCGCCCTCCCCATCATCTTCCTCCCATTCTTGACCCCTGCCGTCCTCATCGGTCTGCACACTGCAGAAAGCCGCAGTAGTTGGCACCTGTGTTTCGTCATCATCAGAGACGTGCTGCGGTGGTATTTCCATGTCCTCATCCTGCAACATAAGTGGTTGGGCATCAGTGCATTCAATGTCTTCCACTTCTGGGGCAGGGCTATGTGGATGGCCCAGGGAAACCCTGCCAGCAGAGTCATCAAAAAGCATAAGAGTTTGCTGCATGACTTGAAGCTCAGGCTGCTTGGCTGATTTGCAAGGGGGTGAGGTGAAAGACTAATGGGCATGGGCTGCAGGTGCCAACTCTGAGCTTTCTGCAGAGGACTGTGTGGGAGATACTGTGAAGGAACTGGAGCCACTGTCCGCCACCCAATCTACTATTGCCTGTAATTGTTCTGGCCTCACCATCCGTAGAGCGGCATTCGGGCCTACCGAATAACACTGCAGGTTCTGTCGCCTACTCGCACCTGAGGAAGGTGTTTCACTTGGACCTGTAGCTGGAGCAGTATGGCCACATCCTCTCCCAGCAAGAGGAGCTCCACCAACACCACCACGACCATGTCCACGTCCCTTATTTGATGTTCTCCTCATTATTTGCGTTCACCCACCAAACTAACAGATGGTTTATCTCAGTTGTCAATTTAACTGCCAAAAGTCAACAATTAAGTTCACTAACAGTAAAGCAGTGCCCGTGTCATTAACAGAATAAATGTATTTGGGTCACAAAACAGTGTAACGGAGCAATTCAATACAATTACTTCACTATCAACAAAAATTTGATTTTTCAAACCAACAATGTAGCAGCAGGTTAACAGTTTAATTTGACTGTCAGAAATGCAGGGTACACCGCAAATGTGCTATCTACCACAAAACCGGTGTTTTTGCAACCAACTATGTAAATGCGGAGTTCCACAGGTTACTTAAAATGACTGAAATACAGGGTAGGCCTCAGATCTGCTAGGTAGCACAAAACCAGTGTTTATTGCAACAAACTACAGAAATACAGTATGTCACCCCAAAAATTATAAACAGGTTTTTCAGCGTTGTATGCAAACGTGCTCTGTGGCACAACAGTACGGGTTTATTCACCCAACTACAGAAATGCAATTTCTCACTGCAAAATTTTAAAACTGTTTTTACAGCATTCTATGCAAAAGTGTTCTGTGGCACAACAGTATGGGTTTATTCCCCCAAATACAGAAATGCAGTTTTTCACCGCAAAATTTAAAACAGTTTTTTCAGTGTTCTATGCAAAAGTGCTCTGTGGCACAACAGTACGGTTTATACCCCCCAAAAAATAAATGCAGTATGTCCCCGCCAAATTATAAAACCGTTTTTTCAGCGTTGTATGCAAACGTGCTCTGTGGTATGACAGTACGGGTTTATTCCCACAACTACAGAAATGCAGTGTTTCACTGCAAAATTTTAAAACAGTTTTTTCAGCGTTCTATGCAAAAGTGCTCTGTGGCACAACAGTACGGGTTTATTTCCCCAAATACAGAAATGCAGTATGTCACCCCTAAATTATAAAACAGGTTTTTCAGCGGTGTATGCAAACGTGATCAGTGGTACGACAGTACAGGTTTATTCCCCCAACTACAGAAATTCAGTGTTTCACCGTAAAATCATAAAACAGGTTTTTTAGCGTTGTATGCAAAAGTGCTCTGTGGTACGACAGTACGGGTTTATTCCCCCAGCTACAGAAATGCAGTGTTTCACCACAAAATTATAAAAGTTTTTCCATCGTTCTGTGCAAAAGTGCTCTGTGGCACAACAGTACGAGTTTATTCCCCAAATACAGAAATGTAGTATGTCACCGCAAAATTATAAAACTGTTTTTTCAGCATGGTATGCAAACGTGCTCTGTGGTACGACAGTACGGGTTTATTCCCCTAACTACAGAAATGCTGTGTTTCACCGCAAAATTAGAAATCAGGTTTTTCAGCGTTGTATGCAAAAGTGCTCTGTGGCACAACAGTACGGGTTTATTCCCCCAAATACAGAAATGTAGTTTTTTACCGCAAAATTTTAAAACAGTTTTTTCAGCGTTCTATGCAAAAGTGTGTGGCACAACAGTATGGGTTTATTTCCCCAAATACAGAAATGCAGTATGTCACCGCAAAATTATAAAACAGTTTTTTCACCGTTGTATGCAAACATGCTCTGTGGTACGACAGTACAGGTTTATTCCTCCAACTACAGAAATGCAGTATGTCACCGCAAAATTATAAAACAGGTTCTTCAGCATTGTATGCAAAAGTGCTTTGTGGCACAACAGTACGGGTTTATTCCCCCAAATACAGAAATGTAGAATGTCATCGCAAAATTTTAAAACAGTTTTTTCAGCATTCTATGCAAAAGTGCTCTGTGGCACAACAGTGCGGGTTTATTCCCCCAAATTCAGAAATGCAGTATGTCACCGCAAAATTATAAAACAGGTTCTTCAGCGTTGTATGCAAAAGTGCTCTGTGGCACAACAGTATGGGTTTATTCCCCCAAATTCAGAAATGTAGTATGTCATCGCAAAATTTTAAAACAGTTTTTTCAGCATTCTATGCAAAAGTGCTCTGTGGCACAACAGTACGGGTTTATTCCCCCAAATACAGAAATGCAGTATGTCACCGCAAAATTATAAAACAGTTTTTTCAGCGTTGTATGCAAACGTGCTCCGTCGTATGACAGTACGGGTTTATTCCTCCAACTACAGAAATGCAGTGTTTCACCGCAAAATTAGAAAACAGGTTTTTAACAATCTATGCAAAAGTGCTCTGTCGCACAACAGTACGGGTTTATTTCCTTAAATACAGAAATGCAGTATGTCACTGCAAAATTGTAAAACTGTTTTTCCAGCGTTGTATGCAAACGTGCTCTGTCGTATGACAGTACGGGTTTATTCCTCCAACTACAGAAATGCAGTGTTTCACCGCAAAATTAGAAAACAGGTTTTTAACGTTCTATGCAAAAGTGCTCTGTCGCACAACAGTACGGGTTTATTTCCTCAAATACAGAAATGCACTATCTCACCCCTAAATTATAAAATAGTTAATGTAGGGGGACTTGTCCTGCTAGAAAAAAATTATTTTTCCTCCACTGAGCTCCCAAAAAATAATAAAACTGATGTCCCTGGCAGGCTGACACACATGCAGGTCACATGCAGTTCCAAGGACACTGCAGTTGCTAAATTGACCGCCGACCCACACCTCAGTAACAGATGGATTAAAAACTCTTTTACAGTATCATTGGGCTCAGGGCTGGGTATAAATATGTAGCATATCACCCTTAATAAGTTCAACAGATTTCTTCCCTAATCTCTCCATCACAGAAGCGGCAGAATCCTATCCCTACACTGAGAAGAGCAGAGTGACGTGCGGCACTATGTGACTCCAGCTTAAATAGAGGCTGGGTCACATGCTGCACTTAGCCAATCACAGCCATGCCAATAGTAGGCATGGCTGTGATGGCTTCTTAGGGCAATGTAGTTAAACGCTCGTTGATTGGCTGCCCTGCAGCCTTTCAAAAAGCGGCAAGAAATCGCTGAACAAAGAACCTGAACTTGAACTTTTAGGGAAATGTTCGGGTTTGGTTCCGGGTGCGGAAAACCATAAAGTTCAGTAGGAACCTGAACTATACAGTTCGGGTTCGCTCAACTCTATCAATTATACATCCAATAAGATCACAATGCCTGTCAACCATACAGCCAATGTAACAATAATAGTAAGACTTGATTCAAAATACCAATCTCACTCTGGGTGAAGAAGGAAGGATGTGACCTAGTAGTCTTAGTATATTAATACACTAAATCTATGACAGACAAAAGGGAAATGGATATACCGTATATACTCGAGTATAAGCCGAGTTTTTCAGCACAAAATTTGTGCCGAAAAACACGAACTCGGCTTATACTCGAGTCATACACGTAAAAAGAAGAGCGGAGTGGGAGGAGGAGCGGGGGAAGGAGCTGGGGGCGGGCATTTGCGACGGGGCTGGTGCGCTCACTGCTGACTGACTGATGTCACGTGCCTGCCCGGCCTACTTTATGAATGAAGCAGGCGGCGCAGGCACGTGACGTCAGTCACTCTGCGCTCGCCCGTCCGGCCTGCCTGGAGTATTCAGTGCGGCATGTGAGGAGGTATTTAGAACAGAGGGGGCAAGAGTTATAGTATGAATTACACTATACAGTAATTGAATTTTAAAACTTTACAGGAGCGGTAATGGTGGGGGGCAGTGGATGCCACTGTTATGGCATGGGGGGCTGTGAATGGTACTGTTATGGGATGGGGGCGCTGTGGATGGCACTGTTATGGCATGGGGGGCTGTGAATGGCACTCTTATGGAATGGGGGGGCTGTGGATGCCATCCACAGATCCCCCATAACAGTGCCATCCACAGATCCCCCATAACAGTGTGTCAACCACAGATGCCCCCATAACAGTGTCATTCACAGATCCCCCCCCCCCCTCCCATAACAGTGACATCCATTTCCACCTCGGCTTATACTTTCACTACTTTTCCCAGTTTTTTAGGGTAAAATTAGGGGAGTCGGCTTATACTCGGGTTGGCTTATACTCGAGTATATACAGTAGTTAATGTCTGTAGCATACACTATATTCAATATCATGAATTAATGGTTATCCAGTAAATGAGCAGGTAATTAACTCTAAACGCATATGTAAAATGTAGAAATATAAAAACATAAAATATGTAATTGTCTCAATGCAATGAGTTAGCGTTTGTTATTTATGTTCAATTCAATTCACAGTTCTCCTTTGTTAGTGCCTCCTTGATAATAGAAGCTTAATAATGATCCATATATTATATGCACTGTTGGTGGTATAGTGCATCCCACGGGGTAACAGTGAGGCAACAGTGAGGCTTTTCTTACCTCCACATCTCCGTGTATAGCGAGTGCTGCTAACTATTGCAGCCGCTCGTGCCGCTAACTATTGCAGCCACTCGTGCCGCTAACTATTGCAGCCGCTCGTGCCGGTGTCTCATGTGGTATATTTAACTGCTCTTGGCAGTCCACGTGGTGCGGTGTAGATACACTCAAGCCGGTCGGCTGTTGTAAGGACATACTTACAATGTCCGTGGATCGCTTCAAGTGGGCCTATGCTCTTTGATCAAACTGTATACTAATGCCTCTTTTGCACAGCATACTATGTATTACAAATTGGGCGGATATGCCACGTAATTATGCTGAGACAGTCGTTATATCAAAAGCATAGTGTTGAGGATGTGCGATCCAGATTCACTCTCCAGTATATATTGTCATTATCTATTTTCTTTTTACCCCCTCTGGTGTCAGCACTTCTCCCCATTTGGTCTAGGTGTTTTTAATTAGCCTTAGTGCAAGGGGTTTATAAACTCCTACTACCTCTCAGATGCATTTCCTGGGGGTTGTGACTGGGTGAACTCTTTGCACCCGTTCACATGGCGCAGTACTGCGTGTCTGCCATTACTGCCTCAGTGCTGTGCTGGTGGGGCCCAGTTCAATCATCAAAAAAAGCACCCACCCACTACTCTGTAAATTGAAATATAAAAAAAGTTATGGGTGTCAGAATATGGTGATGCAAAGACATTTTTTTTTTAAAGTTTTTTTGTATTTTTTAAAAGCATTATAATATAACAGAATTATATAAGTTTGGTCTCGCTGTTATTATACTGACTGGCAGCATAAAGATAATATGTCATTTTTGCTACAGTGAACTCAAAACCTGCAAAACAATGGTGGAATTGCTTTTAATTTCCATATCTACCCCATTATTTTTTCAACCTATATATTGTATGGAATATTAAATTGTGCCACAAATGCAACTTGTCCTGCAAAAAGCAAGCTCTCATATGACTATGTGAACTGAAACTGTAAAAAAAAAAACTACAAAAAAGCAGGGGAAAAAAATCTTGGCTTTTGGGAAAAAAGTGAAAATTGAAATCAAAAGGGCTCAAATACATAGATTCTTGCATTGGCACTGTTTGGATATCTGAAAAATCTGGTGGAATAAACCTGGCATTGAGGAATTTTATGCTTTATGTATAGCTATAAAACAGAAATGTTCTACAGAAAAGTAATTTTAGGAAACATAGGTTAAATGTGGGCCGATTTATATTATCTTAGTAATTGGTCGAATGTTTAATTGGGTAAAATTATGAATAATACTTGAAAATTTCAATCAGGTGAGCTGGAAAATAAAGTTAGATGAAGGCGGGCCTGTTATTTAGAGTATGCAAACATCTTCCAATCTCACAAAATACACAAACTGATTCCCAATCTACCTTGGAAACCACTAGAATTGCCTAGCAGCTGGAATTTTTCTAAAACTGGTCACATACATCTGTTTTCCTATAAATGGTACTAATGGTCATTCAGCGAGTACATTTTATTACATTTTTAAGACATTTAGATAATTTATAGTTTTATAAATGTCATCGTTTATTGGTTTTTTAGTTTTTCAGTCTTTCACAATAGGCAATTTTCAGCAATGAAAGTTGAATATTAAATATGTTGATGCATAAGGACACATAACTTTTCAGTAGACATATACAGTAGGTACTAAACTGTTCACAAGTTTTACTGCTCAGTCTGTCCTCCATCTGAGAGACTAATATCTTTATAAAATTTCTAATTAGGATTCAATCATTCATCTTGTTTGACATATTTATCAAGTACCACTAGCTTATAGAGATTGTTGCATGGAAAATCCCCCTTCCAAGTTCAAGCCGCCATGTCAATCAAACATTTTACAAAACTGACAACATGAAGTGCAGTCATATTAATTATAAAGTGCTGTCATATTAATTATAAAGTGCTTTCTCATTAGTTTGCAAGGGGAGCTCTGTGACATATATGTTAAAATAACTGTGTACACAGTCAAGAGACGTTATTTAGAGAAGGGCGAATTTCATATATTGAAATTCGCTTGCGGTTCGTTTTGTGGTATTTAGTGAATTGCGTTATGGTCCATGGTAACAGAATCCATAACTTATGGATTCTGTTACCATGGACCATAATGAAATGCTATGACGGAATGCATAAAGGAATGCCTTTAGAGGCATTCCGTTATTAATTCCGTCATAATAGAAGTCTATGGGCTGCATAACGGATCCGTTCCATTATGCAGGGGAGTCCTGTCCTTCATAACGGAAACAGGACGAACGTTATGCAGCCCATAGACTTCTATTATGACGGAATTAATAAGGGAATGCCTCTAAAGGAATTCCGTTTTACATTCCGTCATGGAATTGCGTTATTGGTGTACATGATCTGAAAAGATGATTCGTACCCAAATCGGGTGAGAGTGCCTTCCACATGGATGAGGGCCAGAGAAAGCCTAGGAAACAGACCATAATGCTACCACTACCAGCTTGTGCTCTTACAGCAATGGTTGCAGGGTTTTTGTCGCCTGACACGCCAACGTCCATCCGTTTAATGAAGGAGAAAACGTGACTCATCGGAGAAAGCAGCCAATCAGCAGAGGTCCAAGTCCGATACTGGCATGAAAATTGAATACTTTTCTGTTGATGCAATTTCATTAGCAGAGGTGCAGTGACCATCACTGAACTATTGTTTTAGACACACATCTGGCAGCCCCCTGGTTCATTTTGGCGGTGATCTGCTTCACTGTACCGTGTCAGTCCTTCCTTGTACAACTATGTAGCCGATGTTCATAGTTTTATTCCGGCCCCCTCTCGGCATGTTTGCTGTGCTGCTGCCGGAACTACGTCCCGCCCCCATTAGCGGCAGCACGGATTTGGCAGGCTGTTCACCCGCCGGACCAGCCTGCCAGAGAAGGCTGCCGCTAGTGTAAAAGTAGCCTTAGCTTGAAAGCCAAAAATCATCCCTTTTTGCAATTCTGATAAATTCCCACTTTTACTGATCGTGGCGATGCGCAGTAGTACACTACTCCGCTGCCAGCATTAGGACCTCACAGGTTCCTCAGAAGCTTAAATTGGTTCTTCACCTGCTGCAGGTGCCTTTCTGCCAGACCCTCTACAATGTCATAGGACCTGCAGAGCGAAGCTTACTTACCTGGTCCCCACTGCTGGGTTCCAGCTCCTGTGATCCTCTGCTAATGCTTTCCAGTCTCCACATTTCAACTTACTCTTTGACGAGAGTCACGGTCAGTGATGTGATGCAAGGACACATCACTGGTGCATTCAGCCATTGGCTGCAGTGACCATGTGGACCTCGTCACAGGATGTTGATGTGCAGAGACCGCAGAGCAGTGGTGGGGGACTAAAGGAGCTGAGCAGGTATGTATGCCTCCTTCTGTAGGTCTGCTAGAAAGCTCCCTCAAAGATAAACAACCCATTTAAAGGGGGTTTCTAGATTTGAGACCATTTTAACTTTGGGCAGCAGCATGTTGTACCTATTGAAAAATCCCACATGCTCCCCTGCACTCTGCTCTGGCTCTCTGGCTCTTCTAGTTGCCATCCAGTAAATGTCCATCACAAAAAATACATACCAGTATCTCTATAAGTGAAACAAACGTAGTCACTGAACTTAGGCTATTACTTCAACATCTGATTTTATAAGGCTATTTAAATGGAAAGCCACTTTAATTAAAAGGAACCTGTCACCAATGCCAGTATCAAAACATGCCCTAGTTAAAAACATGGACTTCACTCTGCGAAAAATAAACTTTTCTATGGGCCCACACATTGTACATACCTGGAGTCAATGGGGCAGTGCTGAAGCCATGCTAAGGCCTAACGTTTATCATGCCCAGCCAGTGCTGACATCAAACGCTCAAGGAGATGTAAATTAAGGGGAAATGTGCATAATAAGAGCCATGACACGTATGCCATTTACATACAGCATGCAGCAGTCTAAAAGTTCTTTTAGTCAAAAATAGTAAAACCCACAATTTTAACAAGGGGATGTTTAGAACTCAGTGCTGGTTTTTAATCATAAAACTTCTAGCAACAGGTTCCTTTAATCTGGGTCTAGCAACTTAAACAGCAGACATATCAGATTAAAATATTGCTAAGTGAAACATGTGTTCTATATTCTGCGTTTTTCATGCAGCCCTGGCCCCATAGAAGTGAATGGGGCTTCAGTGAAAAACGCTTTGCATCCGCAAGCAAGTGCGGACGTGATGCGTTTTTTACTGATGGCTGGTAGGAGATGTTGTTTGTAAACCTTCAGTTTTTTTATCACACGTGTGAAAAAACGCATCAAAAAGCATTCCACCCGCGCGGAAAAAAACCGAAATGCAATCGCAGACAAAACAGACTGAACTTGCTTGCAAAATGGTGCGAGTTTCACTGAACGCATCCGGAGCCAATCCGTCACGCTCGTGTGAAAGAGGCCTAAAGGCTGCTTCACAAGTACTGTGTGATGCTACACCTGTACAAAAATACACTAAGGCTGGTTTCACACGGGCGTTGCGGGTTGTGCTTTTTATGAAGAGGTGTTTGGAATTTTTTAGTACAAAAACTTTCCTGCACAACTGGTGAAATATTGCATTGCTGTGCAGAGGAAAATTATGAAGATACACTATGGTTGCTTGATTTGGAGGGTCAACAGCATTTTGAAGTGATGACATTCTTGCATCAAACATGCCTTCACTTTCTATGGTGGTAAAACCCAAGATGAAAAGATAGTACTTGCATCTATCCTCTACTGCTATTGTCCCCCCTCTAGCCACTGTAGAAACATGGCATGCAGTGTACAGATGACCTCCTAATTCGGCATCCAGGTGAGCACCCCCTGGATGTGCATACAGCACAACTACTAAGCACTTTATTATTTTAAGTAGGTTCGTCTTTATATTGCTATATAATTTATGTTTTTCGACTGAATTATCACATTATTTAAGAAGAAATAACACCTTTAGAGAACAAAACTCACGTATTTTGTCACCTTCTTTTACATGTATTGTCCAACACTCTGAACCACAGTGCTGGATGAAGCTTTACGAGCTATAACTATCACTTTTGCACCTTGGGTCTCAATGCTTGTTTTGTTGTGCTATAAACCACTAATTTCCTTATGTCTGCAACTCCATCCTGCAATTTAAAGGGCCATAACTGCTTTCTTTCTCTTTGTCGTTAGGGAATGTAAGAGAGATACAGTATGTGACACGGCTGTGTCAAGTCTCAGGAATTTCTCTACTAGACAGAGCTATCTCACTCAGAAGTAATGCTGTCCTGACCAACCCGATCATAAAATAGACACTCATTCGGCATAGTGAGTGCACTGTCCATTAACACCACAATGTGGATGTTTACTGCAAGTCCTATGTTATTCCTGTCCAACCTTTTACTTCCTAATGCAGGACGTTTTCATTCCCCCGGCATAACGTTCCTCAAGTGCCATCACTGACAATGTATAGTAACTAGTAATAAAGCCATTGTGTCAAAAAAATGCAACAGGCCCAATTCTACCCTCTAATAAGCCATCACTCTGCCACCTAGATGCCACTAATCTGTACCTTGGGTATTTCATCTGTCTCCCCTCGGTATGCCACCACTCAGTCTCCTATAGTCCATCATTTTCCCCTTCATGTCTCCACTTTGCCCCGTGTATGCCCATTTTGCAACAAATACGGTGTGCTCTAACACACTATTGGTCACCTTCGTTTTTATTTTTTATGGAACATTAACATACAAAATGCAGAAGCATGTGAATGATGATAATCCTCCCAGGATAGAAAATGTGCACCACTTTCCACTTGCTTCGTTGTAATTTGTATATATTTTTTGTGTATTTTATGGTTTTATATTTAGTTTGTCCCCCATATCCATTATATTGACTGTATCTGCACACTGATCTCCAGTTAGTGATAGACCACCAAATGGTGACTCACTTCTTAGAGAAGGAGGTGCCAGGTAACCGCTCTTCACCCAAAGGAGAGCATCCTCCACTCAACATGCTTCTACTGGCGCAATGTAACCTGCTCTGCTCAATAAACCACTTCTTGTAGTGGAGGAGTAGAGAGGGAAAGGGGGATTGAGTAGTGGGCTTTAATTTCTTAAACTGCTCTGGTAAAAAGAGAGCTGTGCTTTGACTGGTTGCTATGGCCAGCAAACAGTTTTTTTCTTTACAACAGTATTAATGAAATCTGCTCCACTAAATACATTTTACATGTAAAACAGCACATTTATTAGAATAATCCATATAGGGAGATGAGAGGCAGGCTGAAATGCCTCATCTGTTACAGTTAGCAGTTACAGTTTGCTTCAACCTGACACTGATTGGCTGAAGTGGTTACACCATGTAATCACAACAGTCAATCAGAGAAAAAGCTTGCCTTTTATATTTTAGTTTTATAGTAAGCTGATGGACCATGGCTTAAAGGGGTATTCCCATCTGAGACAATGGGGGCAAATCGTTAGGATATGCAGCCTTGTCTGATAGGTGCGGGTCCCACCTCTGGGGCCAACAATTAAACCGACAATGGAGCGGGGAAGGCGGTGGCTGGAGGAACCACCAAGCGTTCTCCCCATAGTAGTGAATAGGAGCGCACTAGCTATTTTTGACGGCCACATAGAAATGAATGGAGGGAGGCTGTGCATGCGCAGTGCGCCCTGCACCTATCAGACAATAGCGCCATAACCTAGCGATAGCCCCCATTGTCTCAGATGGAAAAACCCCTTTAACTTCACCAGGCACTATAAAAAAAAAAAAGAGGCAATATAGAATGTCTCTGAAATGTTTGTATTTTGTAAAATAAGACCATGAGAAAATCAAAATGCATTTTTTGCAAATGTATATTTTATTTCAACAAAACCTCAAAAGGTCTAGAAAATAGAAGAATCCCATCATTCACGAATTCTGAATGTCCTGGAGCACAAGAAAGTTGTCATTTATTTGGTGGGGTTGTGATTTCATATACCGAATCATCCATGATTATCCTTCCTCTTCAGCATTCTCATGAATGATTCCATTATTGTCTTTATTTGTGCCAGAAAGATAAGCTTCACCTTCAAGACATTATTGACCTTGAGGATACAAGAACAAAATCCATATAATTTTCTGAAAGTTCTCGGATATGTAAGAAACACATGACATTGCACCCACCTTCTATACAGTATGTCATAGGCAGGGTGAGCCATCCTGACCACAGTAATGATGTGCATGTGCTTTTTATGAGCAACCTTCCCCCAGTCACTCCTCTGACACCATCAGACCAGGACACTGCCCTGCAGATCATGGTGGAGGATAGGCTGCTACAAACAGTTCAGAGCACAGGACACTGATACGTCATGCTTACTTCACATTTGAGTAAAGTCGTTAAAATCATCAAAGCGATCTTCAGCATCTATTAAGCAGAATGGCTTTGCTAGCTCTACCCATGCTTTACACATTCTTTTATAGCTGTTAGTGATGTGTGAATCCATATGCAAACAATAAAGGGCTTTAAAGTATTTATTAGAAGTGTGCTGCATGTTAATAATGGATAGTATATGTCCGGTCTCTTTAAAATTCAAAGTACATTACCTATGTGATACATAAAGGTTCTGTCCTCGCCTTATGGAACATAGGGATCTCTGTCCTGACACGTCTGTGACTGTTAATCTAATTATATGTATAACATGTAATTATTATATATTCCGTCTGTAGGACACATATAAAATAACAGATTATATTTCTTTGTGTCACCTTGCGTGCAAAGCTTTTGTGCGGAGACGGGATATTTGCTGCTTTCACAGGATTTATGCCAGGTTCGACTACCAGTAGCCAATTGTGATATGTAACGCAAAATGAGAATGTAAACTCTCCCATGAAATCTGTCCTCGCCGACCATGTGCCATTTATAATACCAATGTCCAATGGCACAGTAGACCTTGAAACCTGCTCAGACACCAGGGCAAACGCTAGTTGTGCACCCCCTATATATGTGCTTCTGGATTGCCCTCAATGCCTGTCTCTTGCAAAGCTTTAAAAGACTACGTTTATATAAAGCTACTGTTAAGGTATGTTCCCACGTGGCATTGACACTGCTAATTTTCTGTCATGGATTTGCATGTGGATAATCCATGGCATATTACAACAAAATCTGCATGCTGCAGAAAAAAATCCACAAAATCCACACATACAGGTAATATAAAGAGGTTGTCTTATAGGAGACATTAGTGGTATATCGCTAGGATATGGCACCAATGTCAGACAGGTGTGGGTCTGACCTCTGGGACCTGCCCCTGTCTCCAGAACAGGCCTCTGAAAATGAAGGAGATTGCATGCATACGTGGCATGCTCTCCGTTCATTTCATTTTCTGAGTTCAGAAATCCTAAAGCAATGAGTGGAGAGTACACTGCGCAAGCGCAGCCACCACTTCATTCACTTCTATGGGACTGCCGAAGATAGATGAGCCAGCTCACTTTTGGCTCCCGTTCTGGATAAGTGAGGGTCCCTTCCGGCCTAGCAATATGTCACCAATGTCTCAGTTGAAACAACCTCTTTAAATGGCAGTGAGGGTTTTAAATCCTCAGAATCTGAATTTATGATGCAGCTTTCTACCACGCATATAACTCTTTGCAGTGCAGGGGTGAAATCCACAGAAAATCTGCACCTGAAATCCACAGATAATCTCATTGTCGTAATTTTTATTCCTCATTAAATTTTTATTATAACTATAACTTATGTACACTGACAAAACAAAGAAAGTAATATATGTACAGTCAACTATGATGCCTGTGAATATACAGCTCCAGGAGCGATCACTGAATATACAGAATAAAGTCAGGGCATTCATAGAGGAATAGTTCAAAATCTACCAAAGTAGAATTTGTCATTTTGCCACAGATCCACGACAACACGCATGATGGATTTTCTGCACAAGAATATGCTCCATTTATTTTGCTGCAGAAAATCTTGTTCGAATCCATGTCAAAATCTACATAAGTAACATGCCGATTTTGACATGGATTCTGCTACAGATAGGCCATGGAGTTCAGCCTATGCATTGCAAGGGGTGATATCTGTGGCAGAAATCCACTGCAGAAATTGACATTCTGCGCATTGAAAATTTGTGCCAGGTATCGATATCCATGCAGATTTCACATGTATTTTTTTACGCTGCGTATGGACGATATTAAATCTCAACAGCCTTGTTGCTACTGTAAAAAGCTACGTAGTTTCCGAAAGCAATTCATTGCCGGAATATCCACAGAATATACGCCCTATATTATTACCTAGTCATTCATACACCTCATGCACACAAATGTACAATACCGTTCCATAATACATCATCTGCCATGGGTCAAAACTGTACTTCCATGGGATTTTGATTGTACGCTGACAATTTTTTCATATTGACCCTGTGAGAGAGAACAAATGTGGAATGCTACATCACATTCTATGGTATAGAGAGGTATCATGCCCTTAATACATTGATTCTAGAAGAGAATATGATGCCTCATGGGACACACATGGTTGTATGTTACAGACTTGCATTGGCTCTTTGTGCCGCCAGACACACGCATTTATGAGACCTTACTTGGCATCTAGTGTGTTGAAGAAGAGAGGGGAAATGTAAGGGGGAAGTGAGAAGGTTTCTGCATGGTTCCTTTCACTGGGTATGATAAATAAGAACTTTTTTCTGGTTTGCACCATAATGATGATGGACTGCATTTACCTACAAAGCATTTGCAATTCACAGTTTTGTCCATTGTACAACTCTCTCTTGTGGCTCCATGATACAATCAGATGGTCACATTTGTGAGACCAAACTGGTTTCCTAAACTAGTAAACTAGTGACTGTCCATAGTTAGCCTAATTTAAAGGGAATCTGCCACCTGCATATTATCCCAAAAAAACTTTTCATTAATCCAGGTGTAATAAATTACCTTATTTCCATATGTCTTCTTCTTTTAATTGTGGGTCTTGTATTTTCTTTAAAAAAAAGCTTTATCCAATATGCAAATTAGGGTGTAAGGAGACCAGTGGGGCTTTTTTCCTCTTCCAAGGTGCCCAGAAACGCCCCCTGATGTGCCCGGCCCACCTAAATTTGAAAACTAGGAACGCCTCCAGCATGTAAAATCACCCCCCCCCCCCCACTACCTCCGCTCTCTGCCAGAAACATCCCTGATCCTCCTCTCGTCGGCAGCCCAAAATCTCGCGCAGGCGCAGTGCCGGCGATTGCTTGCGCCTCCGCGAGATTTTGGGCTGCCGTCGAGAGGAGTATCGGGGATGTTTCTGGCAGAGAGCGGAGGTAGCGGGGGGTGGAGCACTTAGCCTCGCCTCTGGGAGGCGATTTTACATGCTGGAGGCGTTCCTAGTTTTCAAATTCAGGCGGGCCGGGCACATCAGGGGGTCGTTCCTGGGCACCTTAGAAGAGGAAAAACGCCCCACTGAGCTCCTTACAGCCTAATTTGCATATTGGATAAAGCGTTTTTTTGAAGAAAATACAAGACACACAATTAAAAGAAGAAGACATATGGAGATAAGGTAATTTATTACACCTGGATTCATGAAAAAAAAATTGGGGTAATATGCAGGTGACAGATTCCCTTTAATCAAGACAATGGAATGCATTGTTTCAGTGTGTCCCTTCTTATAGAAACCGCACTTTCTTATGCCTCAGATTTACTTGTTCAAGTAACCTTTTAAAGGGACACCTCTCATTACATATTCAGCCTCTACCCTCCCCCATAGCCTTATACAGAATGGTAATAGATTCCTAAATATGCTCTGTCTTAAAGGGGTTGTCTAGCCTTGGAGCCGACATCTCCTATCATCCGGACCTGTGCCCCTGAACGTACAAAACAGACATACCTGCCAGCGGTCCCGCTGCTGCTCCATTCTCGGTCACTTCCGGTATCTGCAAGACCAGCAAGCGGCTAAGTCCCATGACCACTTTGCTCAATCACAGGCCTCAGCATTCACATCAGCTTGAACATAATGTCACAGCTGAAAGGTACTATTCAAGCTAATGTGACCGCTGAGGCCTGTGATTGGCTGCAGTGGTCAATGGACCCAGCCACTTCATGATCCAGCAGGGACAAAAAGCGTCCAGAAACAGAGCAGTAGCAGGACTGAGGATATTTGAGATTGCTTTTTTATGTTCAAGGACACAGGTCCAGACAATAAGGATTGTCAGCTCTGAGACCAGACAACCCATTTAAATATCCCTTACAAGCATAAAGAAAAAATAAAGTTATAAATTGCCGCACTCTGTATGTCAAGAGTCATGTGGGCAGTCCCTGTCCCTGGAGAAGTAATGCAGCCCCACGCCCCTCTTGGCTTGGTTAACATTCCACAGACCATTACACACCAGATCCCACAGCATCTGGGGCATGTGCCTCTTCTTCATCTGTGCACTGCACATTCAACGGATGCCCCTGGAAACTTATTACCATCTGGGGCGGAATGGCCATAGACCCTACAGGGAATTTTCCCCATGCCTCACAGGGCCACCCAAGCTCTCCTCACTGCCGCTGGCCAGGTGCATACTACTGGAAGCACTATAGGGGTCACTATTAGAGGAAGTCCAGGCAGCATGCTAAATGTAGGGCTAGCTTGGTGCTGTGGCCCACATCTCACCTCCTAAGCCCCCTGCTCCATATCTTAATTAGAAACCAATGGAGAAGGAGGGGGACAGAATGTGGCAGCTATTGATGGCCACCAAAGAGCAAGAGCTTCCGAGGAGGCTTTTGTGCTTCACTATTTGCGTTGTTCCCTTCCACTTATGTTGCCCTGTTATCTGTCAATTTGGACCCACCTTCAACATTGAACCGCTTTTAGGTTTTGCCTGGGTCACTTTAAGTTCCCAATCCGCCCCTGATTGCCATCCTGTATAATGCTAAGGGGAGCTTTAGGGACTAAAATTTGTGAAGGCAAGTTCCCTTTAAATATAGACCAACAGGTAGATGGAAAAGCCTGAAATCTCAGTATTGTGACGCAGTCTGCAGATTGTAAACTGTAACTTCAATAATGAATCCATGTTCATAATATTGCCCTTTAAACGTAAAAAAAAATAATTACAAATGTATTCTATATCATCCTTTCTCCTATTGTGTTAAAAGAGGAGGGACAGAACAGACTGACTATGCTACCAACTCATGTGCTCTAGCCAATGTGCCGGTGGTAAAACGAATGCTGGGATAAATAATTCTCTCTCATAAATGTGCATACAGTTTTATATTTTATATAATAATATGCATGAAAGTGAAGCATTCTAATTAGAAAATAAAACAATAATTACATGCTGAATCCTTGTACAAAGATTTATAGTATATATAAATAACACAAGTAAAAAGCAAAAAACACTAATCAGTGAGAGTATTAAAACATGATAGGAACAAAATCTCTTTTTCAGAGAATTTAAAGATACAAGGACTTATTCTCTGTGTGATACTAAAAATCAGGGTATTCAATGGGTACAAAGTTATTTTCAGCAATTATTAGAACCACCATTTTCATCCATTTACCGTCGATTTTATGATTATTAAATATATTTATTACAATTTGTATAACCATTAGAAAAATACACATTGAAAAATGGACGCATTAGACAATCACTTTTGTTTCACAGTACCTCCGAAAAGAAGAAAACCACAGGATGATGCTCTGCTGGGACGCCCAGAGGTCAGATATGAAATGCACCAGCAAAGGTTCCACTCCTCTACTGTGCAACCAAATACATGGAGCATTATATAATGTCCACCGGAACCAATGGACTGGTCCCATGATGTAAATACATGCCAGGTTCTCCAGAAAGAAAGATGCTCTTGTACAGTTTTTATTGTGGCTTATTGATTGAATCCCCACAATTAACTAACAAGGCTCTAATACAGTATTTGAAAATTAAATTTCTAAAGCAGATAACCCCTTTAATGCCTCATATAAAACCTATTAATTGTAACTTGAATAGTTATTAAATACAACATTCTGCTTAGGTTTGAGCAAATTGAAGTATCCGAAGTGGAATTCGATCCGAATTTCATGGAAAATTCGATTTGCCGCAAAATCGAATATTCTCATACTTCGTGGTAAGTAATCTATTTTCCCTGAAATGGCTGTAAAAAAAAAAGAGGCCGCCACAGCCATCTTGATTGAAGATCCCGCACGAAATCTCATGCATAGTGATATATGACATCAGCATGCCTTCTATAAGACAGAGTTCAGACTAAGCAGCCTTATGACATCACCATGCCTTTATCACACACCACGCAAGATCTTCAATGAAGATGCCCGTGGCAGCCTCTTCGGGGTCAAATAGATAAAAATGGATAGGTGGGTATTTTTTTTAACTGATTAACACCTGAAAGCCTTAATTTTTCATCTGAGTAATGAATGCAGCATCTGAGGGGTTAAATGATGGGGGCGGTGCAATCGCCATTCCCCATCATTGCGCCCACTACTTACAAAGAAAATCTCTTAATGACGAAGTCATTTTTTTTTCTTGTGAAATGCGGTGAAGCAGCCGAATAGAATTTTTGTGAACTTCGAGAATCACTAATTCTGTTGATTCGTCTCAAATTATTTCCAGGGGCCACATAGATAGCTATTAAACTAATCAATGGCCATGTATGACAATGAGCATTTATGCGGCTATCCAGTAAAATCTAAGGGGGTCGTTTACTATGACTCTTTGCACCAGTTTTTGACATCTTAACCTTTTGAAAAAATATATATGTTTTATTATGGGAACAGCCAATATTTCTAATGTGGCATTTATGACCTGGCAAATTCTTACAAAAATACTTCATGTTCACAGGGTCATTAAAACAACTATCAATATGTGCATGAGCTGTCACACAAGAATCCATCCACTCACCATGTTCTCTTCTCTTCACAGAGAAAATAGAAATATACAGTAGGTATGCTTCAGGCTCTATTCACACTTGTGGCTTCTGTTTTTAGGAGAACACTCTGGGCCAGATTTATCATTACACTTCCATCTTACTCCACTTTTACATCTGCCCAAAGTCACTTTTAGTTAGTCAGATTTATTAATGGTCCTTTAATACTGTGATAAATGTGGATTGACGGTAGCAGTTTATCCTTCAGTAAGCGGCTTTACAAAAGTCGCACGTCTTTACAAAAAAGTCGCATGTTCTATTAAAAAGTCGCATAAGATAAGCATGGTCCCCCCTGGAGTGAAATTGCGCAATTTTTTTGCGACTTTTTTGCGACTTTTTAGCGACTTTTTAAATGGTTGCAATAGTAAATCTGTCTAGAGATTCATTTACATAAGACAACACACCCACTTTCACAAAACTGGAGAGCTTAGTGCAGAGCTTGAAAAAGTCGCAAAAATATGCGCAATTTTACCGATTGCGCATTTTTTTGCGACTTTTTCACTCCATTAAAGTGACTTTAGCTAATGATAAATCTGGCCCTCTGTGTTATGTCTTGAGCAAAGCCTGAGAATCCTTGTATTGTACGCCCGACCCAGGCACTGGGCTGGAAATAATATAGTGGTCACATTTACTATTGGGACTGAATTCTGGATTATTCTGGCCACAATCTGGCAGTTGGTGCAGAGTCTATGGCTATTATTTTAGATGTAACTATGAAGCACGTCAGCCACTGTGACTTGCTCACTGACGGTGTGTGCCATAGAGAGAAGATGTAGCGGGTTACCAGAAAAGGAACAGAGCTTGAGATGCAACATTTCCAACCAGAATTGCACCAATTGGCATAAAGTTCTGTCTCAAAGTAAGCCTTAGCCAACCAATAGTTGGTACAGAGCTAGACAAAGGTGTTTTATCCTGCACCACCTTTATCATCTAGCCCCCGTGATGGATCTTTAGACTGCCTGCCTCAGTTTGCGCCATCCATGTTTTACACAGGATTGATCAATCTTCCCCATGGTTTGCCTGGTGTGTGCCTTCAAAGAGGACCTTCCAGCTCTCCTGACCTGTCTACCTTAGTAAATACTTGCATCTCCAGAATCTAACAATACGGTAACATCTATGCATAGAACTCAACAAAGTGTCATCCCTCTCTTATTCCTCCTGAAAAAAAGAGTACATAAATACATTGTCCGTCTGGCAATACCATACCTTGTCAACACTTTCAGCACTGAATGGACAATGTAAGGGCGAGTTCACATCATCATTTAGCTTTCCGTTCTTCTGATCCGTCAGAACAGCAGAAAAATGAAAAATAACTGATCCATCTTATTTTGAGCATTAGTTGTGCTCAGTTAGCATCAGTTTGCATTAAAATAACAGACCCATTTTTTTTAGCATCAATTATGATCAGTTTATATCAGTGTGTGTCACTTCCAGCAAACATCAGTTATTTTTGACTGAGAAAAAGTACTGCATGCAGGAGATTTTCTCCTGTCAAAAATAACTGATCTTTGACGGAGTGACACCAACTGATGCAAACTGATCATAACTTACGCTAAAATATTGCATCAGTTATTTTTCAGTTCTTCAGGTGTGAAGGAGCTACACTCTTAAAGGGAACGTGTCATAAGAAAATGACCTATTGTTTAAATCACATTTTTATTTTTGGTGATGTTATTTTTCATTTTCCATGTCAATATCTATATTTGAACGAAAATCATAAAATCCTGCAGTTTTCCCACTGGCCACTAAGCCTAATAATAAGCGCCATGTCTTGGTCTGTACAGATCACTTTACTGCAGTTATCTGCTTATCTGTCATTCTAATCCTGACTGTAATGATATCACCTCTGTGTATAGATAAGACAGGATCCACTATTCACAATGGGTGATGATCAAATCTTATCTATTCTTTCCTTGTACAATGATCTCTGCACAGGTCACAGAGCATGCCTAGAAAACTGTCCCATAGAAGTCAATGAGGTCCCCTCTTGTCCATTGTTTCTATGGCCCATAGGGCTGCCGTAAAGCAGTTCTTTGACTGCTTTCTAAATGCTTTTAAAGGGCATCTGTCAGCAGATTTGTACCCATGACACTGGCTGACCTGTTACATGTGCACTTGGCAGCTGAAGGCATCCCGGTTGGTCCCATGTTCATATGTGCCCGCATTGCTGAGAAAAATGATGTTTTAACCAGTCCCCGACCGCCGTACGCAGGATTGCGTCCTGCGGGCGGCCGGGATCTTCTGTTTGGACGCGCCGGGGCGTCATCTCGCGAGACGCGACAGTTCCTGTGAACGCGCGCGCGCGCGCGTTCACAGTGATGCGCGTCTCGAGAGTTGGACTACAGCCTGCCAGCGATGATCAATCGCTGGCAGGCTGTAGATGCGATATAAATCGCATCAAACAGCTATATCAGACGCTGTTTTATGAACAGCGTCTGATATAGCTGCTACCTGGTCCTCTGGTGGTCCCATTTTCTGGGATCGACCACCAGAGGACCAGGTAACACAGTAAAAGTTGCACCAAACACTACACTAACCCCCCCACCCCCGACACCTATTAACCCCTTGATCACCCCATCTAGACCCCTGATCACCCCCTGTCATTGATCACACCCCTTGTAAGGCTCCATTCAGACGTCCATATGTGTTTTGCGGATCCGTGGATTCACGGATCCGTGGATTCACGGATCCGCGGATCCGATCCGCGGATCCTCAAAACACGGACACCGGCAATGTGCTTTCCGCATTTTGCAGATCCGCGACATTGCCAGAACTATATAGAAAATGCTTTCTTGTCCGCAATTGCGGACAAGAATAGGACATGTTCTATATTTTTGCGGAACGGAAGTGCAGACTCGAAGCGCGGATCCGTAATTCCGGATCCGAGCGGGACAAAGTCTGTCCCCATAGAAATGAATGGGTCCGCAATTCCGTTCCGCAAACAGAATTGCGGACGTGTGAATGGGGCATAAGGGTCCCTTATCACCGCCAGTTAGTTAGCTACTTGTTAGGTAGCTAGCGCCCAGCCCACCGCACCGCAGTCACTGATTTTGGCAGAGATTTTTTCATCCACATTGATCGATGCGAATGAAAAATCTGTGCCGTTCATTTTATTTTTTTTCAGCGCAGAGGCTGAACGGAAAAAAATCTCATTACCCGTATGCTCAATATAAGGAGAATCGCAGAAACTCCTAATGCTGGCCATACGTGTAATGACTGCGGAGACCCTCAAATGCCAGGGCAGTACAAAACCCACATGTGACCCCATTTTAGAAAGAAGACACCCCAAGGTATTCCGTGAGGGGTATGGCGAGTTCATGGAAAATTTTATTTTTTGTCACAAGTTAGTGGAATATGAGACTGTAAAAAAAAAAAAAAAAAAAATTTCCGCTAACTTGTGCCAAATTTTTTTTTTCTGTGAACTCGCCATACCCCTCACAGAATACCTTGGGGTGTCTTCTTTCCACAGTGGGGTCACATGTGGGGTATTTATACTGCCCTGGCATTTTAGGGGTCCTAAAGCGTGAGAATCCAAATGCGTAAAAATGGCCTGTGAAATCCTAAAGGCACTCATTGGTTTTAGGGCCCCTTTGCGCATCTTGGCTGCAAAAAAGTGTCACTCATGTGGTATCGCCGTACTCAGGAGAAGTAGGGCAATGTGTTTTGGGGTGTATTTTTACATATACCCATGTTGGGTGAGAGAAATATCTCTGTAAATTGTCAACTTTGTATAAAAAATTTTAAAAGTTGTCGTTTACAGAGATATTTTTTTTTTAATGTTCGCTCATCTCTAGACTTCATTACTCCTAGAGGCTCATTTGCATATATTAAAAATCATTTTTCACAGCAATGTGGACACATATGAACATGGGACCAACACAGATGCCTTCAGCTGCCAAGAGCACATGTAACAGGTCAGCCATTTTTTACAAATCTGCTGACAGATGCCCTTTAAGAACAGCACAGCCAAGATGGCCACCCCCATAATCATGTTGCGGAAATAGAGCTAAAAAAATCTGTAATCAGAAAATAAAAACTGAAAAAAGGATATTTGTTGCTATCTGGTTTTAGCTGGCAGAAAACATTTTCTGTGACGCATTCCCTTTAAGTTACTGCCAGACTTCTCTGGCAGCGGCTTATCTCCCCTAAGAACCAAAGGATTGGGCGTGTTGAAATCCAACAGCCCAATGTACTGTGGTTTTTTTCTTTCTTGGAACTGTCGACGTCATGGATGCGGTATACAGTACGTGGAAAAGTAGTACAGTTTTTAAGACGCTATAAAATCTTTCTTTCACCAACTTGCTCAGGCCATTTATTATGTGTGACTAATTGTGATATAATACATGAATGTTTGTTAAACACCCTGGTGTTCTAATTGCTCTAATCATACAGAATCATGTACACGGAATCCGATGGCACATAAAGATGTGGCTACAAATGCTGATGAGTAGCAGCTAAAAAGAACATGTTATTGTACAAACAGAGATCATCCTGGAGCTCTTATTCACTCGTCAGTGCTTGGAATTGTACAGTATAAGGCCTCATTCACACGAGCGTTTATTTAATCAGTTTACGAGCCGTTTTTGTGTTCCGTATATGGTCCATAAACGGAACCATTTATTGCAATTGTTCTACAAAAAAAAACCGAAGGTACTCCGTATGCATTCCGTTTCCGTATTTCTATTTTTCCATTCCGTTCTAAGATAGAACATGTCCTATTATTGTCCACAAAAAACGGAAGGCACACGGACGTCATCCGTATTTTTTGAAGATCCGTTTTTTGTGGACCACAAAATACTGAAAAAGCCATACGGTCGTGTGCAATAGGCCTAAGTGTAGAGATGAACGAACACCTGGATGTTCGGGTTCGAGAAGTTCGGCCGAACTTCCCGGAAATGTTCGGGTTCGGGATTCGAACTCGATCCGAACTTTATCCCGAACCCGAACCCCATTGAAGTCAATGGGGACCCGAACTTTTAGGCACAAAAAAGGCTGTAAAATAGTCCAGGAAAGGGCTAGAGGGCTGCCAAAGGCAGCAAAGTGTAGAAAAATCCCCTGCAAACAAATGTGGATAGGGAAATGAATTAAAATTAAATAAAATAAATAAAAATTAACCAATATCAATTGAAGAGAGGTCCCACAGCAAGGAATCATGCGTCATATCACCCTGCACCGGAGAATGTCACTCTCATGTATTTTGGACCAGCACCCAGACAGAGGATACAGGTCCCACAGCAAGGAATCATGCGTCATATCACCCTGCACCGGAGAATGTCACTCTCATGTATTTTGGACCAGCACCCAGACAGAGGATACAGGTCCCACAGCATGGAATCATGCGTCATATCACCCACCACCGGAGAAGGCCACTCTCATGTATTTTGGACCAGCACCCAGACAGAGGATACAGGTCCCACAGCATGGAATCATGCGTCATATCACCCACCACCGGAGAAGGCCACTCTCATGTATTTTGGACCAGCACCCAGACAGAGGAGAGGTCCCACATCAAGGAATCATGAGTCATATCAACCACCACCGGAGAAGGCCACTCTCATTTATTTTGGACCAGCACCCAGACAGAGGATACAGGTCCCACAGCATGGAATCATGCGTCATATCACCCACCACCGGAGAAGGCCACTCTCATTTATTTGGGACCAGCACCCAAACAGAGGAGAGGGGTTTTCACAGCAGAGAATCAGGCATTTAGATCACCCACCACAGGAGTAGGACACCATTTAATGGGACCCCGGCAACCATGTCAGATGGCACAAACATCAGCTTCACATCACCCAGCACAAGAGAAGGCCACTTTGAGAGACTTTGACCCCTGCACCCAGGCGGAGGAGAGGGGTTTTCACAGCAGAGAATCAGGCATTTAGATCACCCACCACAGGAGTAGGACACCATTTAATGGGACCCCGGCAACCATGTCAGATGGCACAAACATCAGCTTCACATCACCCAGCACAAGAGAAGGCCACTTTGAGAGACTTTGACCCCTGCACCCAGACGGAGGAGAGAGGTTTTCACAGCAGAGAATCATGTATTTAGATCACCCACCACAGGAGTAGGACACCATTTAATGGGACCCCGGCAACCATGTCAGATGGCACAAATATCAGCTTCACATCACCCAGCACAAGAGAAGGCCACTTTGAGAGACTCTGACCCCTGCACCCAGACAGAGGATACAGGTCCCACAGCAAGGAATCATGCGTCATATCACCCTGCACCGGAGAATGTCACTCTCATGTATTTTGGACCAGCACCCAGACAGAGGATACAGGTCCCACAGCATGGAATCATGCATCATATCACCCACCACCGGAGAAGGCCACTCTCATGTATTTTGGACCAGCACCCAGACAGAGGATACAGGTCCCACAGCATGGAATCATGCGTCATATCACCCACCACCGGAGAAGGCCACTCTCATGTATTTTGGACCAGCACCCAGACAGAGGATACAGGTCCCACAGCATGGAATCATGCGTCATATCACCCACCACCGGAGAAGGCCACTCTCATGTATTTTGGACCAGCACCCAGACAGAGGATACAGGTCCCACAGCATGGAATCATGCGTCATATCACCCACCACCGGAGAATGTCACTCTCATTTATTTAGGCCCAGCACACAGACAGAGGAGAGAGGTCCCACAGCAAGGAATCATGCGTCATATCAACCACCAACGGAGAATGTCACTCTCATGTATTTTGGACCAGCACCCAGACAGAGGAGAGAGGTCCCACAGCAAGGAATCATGCGTCATATCAACCACCAACGGAGAATGTCACTCTCATGTATTTTTGGACCAGCACCCAGACAGAGGAGAGGTTCATTCAACTTTGGGTTGCACCGCAAGATCATGGTAAAGTAAAAAAATGAGGATTCAATAAAGAAGTGCCCCAGAGTACAAGAATACATGGTTGATGGGGAGGGAAATGTCTATTCTGCACAAGGGAGGCACAGGTCCTGTGGGATCCATGCCTGGTTCATTTTTATGAACGTCAGCTTGTCCACGTTGGCTGTGGACAGGCGGCTGCGTTTGTCAGTAATGACGCCCTGCCGTGCTGAATACACGTTCAGACAAAACGCTGGCCGCCGGGCAGGCCAGCACCTCCAAGGCATAAAATGCTAACTCTGGCCACGTGGACAATTTGGAGACCCAGAAGTTGAATGGGGCCGAACCATCAGTCAGTACGTGGAGGGGTGTGCAGACGTACTGTTCAACCATGTTAGTGAAATGCTGCCTCCTGCTAACACGTTCCGTATCAGGTGGTTGTGCAGTTAGCTGTGCCCTCAGAAGAGCTGGCCGTGACACTGCTGCGTTGGCGACCTCTTGCTCCTCTTCTGCCTTCGCCTTGGGCTTCCACCTGTTCCCCTGTGACATTTGGGAATGCTCTCAGGAGCGCCTCTACCAGCGTGCGCTTGAACTCGCGCATCTTCCTATCACGCTCCAGTGCAGGAAGTAAGGTGGGCACATTGTCTTTGTATCGGGGATCCAGCAGGGTGGCAACCCAGTAGTCCGCACACGTTAAAATGTGGGCAACTCTGCTGTCGTTGCGCAGGCACTGCAGCATGTAGTCGCTCATGTGTGCCAGGCTCCCCAGAGGTAAGGACAAGCTGTCCTCTGTGGGAGGCGTATCGTCATCGTCCTCCGTATCCCCCAGCCACGCACCAGTGATGGGCCTGAGCTGTGTCGGGTGCCACCCCGCTGTGAACCTGCTTCATCCTCATCCTCCTCCACCTCCTCCTCATCCTCCTCGTCCTCCAGTAGTGGGCCCTGGCTGGCCACATTTGTACCTGGCCTCTGCTGTTGCAAAAACCTCCCTCTGAGCCACTTCTAACAGACTGGCCTGAAAGTGCTAAAAATGACCCCTCATCCTCCTCCTCCTCCTCCTCCTCCTCCTGGGCCACCTCCTCTTCCATCATCGCCCTAAGCGTTTTCTCAAGGAGACATAGAAGTGGTATTGTAACGCTGATAACGGTGTCATCGCCACTGGCCATGTTGGTGGAGTACTCGAAACAGCGCAACAGGGCACACAGGTCTCGCATGGAGGCCCAATCATTGGTGGTGAAGTGGTGCTGTTCCGCAGTGCGACTGACGCGTGCGTGCTGCAGCTGAAACTCCACTATGGCCTGCTGCTGCTCGCACAGTCTCTCCAGCATGTGCAAGGTGGAGTTCCACCTGGTGGGCACGTCGCATATGAGGCGGTGAGCGGGAAGGCCGAGTTACGCTGTAGCGCAGACAGGCGAGCAGCGGCAGGATGTGAACGCCGGAATCGCGCACAGACGGCCCTCACTTTATGCAGCAGCTCTGACATGTTGGGGTAGTTGTGAATGAACTTCTGCACCACCAAATTCAGCACATGCGCCAGGCAAGGGATGTGCGTCAAACCGGCTAGTCCCAGAGCTGCGACGAGATTTCGCCCATTATCGCACACCACCAGGCCGGGCTTGAGGCCCACCGGCAGCAACCACTGGTCGGTCTGTTGTTCAATACCCCGCCACAACTCCTGCGCGGTGTGGGGCCTGTCCCCCAAACATATGAGTTTCAGAATGGCCTGCTGACGTTTACCCCGGGCTGTGCTGAAGTTGGTGGTGAAGGTGTGTGGCTGACTGGATGAGCTGGTGGAAGCAGAGGAGGAGGAAGCCGAGTAGGAGGAGGAGGCTACAGGAGGCAAACAATGATGCCCTGTGATCCTTGGCGGCGGAAGGACGTGCGCCAAGGAACTCTCCGCCTGGGGCCCAGCCGCCACTACATTTACCCAGTGTGCAGTTAGGGAGATATAGCGTCCCTGGCCGTGCTTACTGGTCCACGTATCTGTGGTTAGGTGGACCTTGCCACAAATGGCGTTGCGCAGTGCACACTTGATTTTATCGGACACTTGCATGTGCAGGGAAGGCACGGCTGTCTTGGAGAAGTAGTGGCGGCTGGGGACAACATACTGTGGGACAGCCATGGACATCAGCTGTTTGAAGCTGTCTGTGTCCACCAGCCTGAATGACAGCATTTCAAAGGCCAGTAGTTTAGAAATGCTGGCATTCAGGCCCAGGGCTCGAGGGTGGCTAGGTGGGAATTTACGCTTTCTCTCCAAGGTTTGTGAGATGGAGAGCTGAACGCTGCCGTGTGACATGGTGGAGATGCTTGGTGACGCAGGTGGTGGTGTCGCTGGCACATCCTCTGTTTGGTGGGCGGCAGGTGCCAACATTCCTCCCGAGGCGGAGGAAGAGGCCGAGGCAGCAGCAGAAGAGGGAGCAGGGGAGCCTGAGTGAGTTCCTTGCTTTTAAGGTGTTTACTCCACTGCAGTTCATGCTTTGCATGTAGATGCCTGGTCATGCAGGTTGTGCTAAGGTTCAGAACGTTAATGCCTCGCTTCAGGATCTGATGGCACAGCGTGCAAACCACTCGGGTCTTGTCGTCAGCACATTGTTTAAAGAAGTGCCATGCCAGGGAACTCCTTGAAGCTGCCTTTGGGGTGCTCGGTCCCTGGTGGCGGTGGCCTGTATCAGGCGAACTCTCTTGGCGGCGGCTGTTCTGCTTTTGCCCCCTGCTCCTCTTTTGCTACGCTGTTGGCTCGGTCTCACCACTGCCTCTTCCTCTGAACTATGAAAGTCAGTGGCACGACCTTCATTCCATGTGGGGTCTAGGACCTCATCGTCCCCTGCATCGTCTTCCACACAGTCTTCCTCCCTGTCCTCCTGTTCGGTCTGCACACTGCAGAAAGACGCAGCAGTTGGCACCTGTGTTTCGTCATCATCAGAGACGTGCGGACTCCGATGAGGTGGTATTCCCATGTCCTCATCATCAGTAAACATCAGAGGTTGTGCATCAGTGCATTCTATGTCTTCCACCACAGGGGAAGGGCTAGGTGGATTCCCTTGGGAAACCCTGCCAGCAGAGTCTTCAAACAGCATAAGAGACTGCTGCATAACTTGAGGCTCAGACAGTTTCCCTGATATGCATGGGGGTGATGTGACAGACTGATGGGCTTGGTTTTCAGGTGCCACCTGTGCGCTTTCTGCAGAAGACTGGGTGGGAGATAATGTTGTGAACGTGCTGGATCCACTGTCGGCCACCCAATTGACTAGCGCCTGTACCTGCTCAGGCCTTACCATCCTTAGAACGGCATTGGGCCCCACCAAATATCGCTGTAAATTCTGGCGGGTACTGGAACTTGAGGTAGTTGGTTCACTAGGACGTGTGGCTGTGGCAGAATGGCCACGTCCTCTCCCAGCACCAGAGGGTACACTAACACCACCACGACCGCGTCCGCGTCCCTTACTAGATGTTTTCCTCATTGTTACCGCTCACCAAGCACCACAATAAGGAAAAAAATATTTGGCCCAATGTATTGATTTCAAATTCAGGCCTTTTTTACAGGCACCTACCACTATCTGCCTATTTGTTTATGTAGCTTATTACACTAATCCAGGCACAGCAGTAACCACTGATTTAGGGGAATATCTCTTTTAGGGCAAGTATTTAGGCCCTGGATGAAAGGTATCCTTTATGGACAGATTTACAATGGGCCTGCAACAGCTGTGACACCAGATTTAGGGTATTGCTATTTTGGCAAGTGAATTTCACCCCAGAAGAAAATATATGTTTTTGCGGATACTAATATAGTTTGCCAGGCTCAGCTGTGACACCAGATTTAGTGGATTGCTATTTTGGCAAGTGAATTTCACCCCAGAACAAAATATATGTTTTTGCGGATACTATTATAGTTTGACAGGCTCAGCTGTGACACCAGATTTAGGGGTTGCTATATTGGCAAGTGAATTTCACCCCAGAAGAAAATATATGTTTTTGCGGATACTAATATAGTTTGCCAGGCACAGCTGTGACACCAGATTTAGGGTGTTGCTATTTTGGCAAGTGAATTTCACCCCAGAACAAAATATATGTTTTTGCGGATACTAATATAGTTTGCCAGGCTCAGCTGTGACACCAGATTTAGGGTGTTGCTATTTTGGCAAGTGAATTTCACCCCAGAAGAAAATATATGTTTTTGCGGATACTAATATAGTTTGCCAGGCTCAGCTGTGACACCAGATTTAGGGTGTTGCTATTTTGGCAAGTGAATTTCACCCCAGAACAAAATATATGTTTTTGCGGATAATAATATAGTTTGCCAGGCTCAGCTGTGACACCAGATTTAGTGGATTGCTATTTTGGCAAGTGAATTTCACCCCAGAACAAAATATATGTTTTTGCGGATACTAATATAGTTTGCCAGGCTCAGCTGTGACACCAGATTTAGTGGATTGCTATTTTGGCAAGTGAATTTCACCCCAGAACAAAATATATGTTTTTGCGGATACTAATATAGTTTGCCAGGCTCAGCTGTGACACCAGATTTAGTGGATTGCTATTTTGGCAAGTGAATTTCACCCCAGAACAAAATATATGTTTTTGCGGATACTAATATAGTTTGCCAGGCTCAGCTGTGACACCAGATTTAGTGGATTGCTATTTTGGCAAGTGAATTTCACCCCAGAACAAAATATATGTTTTTGCGGATACTAATATAGTTTGCCAGGCTCAGCTGTGACACCAGATTTAGTGGATTGCTATTTTGGCAAGTGAATTTCACCCCAGAAGAAAATATATGTTTTTGCGGATACTAATATAGTTTGCCAGGCTCAGCTGTGACACCAGATTTAGTGGATTGCTATTTTGGCAAGTGAATTTCACCCCAGAAGAAAATATATGTTTTTGCGGATACTAATATAGTTTGCCAGGCTCAGCTGTGACACCAGATTTAGGGTGTTGCTATTTTGGCAAGTGAATTTCACCCCAGAAGAAAATATATGTTTTTGCGGATACTAATATAGTTTGCCAGGCTCAGCTGTGACACCAGATTTAGAGGATTGCTATTTTGGCAAGTGAATTTCACCCCAGAACAAAATATATGTTTTTGCGGATACTAATATAGTTTGCCAGGCTCAGCTGTGACACCAGATTTAGGGTGTTGCTATTTTGGCAAGTGAATTTCACCCCAGAACAAAATATATGTTTTTGCGGATACTAATATAGTTTGCCAGGCTCAGCTGTGACACCAGATTTAGTGGATTGCTATTTTGGCAAGTGAATTTCACCCCAGAACAAAATATATGTTTTTGCGGATACTAATATAGTTTGCCAGGCTCAGCTGTGACACCAGATTTAGGGTGTTGCTATTTTGGCAAGTGAATTTCACCCCAGAAGAAAATATATGTTTTTGCGGATACTAATATAGTTTGCCAGGCTCAGCTGTGACACCAGATTTAGAGGATTGCTATTTTGGCAAGTGAATTTCACCCCAGAAGAAAATATATGTTTTTGCGGATACTAATATAGTTTGCCAGGCTCAGCTGTGACACCAGATTTAGGGTGTTGCTATTTTGGCAAGTGAATTTCACCCCAGAAGAAAATATATGTTTTTGCGGATACTAATATAGTTTGCCAGGCTCAGCTGTGACACCAGATTTAGAGGATTGCTATTTTGGCAAGTGAATTTCACCCCAGAACAAAATATATGTTTTTGCGGATAATAATATAGTTTGCCAGGCTCAGCTGTGACACCAGATTTAGTGGATTGCTATTTTGGCAAGTGAATTTCACCCCAGAACAAAATATATGTTTTTGCGGATAATAATATAGTTTGCCAGGCTCAGCTGTGACACCAGATTTAGTGGATTGCTATTTTGGCAAGTAAATTTCACCCCAGAACAAAATATATGTTTTTGCGGATACTAATATAGTTTGCCAGGCTCAGCTGTGACACCAGATTTAGGGTGTTGCTATTTTGGCAAGTGAATTTCACCCCAGAAGAAAATATATGTTTTTGCGGATACTAATATAGTTTGCCAGGCTCAGCTGTGACACCAGATTTAGGGTGTTGCTATTTTGGCAAGTGAATTTCACCCCAGAAGAAAATATATGTTTTTGCGGATACTAATATAGTTTGCCAGGCTCAGCTGTGACACCAGATTTAGAGGATTGCTATTTTGGCAAGTGAATTTCACCCCAGAAGAAAATATATGTTTTTGCGGATACTAATATAGTTTGCCAGGCTCAGCTGTGACACCAGATTTAGGGTGTTGCTATTTTGGCAAGTGAATTTCACCCCAGAAGAAAATATATGTTTTTGCGGATACTAATATAGTTTGCCAGGCTCAGCTGTGACACCAGATTTAGAGGATTGCTATTTTGGCAAGTGAATTTCACCCCAGAACAAAATATATGTTTTTGCGGATAATAATATAGTTTGCCAGGCTCAGCTGTGACACCAGATTTAGTGGATTGCTATTTTGGCAAGTGAATTTCACCCCAGAACAAAATATATGTTTTTGCGGATAATAATATAGTTTGCCAGGCTCAGCTGTGACACCAGATTTAGTGGATTGATATTTTGGCAAGTAAATTTAACCCCAGAACAAAATATATGTTTTTGCGGATACTAATATAGTTTGCCAGGCACAGCTGTGACACCAGATTTAGGGTGTTGCTATTTTGGCAAGTGAATTTCACCCCAGAAGAAAATATATGTTTTTGCGGATACTAATATAGTTTGCCAGGCACAGCTGTGACACCAGATTTAGGGTGTTGCTATTTTGGCAAGTGAATTTCACCCCAGAACAAAATATATGTTTTGGAGGAAACACTAATATATTTTGCCAGCCACTGCTGAAACCACTGATGTATGGTATTGCTATTTTGGCAATTGAATTTAACCCCAAACCAAAATATCTGTTTTGGCGGACACTATTATATTTTGCCAGCCACTGCTGAAACCACTGATGTATGGTTTTGCTATTTTGCCAATTGAATTTCACCCCAGAAAATAATCTATCCTTTGCCAGACAGCAGACAGTATTATGCTTGTCTAGCCAAAGCTGGAACACCAGATTTAGGGGATTGGTATTTGGGCAATTGTATTTAACCCCTTAATAAAATATAGAAATTGCTATCCTGAGTTTCTAGGGGTGACAATTAGCACAGCCAAGCCCCTGATGGAGGATATAGCAAAAAAAAATAGTATTGAAGCATTGATGGATGTGTGGCAGCTTGTTCTGGAGCACCACAAGTCACAAAATGTCCGCCGATCAACCCAGAAAATAAGTGACAGAAAAACGCTCTGTGCAGCCAAAAACCAGCAATCAAGTAAATAGCAGAAGTTCACTGATTCTCAGCTGCAGATCGATCCGTTCATTAGGTGCTGTTGCTGACTTTTCCCTGCCTATCTCGCCCTCACAGAAGCTGCATCCTCTCCCTACACTAGTCAGAGCAGTGTGACATGCGGCGCTACGTGACTCCAGCTTAAATAGAGGCTGGGTCACATGCTGCACTTGGCCAATCACAGCCATGCCATTAGTAGGCATGGCTGTGATGGCTTCTTAGGGCAAGAAGTAAGACGCTAGCTGATTGGCTGCTGTGCAGCCCTTCAGAAAGCGGGAAGAAATCGACGAACACCGAACCCGAACCCGAACTTTTTTGAAAATGTCCGGGTTCGGGTCCGGGTCCCGGACACCCCAAAATTCGGTACGAACCCGAACGATGCGCGAACTGTTCGCTCAACACTACCTAAGTGATGAGCGGCAGAGGCAATATTCAAATTCGCCAAATTGCGCAAATATTTGGGCCAATATTCCTCATATATTTGCGAATTTGTGATCTCCAGTCATTATTTTCTTGATTGTGAAAATCGGCAATCGGAAGATTCGCAACAAAAATTTGCGATATAAAAATTTGCGATCAACACAACTTCTAAAGTCAAAGATATTGCAGCCTTCTCATTGGCCCACAAGCAGGAAGCAGTGAGGGATCATGGCTACTGATGAAAAAAAATCTAGAATATTCGCGATTATAAAGATATAGCCCTATATTCTAGATATTCGCAAATTCTCGAAGTGCCAATATTCGAGATAAAAATTCACTATTAGAATATTCGCGATCAACACTATATGAAACTGTTAACCCTTTTCATACCATGGGCCAGATTTATCATTAGCTAAAGTCACTTTAATGGAGTGAACAAGTCGCAAAAAAATGCGCAATCGGTAAAATTGCGCATTTTTTTACGACTTTTTCGAGCTCTACACTATGCTCTCCAGTTTTGTGAAAGTGGGCGTGTTGTCTTATGTAAATGAATCTTTAGACAGATTTACTATTGCAACCATTTAAAAAGTCGCAAAAAAGTCGCAAAAAAGTCGCAAAAAAATGCGCAATTTCACTCCAGGGGGGACCATGCTTATCTTATGCGACTTTTTAATAGAACATGCGACTTTTTTGTAAAGACGTGCGACTTTTGTAAGCCCCGCTTACTGAAGGATAAACTGCTTCCGTCAATCCACATTTATCACAGTATTAAAGGACCATTAATAAATCTGACTATCCTAAAGTGACTTTGGGCCTATGTAAAAGTGGAGTAATTATGTAAGTGTAATGATAAATCTGGCCCCATGTTTCCATTTACTTTTTTAATTCCAGCAACTGCTTTAAAGGGCATTTGTCGGCAGATTTGTACCTATGACACTGGCTGACCTGTTACATGTGCACTTGGCAGCTGAAGGCATCGGCATTGGTCCCATGTTCATATGTGTCTGTATTGCTGAGAAAAATTATATTTTAATATATGCAAATGAGCCTCTAGGAGCAACGATCTGGGCGTATATGAACATGGGACCAACACGAATGTCTTCAGCTGCCAAGTGCACATGTAACAGGTCAGCCAGTGTCATAGGTACAAATCTGCTGACAGATGCTCTTTAAAGGTGTTAACGAGGACCTGTCACCTAGTTAATTATTTAAATCTGCCTACCTTCCTCAACTGTTAGTTTTGGCTCCTTGATATGCTAATGATCCAGTAGTAAGTTAAGCGGGGCGATGACACTGTCTAATCAGTACAGACAGCATTAGAGTGGCAGATGCAACGTGATCTCAGATATATCTCCTGAGACCACACCGGCCCACATTTACAATTGCAGCTCTGCATGAATTCTGGTAAGAATTAAGCCAAAATTTGGCACATTTTTGGTGCAATTTGGGGCACCTCATTTTAGACACATTTATAAAGCAAGTAAGCCAAAAAGAATAATTAATAACACCTCGGGCATAGATATGTGGCAAATAGGACATGACTTTGCATGAAATAGGACATGACTTATGATTAGGGATGAGCGAATTTCATATTTTGAAGTTCGTGTGCGGGTTTGTGTTGTGGTGTTGTGGTATTTACTGAATTGCGTTATGGATTCTGTTAGCACGGACCATGATGGAATGCGTTATTCATTTCATCATAATAGAAGTCTATGGTCTGCATAACGGATACGCCCGGTTTACGTTATGCTGGATTCCTGGAATTGTATTGTGGCTTATGGTAATGGAATCCTTAATGAAATTTAGTAAATACCACAACATGAACCCACACACAAACTTCAAAATATGAAATTCGTTCATCCCTACTTTTGATGCAATATTTTGTACCAAAATGTTGGCACAAAATTCTGACAGAAAGAAACACCATCAATAGGTGGCATTAAAGGGGCGGCGTTCCCTGTGTAGGAGCCCAGCTGCTCTGCCTTCTTTTCACTTTACTCCTCCCCAGCCACTGCTTTTGCCCACCCTCCAAGTCCCTTGCGTCATCGCTTCGCCGGACCTAGCGATGACACAAGGGAGTTGGAGGGCGGGCAAATGTAGTGGCTGGGGAGGAGTAAAGTGAAAAGAAGGAAGAGCAGCTGGGCTCCTACACAGGGAACGCCGTGCTCAAGTCTTTTTAAATTATAGAAAGTTTAGAAAGAGAAACTGTACTTTCAATGCAATATATTATTTAATGTATATATAACTACAAATACAGTATATTTGGGGTTGTTGTAATAGTGCCAGTATTTTAGTATCATACCTGCAAGGCTCTCATTTTGTTTCTCTCAATGACAGCAATTAAACAGTCTTAGTAGTCTACATTGTGCAAGGCTCAAAATATAAAAAATGTAACTTAAAGAGGACCTTTCATGGGTTTATTTGTTAGAAACTGGTATGCTTACCAGATAGGGCGGCCCCTACAGATGCAAGAACTTTTTTTTTTCTAAAATACCCCCCCATTCCGGCGATTTGTCCCCCGCTGTTTTTTGCGTCCAGTATGTCAATTTAGAGTGAAGTTACAAGGAGGAGAAGACGGCCAGGTTTATCAATAGGCGTCCCCTTCTCCCTCGCTGTAGCTTGGTCCAATCACAGCAGAGAGTGTCACAGCCAGAGAAAAAACAGTTAACCTTCTCCCTGGCTGTGGCACTTTCCACTGCGATTGTAACTTCGTGACAAGAACCTGCGGGTGTCTAATGGAACGGAGTTGTAATTGGAAACAAAACCAAATCTCTTTGACCCACTTTGGGGGCTCATTCTGACCTCTGCTCTGGGCTCCCTCTCCTTTGTGTACACCTGACGTCGCACAGCATAAGTGCGCACTATGACCTGATGCTATGTGACGTCAGGTCACAGGGCAACAAGGTGCCGGCAGAAGACCAGGGAGCAGTGAGTTCAGGAAAAGTGCACTAGATCTGTGAGGGGGAGCACCGCCCAGAGCAGGAGAGGTAAGTTCATTTATTTATTTTATGTCTTATCTGAGGTCTAATAGGGGTCTGATCTGAGATCTGATGGGGGTCTGATTTGAGGTCTCATGAGGAATGCGGCTCTAATCTGAGGTCTGATGAGGGTGTAATCTGAGGTCTAATAGGGTCTGATCTGAGGTCTGATAGGGGTCTGATCTGAGGTCTGATGAGGAATGGGGGTCTGATTTGGGAGTCTGATCTGAGATCTGATTAAGATTAGAGGTCTAATTTGGGGTCTGATGAAATTTGGGGGTTTGATGAAAAAAAAAAATTTCTTATTTCCCTCCTCTGAAACCTAGGTGCATCTTATGATCTTATGATCAGGTGTGTCTTATGGTGCTGAGAATACAGTGAATTGTGCTATGTTTTACAGCTGAAAAATCTGAAGTTTTGCCAGAGGCTTTTGTATTCCCTGGCAAGGAATGTAAAGACACCATCGTCTAATACTGAGATTTCAAAGCCTTTGCGGCTGATTGAAGGCCTTTTACAGCATTTGTATTAATATACTTTTTTCGTCACCCATTATCTTTCGGCATGTAAGGTAGCTTATAAAATGTTTCAAAACATTGGCTATTATAATGTTTTGCTCCTCCGTTTCTCGTTTTATTGCCTCCTTTTATCATTTCTGCAGATGCAACAACACTTTCAATCTGTGTTAATCTCAACATTAATCTGCACTTGTTTGCTGCCAAATATAAAAGTTTAACTTCCAGTTCTGCGGGAGAAGTGCTTGCTGGGTTTAAGAGGTATGCAGTATATTTTATAGCTGTTTATTGTCTTATTAACCTGCAATGGCTTGGAGAGGAATACTTTGTGTATAAAAATGCAACAGTCCCAGTTTTTCCAGGTGAGAGAACCTTAATTTAAAGGGTCACTAAACTTAAAATAAAAACTAATTAAACATAAAGTTGCCATGTAATAATCATAAAAGTGAACACAACGTATATGTCAGGCTGATTACTTAGATGCCTGTATAAAATCTATGTCCTTTCATGTCTAAAATTTTAAAAAATGAATATGAATCTCATTGTATTATCTACTAAGTCTATAATTAATAAACTTAAAGGGGTTTTCTGCTTAAAAGTTATTCCTATCCACAGGTTACGGGTTAACTATTAGATCGATGGGGGGTCGGACGTCTGAGACCACCGATGATCATGAGAACGAGGGCTCCATACTCATTAAATGAATGGAGTTACTGGTTGAGCATGTGCACTGCTACTTAGAGATGAGTGAATCGAAGCTGACGAAGTGGAATTTGTTTAGAATTTTAGGAAATATTCGATTCGCAATGAATGAGAATTTCCTCGTGCTTCGTGGTAACAAGTCACAATTTTCCTAAAATGGCTGCTATATGTGTGAGGACTGAGGACATGGGGCAAGGAACTCTGGGAAGGCGGGATCACCCAGACTGACATGCATGCATGCAGCCAATCAGCAGCCAGCCAGCCCTGTGATGTCACAGCCCCATAAATACGGCAGCCATTTTAGATTCTGCAATTTTTCAGCATTCTGAGTGCAGGGACAGACAGGAGAAGGCGCTAGGGACAGCAATTGTAAAAATGATTGTGGAAAAAAAAGACAGAAAAATCGATATATAAGTGCAGGGAAATGATAGGGAGGAATCATTTCACAGCATGGAGAGTCTTAGTAGTAGTAGGGAGAGAAGTCAGAAGGCGCTATGGACATTGATAGGAAAGTGATTTACAAGTGCAGGGAAAGATTATTTGGGGGTCCAAATAGTCATTAGACAGCTCTGTCATTCCAGCTTTTTGCTACTGGGCTGCAAGTGCTATGTTGAAAAACCTTTAGTTATTCTCTGTTCAGTTTTGCAGTTATTTCTGGTGAAAGCTAATAGTGGTGTATTTCAGTACTACAATAAAAAATATATATTCTCAGTTCACTTCTTCTGTTATTTTAGTTGAAAGCGTATAGTGACCTATTTCAGTCCTACAAGAAAAATATATTCTCAGGTCACTTCTGCAGTTATTTCTGGTGAAAGCGTATAGGGGTGTATTTCAGTACTACAAGAAAAATATATTCTCAGTTCACTATTGTAGTTATATCTGGTAAAGCCTTTACTGGCGTATTGCAGTAGAAAAAGAAATATACATTCACCATTCGCTGTGCACTTATATGTAGAAAAACCTTTATTGACGCATATCAGTAGAAAAAGAAATATACATTCGCCATTCGCTGCTGCACTTATATTTCGAAAAACCTTTATTGACGTATACAGTAGAAAAAGAAATATAGATTCGCCATTCACTCCTGCACTTATATCTTGAAAAACCTTTAGGCCTCTTTCACACTTGCGTTGTGAAGATCCGGCGTGCACTTCCGTCGCCGGAATGCACGCCGGATCCAGCACAACGCAAGTGAACTGAAAGCATTTGAAGACTGATCAGTCTTCAAAATGCTTTCAGTGTTACTATGGCAGCCAGGATGCTACTAGCGTCCTGGTTGCCATAGTAGCAGTGGGGAGCGGGGGAGCGGCATACTTACATTCCGTGCGGCTCCGGGCGCTCTGAATGACGCCAGAGCGCCCGCGCGCATGGATCACGTGATCCATGCGATCACGTGATCTATGCACTGGGGCGCCCTGACGTCATCCTGAGCGTCCCGGGAGCCGCACGGAATGTAAGTATGCCGCTCCCTACTTACTATGGCAACCAGGACTTAAGCGTCCTGGCTGCCATAGTAACCATTGACAAAAAGCTAAACGTCGGATCCAGCGATGCGCGGAAACGACGTTTAGCTAAAGGCCGGATCCGGACTAATGCCCTTCAATGGGCATTAATTCCGGATCCGGCGTTGCGGCATGTCTTCCGTATTTTTGGACGGAGACAAATCCGCAGCATGCTGCGCTTTTGTCAACGTCCAAAAAACGTTGACATACTGAACGGAGACATCCTGATGCATCCTGAACGGATTTCTCTCCATTCAGGATGCATGGGGATAATCCTGATCAGTAGCTTTCCATCCTAGAGACCCGAGGACGGATCTCTAGGACGGAAAGCTAAAACGCTGATGTGAAAGTGGCCTTAGTTACGTATATAAGTAGAAAAAGAAATATACTTTTGCCATTCGCTGCTGCACTTATATCTTGAAAAACCTTTATTCACGTATATCAGTAGAAAAATAAAAATATATTTAGTGTTCACTGTTGCAGTTATATATGAGAAAGTCCTTTTTGCGGTATGGACCGAATTACATTGTGGTGAAATTTAGCATTTACGTTTCACACTGCAGCTTACGTGACGACGTCCATAAGAGCGGCGCACCAATACAGGTGAATACACTATGCACTAACCCTGCACAAAAATGCGAACTAATTCACACCAGCCTGCATCTATCTGCGGTACTGCTTACTGGACAGTACGGGAACTTTTCTGCAGCACAGAAACCGCACAAGGACCGTGCCTCGTTCTTCCAGCACGGACCTACTTCCTCCGCTACGTCCCGTTTACTTCAGCACTGCAGTTATATGCGGTAAAATCTTCTTTGAATTTTTTCGGTGGTACAAAAAATTGTATTCAGCGCTGCAGTTATATGTGGTAAAATCTTTTGTGAGTTATTTTGGTGGGAAAAAAATATTGTATTCAGTGTTCAGCGCTGCAGTTATATGCGGTAAAATCTCCTTAATGTCTCTATGATAAATTTGCTGCGTGGGGGCCCACTATGGCTTCTACACACTTTCAAATTAATCCTTCAGCGGAGCGAATAAATGCCGGATGACCGGGATGCTCAATGACCTTCCCAGGAGTTTGTATTCGGCGATGCTGTTATATGTTGTAAAATCTTTTGTGACTTATTTTGGTGGGGAAAAAAATTGTATTCAGCATTAAGCGCTGCACTTGTATGCAGTAAAATCTTTTTTTAAATATTTCGGTGGAAAAAAATCTTGTATTCAGCATTAAGCGCTGCACTTATATGCGGTAAAATCTTTTTTTAAATATTTCGATGGAAAAAAATCTTGTATTAACCATTAAGAGCTGCGCTTATATGTGGTAGCACTTATATGTGGTAAAATCTTTTTTGAAATATTTTGGTGGAAAAAAAATCTTGTATTCAGCATTAAGCGCTGCACTTATATGCGGTAAAATCTTTTTTGAAATATTTTGGTGGAAAAAAATCTTGTATTCGGCATTAAGCGCTACACTTATATGCGGTAAAATCTTTTTTTAAATATTTCTAGTGAAAAAAATTTTGTATTCAGCATTAAGTGCTGCACTTATATGCATTAAAATAAGTGCAGAAAAGAAAATGAATTACTACTGCCACAAAAAAAACTGTGAAAAAGGATTTTTTCAGCCCCAAAAATATGCAAGCAAAAAAGGGGATGTAGGGGAGGGAAATTGTCCAAAAAGTAAAAACAGAAACTAGAAAACACCGATGTGGATGATGACTCAACCCAAAAAATTTACAATCTGAGTAAACACACATTTGCAAAAGGAGAAATTAGTATCCTGAAAAAGGGCTTAAAATTTGCTCCAACCACAATTATTTAATAAATTTGAAGCCTTTGTGGGCATTCAGAAATTCATGCGCAAACGAGCACTAAAAAGGTACTACATAAAGAAAGACAAAAAAATATATATACCAATATAAATAAGGAAAAACTAGACGTTGATGACAAACAGGACTTGTTCATACACACCGATTAAAAACCAAAGTCTACATATAATCCATTACAAGAATGCTAATCTACCCTGAACACATTTATAAACTGAACGACTAATGAAATAAGGAAAACTAAAGTCTCAAAAAATCGACAATATCTGAGCAACATCTCGCGAGAAGAACAAAAAGCCATCATATCTATGCAAAATAACAACAAGCCGACAAAGGGGTGGGGGGATTGTGATAATGGATAGAGAAAAATACCACAAGGAAACGGTGAACATACTGAGTGATACTAGAAAATACCAACGTTTAAAACACAATCCCACAGAAAATAATTTTTGAACCAGTGTCCTTAAAGAATTAAGGACACTGGTTAAGGAAAAAATCTAGGCATTCTAAAGAAACAAGAAGACAATTTTATCTACAGTATATACACCATCCAAAAATTGCAGCACTCTACCACAATGCCAAAATCCACAAAGACCCCATAAATCCGCCAGGCAGACCCATTGTATCCAGAATAGACTGCCTGATCAGCGCATTATCTCCATATGTAGATAAGTTCCTACAACTGTACGCGCAAGCCCTCCCTGCTTACATAAAAGATACAAAGCATGTTTTAAAAATACTCGATAATATAGAATGGAAAAATACATATATATTAGGTACATTGGATGTAAAATCCCTCTATAACGTCAATGAAAAGCAAAAAGGATGTGAAGCCAAACAATTTTTTCTAAAGAACAAGGGAGAAATGATGCAGGAACAAATTAACTATTTGGGAGAATGTATAACATTCATTGTAGAGAAAAATTATTTTATGTATGACAAAAACTTTTACCTCCAGAAGTAGGGGACCGCTATGGGGACGAGGTTCGCACCGGGGTTCGCTAATCTGTATGTAGGACAATGGGAACACCAATCCATCCACAGTAGTGGCGGCTCTGGGTGAACCTCGTCCTATGGCGCCGTTTTATCAATGACATCATTTTTATATGGGAAGGTGTGGAGAATGACCTAAAAAAACTTTTTAAAGCATATAAATAAAAATGATTTTTACCTAGAGTTCACCCCAACGTACAGCAAAACGCAAATCAATTTCTTAGATCTAACAGTTTTTATTGAGCAGAATAAAATATGTACAAAAACTTACAATAAACCGACTGATACCAATAGATTTATTTCTATGGATAGCTGTCACTTACCCCATCGGCTTGAGAATGTCCCAAGGAGCCAGTTCATGCTGCTAAGGAAGAATTTCACAAAAATGGAACACTATGAAGAGGAAGCCAAATGCATACAGAAAAGATTTGAAATAAAAGGGTATAACCAGGAGGAGAGATTAATAAAATGTAGGGCAGACATAGGACATCTAGAAAGGCAAACACTACTGGAAGATAAAATAACAACAAAAAAAGAGTATGAGACAGAAGGGAATTGGATGATTCCGCCCATTATTATGCCATGTAATAGCCAGATCCCAAAACTAAAAAAGATAATTAGTAAACATTGGGGAATCCTAACGGAAGATAAAATAATAGGAGAGCTGGTTCCTGATGCCCCAAGGTTCATTTATCATAGAGCAAGAAATATAGGTAATACCCTAGCACCCACCAACAAGTGCATGAATAACACAGGGACCAAACATTATAAGAAAGGTAAAGAACCGAAAGGTTTTTTTCCATGCAAAAAATGCATGGGATGTAAAAAAGCACAAAAAATGAGGCCACAGATGTTCATGGAAAATACTGAAGGCTTATACACATATAAGATTTAAAACACTCCCATCTGTGCCTGCAAGAAGCCCCTATTACTCCGCACAAGCAGGACCAGTGCAAGGATTGTTGCCACCCTAGGCAAAAGCAAATTTTGCCGTCCCCCCTTGGCTTCACCCATTGACCACGCCCTGTGACCTGCCCCTTTTTTGTCGGCCACCTATTTAATGATTGTTGCATGCAACATTTTACGTGACCAGCTAATTTTAGATATTCTAGATATTCTTGGTGGTCATCTGTGCCATTTTGGCCTCAAAACATTACATGACCCCCTACACTACATTACATTATTGACAACTGTAAGTTTTTACCTTGACTGGTGGTTGCCTAGGTGTGTTTATCAGCAGGTCTGCTCCACCAGGTCTGCTTCTCAATAACATGTCTGTGGTTCAGCAGGTCTGGTGGTCTGGTCCACTGTTAACACCAACATGTGCTTTAGCAGGTCAGGTCTGGACTGGTCCGGTTTTCACCAGACAGAGGGGGTGCTCTGTGAGTACCTGCAGCATGCCTGATGTGGATGCCTGGGGGGGGGCTGTCTGAGGAGGAGGAGGAGTGGTTGGTGTGATTGGTGCATCATGTCAGACACTGCCGCGGTGGCCTCAAGAAAAGTCCCGGCAGAACGTGGCCTACTTTGCGTATGGGTGGCGCCGGCCCTGCGCACAAGTAAACCCGGGACTTTGTGGAATTGATAGGTAGACCCTAAGGTGATCTAGTCTACTATACTCCACAGTTACGTCCATACTAAGGGAGCGGGGGGAGGAATACTTCCAGTGCTAGCACAGCACTCATATAGAGTTAGAGCGCAGTACCACTAGTATGATTTGTTATTGGTTGTGTTAGTGTAGCAGTCATGCTGCGGTCCTGCTATGGTACTGCTCCTATTTAGTGAGGAAAAAAGTGAGCGCTTTTGGAACCATCCTGAGTTCCATCATTGTAATCTATGATGCTGTGTGCTCCCGTGCACACGATTAATGCCGATCCAGGACATATGGCTCACCGTATGGACCGTCTCGGAGGGCATACGGTCATGTGCAAGAGGCCTTTTTCTGCAGGAGCTTGCAGATGTATGTCTTGTCAGTAGCTCTGCTAAGACTCCACTCAGAGTGACTAACGAGCCGAGGGTGGACCCAGTGCATCACCCTGGTAACTTAACCAGTGCCAGTATTAGCCACATATTGCCCATACATTGCTATTAGGTAAACAAAGTGCACAAAGAAATAAGTGCTTTAACAGGGAATCACAATTTAACTCAGTAACAAGAAATTAACCTGTTGCAGTATACAGTATAACACCCCACAGTCTATACTATACCAGCCCACAGGGAATCACAATTTAACTCAATAAACAGGAAATGAACCTGTTGCAGTCATCCTCTGGGGCACTGCACTTATTCTTCTCTCTATGTTGAAATGCACACCCAGTCAACTAAATGATTATGATGCAATTGCTAGAAATATCAGTGAGCTTAATGGATCAATGGTTAAGCCTAATGAGTTGATGGTTGATGAGTTAATGATTGGTAAGTTAATTAATTAATCAATTAGTTAATTGTTAATAAGTTAAGCTTAATGGGTCAGCTTAACAGCTATTACATGTGTATGAATGGTTTTAGACCCTTTTTTAATTTGGTGTATAAATTAATCGGCAATAATGTTTGATTTAGACTTCACTTTGAGTAGTCAGATATTTCATCACTGCTGCATCCAAAACAAAGGACACCCAGCACAGGAATGGCAGAGACATGAGCAGAAGAGTATCGCTTCTGTTTTATTACAATCTGGACCCTCAATTATTTGAAGGGGTTCTAGGAAACCTGATTAATCTGACCAAAATAATTTTAGGGAGATTTATAAAGATCCACCAATCATAGCACAGTTTTAATTTCATACCAGGCATTTGAAACATGAAAGCTGCACTGTGATTGGTTGCTATGGGAAAGAAAGGCAGTTTCGCTTTTAGATTGCTTCATAAATCTGACAGAGAACCTATTGGAAAAGGGGTATAGACTAACACCTGCTGCCCATGGAACAATTGATTCTGTTCATATCATGGGATATATAGCACTCCTTCAGTGCTGCTATATTTCTCTGGACTGTTACTGAAGTAAATGCTATAATCGTATCTGTTACTATGAACATACATTTTTTGAACTATGAATGATAAGTGATGTAAGTTTCCATCAGTCAGGAATAGTTGTTTTTTGCAGCATTAACAAAATGGTTATTTTATTAGCCATCGTCAAATAATTTGAATAGTAGGGGCAGGGGCAGAATAAGAGTATTATAGGCCCGGGGCTGTTTACCCATCTTGGGCCCCCTACCTCCATATTCCCCAACTATTCAGGTTCATATTAAGGAAAAATATACCATATATATAGTAACATCCCCAACCCTCATAGTGTATAGTGTACAACACTCGACAGTATACAGTATAACACCCCACAGTCTATAATACACTAGCCCACAGTATATATTATGAGACTCTACAGTATATAACAAGCCAACAGTATACCCCACAGTATATAGTACCCCACAGTATACAGTATAACACCCCACAGTCTATAATACACCAGCCCACATTATATATTATGACACTCTATAGTATATAACAAGCCAACAGAATACCCAACAGTATATTGTACCCCGCAGTATACAGTATAACACCCCACAGTCTATACTATACCAGCCCACAGTATATATTATGACACTCTATGTTATATAGCAAGCCAACAGTATACCCCACAGTATATAGTACCTCGATTTTTATCTTCAGTAATACATGAGTCCAAACCGCTATTTTTTTATTTTCCTACTGCCTCCTGTTCCCCTGCTGTAAGTGCACAGACCTGTTTGAAACACATTGTCAGGATTGCTGTGCATGCGTAGTCCTCTCCATTTTGTTAGAACAGCACAGCAGTCCTTACTGTGTATTTCTGCGCAGCTTTGAGCACTGACAGCAGGGGGGGGAGTAAGAAAATAAAAATAGTGATCTGCAGAACTACTTATATATTACCGTAGATAACAGTCCAAAATCGTGTTGACAGATTCCCTTTAATTGAGATGCCAGATGTTAACTAGCACTGGACAGAAAAATACCGTAAGCTCCATGAAAAAAACAACTGGCCGACACAGCTGATAAATGTGCACCCGGCCTAAGTTTGTCTTTTTTCAAATTGTCTCCGCATGTGTACATCTATGATGTCTCTTAGAAGATGTGTCCTAGTGAAAGAGGGCAGATGTGATGACAAAAGGTTCCTTTATGACCATGCAAACATGCATATCTGGAGGCTAAATGCTCTTTTGTGGCTGTGGGTACTTAGAGATGGTGTAAATCATGTCTTGGTCTAAAGATCATGTACAGTTTTTAAGCAATTCAGAAGGAAAGGTACAATTCAAATGAAAGCCTTAAAAGTGTCAACAGCTAGCACATGTAAAATAAGACAGCCCCAACATAACTGTGTAGTCTACCAGATCATTAATAGAAAAGTCAAAGAAAAATAACATAAAAGTCAATGTCCCAATACATTTTATTGAACTTTGATCTGCACTTGATCAAACACTTTTCCTTATATTTTACAATAAAGGGTCTAAAGGACAAGAAGTTAAAGGGCATCTGTCAGCAGATTTGTCCCTATAACACTGGCTGACCTGTTTCATGTGCACTTGGCAGCTGAAGACATCTGTGTTGGTCCCATGATCATATGTGCTCACATTGCTGAGAAAAATTCAATGTTAATATATGCAAATAAGCGTCTAGGTCAAAATCAATAGAGGCGTTACCATTACACCGAGAGGCTCTACTCTCTCTGCAACTGCTGCGCCCTTTGCACTTTAGTTGACAGGGCCAGGCAGTGTAAACATGATCATCCCTGCCTGGTCCTGTCAATCAAATTTCAGAGGGCACACCAGTTACACCAGAGCTGAACCTCTAGGTGTAAAGGTAACACCCCCGTTGCTCCTAGAGGCTCATTTGCATATGTAAAAACTTTATTTTTCTCAGAAATACAGGCACATATGAACATGGGACCAACACCGATGCCTTCAGCTGCCAAGCGCTCATGTAACAGGTCAGCCAGTTTCATAGGTACAAATCTGCTGACAGATGCCCTTTAATATCTCTCAAGGCTGAGACAAGGGTTAGGCAGAGTAGGCGGCTGCCTAGTACACTATGATGGCCAGTCATGCCTTTAAAGCCACCTGCACACGTTGTAGAATACGATTGTGGAAAAACCTTAGCGTAGTACAGGACCAGCAAAGTGTGTGAGATTACACAGGTTTTATGTACACTTTGCAGATTGTTTCTTAGGATAGGTCATCAATAGAAAAAGCCTGGACCACCTGTAACTAGATTAAAGGAGTTGTCCAAGATTAAGAAAACGTTTCCTGTTGAACTGCCCGCTACTTCAGTGTTGCTTTATACCTATTTACTTGGAAATGTCTCATTTGTATCAAATAATGATAGCATTCACCACATCAAATGAAAATAATCTGCTTAATTCCATTGTGTATATAGAAAACCACAATGTTTAATTAGGTCATGTGTTAAAAGGTACAGCATTTGTGGCAGAAGTTTATGGAAGCATAAAATAAAACCTTCTACAATAAGGGTGATCATTGTATAATCCAAGGTGTGGTTTCAATATGCTGAGTACTCCAGTGATGTTCGTTTAAGACTACAGCACTTTCCAGGGTAAAAGGGAACTGAGAAAATAAAAACTTCATAGCCAAAGACTAATATTCAAATATAGGTTCCCTGTTAGAACCAGAATTGATGGAAATTGATAGAAAAGTGTTGCTGTGTTATCAATTGGACATGTGACAGTTTGGAAGTAGCAAAGCTGAGTACTAGAGATGAGTGAATCGATTCTTAACTGATCAGATTCAGCCAGAGTTTTGTAAATATTCGAAGCGGATGTATATTCCAAATGTTGGGTGATTCAATTCAGGCAAATTTTGGAGAGAGAGTGAAAGTGAAAAAGAGAGGCAGAGAGGAAATTTTCAAAAAAGGGAGAGGCAAGACAGAGAGAGAAAAATGTGAGTGCTAAACTTTTCAGGCCGGCTGAAGGACTTTCAGTTTGGGTAGAAATGATTCAGACCTGAATTGAATGGAATTTTGAGTGATTCACTCACCTCCATTGACAACCAATATGGCTGCACCTCCCGTTGTCGCTTGTGCAAAAATTCGTGACTGTGACAAAACAGAAAAATGACAATTTATTTGTTAATAAAGAAAAAAAAACATAAATAGTGAATTTTGTACACCAAACAATGGGGTAGAATTACTATTTAAAATATGCCATAATTTTGAAGCATATGTTGTATGCCACATTTATTAAAAGATTTAGACCCCTAGCTCGTCAAGGCGGTGGCTTAGCAGGACTGGGGGTTTGGCTTAGAGCAAAGGGGTGTAGCTTAGAATGCAATAACATGTGCCAGAATTTCCCCAAAATTAGGGTCCGAAAAATTGATGTAAACTACACCAACCAATAACTGGTGTAAAGTTTGACAAAAGGTCACCCAGCATCAGCCACTGTGATAAGTTTGATACATTTTCAGATCAGAGAAAACCCTTAAAGGGCATCTGTCAGCAGATTTCTACCTATGACACTGGCTGACCTGTTCCATGTGCACTTGGCCACTGAAGGCATCTGTGTTGGTGCCATGTTCATATGTGCCAGCATTGCTGAGAAAAATGAAGTTTATTTCTGAAAATTGCAGAAGAGAATTACGAGAATTCATAATAACTTAGTTTAAAGGGCTTCTGTCACCCCCACTGATGTAATTTTCACTAGCTGACATTAGCTACTTGCTAATGTCAGCTGAGTTCAAACATATGTTTCCTAAATTTTTTCCTGTTTTCTATCTTCTAAAAAAAACTTACTTTTGTGATATGCAAATTATCTTCGCTAACAGCAAGTTGGGCGGGTACTTGCTGGTAGCCGCCGCATCTTCATGCCCTGGGAACGCCCCTTCTTCTTTTGATAGACAGGGCCAGCTCGCTCTCCTCCTCCCGCTGGCCCTGTCTGCAGCTGCAATCCCGCGCCTGCGCCATATCGGTCTTTAGTCGGCGCAGGCGCTCTGAGTGAAGGACGCTCGCTTAGGTGCTCCGTCCTCAGTGCGCCTGCGCCGATGACGTCAGCCCTACACCCGGAAGAAAAGACGTCGGCATCGCCTGCTCCTTACCAGCGATGCCGGCGTCTTCTCTTCCGGGTGTAGCGCTGACGTCATCGGCGCAGGCGCACTGAGGACGGAGTGCCTAAGCGAGCGTCCTTCACTCAGAGCGCCTGCGCCGACTAAAGACCGATATGGCGCAGGCGCGGGATTGCAGCTGCAGACAGGGCCAGCGGGAGGAGGAGAGCGAGCTGGCCCTGTCTATCAAAAGAAGAGGGGGCGTTCCCAGGGCATGAAGATGCGGCGGCTACCAGCAAGTACCCGCCCAACTTGCTGGTAGCAAAGATAATTTGCATATCACAAAAGTAAGTTTTTTAGAAGATAGAAAACAGGAAAAAATTTAGGAAACATATGTTTGAACTCAGCTGACATTAGCAAGTAGCTAATGTCAGCTAGTGAAAATTACATCAGTGGGGGTGACAGAAGCCCTTTAAAGCTGTGGAATGGCCCATAAATTGTGTGATCAATCTGGATGAATTTGAACAAATTTGAGACAAAATTGCTTGGCCATAGCTTTTCCTCTATAAGGCTGTTCAGCTGCATGTTTTAAAGGTCAAGTTTTGGTCATAAGATGGCAAAGCATAACAGTAAAATAAAGTATCAGCAAAGCTGTATATATCAAGACTACTTATGGTAAAGTAGAGGGGTGATCTAATGACAACCGCTATTTATTTTTAACACATGTTAATCGGACAAGTTTAAAATATAGGTAGGTAGCAAGCCTCTGAGATCCCTACAGATGCTGAGATAGACAGCGCATGCTTGTCCTGGTCTCTGGCTGAGAAGATGGATTTGGTTCCTTTGTTCTCTGGTGGTCTGATAAGTCAGACATCCACCTTACTTTCTTTATAACCTCCCTGATTGTCTTGGGCCAACCTTTCAACATTTCATTTACCCAAGTTTAATCATCTAGATTTAACCTGAATTTGCTTCTGTAAAGAATTTGCAAACCAGTAATAGCCACTTTGTTTTCATCACTGAAAATGATACAATGGTTACACAACAGAGAACAGTGAAAAGGTTCATTATTCTCAGAGCCATCTTGTGCAATGTATTAATATTGAAAGAATGAGGGTCATCCAAAGTTCATTTTCTATTCCTCCTATAATTATTGATACGAAACGATCCTTTATACAAGCACAACTTGTCTGTAAGCTGCCTTCCTTTAATGAAAAGATCTTAGCAGTGAAGTATCAATTGTATCTTCCTAGGCGGAAGTCCAATTGCACATATAGCAAGCGAAATGTCCTTTAAATTGATTAAAGGGGTTGTCCACTTTTTTTTATACTGTTGACCTATGCTTAGGGTAGGTCATCAATATCAGATAGGTGGGGGTTCAACTCCCTACATCCCCACTGATCATACGAGCGCTGCTTTCTCTTTAAACAGCTGGGTGTGCCGGCAGTCAGCTCCTTGCTGATCTGATATTTATGACCTATCCTGAGGAAAGGTCGTCAATGTAAAAGAAGTGGATAACCCCTTTAATTATATTTCTTAATTTCATTAGATGACAACATACTAAATTCTGCTGGTGTCTACCACTATCGAAAGGCTGCTCAAGACAGATCAAGCCCCTTAGGCACTGCTCAGGGATTTTTATTGGGGAAAATCTGACAAGGTTCTACCCAAAAGGTCATTCTACAGACAGCAACTAGATGGGCAGAGACTGACTCAGTAAGGTCCTAGTAGGCTGTCACAGGTATCTGGAGTCATGATGACTGCAGTACATCTCATAGTTGCTGGAGGGTGCATGGGGGAGGATCACAACGATCGAGGTGGTCGAACAGATTCTCAATTGGGTTCAGATCTGGACCATTACCCAGACCATAATGCTGCCACCAACCAGTGGCATAGTATGGGGGATCAGGGGACAGTTCCACCAGGCATCAAATTTCAATGGGTCACTGGAGTTGACGGCAGGGTAGAGGAGCCAATGGTTCCCATCCTCACCGTTCAACCCCATCAGCCTTTTAGGCAGTGGAATGGTGCAGGATGATCACAATGACATAATCGCAACCTCTTGCACCAGGTCATAGGCGGCGTGACAACATTATCATGTGGCCTGAGACCCGGCGCAGAAGGTCGAGATGATGTCATTCCGACCGTCTGTCCCGGGATTCTGGCAACCAGGGCTACAGGCCAGAAGAGGCCTGTGGCCAGCATTGCAGATAGGGGTGAGTGAGGTGAATATTTGTTGTTTTTTATTGTTTTGTTTTTTAGTGGTCACTACGGGGGTCACTACAGATGTGGGGGAGCACTTTCTGGGGGAATTATATGTAAAGGGGGCACTACTGGGGGAAAATAATTGTGAGGAGGCCACTACAGGAGGCATTATATGTGAAGAGGCCATATGACTGTTGCAGCAAATCACTGGCCAAAGAGACCTGTGATTGGCTGCATTCGTCTGCAGTGCTCATATGTTGTTGATGTGACTTCATCTCTGCAACCAGATAAACAGATCCCGACTGGAAGAACTGGATCTGCTGCACAGGTTCTACCAGGAATGTAATAAGCACCCCTTTATTGCAGGCAGATCCCCTGTGTTGTCCAGTTTCCTCCTAAAACCGCTTTAACCATACCTTCCAACTTTTTGGATGGTTAAAGAGGGACACTCATGGTTCATGGTTTGATAGATCCATTTTTCCTGATTATCTATACACTTTAATACTGTAGTCAAAATTATCTGAATATAGACATTTCTAAAAATCCAAATTGTATCAAATAATGAAATAATATTAAAGGTGGGCTCTAACATACCATGAGGAACCCGACAAACACTTTATGGATAAATATTTTAAATGTAATAATGCAATTCAATACCTCAGGTCAAAAATAGGGACATTTAAGGAGCAAAGAGGGACTAAGGGACTTGGGTCAAAAAGAGGGACTGTCCCTCCAAAAGAGGGACACTTGGGAGGTATGCCTTCAACTGTATGTTTGCAAGGGCCTGTTTACACAAAGTCTTTTGACGCCAGCGCCAAAAAGCACCTGCGGGCCATGTGGAATCCTCCTTTCATTGTTTTTATTGAGAGGCCATGCTGTCGTTCATGTGGCTGGTGGTTTAAATTGGAACAACAACTGTTGTGAATTTTACCAATATCTGTACTGCGCGTTGGAATATGTTGGTGATATATAAGCAATAGAAATAAATAGTCTCTTGTGATAAAATCAGTATCCTGTTCCATAGATGTGAGTCAGTATGCCAAGCATCTGATATATAAACAAGGGAAGAGTGGCAGATGGAACAATAGATAAAGCATGCCATGCTGACAGTGTCTGAGTAATTCATTCATATCTTTTCGCAACTTTTACCACTTTTATTACCTGTAGATTATAAATAAGTACATTTATAGATGGTGAACAGCATATTAAAATCTAAATATATGATAACTTAACTGTAGTAAGTTTATAGCTTGGGCAAATTCAGATGCAGTTGAAGTTTACAGGATTCTTATGTGAATACTGTAAACTATAAAACAGTGTTTAATACATTACTGTATTATGTACCTTTTACGCAATATTGTACTTAATGCCAATGCCTACGATTATAAAATTACTTACAGGGCATCTGTCATCAAATCCATCCTATTAAAACCAGCTTAGGCTACTTTCACATTAGCGGTTTTTGCGGAACCGGCATAGATCTTCAAAAACACTTCTGTTACCATATTACAACCACATGCATCCATCATTAATGGATCCGGTTGTATTATGTCTTATATAGCCATAACAGATCCGTCATGAACACCATTTGAAGTCATTGGGGGACAGATCCGTTTTCTATGCTGGTTGCGTACCAAATGGAACGGAATGCATTTTGGTGCATTCCATTCCATTTCGTTCAGTTCAGTTTTGTCCTCATTGACAATAAATGGGGACAAAACTGAAGTGTTTTGTCCTAGATCTCAATAGCAAAATTGAAAACGCTAGTATGAAAGTAGCCTTACATGTCCAATGAGCCCTTGCCAGCTGAATCTAATATCTTTGTTCCTGTGTTGCTCGGTGGCCTTATTGCACAGAAAACAGCTTTTTTAAACATATGTTAATCAGTCCCTGGGTGCAACAAGGGCATTGCCATTGCACCTCGTTTCACTGCTTACTCTCTACATTCTCCACCCCCACCTCTTCGACTGATGGATCAGGCATAGCCCGATCGCCACTGTTTTCGGCGCATGTGCAGTACAGGGATGTGGTTCGCTGGGCGCTCGGAAATGTAAGCTGGTTTGCATAGGATGGATTTGATGACAGATGCTCTTTAACATAAGTCACCGTCTGGGGGAAAAATTGAAATAGTGAATACTCTAAGAAAACGTTACCCTTATTATATACAAATGTAGCAATCCTCATCTTGGTTATTAACAACTTAAGTAAACAATGGCAAGAACATTTTAATTGACTCTCACAATCAATTGCTTTTGTGGTGGGATATCACCCTGGGATATCAACACTCGAATTTAGAACTGCTGCATCTGTATCACATGTGGATTTATTTGGCTAAAATAGTTAATATGTCAGGAGGATGTTATGTTCATACACCTATTTGATGAAATGTTAAGTTGGAGGAATGATTATTTTGTTATGGACTATAAAGTTTGGAAACATAAAGGTATCTTTAAATTATGTCAAATGTGTAAGGAAGGCAGACTTAAACCTTTTTCCTCAGTTAGTCACAAAATTCAGTTAGTCAAAAAAAATTAAGTGAGTTTAGAGAAATCCCACTAGAAAAACTATTGAATAGAAGGGTTCCTTTGGTTGCTTTTTCAGTGAAATGCAAACAAAATATTGCAGCACACTGTTATACATGCAAACAATAGAGCTAAGGATTAGAGATTATTTTGAATTACAGTAGTATTATACCTACTATACAGGAAAAGTAGAAGCTCTTTGCGCACAGTTTTGATCAAACATGTGTCACGCCCACCTAAATACCAGGTGGTTTCCGCAGATAGGTAACTAATAGTGTTGAGCGCGAATATTCAAATTGAAAATTCGTGAATATTTCGAATATAGTGATATATATTCGTAAAAACGAATTTTCATATATTTTTTTTTTCATCTGAACCCATTACCTAGTATATCTACCTGCTTCTTGCATGTGGGCCAATGTGAGAAAGCTGCAATATTGTAGTCTGTAGTGAATAAGAATATTCTTCATTATTTAATTTATTTTCTCTTATGTGAAAAATCAGCAATGTAATATTCGCTCTATATATTGGTTTTTTAGAATATTCGTCATTTTTTTCCATCTGAAGTCATTATTCCTCCCTGCTTAAGTTGCTTTTGGGCCAATGACCAATTTGGTAGAATATTCATCATATATTTGAGAATTCGTGAATATGGTCTTGATTGCAAACATCGGTAATGTAATATGCGCGTAATGCGCACGCTATACAGGCGTGGGTCACTATAGCTACATTTTTCAAGCTGCTAGAAGTTTCCTGAGACTGGAGAAAATGGTTGGCACAGCAAAACATTACAATAGCTTTAAATGCAGATAGAGTGTGCCGATATATTCGCGATTGTGAAATTGGCACTAATGATACAAATATTTTGGCGCAATATGTGCAACTTCACATTTAAACAGGTCTGACTACATATTACTGATTAGTGCACTTGTGACATCAAAGCACTATGTATGTACAGTATGTATGTATGTAGCATATACAGTTGTGTTCAAAATTATTCAACCCCCACTGAAACTGAGTATTTTGGCCAGTTTGACATTGATTTTGATCATTTCAGTCATCTTGTTTACAATTAAATGAAAGAGGCACTTGTAAGTCAGACAAATATAACATAACATTTATAATGAAATAACCACAAATGTCTTTTCTGTGCTCACATCATTATCAGTTTTATTCAACCCCCAAGTGACATTCAATCTTAGTACTTAGTACAACATCCTTTTCCAGTTATAACAGCTTTTAAACGTGAAGCATAGCTTGACACAAGTGTCTTGCATCGATCTTTGGGTATCTTTGCCCATTCTTCATGGGCAAAAGCCTCCAGTTCAGTCACATTCTTAGGCTTGCGCGCTGCAACTGCTTTCTTTAAGTCCCACCAGAGGTTCTCAATCGGATTTAAGTCTGGTGACTGTGATGGCCACTTCAAAATGTTCCAGCCTTTAATCTGCAACCATGCTCTAGTGGACTTGGAGGTATGCTTGGGATCATTGTCCTGTTGAAAGGTCCAACGTCTCCCAAGCCTCAGGTTTGTGACGGACTGCATCACATTTTCATCCAATATCTCCTGGTACTGAAGAGAATTCATGGTACCTTGCACACGCTGAAGCTTCCCTGTACCTGTAGAAGCAAAACAGCCCCAAAACATGATTGACCCCCGCCATGCTTCACAGTAGGCAAGGTGTTCTTTTCTTCATAGGCCTGGTTCTTCCTCCTCCAAACATAGCGTTGATCCATTGCCCCAAACAGTTCTAATTTTGTTTCATCAGTCCACAGAAAACGATCCCAAAACTTTTGTGGTTTGTCCACATGACTTTTGGCATACTGCAGTCGACTCTTCTTATTCTTTGGAGACAGCAAGGGGGTGCGCCTGGGAGTTCCGGCATGGAGGCCTTCATTACACAGTGTGCGCCTTATTGTCTGAGCTGAAACTTCAGTACCCGCATCTGACAAATCTTTTTTCAGTTCCTCAGCAGTCACACGGGGACTTTTCTCCACTTTGCGCTTCAGGTAGCGCACAGCAGTCAAAGTCAGCATCTTCTTTCTGCCACGACCAGGTAGCGTTTCAACAGTGCCCTTTGCCTTGAATTTGCGAATGATGCTTCCTATGGTGTCTCTTGGTATGTTTAACATCTTTGCAATCTTCTTATAGCCATTGCCCTTCCTGTGAAGAGAAATCACCTCTTCTCGTGTCTTCCTGGACCATTCTCTTGACTTCACCATGTCTGTAAACACACCAGTAAATGTCTAGGAGGAGCTAAGTATCACAGTCATTTTACATCTGCCTAATTGGGGCTTATTATGCTTGATTGCTGCTCCTTGACATCCAGAGGTGTTTTCAATACTTGAATGAACACTTGAATGAACCTCTGTTCTTAAGAGTGGTAGTCTTTAAGGGGTTGAATAATTGTGTCAATGAAGAAATCACAAAAAAAAATTTAATACTGTATTACAAAAACAATTGATGTCATTTTAGTTGCATTTGGTTCTTTAAAAAGTCCTTGTAAGATTTCATTCTGAACACAATTACAAATGTACACTAAATTCCCTAAAACCCTCTACAGCATTGGGGTTGAATAATTTTGAACACAACTGTATGTATGGATCAGCTACACTATATCACTATCTAACCTACACTGACTATCGCCCACTAACTATCTGTATTATATATACAAGCAGTGTCGGACTGGGGTACCTAGGGCCCACCTACAGATACATTTAAATATAGTAAATAATCTAACAGGTTTATTTAGGCTGGTTGAGGTGCTGTACATTCAATATATTATGTATATAGTGCAGTAAATCTAATGTGTTATGTTCTACTTGTGCAGGGGGTGGGAGACTAGGGGCTCACCTTGCTCAGGGGCCCACCGGGGGATTCCCCTGTACACCTGAGGGCCAGTCCGATACTGTATACAAGTTAACTAACTAACTAACTATCTATCTAATGTAATGTGACAGAGGAAAGCACAGAGCACAGCAATGACACCGCTGTCTCTCTCAGAACTGCAAAATACTACATACAGTGGCTGCTGGGGAGGTTCTTATATGGTAAGGGGTAGGCAACTTTCCTATTGGTTGCTAGGGATGTTGCTAAGCTCAGACAAAGACATTGCAGCCTTCTCATTGGCCCACAAGCAAGAAGCAGGAAGAAATCTTGGGTTCAGATGAAAAAAATCTAGAATATTCGAAAATTACGAATACACAGTATATCACTATATTCTAAATATTCGTGAATTCTCGAAGTGGCGATATTCATGATTAAAATTCACAATTCGAATATTCGCGCCCATTACTAATAACTACACCCAGCAAATAGTGTCCCTGACACTAATAGTGTAAACAAAACGTCCCCCCAAAAAAATTGTGGTAAGCTGATACTGTGCCAAGGTGCCCCCACAGTAATAGTGCTCCCAAAAGTCCCACCAATAGTAATAATTCTCTGCTACAGCACACATGGCAGTAATAGTGCTCCTACAGTGCCCCCAACATGTCCCCACTGTGCCCCAAACGTAATAATGCTCCCATAGTTCCCATACTAGTAATCATAGACCCCAGTAGTAATTAAGCCCACCATAAGGCCCTTAGTAGTAATAATTCTCCTTATAACGTGACAGTACAAAAAATGCCCCCTTATAATGTGTGCCAGTGAAAAAAATTACCCCCTTTTAATGCCCCCAGTTAAGCTAATGTCCCCGTAGTGCCCCCATGATATGCCAGTATAAAATACCGTTATATAGTGCCTCCAGTAAATGCCCCCATAGTGCTCCTCTCCCCCCCTCCTCCCAGTGCCCCCCATAATGTACCAGTATAAAATGCCCGATATATAGTGCCCCGGTAGATGCCCTCAGTGTTCCCCATAATTTGCAAGAATAAAATACACCTTCTTATTGCCCCCCGTAGATGACCCCATAGTACTCCTCTCCCCACTTCCTCATATTACCCACCATAATGTGTCCCAGTATAAAATGCCCCTATACAGAGCCCCACCCATATAAAATACCCCTTATTTGTGACCTCAGTAGATGCCCCCATAGTGCCCCCAATAGTGTGTCAATAAGAAGTGCCCCCATAGTGCCACCCAATAATGTGCCAGTAAAAAGTGCCCCTACAGTGCCCCCTAATAATGTGCCCGTAAGAAATGCCTGCTATAGATGCCCCCACAGTGCCCTCCAATAATGTGCCAGTAAGAAGTGCCCCCATAGATGCCCCCCAATAATGTGCCAGTAAGAAATGCCCCCCATAGATGCCCCTGAAATCATGTGCCAGTAAGAAGTCCCCCCTGATAGGTGCCCCCCCCAATCATGTGCCAGTAACAAGTGCCTCTACAGCGCTCCTCCCCTGTATTGTACCATATAAAAAAAAATAAACTCACATACTTACCTCCATCAGGCTGGCAGCCATGCAATACAGTTCCCTTCCGGCCTGTGTCCCGCGCTGTACGGCTCAGGCGGCGTCTGATAGGCTGCGCGCCTCTCTCCTGCCCCACAGCATCCATCTGTATCGCTGTACTGAGGACAGCGATACAGATGACTATGGAGATAAGCACTTCCACAATGGAAGCGCTCATCTCTCTGTGCCCTGCCGCCGCCACTCACTTGTCACCAGGGCCACGCTGTCTGAGGCTATCGCCTCACCTCTCCTAATTGGCGGTGCGGCCCTGCCTGCGCAAATACTAAACGACACGGCTCAGGCACAAGATTTACCATGCAGAGACCCCAGTCTCAGGGATGTGCATTCCCTGAACCAGGCTTCTCTCCAGGCCTATGTCTAAGGAGCTTACACATGCACATGTTGCCGCTAGCACTGCTTAGCTTAAACTCACTAACCAGGGTGTGGGACCAGTCCATCACCCTGGAAACTTGGCTAAGAGTGCCAGTGTTAACTATTTGTTGCCTGTACATAACCATTAGGGGTACATAGTGCATAAGGAAATGAGTACTTTAACAATATATCAGAAACTCTTTAACATAAAGTTAACTCTTTAGTATTAAAGGAGTTCTCTCACTTCAGCTAATGGCATTTATCATGTACAGAAAGTTAATACAAGACACTTACATTAATGTATTGGGATTGTCCATATTGCCTCCTATGCTGGCTTTATTTATTTTTAAATCACATTATACACTGCTTGTATGCAGGGGTTATGACCACCTAGCAATCCAGCAGCAGTGCCTGTGCTTGCACACTATAGGAAAACGCAAAGTCCTCTCTGGAGTCTGGGACCATGGGAGAGCGTATAGGCAAGCATGTGCAGCAACTCCCTTCCTGGCCACTTTGTATCTGCTCTGCAGCAGGGGCCGTAACCTCTGGAAATGAGGGTCAGGATCAGACAGTTAGATTTCAACTTGCCTGATCTTTACGTTTTTGGGAAGACAGGGAGGCTTTATCCCCTCTCCCGTTTCACACCAAGTCAAGCATGCATGTGCATGAAGGCTGGAGAGAAAGCTGTCAAACTAGCATTCTAATGTGGATGGCCAGCCTGTGACGTGACTGAGAAGATGCACTATTCAGCGGCGTAGCTATATGTGTTGCAGCGGCCGCACGTCTATATCAGAGGAGACTTGACTGGATGTAAAAGGTAGTGGCACTGTGTGTATTACCTTGTAAGTTTAGGTTGAGAATTTAGCATGGGGGTGCCATTTCAATTTTTACCTCAGGCAGCAGAAAGGCTAGGTGCACCCCTGCCCCTTGCCACAAGGCACTGAGGGAAGAAGAGGGGCAAGGGGAACTCTTGCACCAGGGCCCATCAGTGCTTAGCTACTCCAATGGCACTGTTACTTAATTGCACCACATAAACAGTATGAACAGACATTAGTTTGGGCCCATCATAGCAGCTTTCCATTAGTTCAAGTTCATCAAATGTATGAAGCACTGAGGAAATCACAATAAAAACTAATACAGAAACCAGGCTGTTGCTTTACGACTACCATTTTATTTTCAGTATCTACAAATAAATATGCAGCATACTTATGCTCTCAATGCAAGCATACAAACACAAATACCATGTAAAGACAAATATCATGTACTAAGGCAGGGATGCTCAACCTGCGGCCTTCTTTCTGTTGTAAAACTACAATTCCCACCATGCCTTGTTATAGGCTGATAGCTGTAGGCTGTTTGGGATTGTTGGGAGTTATAATTTTATAAGCACCCACAGATTTCGTTTTTTACTTAAATGGATGTGTTCCTACCTCAAAAACTTTTTTTTGCAATAGGGTTTTATTAGGAATGTTGCACCTTTTGTTTCTGCAGCTTCTGTGTATCACAATACATAGCAGGCTGTAAAATGTTTTTCACAGTCAAATCCATCAGACAGCATAGCCTTCAGTCCCCACCTCACTCTCCTCTCCTATACAATCTTCTTAACTGATTTATGACCAAATCAAAGTAGAGATGATTGGTGGGAAGAAGCATGAAGGAGGAATAAGAAGGATGCTCACATGACCCTGGGAGGAAGTGGGAGGGTTAGCCCTGATTGGCTCACAGGCAGAGAGCAGTGGTGCCCTTGCAGAACAAGCAGAATGTCAATCTGTGTCTGCCCGTGAATGAGAGTAGATGGGTGTAGCAGTGTCTGGCAATGATCTTCGTGACAGTGTACACTCACAATCAAGCTTCTATTCTAGTGTCAGTCTAGTAAGATTGAAGGGGAAAGCTAGAAAGAAAAAGTAGTGGAGTTGCAGCTCGGTGTCCCTGGCAGTTCCTTCTAGCTGCAGTTACTGCCTTATTACACAGCTGCAGCTGCTTCCAAAGCTCAAAAGCAGCTACCTGCAAAAACATTTCTCTTTATTTCCCATTTTAACAGAAATACAGTTTTTGTTTTTTGTTTGTCAAGGGGGGGTGGATAAGCTTAAAACTCTGTTTGTTTTATCATCCAGAAACCTCAGTAAAAACACCTGCAATACTAGACCAAAATCTGTGTTAGGGCACCTACAGACAGTTCAATTTTTGTTTTTGTTTGGGAAAATAGCAATATGTGTGCAAGAGGGCATCTATAGACAGTTTTTTTTGTTTTGTTTTTTCCTCAAAATGGCAATACAAGTGTGCAAGATGTGTCTTACAATACAGAGGGTAGCATTTGAAATATTTGAGTTAAAATGTGGAATACTAGTCCAAAATCAGTCGGGGCATCTCCAGACATTTTTTGTGAAAAATAGCAATACTAGATGCAATGCATGTCTTACAATACAGAGTGTAGCATTTGAAAATGTGAAATACTAGTCTGAAATCAGTGTCAAGGCCTCTCTAGACAGAATTTTTTTTTTAAAGATAAATAGCTATACAGGTGTGCAACGTGTGTCTTACAATACAGAGGGTAGCATTTGAGTCAAAATGTGAAATACTAGTCTGAAATCAGTGTCAGGGCATCTCCAGACAGTTTGACTTTTTTTTATTTTTTTATAGCAATACAAGTGTGCAATGTGTGTCCAATACAGAAGGTAGCTTTTGAAACCTCTGAGTGAAAATGGGAAATACTAGTCCAAAATCTGTGTCAGGGCATCTCCAGACAGTTCAACTTTTTGGCGGTTTTTGTGATAAATAGCAATACTAGTGTGCAACGTGTGTCTTACAATACAGAGAGTAGCATTTGAATTATATGAGTAATAACATGAAATACTAGTCCAAAATCTGGGTCAGACAGTTTTTTTTTTCCAAATATAGCAATACATCTGTGCAATGTGTGTCTTACAATACAGAGGGTAGCGTTTGAAATCTATGAGTGAAAACACATGAAATACTAGACCGAAACCTGTGTCAGGGCATCTCCAGTCAGTTCAAGTGTGTATGTAAGGAAATATTCTCATAGTAGGCTAACACCTTTGCACATTAGGCCCCCATTTATTAGTGGCACCAATATTGCATGATTTTCAAAGTCAATTGTGAGTAGCAGTGTCTTCAGTGTGTTTGTGGAAAGGTAAATACATTTTATTGCGCCTCTCTGTCTTTAAGTTCCAGAAAACAGACTTGCAAACCATTCCATACTTTGTATGACTGTGTACATTAGGCCAAAAAATGTTGGGAACACAGAAGGGTTCTAAATAACTTTCTTGACTTCAGAAAGTCGCAGCATTATCATTGAGGAGAAAGAGGATGAGATTGTAGATTGGATGGCTCACCTCCTCTCAGTCACAGCAGGATAAGGCTACTTTCACATTGGCGTTTTTTGCGGATCCATCATGGATCTGCAAAAAAGCTACCATTACCATAATACAACCACATGCATCCGTCATGAACGGATCCGGTTGTATTATGTCTTCTATAGCCATGACGGATATGCCATGAACACCATTGAAAGTCAATGGGGGCAGATCCGTTTTCTATTGTGCCAGAGAAAACGGATCCGTCCTGACACACAATGTTTTGCTCGGCACTACATCGTGGACAGTGAATGACGGATTTCAATAGCGTAATTGAAAACGCTAATGTGAAAGTAGCCTTACATACAGGTGAGTCTGAAAATGTGCCTTAGAGCAAGGGGTCACAGCATTCCTCCTGCTCCTTGTAGCCACAGATAAGCCTTTTGGTGGAGTCCTCTGTTTTCACTGCCACTACTGCTACCACGCATAGACAGCTGATCTACTGCCTTGTATGTTCCATGGTATGCTGCATCTGTTGCCGCTACTATTGTGGCCATTTGCCTCTAATACCTTTTTCACATCTACACTGTATTGCTGCTGCTCCCAATTAAAAAAGAAGAATTTTTATAGGCTCGTTTACAAGGAGCCCCTTTTGTTTCTGACAATTAACACTTGAGAGTGTCCTATGGGCAGGTATTCTGACCCCGTCAAGGAATAATTTTTGGACGTTTGGTCCCTCAACAATCCACATTTTTTTCCCCATGTCTTGTTTCCATTTGCATTTGAAAACCATATGCCCCTGATAAGGGACAGTTTTTGGAAGCATTGTGTCACGCCGTTAGTCCCTGTCTGCCACTGTCTTGCTGTTTTGGACAGGCGCACACCTGTGGATAAGAGACAAAGAGTTCCTCCACAGTTTTCCCTTAGTGACAGGGTATGGCTATCCTCTAGAAACATTTGCCTGAAAGTCCTATCTTTAAAATTGTTCCTTGGGATCCTTCGTAATTATATCTCAAATTCGGAGCAAAGACCCTAATAGAGGAGGGATACTGTCATGCTGATGGTTCATGCTTGCCGCTGTCTTGCTGTTCTAGGAAGACGAAGATGTTGCCCTACTCTTCCTGTGTGAATTTGGGAGTAGTGCTAAGTGAAGCTTCCTTTAGCACTGCTAGAGTTAATCCTTTCCTCCTGCCCATGTCCAGGTGCTGGTTAAGTTGCTGATAAGCCTCCCTATTTATCTGAGCTGTGGATCCAACTCCTTGTTTGAGCTTTGAGGTTTTCTAGTTGCTAGTAACCAGCAAAGGGGATCTCTTGTCTGTATACTTATGTACCGCACCTTGTTTGTCTACCGATTTTGCTTCTTGCCACCTGCCCAACCTTGGAACTGTGACCTTGACGATGCAAATACTCTGCCTTCCCCGACCACCGATTATTTGGAATACACAAGTACTCACCCTGCCCTGACTTCCTGAGTCATTGGTGCTTCATGTCGGTGTCTCTAACCCCAGTGGGTCAGCAGCCAACTACACCAGAACTACTCCAGGAGGTTGTGGCTTGGTTGGTTCCCTACATTGAAGTCCAGATCCCTGTATTGGGGTTAAAGGATGAATACCAAGGAATGTCAGGACAACAACCTTAGGTTTAGCCCAAAGTCAAACTGGTTAGTTGTCACAGTGGATCCACACCTATTGTCCGTTAAACTTTGTAATATAAAAAAGCATAACACATGCTATGGTGCAGTGTGTTTTTAAACATGCTGTTGGTTCATCAAACATGCATTTACCCATAGCTATTGTGAATGCCAGTGTCACTCAGACATGACTTACAATTGCTGATAAAAAGTGAAAATACATAAAAAATTTATGAAAATAGATAACATGTTTTCATAAGTCCTCGGAGACTAGAGGGTGTCATATACCGATTTCAGGGCGATTGGAGACAATTTAGTTTGGCCTGAACCGATTTGGGTCTGAACTGAACTTTTTCGAAAATTCAGCGAATTGGAACCAAACCAAGTCTCAACAGGTTTGCTTATCTCTAATTCTCTATATCAAAGTTTTGATTTGGTCATAAATCATTTTAGGAAAAGTTCACAGTTGTGTCCTGTCAGTTGTTTTTTGCTTAAGCTGGATGTAAGTGATCACAATTTTGTGCAAAGGCATCAGATATGGCATCAGTTTTCCTCTAGAGCAGGGGTCAGCATTCTTCAGCACTCCAGCTGCTGTGAAACTACAACTCCTAGCATGTAAACATTCTCTGCTGTTCTAATTCCCATAGAAGTGAATGGTGAATTCTGGGAGTTGTAGTTTCAGAACAGCTGGAGTGCCACAGGTTGCTGATCCCTGCTCTAGTTTCACTACTATAACAGAAGGAAAAACCAATGGATGTCTGTATATATATAGGCGTGAGCAATCAGAAGATGTACAGACGAGGAAGAGAGGGGCTGCAGACCAAGCTACCAGACAAGGTGTCTGACAGATTTCATTGTAAATGGGATTCTGGAGCTTGCTATGCAGTGTGATACATATAAGCTACAGAAGCCAAATAGTACACATTTTTAAAATAAAAACCCACAACAAAAGCATTTTAGCCAATCAAGTAAAAAAAACGGTCCCGAAGATGTTCTCAGCCTTTTAAGAAAAAAAACTATTAAAACACAATTTATCCTCGTAAAGCTGCATGAGATGCCAGCTTAAAGGGCTTGTCTCACGTCAACAAATGGCATTTATTATGGAGACAAAGATAATACAAGGAACTTACTAATGTATTGTGATTGTCCATATTGCCTCCTTTGCTGGCCGGATTCAATGTTCCATCACATTATACACTGCTTGTATCCAGGGGTTATGACCATCCTGCAATCCAACAGCAATGACCTTGCTTGCACACGATAGGAAAAAGTGCTGGTCTCTCCGTATCTTCTCTGCTGGCCGTAACCCCTGAAAATGAGCAGTGTGTAATGTGATGGAAAAATGAACCAAGCCAGCAAAGGAAGCAATATGGACAATCAAAATATATTACTAAGTGCCCGGTATTAACTTTCTCTACATGATAAATGCCATTTGCTGAAGTGAAAGAACCGCTACAATACCCATACCGCTACAATAACCGGCTGCTGTACACTGATGTGGCAGTAAATGCCTGTCTACAAAAAGTAAACTATTTACTCCGAGCTGGGGTCCTGGAATCAAATCTGACCAAGAACAACATCTGTGTGGAGTTAGTATCTTCTCCCACTGTTTAGGCAAGTTTCCTCCAGTTTCTCTGGTTTCCTTTCACACAAATACATACTGGTAAGTTAATTCAGAATTTAGATTTTCAGTTCCAATTAGGATAGGGACAGATATGAGTAATGGCAATATCTGTACAGTACTGCAGGATATTTAAAAATATATATAATCAAAGAGAGAGCAAAAAAAGAAAATGGAAGGGAAGGAAGCAGAAAAAGATAAAAAAAAAGAAATATTAAAAAATAGAGGGAGAGATGAAGGGGGTGAGGGAGGTAAGAGAGAGAAGGGGGCTAGGGCTACTTTCACACTAGCATTGTTAGAATCCGACAGGCAGTTTCGGATCCGGAAATCCATGCCTGCCGGATCCGGAAATCCATATGCAAATGGATATCTTTTTTTTCCTAGATCCGGATACATTAAACTTATTCATTGAAATACCAGATCCGTCTTTCTGGTATCATCCGGAATAATGGATCCGGTATTTAATTTTTTCAAGGCTAGAAAGAACTGTTTATGTGCAGACTGGAAAACCGATGCGGAAATTTCCGGAACGCTTGGTACCGGATCCGGCATTAATACATTTCAATGGAAATTAATGCCGGATCCGGAAAGTGCGGCAGCATTTCGCAATTTTAGCCGGAAAAAATTGCTGCAGTGTTTTGTCCGGTCATATACCGTCCAAGGCACAGAACGGAAGACATCCTGATGCATACTGAACGGATTGCTTTCCATTCAGAATGCATTGGGACAAAACCGAGGCGTTTTTTTCAGGTATTGAGACCCTTTACCAGATTTCAATACTGGAGAAGGATAACACCCTATAGTACCCTAAGGGGGAAAAAAAATAAGAGGGCAAAGGGTGGGAGAGACAGAGAGTGAGAGAAACTCTCCCTGGCTGCTGTACTCTGCTGTCTCATGAAAGTGCTTTCAAAATTAACTATTTAGCCAGTAAAGACAATCAAATATAATGAGGTGAAACAAAATATAGATAAAATAGAAAAAAAGAGAGTTAAAGAAAGAGCAGGAGGCAAGTAGAGGTAGTAAAGAGAGAAGGTCAGATAGTTATATAAAATATAAAGGATCAAATATATATTATTATAGTTGATGTTATGCTTTAATAGCTGAACACTAAAATTATTCTGACCCCATTAAGCTCATTTTCCAATATTAAGTGTCCCTCTGTTATCCATTGATCAAACAGGTAAAACAAGAAGGTCCCATTACCAACAGCATGGAGATGAGCTGCCTGAATGTCCCTGCATGTTCCAGAAGAGTCTCAGCTCAGGTCTCCTCTGTCAGTGCTGCAGTCCTCAGCATCCCCAGCTTCCCACCTCCTGGACATATCAGATCAGGGGGTCCCTCTGTGCTGGGTAATGTCTGCTTCTCACAATAATAAAACCTGTTCAGCCAGCCTGTCTGCATATGTGCCAATGTGCTATTCTCCACTAATGGCAAAAGCCCTGGAGCCGATTTATTGGGGAAAGAAAGGAGGCACTCATATCATTATGTAGTCTAGGCTTAACAACTAGATACATTCACTTTAATAAGCAGATCAATACTTAAATTAAGAATTATAATTAATGAATAATTATTTTTTAACGAATGTATTCATTATAAATAAATTATTAACAGCATATAAATATTTGGAGCAGTGGTGGTAGTAATAATAATAGTAGTCTTAGTAGTGTTATTATACAAGTTGTAATAGTATTATTGTAATTGTAGAATTTGAAATATAACATCAAGATTATTAATAAACATAATAAAATAATAATATTATCATAATCAATAGTAGTAGTATAATTATTATTAGTAGCATGAGGATTATTAGTAGTTGCATTTTATCATTTACAAACCAGTGAATCCATGAAAACTATTTATAATGGCTCAAATGTTCTGATTTCTTTCGTTTGTATCTGTTTGTCTATCGCTGCCTATTTATCTATTTCTTTAGAAATATACATTTGAATTTCTTTGTCTTCATTGGATCATTTATATTTAAACCCTCCTAACTGGGTTATACCTTAAGTGAGTCGGTATACATAATTTGTTGTTTTATACAATGAATATAAAAATAACTAATTTCATCTTCTAAATGTTCGGTATTAAATATAGATAATGAAAAAGTGGCAATGCAGAAGATTCGTCCACATAACATTGCATCTATGGCACCTCCACCTGTGATTTCTCATCATAAATAATTGTGATCCACCACTACATAAGTGGAATTAAAGTATACATGGAGCTCTCCTAGATGGTGCTGGCTGTATAGGATGTGAGGAGGCTGTTCTGTGTAGCCTCCTATGATACAAGTACCTGAGCCCTGACACACACTGACTTCGGTGGAAACTCCCAGGAACTTCTAGATAGAGTTGAGTTGAGGCTGCAGGACTGGAGAACAGTCAAGATGAACTGTTTGTTGAGCTGCTGTAGAACTTCAAGTATCAGCATGCTCAGCAGCCCTGCTCAAGTTCTAGGAGCTGGTTACAACGTAACTTTAGGGTAAACATTGTGGATTTATTGTATGACCTGTAATGAGCTGTTACGGTGCTGTAGGTCTATACAGACCAGACCCTCCTTATATCAGACTTGTCTTTTCTTGCCATCACCTTGGGTAAACCCAAGGACATAGAAATCATGTGGAATTTGTGAGTAAAGTCTGGAGGAGCAGAGTGTTATAATCTGCAATGAGGCGGCAGGAAATTTACTAACTTACAATAAAGCTAAATTATACATTAGGTGGTAACCACCCTTTCTATAAATTTAGTAGCAAAATAATTAAAATAGCATTACATCTCCAGACCATTGCAACCTATACTTTACAGCCATTATCATCCCTGAAATTTACAATCAGACCAGCACTGCAAAAGAAGAGAAACTGGCTCCATAATCATTTCATTACATTGAATCTTTGCCTAAGTTGCTTTCCCAATATTTTCATATTATTTTACATTTTATTTCTCCTGTTTTTTCCTATTGGAACAAATCTTTAGATTGCTTATATATCTGAGCAAAGATTCACATTTGTAAAATAACTGAAATAGAAAATGTTGTGGGCCACATATTGAATATAGATATCAAATATATATAAATTTGTGTGTGTATATATATTATATATATATATATATATATATATATATTATATTATATATATATATATATATATATATATATATATTATATACATATATATATATATATATATATATATATATATATCCTAGTATTTCAGTTTGTGTATATATATATATATATATATATATAATATATCTATACACACATATATAGTGTGTATATATAAATATTTTTGTATTATTTGTTAAATTAAAAATTATATAATACTGGATTAGGGGTTATTAATGTCATTTATTGTCTATGCCACATGTAGGATTAGTTCATAAATTTGGGTGGGTTCACACATAGTTTTTTTTCGGTGTTTTTATGTACTTTTGCCTTTTTAGAGGGTTTTTTTTTTTTGCACCTGCATTTTGGTGCATTTTAACAGAAAAAAATGCTAGTTCTACATGTTGGCTGAAGGTCTGTGGGAAATATGGAAAACAGGACACACAAACTTTTTTTTTACTTTTTTGTTCATTAGGTGGCATTTTTGTCTTTCTGGTTTCTTTTAAAAAGATGCACCATCCTATAGTTCTTGGTGTTTTTTCAGCCATTTTCCTATAACCTTCTAGTGGAAAATACCATGAAGAAAACACTAGTTGGCAAGCATAAAAAACTACATACTGTTATTCTGCTGTTATTATTGGCAAAAACACCCATTCACATTTGTCGGTAGGGACCCTATAAGACACCTCCAGCCTGTACACGTGAACAAAAACAAGTACCTACTAAACTGACAAGCTAGCTCAAATCTAAGGTAAAAATCTAATATTTCGGTAATATATCAGTAAAGCTCTTCCATGACAGAAATTTACCTTTGTTTTTGTAAAAACAACAATCATGATGGATCAGTGCACAGATCTTATTTCTATGGGACAAACTGCTGCCAAAAGACATACTACAATCCTAACAAGCAGAAGTGACCTGACAACTCATTCAGTTAGCATTAGAAGCTGTAGAGCATGGAGGGTGTTGGGTATTTTATATACTTTTTCGGAATTAAATTCTACAACATATGCATTGCATTTTCTATAGAAACAGCTTGAAAGATACTCTGCAATTTGCTGTCATGTGACTATTTTAGAGCTGTGATTTGATTGCAAATAAGCCAAATCACAGAAATGTCAACAGCAAGTTACATGCGATTTGCAACCAAATATGCAACAGTTTTGGATTTTCTGCGACTCTTACATTGCTGTTGTAGCATGCTGTTTTTCACAGAACAACTCTATTGACATTAATTACATGCAATATCGCAATGCAACATATTCCTGATCTTCATGTCTGTCAATTTTCTCATGGACAGGGGTCACATGCATCACTGCAGCCAATGACTGGCCTCATCAGCATGGGCGTAGCTATAGGGGGTGCAGAGGTAGCAGTCGCTACCAGGCCCAGGAGCCTGAGGGGGCCCAAAGAGCCTTGTGCCACATAAGAAGACACACAAAGCACTGAGGGAAGGGGACCCAAGCTGAACTCTTGCACCAGGGCCCATGAGCTGTTGGCTATGCCCCTGCTCAGCAGGTACGGGTCCACAACTGGCACATGACCCAGCAGTAAAGTGCCACATGGGGACACAACATCACTAAGGCAAGTCATTGGATGCAGCACTGCACGTGACCTCCTCCATGTAGAAGTTAATAGGTGAGGACTGAAAGTCAAGAAAGGACATCCTGAGTGCCCAAATGAAGCAAAGGGGAGCAGGTAAGTATACATTTCTTCACATGTCCAGCTGGGGAGGGGGGGGGGATGTAAAAAAAATCCTGGTCAACCCATTAACCAGAAAAAAATAGATGCATATAAAACTAAGATAGAAAGATAGATATAAAGATAGATAGATGGATAGATAGATATTCTCCCTTCTTTCTTCTATTTAGCTATCTACAGTTCTCCTTTGTTTGTTTGTCTTCCTCCTTTTTTTTCCTTCTTTTTAATACAGGCCTTCAAAACAATTACTGTACCATTATATATTCTGTAAAATACAGAAAAAAAACAAGTGAAGAGTGTAACACTGTTCTGTCCTTGACAAATCAGCTTTGGGGTCTATGCTCCCCCTGTTTTCTCCTTACTGTCTTTTCCAGATTTCCTTGGGAACTATGATGTCACTCATGTAGTAAAATATCTTTGTCACAACGAATGACAGCCTGGCTTAAAGCCTGCATTTTTCTGATGGGGGTGGGAAATATGGAATTTCTCCTGGCTCAGCTGCACTCAGGCTCACACTGTACATGTTTGTGTGAACAGCTGCATATGGCACTACTTGTACAGCTAAATCAGTACGATCAGCTCCACATGAAATAATAAACTAAACCGAAATCCTCTCCTGCCCAGCTAGTAAACATACCCACATGCAATGGAACTGCTTGGTCCATGCACTGCCTGCATTGTCAGTGTCACTGTCATATATATGTGATATGTGGGTGTTTATTTCATCCAAGAAGCTCTACAGCCTAGGGTTTACCAGTTCAAGAATGGGCCACTTACCCACCCCACCCCCCACTACTGACCAGGTGCGTTTTTCTTTTTAGTACATGAATCATTGAAAGCTATAACTTTTTTTCCATTCATTTATGTAAATAATGTTGGTGTCTTTTTTTGGGTGATACATGTGGCTTTAGTTTTGTCCCTTTTTTTTTTTTTTAAAGCCGGCAATTTTTTATTTTTTTTTTCAAAAGAAGATAATCGGTTGTTTATATTTTTTGATAGCATGAAGTGCAGCTAAAATCCTTTTTAAATTATGTTCCCTTTCCATGATTTTATATAGGCATGTATGGGTTATAGTCGACAGAGGCAGAGCTAGAAGCTGTGGTGTGGCAGGTGGTGTTTCTTTTAGCATTTCTTTTGTCTTCATTTTTTACTTTTTTTTTTTTTTTTTACGTTACATGTTATGAGCCCCATAAGATCACACAAGACTTATGGGGGGCATTTAACATGATACTTCTTTATTGTCTATTTCTCCTGTAACTGGGGCTGACGTATAGGCCCCAGTTACAGGGGGAATATAGTCCCTGATGCATTACCAGCGTTCTTGGCCCTTACTGGAGAGTTGACTCTAGATCTGCTAAGATCCAGTAGCTCATGCAATTACCTGGCCATGATTGCTAGGACCAGAGCAGGAAGTATATATTCACTGCTCATTAAGTGTATACAACAATGGAGACTTTTTTCCCCAGTCCCTGCCTTCTCTGTAGGGTGCCTGAATGTCACTAACAATTAGTGTGCAACTGCTAACTCCGCAAAATGTTCAGGAACGTCCTTGCAGAGGTATATGCTGACCACTCGGATGTGTAAAGCCTATGGGAAGTCCGCAAGCAGTTGAAAATAGACTGTAAAGTACAGATTGGGTAGCATAGGGCAGCTAGAAATGTGTCTTAGGTTCACTACTCCACTATAAACATGTATGTTCAGCTTAGTGGCATTTTTATATCAATGGGGAGAGGAGAGTTCTATTGTGGGAACAATGTGACTGTTCAAATCAAAAATGCTCAATTTTTCTGTCCCTGACATCTGGAATCATAAGAAGCTTGTATTTAAAGCACTATATTCTTCTCAATTGGCCAAGAATAGAATATAGTATAAAATAAAGAAATAACCTATGTGAGCACTGAAACCAATCACTGGCCTCAGCAGCCAATTTCTGTGCATGCAAGCATCACAACGGAGGCCAATGATCGGCTGCTGCAGTCACAGGAATGAATGATGAATGTGATATCAGCTCTGCAGCATCAGTAGGGACCACTGGTACTGGAATCTGTGGGGGATGAATTGGTGAATATAGATTATTTCCTTATTTTACACAATTTCCTGATTGTGCCCAATTTTCTTAAAATCCCAGACAATCTCTTTAGTTCAGGGTTATTTTTCGGCAATAGACCAGACTAACAAGCAGACTCAGGGGTGTAGCTAAAGGCTCATGGGCCCTGGTGCAAGAATCCAACTTGGGCCCCCCTTCCCTCAGTGCTTTGTGGCAAGGAGCATGGGGGCACATAGCCCTCCTGCTGCCTGAGGCAAAAATTGAAACTGCACCCCACACCAAATTCTTGACCTAACCCCTCTCTTCCAGCCAGAGGGGTAACTTGAAGATTCTGGGTCGAGTGCAAAATCTATGACAGATCTTTCCCAACATGCACTTTCTTTAAAACTGGTGTCTTCTTATACAGCACAAGGGTTTTAGGCCCCTTCAGGCTCCTGGGCCTGATAGCGACTGCACCCCCTATAGCTAATCCCCTGAGCTGACTGTTCTATCTTGTCACTTTACCCCATCATTTCTCATTATTAATAAGGCAGTCTTTTTTCTCATTTACAGTAACAGCTTTCAGAGTATCATGCCTTACTATTAGGAATTTTGTGAGACTTGCTAGCTGCCAGGAGTGGTTCAATTGCATGGTAAGCAAATAAGCTATAGGGTACTTAAAGGGAATGTGAAATCAGCAAACGTTTAAATCATGTTTTTATGTTTAACATGTTTTTAATTAATTTTTGGTGATGTTATTTTTAATTTTTTCATGCCACTATCTATATTTAAACAAAATATATAAAACCCTGCAGTTTTTGCACTGGCCACTAAGCCTAATAATAGGTGCCATGTTTTGGTCTGTACAGATGACTTTACTGCAGTTAACTCATTCTAATCCCGCCTGTAATAATATCACCTCTGTGTATAGATAAGACAGGATACACCAGTGATGGCACTTCAGCTGTGGTGAAACTACGACTCCCAGCATGCTCTATTCATTTCTGCGGAGTTCTGAGAACAGTCAAGCAAGTGTGCATCTTGGTAGTTATAGTTTTGCCACAGCTAGAGTGCCGGAGGTTAGCCATCACAGAGATACATCATTCGCAAAAGGTAATTGTCAGAGCTTATCTATTCTTTTCTTGTACAATGACCTCTGCACAGGACACAGAGCATGCTCAGAAAACTCTCCCATAGAAGTCAAAAGGGGCCCCTCCTGAGCATTGTGTGTATGGCCAACGGGGCTGCCGTAAAGCAATTTTCTTAATGCTTTCTAAATACTGTTAAGAACCACTCAGGCAAGATGGCCGTCCCCATAATCATGTTAAACATCTTTAATCAGAAAAGAAAAAGAGAAAAGAAAAAGAGGACACGTGTTACTGTCTGGCAGAAAGAAATTTTGGTGACACGTTTCCTTTAAAGGAAATGGTTTGGGGCAGAGAATAAATAACATAACCAGTACAATTAAAAATTGTTAGTTGGCAATGTTCTAACCATATACACCCTACTTCTTGCTAGCATACATTTGGTAGGTTAGAAAGATGCAAAGGACTGGTGGAAGGGAATAGGACTGGGGGCACATACATCAGTTTGCGTCCGGACAGCATTGTCTGGCACTATTTGACACAGCATCACAACTCAGATGAATATGAAGAATCCCATAGAAATCAATGTGCTCAGTCCTAGCTTCAGTTTCCCTGCATTTTCTGCACCATACTGGAGGGAAACTGAGCCGAATCGTTGGACGTATGTGAAGGAGCCTAACACATGACTGCAGGCTCAGACTGATGTCTTTGAAATCTGTGCCAAAGGGGCACATAAGTCTATATACAAGCCGTAGGCATAAACTGGTAAGAGATCTTTAATTTACCCTATTCGCATTGATGGTTTAGTTTTTCTTTATTTTAGATGCATCAGAGTGATAAACATGGTTGGAAAGCTATACACAAGCCTGAAGCCTAAAAATAATTTTAGTGCCATCTATTTAGCATCAAAGATTTTTACTACAAATACATTTAGTGAAATTGTTCTAGATTCATAAAATAATAAGGTGACAGTGAGCCTTCTATTAGTTGCTGTTAATATCTCTATTTCTAGTTATGGGGGGGTTGGGTATATCTTGCTGTTGGTCTAAATACTGATTCATTGCAAATGCTTATCTTTGTGGTTCAAGACAGGAACATCTTACTCCAGTAAAGCAGGAAAGATGTTCAGATAGCTTCATCATGTCACCTTTGAATGGCAACCGTCTGTTAGTAGGAGGGGGTAGAGGGCAGCAGTTTCTCGGAAGAGGTGTGTAATCAGTAAACATTGAAAAAGCCTAAAGTGGAATTGCAGAATACTGCATGGTACTAAAACACATACAATAGTGGTAGAATAAAAATCCAAAAAAACATTCAGTTTAAAGCTCCTTTTAAAGCAGTATACAATCAACTCCATAATTGTTTATAAAAAATGTTTGGGAAAGCCTAGCTTTGTGAGAACAACAGAACTTTCCTTTTTCAACTGGGTTAAACTCTGGAGACAGAAATTGACCTGGAATCTTACTAGAAACCATACCCAGGTTATTCACTTTCTGGTAGAGACAGGCTGATTTTGATGTAAATCTCTTGGTGTTTCTACAAGGAGTAATAAAAAAAAAATGTTATTTTCTCCTATGTTGCACATTTCTTTGGTTTTACTTAAAATATTCATTATCAATGCCATTAATTTTAATTCAGGTGTTTGACATAATGAACTGGTCTTAAAATGCTACATAGGGGTAGATTTATCAAACTGATGTAAAGTAGAACTGGCTTAGTGGCCCATAGCAACCAACCAGATTCTATTTTCAATTTTTCAGAGCTCCTTTGAAAAATGAAAGTTGGAATGTGATTGGTTGCTAAGCCAGTTCTACTTTACACCAGTTTTGATAAATCTCCCCCAACATCTTGGATATCTATTATGTAACCAATAAACCATTTCTCCTAATAATTTTGGGGAACATAATTTTTATATGTATTGCGATTATGAATATTTGAATATTTAGGGTTGGCAAGCATTTTGGCCTTGACTATATGTAAATTCAGTAAATATATAGATAGAAACCCCAAATCACCAACTTCTTCTAATAGGTTCCTCAACTAATTCTACTGTACCACATTCCAAAGTCATGATTTTCCACATTCTCCTCCTTACGTGTTCTTGAAGAACTCTGTCCTCACTAAGACAAACACATGAAGAAGTCAATGCCTGGTATAATGCCATCATTATCACCTCCTGTAACTGTAATTACTCCAAAAAAAATTTATAAGGAGTATTCTGATGTTGACCACTTCAGTGCAGATAAACTCAAAATATGCAGAAATAAACGGGATATGGCTAGTTTAACCCCTAACAACATCCTAAATTTTCTCATCTTTTCCTCTTCACATTTCAGCAGCCATAATTGTTTTTTCTTCATTGATATGGTTGTATAAGAAGTTGTTTTATGAAGGAGAATTGTATTTTTGTATATTGTTGTGTAATTTATATTTTTTTGCTACACAGATATAGAAAAATGCATGTTTCATTTTTTTGTTAAATTTTTATATACCTTTCACGTTCTACACTGAACAGTCTAGTAAATTAATTATCTTAGTTATTATGGTACTGTAGATACCTTATAAATGTCGTTTTATATTTATTCATTTATTTAATCTATGGAAAAGAAGTTGGATTTTATTAAGTTTTGTATGTTTATTACATTTTTTATTAGGGTTAACTGATTTACATACTTTCTTTAAGGGTTAATGCACACAGCCATTGCCCCGCGGTACCTGTAATATGTAATATGCGGGCACCGGCCGTGTTCTCGCTGCATCACAGATGCGGACCCATTCACTTGAATGGGTCCGCAATCTGGAAGGTGCGGTGTGGAACGGATGTATGGCATGGCACTCCATAGTGCTTCCATGGGATTTCTCGCCGTGCCTCAGCAACGCCAAAAAATAGAACATGTTCTATTTTTGGCGATGCGGACAGATCACGGACCCATTCAAGTTGAATGGGTCTGGATCAGTCTGTGTAATACACATGGATGTTGCCCGTGCAAATTGCGGTTCCCAATGCATGGAACGGCCGAGTAACGGCCGCGTGCATGAATCCTAAAGATAATATACTAGAATACTTTTGTATGCTAATATTATGATCTGTGGTGCTATTACACAAGTTCTTGTTCTACGAAAATTTGTGTGATCTAACACCAGCCTTGATGTACAAACATCCCTTGGGTCCTTTCTAGGTCCCCACGGCTGACAGCACAGTGGTTCCCCCGTTCCTAATCATATGCAGCCCTTCCATAATCCTCACCACCAAAACAGACAAATTGACCCCTCAAGAAGGTCCGGGAGGACCGAAACGTCCGGTCATTGTTACTACTAAAGAGTGGTTCTCATCGTTGCCTATATTTAATCATGTAACTGGATCATGAACTTTGTATCAATAAATTACCTATAAGTGCATACAAACAATTTGAGTGCCGTAACTCTATATTATTAATTGTGACTGTTCAGTCCTTGCTGGCACCAGTCACCATAGTGTGCTGTACTCCACGTCTTACAACATTCTTAATCGTATCACCGTGAAACCAAGTGTGCCCTTTTATCATGTTTAGGTCACTCAAGTGCAGTGATCATATGGTTAAGCTGTCAGGAACAGAGGTTACTCCAATCCTGACCATTAGACAAGGAGCTATGCTGTTTTTAGACAGCCAAGCACCATCTCTAGGGCAGCACAGAACATTTCAGAGCTCCTTAAATGGTGTCAGTCATTAAGGGGGTAAGTAATGGCATTATATAATTATGGGCAAGACCTGTTCAGTACTTGGAATTCTCAGAGTGGTCATTACTGCATTTTATCTTTTCTTGACAGGTTCAGGTGACATTAATAAAATGAAATGCATTTGCATATTTGTACTGTGAAGAATTCTGTACAATTTATTTTTGAAAATCCATAGATAGAATCGTTAGTAGTCATGTAGCCTATGAAAAAATTTAAAGAATTGGTAATAAAGTTGGACAAAGAAGGACAAAGTAAATTAACACCTAACGCTAACTTTGGATAATAATAGTTAAAGAAGCACTACAGCGGGAAGTAGAAATTCTTCTATATGTGTCCCAGGAGATCAGCAATTCCCTCCTCCTCACAAACCTGTCTCTGGCTATAAGGGAAATGGCTAGTGAAGAAGCCATCTCCCAATGCTTTGTCTGCAATAGGAGATCAGAACCTCTAGGCCCCACCCTCAGTCATATATGAGCCAAAAATGTAAGAGACCAGCAGGAAATTAACCCTGTGCTCTCTGAAAGAGTTATACAAGACTGATTGTCTCAGCAGCATGCAGAGAATCCTACATTCAGTGGGCAGGTTTTTATTTTGTTCTTTATTTAATGTTGTAGATTCAGTTTTCCTTTAACAACCATTGGAGACATAGTTAAATTATGCTATGATGACCCATATATATGGCTTTGATTTTATTACACAACAAAGCCTGATGCACCAAGTAATTAAAAAATAATGAGATATCAAATTAATGTCCTATTTTCTGATACACAAAAAAATGCACCTTCCTGGAACCCACTTTTTGTCAAGGCTGGCACATAAACTGTTCTACTATAATCAACCTCTGTCCAAGCATGGCCAGCTTAGCCAAACTAGCGATGAGAAACTTAGAAGGGTGTCGAAAGAACAGGGCCTGATGATAGGACGTTGTGTCCATGAGTACACAACAAAGAGAAAAGGACAAGTTCAAATAAACCAAATAGTAGTCAAAAATATAAAATAATAAAGACTAATAAAGTAAGAATAATTAATAAATAAAAATATTTATACCAATTGGAAATAGAAAAGGAGTCTGTCACCAGCAATCTTGTATAGCCTTTGCCAGGTCCTGTCAATCAAAGCATCCAGGAAGGGGCTGGTCACAGAAAGGAGCAAGAGCAATGGTGATGTCATCATTGCAACAAATGCTTAATTAGGTACCACTATTTAGAAACGGAGCCTCAAATCTACAAAATAACAACAGTGTTTTAACCAGGAAAGCCACAGTTATGTGTCTATGCAAACAGTTGGATAGGGAGGTCACTGGTGACAGACACCTTTTAATACTAATCTCAATATAATAAGCAAACATATAAAATAAATGCATTACTTTTAGCAGAAGGAAGGGAAAATGGTAATGATGAATGAAAGAATGAAAATTACATCTATGGGGTACATTGAACCATCCAGAAATTTTTGGACAGTCTGTAAAAATAGGTGACATTTTTCATGTGTCCATGAAAAAAAATAGACATGTCCACATTTTTTTGAGGCTGCTGGTACTTGACTAGATTATTTGCGTAGTAATTATTATTATTTTACAGCTCACAGTAAAAGCTGGTAATACGTTTTTATCAGGATATTGAGCTATAGACATGGATTACTTATAATCTTTATCATTCATTATGTTTTTTAATTTGCCCGTAAAAATGTTGACTGAGCATGATCTTGGGATAATTTGTCCAGAAAAAAGAAAAATTCTGGTTGGCAACCCTGATCAGAACTGTAAGTCACAAAAAGTACAGTTGACAATTGGTAGAACTCTGTATTCTTTCACATTCACAGTATCCAATGGAAAATAGCATGACATTTTTTTCATATAAAATCTTGAGGCATACATATAGGGTAGAGTAAGAACCCATAGATTACAGCTATGTTCAATTTGGAACTTAATCCATAATATGTCCATGTCCATTCGGCTTTGTTCCTTGTTACCTCCTTGTTTGTTGTTTTCCCTGATGTCTTTAGTTTTTGTTAACTAGTTAAAATACAATAGTAAAATATACATTTTGTAAAGGTCTATTTATATTCTATAATAATTTTCATATGATAAATGCATTTGATTTTTTATTACGTTTATTAATTTAGGATTTAGTGCACGAATGTGAAACAATGGAATACAAACACCTTTTGTCCTGTGTACAAAAGCTTGATTTTACAGGGTAAAATGTTCAAAGCTGATCTGACGTGGCTAATGATTATTATTTTTGACAGTTAGAAATTACCAGCGCAGACACAGCTACCAATGGCTCAGCTAAATATCTGAGTGAGGAATACATCAAAGTCATTCTCAAATCTCCATTAAGACACACTCGAAAAAGACTATCACCTCCCCTACAAGGCAGGTACACCCTGGATACACATAACCTTACAATTACTGACGCTGTATGCATTAGTATAATGCGCTAGGTGTCACTGGCAAAATCTCATGCCTGTTGTGGGATTTCGGTTACTGGCGGTGACTAAGTATTGTCTCCTAGCTGTTGCTGTACAGTTGTCATTATGTTCTTCTCTGAAGCCATATAATAATAGTATTCAATGACAGAAAGCTAACAATTGGCGTTCTAAGGTCTGGGTTGATATTCCATGTTCCCACCATGTTCCAGGTCTATACATTATCCTAAAACCATGTACATATATCCAGTGTGATGCAGGAATACCGGAAATTAAAGCTGAAACTAGCTTTGTATGAAATTTTTCACTTTCGTCCAGCTTGTCAGATGTCAGGTATTGATTAGCACCAGATAGAAAAATGCTGCATGCAGAATTTTTTTGTCCGGCGCTCAGTCTATGGACATCTGACCAGTTTTGTCCGGCTCTGCAAAAAGACAACTGGTTGGACACAACTGGTATTCACCCAGCCTTAGATAATCACTTATTTTATCCATTAGCCATGGAGATAGAGACAATTTAGGCTCAGTGCACATAAATTAGTTGTATTTGGCCAGTTTTATTTTGCAGAGCCGGGCACAACTGATAGATGTGTACTGCCCATCAGTGCACAAGTCCGGTGTCTGAATAGGCAGAAAAACATAGCATGCAGAATTTTCCTGTCTGGCGATATTTGACCTCCAGCATCACAACTAAATCATGGGATGAACACCAGTGATCTCATAGAAAACTGTGTCATAAGTTTTAGCTTCAGTTTCCCTCTGATTTTTTTTCGCATCACTCCGGAGAGATCAGCAAGTATATGTAAAGGGGCCCAAATCACCAAGTATATGTAAAGAGGCTCAAAGTCTGGAGTCTGATAGAAAGCAGTTAAGTAGTTGGCAGTAGCTATAAGGGAAGAAATATTGCTATGCTAAATATGCAAAAGATAAGACAATTTATACCCCATATTTATTAAAATACTTATTCAAATAATGACCGCCATAACACTTTTATGTAAGAGGTCATAAGCAGGTGTGATATACAGTGCATTCGGAAAGTCTTGTTCTAAAATAAATTCAAGTTTTCCCTAATCAGTCTCCGCTCAGTACCTCATAATGAGAAAGTAAAACAAGGATTTTTACAAATGTTTACTAATTTATTAAAAAGAATAAAAATAAAATTTCACATGGACATAAGTATTCGGGCCCTTTGCTATGACACTTCAAATTTAACTCTGGGGCCTGACATTTCTCTTGATCATCTTTGAGATGTTTATACACCTTGATTGGAGTCCACCTGTGGTAATTTCAGTTGAGTGGACGTGATTTGGAAAGGCATAGCCCTGTCTATATGAGCTATCACAGCTGACAATGCAAATCAGAGAAAAAATCATGCCATGAGGAGGAAAGAACTGCCTGTAATGATCAGGGACATGATTGTGTGGAGGCACAAATCTGGAGATGGGTACCAAAAAATTGCCAAGAACACAATGGCCTCCATAATTTTAAATAGAATAAGTTTATAACAACCAGAATTCTTCTTAGAGCTGGCTGCCCCACCAAAGTAAGTAATTGAGAGAAAAGGGTTTTAGTAAGAGAGGTGTCCAATGACCCAATGGTCACTGTGGCTGACCTACAAAGATTCGGTGTACAGATGGGAGAATCTTCCAGACGGTCAAGTATAACTGCAGAACTCCACCAATCCTCACCAAGTCTCCATAGCAAAAGATACATGAAAACCCAGCTCAAGTCTGGAGAAAAGAGGGCACTGACAATACCATGCACTGTCAGCATCATGTTGTGGGGGTGTTTTTTAGTGGCTGGGACAGAGAGACTGGTTAGAGATGAGGAAAAGCTGAATGGAGCAAAGTACAGAGATATTCATAATGAAAACCTGATCCAGAGTGCTGGACCTCAGACTGGGCAGAGGGTTTACCTTACAGACAATGACCCTAAACAGTATCACACAGCCAAGATGACATATGAGTGGCTTAGGGACAAATTTTCCAGCAGGAGGAAAAAAAATGGAACTTCTGTAGTGTTTACAAAGGACAGGAGGATTCCAAGATAGTATAAAAAAAAGAATTTACTGGTGCAGAAGACTGAACATTTCAAGATCGTACTAATCCCTTCATTAGGTAAAATACACCACAACTCTGGGATTGTCCTTGAGTGGCCCAGCCAGAGCCCTGACTTGAAGCCAATGGAACCTCTCTGGAGAGACCCCTCCAACCTGACAAAGCTTGAGAGGATCTGTAGAGAAGAATGACAAAATGGTCTGAATACTTATGTCAATGCAAGATTTTAGTTTGCCTTTTCAAAAAATTTGCAAAGATTTTGAACATTCTGTTTTCACTTTGTCATTATAATGTATTGAGCACAGAATGATGGGGGACAATGTTTACTTTTTTATTTTAACACAAGGCCACAAGATAACAAAATGTGAAAAAAGTGAGTCTACTCTGAAGACTTTCCAAATGCACTATATGTGGATACATTTTTGCTCTCCATAGGGTACAAATTTGAAGCCCCATTTTTCTGATTTATTAGTATGATTTTTTGCCCTACAGAAAACTTCCACATCTTTAAATGTAAACATTCTAAATTAATATTTAAATTCATTTAGATTAGTAATTAATGGATGGAAGATTAACATGCACATAAATAATAAGGTAGTGATCTTTACATCCATCGACATGTCACCTCTTTTTTTAGCCTAAGGGCTACATGCAACATGTGTCCCAAAACAGAAAATCTAAGAACATTTGTGCTACAACAACAGTTGTGCAACTTGTTGTCCCATGACTATTTTAGAGCTGTAACTTTAATGTAAAAACATAACCAAGTCGCAGAAAAGTCACAGGCAAGTTGCATGTCGCACATGACTTGCATTGTGGTCTATGAAGGCAAAGTGGCGATAAATTCTTTGCGACTGTTGTGTCACAGATGCAGCATGTCATGGGTCATATTCAGACCACATTGACTATCATTGAATGCAATGTTTCAATGTGACAACGTGATCCTCATAGTGACGCTCATTAGCAATGATCTGGCTGTGTAAATTTACATCCGATTACCCGATGAACGAGTGAAATACTCATTCATCGGGTACTACGATCGTTTGTGCACATGCAAAAGTGATCGTTTACCGGCAGAAAATCGTGCTGTGTAAACACGATCTCCTGCCGGCAAACAAGAAGTCAGTATGGAGAAGAACGATAGCATTAGCATTAAATGCAGCGGTCTCCTCCACCAGCAGATTGTCGGGAAGGAACGCTTGTAGAAAAGTTCTTTCTACAAGATGGAGAAAATGGTGGCATCTGTGAAACAGGAGCTCTTATTTTTGAAACAAGATAAGGAGATCTGTGAAACTAAGATAATTGATCTAGAGGACAGGTCTAATATAAGAATAATGGTATTTCTGGAAGGAGCTGGGGGGCCCAGCTGTGCTTTATACAAAAATAGATCAATAAAATCTTTGTAAAGGAGCCTGAATCTGCTGGTTGTCATATTGAGAGAGCACACCGTATTCATCCTAAGCTGAGACCCCCAGGTGCTCCCTCTCATCCCATATTGATTAAGTTACTGACTACTGAGCTCCAGAGACTAAGATTCAATTTTGAATAAAGCCAGAAAGATAGATAATATTACCTGATATTTTTATATCCAGACTATTCTGCAAGTACTGCAAAAAAACAGACACTCTTTTGTGGAAGTAAAAAATACTGAGAACGGCCAATACTTTTCCAATGTTATTTCTAGCAATACTTCAGATAGAATATGAAGTATCTTTACAGTTCTTCAATAACGTTGCACAGGCCTGTTCTTGACTTGATACCAATGGGATTTGGTAATTGAAGCCTGGGACAGTCATATATGTATTTCTGTATTTGTATGATTAATTAAGAGGAGTGGGGAGGAGGGAAGTGGATAGGGAATACTCAATAGCTTGAAGTTGTGGGGTTACAGTGAGGATGGGGTCTTGCGAGGGTGACTTAGTTGTGCTGTACTTTAAGGAGTAATGGTTTGCATAAAATGATGGAATGTTACAGGCTTGGGAGATAGATTTTTAAAATATTCTTAATAATTACCAACCTCCCATAGTTTGTATCTTGCAGAAAGCTAACAATTGGCGTTCTAAGGTCTGGGTTGATATTCCATGTTCCCACCATGTCTTTTACTAAAGACACCATTGCCAAGTTTCATAAAAGGCGGGTGGCAGAGGAGCTCCACTTGACATCCTCTTCATATTCAAGGGAAGTGTTTTTATCCATAGAAAGATAACGCATACATTTATGGTACTAAGGTTGATCGAGAGTAAAGATATAGTTTTCTCTATGGGATTTTTGTGGGATTTACATGTGTTTACATATTTCCCTTTCTTTTACTCCTTACTTGAGCTTTTTTGTTAACTCCCTTATTGACCAATCCCATTTTAGTTTTTTCCTCTCCACACTTTTTTTTTTTTTAATTTTCCATTCACATATGAGGATTGAAAATATAGAAAGGATAATAGGGTTTTCAGAATTTACCCCATCTCTGGACTAACTACCATTTAGGGAAATTTAATAAAGTCATGGATGTGGATTTTTGGATTACGAATAGTATACATTTATATTATATTTAGAGATGAGCGAATTTTTCAAAAATTAAATTCGCTGGTTTGGCCCGAATTTATTTGCGGCAAATCGTGTTAAAAAACAGCTATTTCCTGGCTTCAGAGAGCTTTTATAGTGGTGTAGAACAATGTGCCTTGCAGTAACACGCATAGGAAGTCTGCTCTGGTAGTGAAAAAATACTGTGAGTCCGTATGACACACAGATGACAGGCGTCACTCTTAAAATCACTGCACACGTCACTTATTTGGGAAGTCACGGGGCCAAAACTGAACAAATAACTCAAGTGTGAACTCAGCCTTACAGGTCAATGTTAGTGTGAAGAAGAAGCACACTCCTTTTACACCGTCATCAGCTGATTCCACATAGATGTCTACAGAACCTGTTCTATTAAAAGCTTATACAAGTAGAGCCCCCCAACAGAGTGGAGAGGGTGTCAGCAGTAAGTCTGTATTGATGTCACAGATTATTTTGCCCTTCCTCTGATCCGTCAGAACAATAACCCCCAAAAAACTGATCTTGTCTGTTGAGCATCCGCCTTCACTCGGTCAGCATTTGGGCAGTAATCCATCAGTATTGCTAATGCCAAAAAAAAAACAGGAGTGGATCCAAAACAGAGATGACACAGGGATGGAATATTTGCATGTGTTCTGTGTTTTGTACCCACTCCTGCTTTTGGCTACCAAATCACAAGCCAATTCTGATGGGACCATACAGGCCTTACAGCTGCTATGCAGACAGTATTCATTGCGTGTCTCATTTTTCCTTCCTTCTGACAGATCAGAAAAAGGGTCAAATAAATGATAATGTCTGCCAGGCCTAAAGGCAAAATAGTGGGCCAGTCATGAAGTGGGGAGGGTGGGAACAGCATGAGAAGTCCACAGAGTGGCCCTATGACATAGTGGTGAGGTGGAAGCAGCATGAGGAGGCCACAGAGTTGCACAATGACAGTGTGGAGGTGACATCAGCAGCATCAGGAGGCCACAGAGTGGAACAATGACAGTGTGGAGGTGGCGGCAGCATCAGAAGACCACAGAGTTGCAAGGTGACATAGTGTGGAGGTGGCAGCAGCATGAGGAGACCACAGAGTGGCAAGATGACATAGTGTGGAGGAGGAAGCAGCATGGGGAGGCCACAGAGTGGCACAATGACAGTGTGGCCCTAATTTTTTTCTACTTTTACACAACACAAAAGGCTTTTCAACAGATAAGTGCAACGCTGAACGGCAAATATATTTTTATTTCGCTACTACTACACGGCAAACTGGGCTTTAGAAAATATCACTGCACCGCAGTACGGCAAATAGGCCCTAATTTTTTTTCCACTTTTACACAACACAAAAACATATAACTGCACCGCACAAGTGCAAATAAGACGTACTGTAGAAATATTTCCTTGTAATAAACCCTGTTAATGGCTGTATTAAACAGCACTTGCACCCAAATAATAAGAACGGTTTGCTATAATGACAGAGCTTTATAATGGCAATTTGAATCCCCAGTCAGTGCACTAAGGTGTAATAGGATTGTTCCTATTACCCAGTTTGTAACCTCCCCTACTGAACCCTGTTCTACATAAATGCTGTAGAACGATTCCTCCCTATTCTTTCCCTGCACTTATAAATCGTTTTTCCACCACAATCCACTCTTTCCTATCACTGTCCCTAGCGCCTGCAGACACGTCTCTCCCTGCACTAAGTACACTGGTAAATGGCAGAATCTAAAATGGCTGCCGCTTTTTATAGGGCTGTAACATCACAGGGCTGGCTGGCTGCTAATTGGATGCATGGCATCATGGGTGATTCCGCCTTCCCAGAATTTATTTCTCCATGTCCTCACCCGTGCAGCAGCCATTTTAGGAAAAAATGCAATTCGCTACCAAGAAGCGTGAGGAAATTCGGCTTCGGTGCAAATCAAATTTTTCCCTAAATTCGGATCGAATTCCACTTCATCAACTTCGATTCACTCATCTCTAATTATATTATACATAAAATGTTTCAATCACTAAGGAGAGAGGGTTTGGATTGAGTTTGATTTCTACAACTTTTATCTGTTGGTAAAAAATTTGGGATGCCTATTTTCACACTGATGGTTCTAGGATATATATGACTATATAGTAAAAAGAAAAAGAAGGGGTGTTATTTCTGCTACATATAGAATTTTGTGAAAGTATAATATTCACTCACAGCCTATAAAGCAGAGCTACACGGGCCACACTGCACTCTACCGAAATCACCTACAAAAACTCTGTGTGCTTTCCCGAAACTAGTTAATGAACACACCATCACCATATCCGTTAAAATTAAAGTTTATTCAATATATTCGTTAAAAACACATATAAAGTGATAAAAATTGAATCAATCACGTCCAGAGAGGTAAGTATGGGAGGAACAACACAAGGGAAGGGGGTGCAAATATATGACAAATATATGCAAGTATGATATATCCAGAAAAGTTATAGCAAGGCTATATGGTGCCGTAACTTTTCTGGATATATCATACTTGCATATATTTGTCATATATTTGTACCCCCTTCCCATGTGTTGTTCCGCCCATACTTACCTATCTGGACGTGATTGATTCAATTTTTAATTGAAACCCATGGACATCATGCTCGCTCCGTACAGTATTGAAACGAAGATTTAAGCAAATTGGCTTCGGTTGTTTCATCCGAAGTCGATTCACTCATCCCTAAATATAATCCTTTCCCATATTTACTTACAATTTTTATAAGTTTTTTTTCCCACAGTTCTTCTCTAAAATATACTATAATTAAATATACTATTATGGTTTGAAAGTATTTTCCTCTGAATTTCTAGTGTTATGTTTAAAATGGTTTTCCAGAATTTTTCAACTGATGACCTCTGCATAGGTCATCAGTATCTGATTGGTGAGGTCCAACACCCGGGACCCCCGTCGATCAGCTGTTTGAGAAGGCACCGCTGCACATGTGAGCACCCCTGCATTCTGGCAGGTTGAATGGGGCTAAGCCACTCCTAGGCCACTTGACACATGAATGTGTTGTTACTTGGCCTAGGAAAAGCAGAGAGAAGACTGCGGTACTCACAGGAGTGCCACTGCCTTCTCAAACTGTTGATCGGAGGGGGTCCCGGGTCGGACCTTACCGATCAGAAACTGATGACCTACCATGAGGATAAGTCATCATTATGAAAATCTCAGATATTCTCCTTAACATGTCATTTTATATTATAATCAGGATATTATTATTAATGTTTTCATATTGAATGTAATACAAGAGGAACATGGAAGAATCATCTTCTGTTGTCTAGGCTAATTCACATACGTCTGGTCTTCCGGCTCAGTTTCCTTTCGGCATGGTGCAGAAAACACTAGAGGGAACTGAAGCTAGAACTGATGCCATAGTTTTCTATGGGGTCATTCATATTAATCCGGCATATCAGTTGTGATGCTCTGGGACTGTATGTTAGGGCTGAAGGGAGGGATGTTATTTACATGGGACTATGTGTTGGAGGTGGCTGTGGGAGGGGGTGATGTTATTTACATGGGAATGTATGTTGATGGCAGCTGTGGGAGGGGGGGTCATGTTATTTACATGGAACTGTATGTTGATGGTGGCTGTGGGAGGAGTGATGTTATTTACATGGGGCTGTATGTTGAGGCGGCTGTAAGAGGGAGTAATGTTATTTACATGGGACTGTATGTTGATGGGGCTGTGGGAGGGAGTGATGTTATTTACATGGGACTGAATGTTCAGGGGGTGAGGTTTACATGGGATTGCATGTTGGAGGCGGCTGGGGAGGGGGTGATCTTATTTACATGAGACTGTATGTTGAAGGCGGCTGGGGAGGAGGTGGTGTTATTTACATGGGACTGTATTTTGGAGGGGCTGTAGATAGAGATGGATGTTATTTACATGGGACTGCATATTGGAGGGGGCTGGAGAGATGGTGTGAAGTTATTTACATGGGACTATGGCGGAGGGAGGGAACTAGTGTTATTTACATGGGACTGTATATTGGAGGGTGTGAAGGCAGGGATGTTATTTACATGGGACTGTATTTTGGAGGGGGCATGAAAGATTGTGTGATGTTATTTTGTATGATGGAGGGAGGAATATAACTACATGGGGCATTATACTGGGGGCACTGTAAGAGTATTAGAAATTCAGGGGACATTATAGGCGTTCTTATAGAATGCCTATAATTATAGACTCCTCCTTATTTCTTCTAAGAGCACTATGGGGGGCCTTATTACTACTGAGGGGTCTTTAGAGAGATTTATTACAACTGGGGGAACAATAGGGGGGGTCTTATTTCTACTGGGGGCTCTGTGAGGGTATTATTAATACTGGAGGGCTCTTCTATTAATGGAGGCGCTCTTGGGGAGCGTTATAATGGTTGGAGGCACTGTAGAAGGCAGTATTACTAATGAGGGCACTCTTGGGGAGCATTATTACTGTTGGGGGCACTGTAGGGGGCAGTATTACTAATGGGGAAATTACTATTAGTGGGACTATGAGGAGCACTATTACTCTGGGGGCACTGATTTTTCTTCAGGATAATTTTGGAGTTATTGGGGAGCACAGCAAGCAGCAGGATAACACTGTGGGGACTCCAGGTTGGGGGATGATGATAGAAATGTGAGGAAGCTAAGATGTCTGTGTGTCACACTTTGTAGGTCTCACACAAATATTAGGACAGCACTCCTTAAGTAATGATAATTAATGGTTTTATTTCACTTCATATTATTTCAGCCGGAGTAGGTGGTATATCAGTTGCAACGTTTCGGGCTAACAATTGCCCTTCATCAGGCACTCTGAGGACCACAGTGTGCTTACAGCCGGCGCCGCCAAGCACACTGTGGTCCTCAGATATGAAGTGAAATAAAACCATTAATTATCATTACTTAAGGAGTGCTGTCCTAATATTTGTGTGAGACCTACAGTTCTTGAGGTGGAGCTATAGAACATAACCTGGACGCGCACCCATCCTTGCCTTATGTTGAAAAGAGTGCTGTGGCCTATTACTTGAAAAAATTTGTGTCACACTCTGCAGAGACGAGGAGGCTGAAAGAATTTGTCCGGACCAAATGGAGAAGAAGATGACGGAGAAGATCTACATCAGAGGAGACGTCACCTGGGAGGCTCTGGATGTGACAGCTATGTGCTGCTGTATAGCAAGTACAGGAAAGTGTGGGGGGAGGGTTGATTTAGAGAACTGGGCCATATTCATTGGGGCTTGGGCCCCAGATCTTTTGAGACCCTAGCAACGACCCTGCATTCAGCATTAATAGTGCCTTCCAGATGTGTAAACTGCCCACACAAAATGCACTAATACAACCCAATACCATCAGAGATGCAGGCTTTGAACTGTGTACTGTTAAGGGACTGGATGGTCCCTCTCCTCTTTAGTCCACAGAACATGATGTCCATGGGTTTCAAAATGAATTTAAAATTATGATTTGTCTGACCACAGAACAGTTTTCCATTTTGCTTCAGTCCATTTGAAATGAGCTTTGGCCCAGAGAAGACAGCTGTGTGTCTGAATCATGTTGACATGTGCCTTCTTCTTTGCATGATACAGCTTTAACTTGCATTTGTAGATTGCACAGCGAATTATGTTCACAGACATTGATTTCTGAGTGTTCCTGAGCCCATGCAATGATTTCCAGTACAGAATCATACTTGTTTTTAATACAGTGCTGCCTGGGAGTCCATAGATCACAAGCATCCAATATTGACAGTCGGCCTTGTCCCTTGCACGCATGGATTTCTACAGATTCTTTGAATCTTTTAATGATATGTACTGTAGGTCGTGTGATAGTCAACGTCTTCACAATTTTGCACTGAGGAAACTTTTTCTGAAATTGTTTCACGTTTTTTAGACACGGTTTTTCACAAATTGGTGAACCTCTGTCCATCTTTGCTTCTCTAACATACTCTTTTATACCCGATCATGTGACTAAGTTGCAAATTGCTTCTCCAGCTGTTTTTAATTAAAACCACTTACTTTTACAGCCTTTTGTTGCCTCTGTTCTAGCTTTTTTGAGATGCATTGCTGTCATCAAGTTCTAAATTAATTAAGTTTTTTTCCCTGAAATAGTAAAATGTCTCACTTTCAACATCTGATTTTTGTTCTTTGTTCTACTGTGAATAAAATATGGGTCTATGATTCATTGCATTGTGTTTTATTTATATTTTACACTGTGTCTCAACTATTTTGGGGGAATTGAGGTTGTGTTTAGTGATGAGCGGCAGGGGCTATATTCGATTTTGCGATATTTCGCGAATATATGGGCGAATATTTGCCATATGATCGTGAATTCGCGAATTTGCAGTTATTTTCTTGATTGCGAAAAATCGGCAATGTAATATTGGTGCAATGCGCGTCCAATACAGGCGGGGTTCACACGGGCGTTGGGAATTGGGGCCGGAAAGGAGGTGGGTGCGTGACGGGGAAATCTTGCAAGTGCGAACGCAATTTCAGTCAGTTTTGACTGCGCTTGCATTGCGTGGTTCAGTTTTTTCCGCGCGAGGGCAATGCATTTTGCACCCCCGTGACAAAAAACTGAATGTGGTACCCAGACCTGAACTTCTTGAACAATGAAGTTCGGGTTTGGGTTAGTTGTAGTGTAGATTGTATTGTTTCCCTTATAACATGGTTATAAGGGAAAATAATAAAATTCTTAATACAGAATGCTTAGTAAAATGTGGGTTGAGAGGGTTAAAAAATAAAATTAAACTCACCTCTTTCACTTGTTCGCGCAGCCCAGCTGGTTTTCTTCCTTTGGTTGAGGACCTGGGAGGCAAAGGAACTTTGGTGACGTCACTGCGCTCGTCACATGGTCCATCACCATGGTTATGGACCATGTGATGGACCTTGTGACGAGCGTAGTGACATCAACAAAGGTCCTTTGCCTCCCAGGTCCTCAACCAAAGGAAGAAGACCAGTCGGGCTGGGTGAAGTGGAAGAAGTGAGTTTCATTTTTATTTTGTTTTTTAACCCTCTCAACCCACATTTTACTAAGCATTCTGTATTAAGAATGCTATTATTTTCCCTTATAACCATGTTATAAGGGAAAATAATACAGTGAATAGACGTTTATCTCCTAGCAACCTTGCGTGAAAATCGCACCGCATCCGCAGATGCCTATGATTTTCACGTAGACCCGTTCATTTTTTTGGGGCCTGCGTTGCGGAAAAAACACAGAATATAGAGCATGCTGCAATTTTCCCGCAACGCAAAACTGATGCGGAAAAATCACCGCTCATCTGCAAGCCCCATTGAAATGAATGGGTCGGATTCAATGCAGGTGCAATGTGTGCACCTCACGCATTGCACCCGCGCGGAAAACTCGCCCGTGTGAACCCAGCCTAACTATTTGAATTATATATCTAAGTTAACTGTCTAATGTATATACAGCAAAGCATAGAGCATAGCAATGACACTGCTGTCTCTCTCAGAACTCCATTACACTACAGAAAATGGCTGCTGGGGAGGTTCTTATATAGTAAGGGGCAGGCAACTTTCCTATTGGTTGCTAGGGATGTTGCTAAGCTCAGACAAAGACATTGCAGCCTTCTTATTGGCCCACAAGCAAGAGGGAGGTTACTAATAAATAAATAAATATTCAAAATATTCGCGAATTCTCGAATTTGCGATAAATATTTGCGCTTCGAATATTCGCGCCCAACACTAGTTGTGTTATTTAGGGCTCATGCACACGACTGTATTTTCTTTCCGCTTCCGTTCCGTTTTTTGTTAGGCCCGTATGCGGAACTATTCACTTTAATGGGGCTGTAGAAAATACGGAAGTTACTCCGTAAGCATTCAGTTTTCGTTTGTCCGCATGGCCGTTACACAAAAAAGAAGTGCATGTCCTATTATTGTCCGCAAATCAGGGTCAGAGGCGCCATTCAAGCCAATGAGTCCGCAAGAAATACGGAACGCACATGGAACAGATCTGTATGTCATCCGTATTTCATCCGTATTTTCCGGATCCATACTGGATCCTCAAATGCGGAACAACGGATCCATGAAAAATGGACCGTAAAACAACGACGGTCGTGTGCATGAGCCCTTATATAGAGGGTTTTCTTTTATGTGTTTACTATATAGTAGCTGCATAAAATTCTGTAGTTGTCTGCTCTGTTAGTTAGAGGTGCATACCGTCTATCTAAAACAGTTGTTCACTTGAATAGAGCGAGTACTTGTTTTACACTGCACTTCCGAGACGAAGTGCAGGGTAATGCACACGAACGTATTGTCTTTCCGTGTCATTTTAATGGGTCCGCAAAAAGAACGGAAGTTACTCCGTGTGCATTCCATTTCCGTGTGTCCGTATTTCCATTCCGCAAAAAAATAGAACACGTCATATTATTGTCCGCATTACGGACAAGGATAGTACTGTTCTATTAGGGGCCAGCTGTTCCGTTCCACAAAATACGGAATGCACATGGACGTCATCCCTATTTTTTGCGGACCGCAAAATACATACGGTCGTGTGCATGAGGCCTAATAAAGAGTAAACGACACTCGCATGGAGCGTTGCCTCCTCTTCAAACAGCTGATCGACCGGGGTGCTGGGAGTCGGACCCCTATCGATCAGATATTAATAACCTATCCTGACGATAGGTCATCATCAATATTACAGATTACAGATTTTGCATTGAACTAGCTTCAGATGACACCTTTGCCAATCTTAAATCTTAAAGTTTTAGTCACATGTATAAAGTACAAAATCTCTATTGCTGTTTTTTCAGTCTGCAAAATGTTGTTCAGAATGTCCATAATCTGTGGCTTTCTCAAAGACATGCAAGATTATAAAAAGAAAGGAGAAAAACAAAAACAAGAAAACACAGATCATTCAGAACATTGCGGTCCATAAACAGCAGTGAAAACCCCCCGAGAGCGGCCTGGCACACAATAGAAGGGCCTTTAATGAGGCTTCAGGTTGAGTTCCTGGGGAAGCTGAAAAGACAGTTTTCTCACAGTGCGACATTATACTGCCTCTCTCTTTCAGTTACCTACATTCACATGGGGATGTGAGGGGCATTAAAGCTCACACATAAAGAGCTATCCCAATTTCATGATTTTATGGGGCTGCTGTGATGTTGTCCACGTACTACAGGCCTGGCATGGCACAGGACAAATCAGACAGGATGGTAGTAAATCTGCATTTCCATTTACACGTTTCAGACAGCAGTCTTGTGCGCCTGAAAAAAAAAACTAGCCATTGCAACACATTAACTGAAAGTGGGACAGGACACCCTGTACATTTATTTAAGTGCTATCTTCCACGTAATCTCCTAAGTAGTCATATAAACAATATTGTTCATTACCGTGACATGGTTGACTTTAAAATAGACATCTAGATTACATGGATAAACAAGTATTTTCTTAAATTAAGGGGGTATTCAATTTTTTATCTTTCTACATATATTTGTTTATAGGATAAGAAATATATAGGAAATCGTATCAGTCATGTGACACTTCACATCACATGATCCTTGACATTCAGTAAGCAGCAGTGTTACATGACATACATGTGCCGGGTCAGCACACATGATGCATCCATGTCATAACCGAATAGGAATAGTGGTGGAATAAAGATTTTATTGTGGTTAATAAGTATATCACTGTGTGTATTCACTTGACTGCCTCTCTCTAGATGAGCTGTAAAATATCTGCCTGTCTCTGTGTGAGTTTAAAAATGACTACAGGTCTCTAGGTGATATTGTAAATGCTTGCCTGTCTCTAGGTGATGTTGTAAAATTGCTGCCTGTCTCAGGGTGATTTTTAAAATGGCTGCCTGTCTCTAGGTGATGCTGTCATGTTGTTAATAAAGTTAAAAATATTTAAAACAAAACACAGCACACACAGGAAAAATATTAGATCTGCCTCACACAGACACTAATAGACGTTCTGAGGTGCTGCTATTGGTAATCGTAGTGTATATAGAGTATATGTTCTGCTTACCAATACATTCCTAATCATCTGTTAAACTGACTGGCCACTGTAGAAATTAAACCAGCCATGCGCTGCCAATGCTCTTTTCATGCTCAAGTACAGTCCTTCAAGCTGTATCTGCACCAGCCACACTTACTTCATTTTCCTTGCACTCCCCTCATTTGTTATTTTGTTTTCCTCTCTGTGTGGCTTTAGTGGGCAAATTGTAAAGTCACATGATACAGCCTGTCATGCCTTGTCCCCTCCCCTTCTACATCACTGTGTGCTCTCCTGAGAAAAAGAGCCTAGACTGTCTAACTCACAAGACTGCACAGGGCCATAATGGCATCAAAAAATTCAAGTTCAAAGTGATCTTTTCCTAAATATACAGTATATATATATATATATATATATATAGAGAGAGAGAGAGAGAGAGAGAGAGAGTATGGAAACAATAGAACACCGACTTGGTGTATAAATGTCCTGAATGCATGGGATCCCAGACAAAAACTAAATGGATCACCTTATAACCAATGGGGCATCACTACTACACTACTACTGATAATGTCAGTTCAGGATGAGGGGGATGTCAGTTCAGGATGAGGGGAATGTCAATTTAGCGAGAGCACTGCTGCAGCCGGACCCTTCCTCTGCCAGTCAGGGGAATGTCAGCTCCAGTAAGCAGGAGATCAGGAGAGCAGGGCAGGCCAGACAGGTGCTGGTAGTGGGAGACTCAATTATTAGGGGTACAGATAGGGCGATCTGTCACAAAGACCGGGATCGTCGAACGGTGTGTAGTCTTCCTGGCGCTCAAGTTCGACACATCGCGGATTGGGTTGACAGATTACTTGGTGGGGCTGGAGAAGATCTAGCAGTCATGGTCCATATCGGAAACAATGACAAAGTTAGAGGTAGGTGGAGCGTCCTTAAGAATGATTTTAGGGATTTAGGTCACAAGCTTAGGGCAAGGACCTTAAATGTAGTGTTTTCCGAAATACTACCTGTACCACGAAACACACAAGAAAGGCAGCGGGAGATTAGGGAGGTTAACAAGTGGCTCAAGAACTGGTGTAGGAAGGAGGGGTTTGGGTTCCTGGAGAACTGGGCCGACTTCTCTGTCGGCTACAGGCTTTATCGTAGGGATGGGCTGCACCTCAATGGGGAAGGGGCAGCTGTGTTGGGGGAGAAGATGGCTAGAAGGTTGGAGAAGTGTTTAAACTAGGGACTGGGGGAGGGTAATTACGTTATAGGATGGGAAGATAGTGCAGATAGAGACCGGGGGCAAGGTAGTGTAACTGGGGGAGGAATGGAAGTGGGGACTAGAACAGCTCAGAAGGAAAGGTGTAGGGTAAAAAATATACATAAACCTCTTAATTGTATGTATACTAATGCCAGAAGCCTGACTTATAAAACTGGTGAACTGGAATCAGGAGGACTATGAGATAGTGGGAATAACTGAGACATGGCTGGATAATAGCTATCAACACCTGAAGGGATATATGGATCCTCACTATATCAACAAAAGAAATGAACAACCGCAAGATATAATCAATAGGTACATAATTTTATTGTAAACAACATGATTGGAAAAACACAATAAATACTGCCAAGGCCAATAAGATAATGGGTTGCATCAAAAGGGGCATAGATGCCCATGATGAGAACATAGTCCTACCACTTTACAAATCACTAGTCAGACCACACATGGAGTATTGTGTACAGTTCTGGGCTCCTGTGAACAAGGCAGACATAGCAGAGCTGGAGAGGGTTCAGAGGAGGGCAACTAAAGTAATGACTGGAATGGGGGGGACTACAGTACCCTGAAAGATTATCAAAATTAGGGTAATTCACTTTAGAAAAAGACGACTGAGTGGAGATCTAATAACTATGTATAAATATATCAGGGTCAGTACAGAGATCTCTCCCATCATCTATTTATCCCCAGGACTGTGACGAGGGGATATCCTCTGCGTCTGGAGGAAGGAAGGTTTGTACACAAACATAGAAGAGGATTCTTTACAGTAAGAGCAGTGACACTATGGAACTCTCTGCCTGAGGAGTTGGTGATGGTGGTGAGTTCACTAAAAGAGTTGAAGAGGATGTATATACAGCGGATTGAAGCCAGTGCTATCTAATACATGTATGGCCACAATGGCCTACTATAGAGAAAAATGGCAAAAAATTCAGCTGATAAAAATACCTGGGATCAAGGACGCTAACAGGATCAGACCTCCCAGTTGTAAGGAGCTCACCCCAACATACGTTTCGCACCTGCTTTTTCAAGGAGCGTGCCGCCTTATTGCATTTTATGTATTGTCTTATTTCCATGATATATTTATCTTTCCAAAAAAGTTTTTGTAATTTAATATACGTGTCCCTTTATGGGTTTTTTGAGTTATAGATACACAACTGGCCTATATGCACATGCACTGTTACTGCAAGTTTCATCGCATACACAAATGTTATGATATACAGTTGTGTTCAAAATTATTCAACCCCCAATGCTGTAAAGGGTTTTAGGGAATTTAGTGTACATTTGTAATTGTGTTCAGAATGAAATCTTACAAGGACTTTTTAAAGAACCAAATGCAACTAAAATGACATCAATTGTTTTTGTAATACAGTATTAAATGTTTTTTTTGTGATTTCTTCATTGACACAATTATTCAACCCCTTAAAGACGACCACTCTTAAGAACAGCGGTTCATTCAAGTGTTTTCGATCAGGTATTGAAAACCCCTGTGGATGTCAAGGAGCAGCAATCAAGCATAATAAGCACCAATTAGGCAGATGTAAAATGACTGTGATACTCAGCTCCTTCTAGACATTTACTGGTGTGTTTACAGACATGGTGAAGTCAAGAGAATGGTCCAGGAAGACAAGAGAAGAGGTGATTTCTCTTCACAGGAAGGGCAATGGCTATAAGAAGATTGCAAAGATGTTAAACATACCAAGAGACACCATAGGAAGCATAATTCGCAAATTCAAGGCAAAGGGCACTGTTGAAACGCTACCTGGTCGTGGCAGAAAGAAGATGCTGACTTTGACTGCTGTGCGCTACCTGAATCGCAAAGTGGAGAAAAGTCCCCATGTGACTGCTGAGGAACTGAAAAAAGATTTGTCAGATGCGGGTACTGAAGTTTCAGCTCAGACAATAAGGCGCACACTGCGTAATGAAGGCCTCCATGCCAGAACTCCCAGGCGCACCCCCTTGCTGTCGCCAAAGAATAAGAAGAGTCGACTGCAGTATGCCAAAAGTCATGTGGACAAACCACAAAAGTTTTGGGATAGTGTTCTGTGGACTGATGAAACAAAATAAGAACTATTTGGGCCCATGGATCAACGCTATGTTTGGAGGAGGAAGAACAAGGCCTATGAAGAAAAGAACACCTTGCCTACTGTGAAGCATGGCGGGGGGGGTCAATCATGCGTTGGGGCCGTTTTGCTTCTACAGGTACAGGGAAGCTTCAGCGTGTGCAAGGTACCATGAATTCTCTTCAGTACCAGGAGATATTGGATGAAAATATGATGCAGTCCGTCACAAACCTGAGGCTTGGGAGACGTTGGACCTTTCAACAGGACAATGATCCCAAGCATACCTCCAAGTCCACTAGAGCATGGTTGCAGATTAAAGGCTGGAACATTTTAAAGTGGCCATCGCAGTCACCAGACTTAAATCCGATTGAGAACCTCTGGTGGGACTTAAAGAAAGCAGTTGCAGCGTGCAAGCCTAAGAATGTGACTGAACTAGAGGCTTTTGCCCATGAAGAATGGGTGAAGATACCAGTAGATTGCTGCAAGACACTTGTGTCAAGCTATGCTTCACGTTTAAAAGCTGTTATAACTGGAAAAGGATGTTGTACTAAGTACTAAGATTGAATGTCACTTGGGGGTTGAATAAAACTGATAATGATGTGAGCACAGAAAAGACATTTGTGGTTATTTCAATATAAATGTTATGTTATATTTGTCTGACTTACAAGTGCCTCTTTGATTTAATTGTAAACAAGATGACTGAAATGATCAAAATCAATGTCAAACTGGCCAAAACACTCAATTTCAGTGGGGGTTGAATAATTTTGAACACAACTGTATATATATATATATATATATATAATAGGAAAAATGAGGAGCAGCACACTGTGACAACGGGTGCAAATCCAGTCCATGAACCACAACAGAGTCCTGTATTCGATAGATGCAAAGAAAAAGGACGGCAGCACTCCTTTCAAAAAAATCCGTGTAGAGTTTATTGCCCGCAATGCTCGGGCACCGGCTGTGGGTCAGCCGCAGCGGATCGCGGACCCATTCCCTTGAATGGGTCCGCGATCTGCCCGTTCCGCAAAAAGATAGGACATTTTCTATCTTTTTGCAGGACGGAAGTACGGAACGGAACCCCGCGAAAGCACTCCGTAGTGCTTCCGCAGTGTTCCGTTCCGTCATTCCATTCCGCACCGTTCCGCATCTCCGGATTTGCGGACCCATTGAAATGAATGGGTCCGCATCCGTGATGCGGAATGGCCACGGAATGGTGCTTGTGTATTGCAGATCCGCAATACATACGTTCGTGTGCATGAGGCCTTATATGCGGATTCTTTCCTCCCTGCATTATTTATGCACTCCCTTAGGCTGTAATGGATGTATTTGGAAACAAATAAGCAGAAAACTCGGACATGCTGCAGATTTAAAATACTGACAAAAATGATACGCCCATGTTAATAGCTCTATTCATTAATATTTGCAGATAACTCTGGCACATAAAATCCAGGCCACATCTTGCAAATACGCTCGTGTGAAAGCATTACATATATATATATATATAGATATATATATATATATATATATATATATATATATAATAGTAAAGAAATAATGCTGGCAGCACTACCAAGACCGGGCGGGTGCTAAGCCTCAGGACTAGCGTAAGTCCCAAATATACAAAAGAGGAAAAGAGGCAGCACTTCCAAAAAATAAAACTGAAGATTTATTCAAACATGTGCAACCGCGACGTTTCGGCTCGTATCACGAGCCTTTCTCAAGCAAGTGTTAGGTATCAAGGTGAGGTATTTAACAGGTGTACAATTAATACATGATTATAACAATAAATCGTGATCAAAATAAAATAGATTGCACATACAATCATACTCGTGATTATCAAGTGAAATCCTTCTCAAAAATACATCATACATAGAATTTGCATATATAGAATGTGTGTAAAAACCGTGCAAACTTAATTACTAGATGATTAGTGTACATGTACAGGTGTGGATTTTATATAAGGAGGAGGTACCTTAATAAACTATTGGCGTGCTGAGTGACTGGCATGGTGGAAAGCTCCGCGTTCAGCTGTACAGAGTGCGCATGACAGGGATTCCTGTGTAGCGCATCATGTGACACAACAGGAAGCGGTAATGTGGCCATATTGGATAAGGGCAATCGCCCAAAGTTCTATTGTATATATATAAATGAACCATAGTGCGTAAAAACTTCATGCCAATGAATCCATATTTCATGGAGGTGTGTATACACACCATGGGGTCAGGCGTCAGACATCCCCGTCAGTAGGGTCGTGGCACCGTCAATGTCACGACCATACAGCAGTATGCGGTAGTCAAATGGACAACCCCTGTCAAGGGACATCCATCCGCTACCACAGATACGGAATACAGAACCAATACCCCAGGGAGGGATCTCCTCTTTATGGCAACGGAACACACTTCTGTGAAAGAACCAACATGGACAACATTATACATAGATATTCACAATATGTGCGCGGGTCTCTTGTATAAGAGTATAATAGCCGTCACCGTCACACAATAGTTTAAAATGGGGTCCTCCTCCTTTTCCATACTGTGTCTCTGTGAAGAAAAATAAATAAAATCAATATTACATAGGTATAAATACCTATTAACAGGGGGAGGTACCAATACTGTAGGACATCAAGGATATCTAAATCCCTCAATAACCCCAATCCAAATCCACATTTAAGCCATGAGGTTTCAACGTTTTTAACGTAATAATCCATTGTGTTTCCTTACGTTTCAATATGGCTGTTCTATTGCCACCGCGTCTCATTTGTGGTACATGGTCTATTAACCAACATCTTATATCTTGTTCCTTGTGTCCCAACTCTGCAAAATGTCTGGAAACTGGTAAATCCATTCGTTTCTTACGAATGGAGTTCCTGTGGTTTCCAAGTCTTGTTTTAAAATCAGTTGTGGTTTCACCAACATATAATAATTTGCAAGGGCACATTAATACGTATATGATGTATGAGGAATCGCAGGTCAGGTGAAACCGGATCGGAAATGTTTCACCTGAGCTGGGATGTGTGAAGAAGTTCCTAGATCTCAAGATATAACGACAGTTTACACAATTGAGGCATGGAAAACTGCCAAGTCCCCGTTGTGTCAAAGTAGTCTGTCTCAGGACTTTGGAAGGTCCCACATCAGCCTTCACTAACCGATCTTTTAGATTTCTCCCTTTTCTGTATGAGAAAAGAGGAGGTACTCTAAATTCAGGAACATTTCTTATTCCACCTGTTAGAGTATGCCAGTGTCGTTTTATAATCTGACTAATGTCAGTGCTATAGTCATTGTATGTAGAAATAAAGGGAATCCTAGTGGTATTATCCTGTCTAGGTCTCTCTCTAGATGGCAAGTCTAATTTGTCACGATTATGCTGCAACACTTTAAAGGGATAACCCCTTTGGATGAATTTTGCTACCATGTTATCAAGTGTTTTATCCAAAGTCACTTGATTCGTGATAATCCGCTTAGCTCGCAAGAACTGAGAATATGGCAGACTTCTAATCATTTTCCTGGGATGACAGCTCTCAAATCTTAAGATTGTATTTCTGTCGGTAGGCTTAGTATACAACTCTGTAACTAGCTTCCCTTCAGATAGAATGACCATTGTATCAAGGAATTGTATATTACTATTGGAAAAGGCCAAAGTAAATTTCAAATTCGTATGGATATCATTAAGATACGTATGAAATGCTTCTAAGTCATCAGATGTACCATTCCAGAGGAGGAAGACGTCATCTATGTACCACCACCACTTAATCACTTTCGTGAAATGGTGGGATACATAGACAAAGTCCTCCTCCACTGTCCTCATATAAATATTTGCAAAGGTAGGGGCCACATTCGACCCCATGGCCACTCCCCTTTGTTGTTTATAAAAGGTATCCTGGAACAAGAAATAATTCTGCTCCAGGATAATTTTAAGTAGTGACAATAAAAAATGTATACCCTCTCTTGAAATAGTGGTGGACTCCAACATGCGTTTTACTGCTGCCATGCCTATATCATGATCAATACATGTATATAAAGAGGAGACATCAAATGAGGCTAGCAATATACCATCTGTACACTCTAACTCAATAGAACGCAACTGCTGAAGAAAATCACTGGTGTCACGGATGTATGAAATTGCGCCAGTTGCAAAACCACATAGCACTCTGTCCAAAAAAATAGCGATGTGGCTGAATATAGACCCGGAACCCGACACAATAGGCCTACCTGGTGGGTCTATCAAAGATTTATGAATCTTTGGTAGAACATAAATCACAGGTGTAATGGGATGTTCAACGACCAAATATTGTGCCAGGTCCGGGTCTATTACTCCAGCCAACAAGCCCTCAGAAATAGCATCACTTATAATCCTAGCAATATCGAATTTCGGATCACCTGATAATGGTAAGTATACCTCTCTTTCAGACAATTGTTTTTTTATTTTTTTTATTTCAGCCAGGTATTTATTAGTGTCCATTATAACAAGTGCACCACCCTTGGCCGCTGGTTTTATAGTGAGACTGGGATCATCCTGAATTTCCTTGAGAGCCACCACTTCCGTGGTTGTTAAATTTGGAAATTTCAAGGGTGATGCACTATGTCTGGACTTCAATTCATCAATATCTAATTTTACAGCCGTCACAAACGCATCAATAGCAGGTGCATTTGTGACCGGAGTAAAATTGCTCTTCTCATAGAGATTGAACTTTCTCATATTAAACTCACTAGTATCAGAGCTAGTCCGAGTACTTTGTCCAGAAAACCACATTTTGAGTTTAATGTTTCTAAAGAAAGCCTGTAAATCTAACTCCAATTGGAACCAATTAACGGGAGAACTAGGGCAAAAAGACAGGCCCTTACTTAACACACTCACTTGGGTTTGTGTCAGGCTTTTTGAGGATAAGTTCACCACAGTCATTTCTTCTTCAGTGCGACAGCTCTGTGTGTCATTCCTCTGGTTTGATTGTTGCGTGTTTTTGAATTGTCGTCGGTGTCGCCGTCCACCACGTCTAGTGGGTCGTTTTTTGTGGGTGTAGCAATCCCTTCCCCTAAAAAAGAGACATCACTGACTGAAGCATGTTGTGTGTTCTTGTTCTTCCTTTTTGTATCCTTGATAAATGGTTTATTCCTGTCATCCGTTTGCCAGTTGTAAATGGCTCCTCTCTTGTAGTCGTCCATATCCCGTGACCATTTTATACGCTTTCCTTCTTCTAATTCAGATTGTAATTTAGATACATTATTGTTGATACTGTGTATAAATTTGTCCATCTCTTCAGTGGATAATAAGTTATTTAAAGAATGTTCTACTGCGGCTACTTCTGCAGTCAAACTCAACACTTCTTGTTGTAAAAATTGAATGTTCAATAACAAAAAGTCCATAGAATATCGGTTAGACAAAAGTTCAAATTTTCTACAGAATTCACTATTTCCAGCAAACAGGTTTGGGCGTAACTGCGATCTCATACCTCTGGGTATACGTTCCACTTTATAATACTCTCCAAGGGTCACCATGTGTAGACGCAAAACAGTTGATCTTCGGGATAAATATTCGAATTTCCTTTTAAGCTCCTTGGTTGAAGGGTTATTGAGAAAGGCAGAATCTCCCTCTATGCCCCGCAGTATGGAATCCACCTCCTCCTGTGTAAAAGTGGAGCCACATGTTGGATCCATCTTCGTAAAGAAAACCGGAGGGAACTTGAAAAATGAAGTAAAATGAAAAAAGGAAGGTGTGCACGCCAAGCCGCTTGTAATAGTAAAGAAATAATGCTGGCAGCACTACCAAGACCGGGCGGGTGCTAAGCCTCAGGACTAGCGTAGGTCCCAAATATACAAAAGAGGAAAAGAGGCAGCACTTCCAAAAAATAAAACTGAAGATTTATTCAAACATGTGCAACCGCGACGTTTCGGCTCGTATCACGAGCCTTTCTCAAGCAAGTGTTAGGTATCAAGGTGAAGTATTTAACAGGTGTACAATTAATACATGATTATAACAATAAATCGTGATCAAAATAAAATAGATTGCACATACAATCATACTCGTGATTATCAAGTGAAATCCTTCTCAAAAATACATCATACATAGAATTTGCATATATAGAATGTGTGTAAAAACCGTGCAAACTTAATTACTAGATGATTAGTGTACATGTACAGGTGTGGATTTTATATAAGGAGGAGGTACCTTAATAAACTATTGGCGTGCTGAGTGACTGGCATGGTGGAAAGCTCCGCGTTCAGCTGTACAGAGTGCGCATGACAGGGATTCCTGTGTAGCGCATCATGTGACACAACAGGAAGCGGTAATGTGGCCATATTGGATAAGGGCAATCGCCCAAAGTTCTATTGTATATATATAAATGAACCATAGTGCGTAAAAACTTCATGCCAATGAATCCATATTTCATGGAGGTGTGTATACACACCATGGGGTCAGGCGTCAGACATCCCCGCCAGTAGGGTCGTGGCACCGTCAATGTCACGACCATACAGCAGTATCGCGATAGTCAAATGGACAACCCCTGTCAAGGACATCCATCCGCTACCACAGATACAGAATACAGAACCAATACCCCAGGGAGGGATCTCCTCTTTATAATAATAAAGAGGAGTCCTCCTGAGGCTGATTGATTCTGATTCATGTCATATATGGTAGCGGATGGATGTCCTGTGATTGAGGGTTTTCCAGCGTACTACTGTAATGTCTGTGTTGGTGTGATATACCTGACTACTGAGGATGTCTACTGACTATGGTGTGTATACACACCTCCATGAAATATGGATTCATTGGCATGGCTTTTGCTAGCATTTATATATACGAACTTTGGCGTTGTCCATGCAATATGACCACAGCGCCGCTTGCCTGTTAATAACACATGATGCGCTCCTGAATCTGTCATGCGCGCCTCCCAGCTGAACGTGCGCTGCTGCCATGCCGTAACTCAGCTGCAGTAGTCATGGCACTGCCTCCTTGCATGTAGAATCCGCACCTGCCATGTACGCTAATCATCTGTGAGTAACGCCGCATTCCTGTATGCAAATTCACTGATGTATGATGTGAATTCTTGGAAGAATTTCACGGTATATGTGTTGACGTGTGCAATCTATTTTGATCTGTGATTTATGATCTCATGTATGCACCTGTTAAATACTCGCACTGATACCCAACACTTGAGTTTGAGAAAGGCTCGTGACACTGAGCCGAAGCATCCGGCGATTGCGATAAATCTTCGGTTTATTTTTTGGAAGTGCTGCCTCTTTGCTTGGGACTTCGCTAGTCCTGAGGCTTAGCACCCGCCCGGGCCTTGGTGAAAAGGCCAGCATTATTTCTTTACTTGCCATAAGTGGCTATGGCGTACAGCTTCCTTCTTTCTTTCATTTTACTTCATTTTTCAAGTTCAGTCCGGTTTTCTTTACGAAGATCGGATCCAATATGTGGCTCCACCTTTACGCAGGAGGAGGTGGATTCCCGCGCTGCGGGCCTAGCGGGAGATTCTGCTCTTTCTCAATAACCCTTCAACCAAGGAGCTTAAAAGGAAATCTAGCTTATTTATCCCGAAGATCAACTGTTTCTGCGTCTACACAGATATGAAGTGGATCTGCTATGCCTGCAGAGGCATGAGATCGTAGCTACGCCAAACCTGTTTTGCTGGGAAATGGCGAATTCTGTAGAAAATTTCGGAACTTTTGTCTAACCGACATTCTATGTGACTTTTGTTGATTGAGCGTCTTAGTTTGCGCTACAAGAAGATGTTGAGTTTGACTGTTTCTGAAGGTAGCGTAGCAGAACATTCTTTAAATAACTTATGTCCATCATGAGATGGACAAATCCATACACGGCTATCAGCTGTAATGTGTCTAGGTCACAACTGAATCTGAGTAGAAGGAAGCGATATAGTGGTCACGAGTTATGGACGGCTACAAGTAGAGGGTCTACTTACAACTGGCAGAAGCAGGCTGACAGGACAAGCCATTTATCAAGGGTACAAAAGGAAGAACAAGAACACATAACATGTTTCAGTCAGTGATGTGCTCTTTTAGGAAGGGATTGCTACCCACGTAAAAAAAAAAAAAAAAAAAAACGACCCACTAGACGTGGTGGACGGCGCCACGGCTGAGTACACGCAAAAACACGCAACAATCGAACCAGAGGAATGACACACACAGAGCCGTCACACTGAAGAAGAAATGACTGTGGTGAACTTATCCTCAAAAAGCCCGCACAAACCTAAAGGGGAAAGTGTGTTGGCCAGGGCCTGTCTTTTGCCCTGGTTCGTCCCGCCAAGTTTGGTTCCGCCTGGTTGGGCTTACAGGCTTTCTTTAGAGCTATTAAAGCTCAAAGTGTGGTTTTCGACAAGGTAGTCTGGAGCTAGCTCTGATTCTTAGACGAGTTTAACATGGAGAGAAGTTCTTAATGCCTATGAGAAAGAGTGGTTTTTATCTCGGTCACAAATGCCTGCTATTGATGGCGTTTGTGACGGCTGTAAAATTAGATATTGATGAATTGAAGTCCAGACATAGTGCATCACCCTTGAAATTTCCAAATTTACCAAACTAATGAAGTGGTGGCTCGGTAACGTCCAGGATAACCTGGGGCCTCAACAAACCAGCTGGCCAGGGTGGGTCGCAATTTGTTATACTGGACACTTAATAAGTCACTCTGGCTTGAAATTAAAAAAGCGATTGTCTTGAAAGAGAGGTATACTTTACCATTATCAGGTGATCCAGCCGATATTGCTAGGGTTATAAGTGATGCTATTTCTGAGGGAGCTTGTCGGCTGGTGTGGTAGACCGACCTGGCACAATATTTGGCCGCTTGATGGCATCCCATTGCACGGTCGTTGCAAAGATTCGCAAGTCTTTGATAGACCTACCGGGTAGGCCTATTGTGCCGGGTTCAGGTTCATATTCAGCCAGCTCGCTCATTTCGGACGAGAGTGCTATGTGGTTTTGCAGCTTTGGCGCTATTTCATACATCCGTGACAATTTCAAGTGATTTTAACTTCGGCAGTTGCGTTTCTATTGAGGACCAGAGTGTACGGAGATGGTATGTTGGCAGCCTCATTTGATGTCTCCTGCTTATATACGTATGCATTGATCATTGATATGGGCATGGCAGCAGCAAAACGCATGTTGGAGGTCCACCAAATATTTCAGAGAGAGGGTATACATTTTTTGTTGTCACTGCTCAAAGTTATCCTGGAGCAGAGTTATTTCTTGTTCCAGGATACTGCCCCCATAAAGCAACAAAGGGGAGTTGGCCATGCGAAAGCCGAGGTGTGGCTCCTGCCTTGCAAATGTTTAGGAGGAACAGTGGAGGAGGACGCGTCTATGTCCCCACCATTTCACGACAGTGATTAAGTGGTGGTGGTACATAGATGACGTCTTCTCCGCTGGAATGGTACGTCTGATGACTTAGAAGCATTTGTCGTATCAGATCTTAGTGATATCCGTACGAATTTGAAATTTACTTCGGCGCTTTTCCTAACCTGGTAATACACAGTCTCGCCGATACAATGTGTGCATCTCTATCTGAAGGGAAGGCTTAATTACAGAGTTGTATACTAAGCCTACCGACCGAAATACAATCTTAGATCTGAGAGCTGCCGCTCCCAGGAAAATGATTAGAAGTCTGCCATGATTCTCAGCTCCCTGCGGTAGCTAAGCGGATTATCAACGAGAATCGAAGTGACTTTGGATAAAACGCGGTGATAACATGGTGGCAAACTTCATCCCGAAAGTGCGGCTGTCGCTTAAAGTGTTGCGGCATAATCGTGACAAATTAGACTCGCCATCCCAGAGAGAGTTCCTGAGACGAGGACAATACCACTGAGGATTCCCTTTATTTCCAGACATACTGTGACTATCGCTGCCCGAGCATTAGTCAGGTTATAAAACCACTTGCTGGCTTATACTCTGGCAGGTGGAACAAGAAATGTTCCTGAATCTAGAGATGCCTCCTCTTTTGCTCATACAGAAAAGGGAGAGAGCTACAAGATCGGTTAGTGAAGGCTGATGTGGGACGCTTCCAAGGCATCCTGAGACAGGCTGCTTCGACAGCGACGGGGACTACGGCAGTTTTCCTGTGCCTCAGCTGTGTGAAACTGTCGTTATATGCTTGAGATCTAGGAACTCACTTCACACATCCCAGCTCGGGTGAGGCATTTCCGATCCGTTTCACCTGACCTGCGATTCCTCGCACGTCGCTGCTACGTATTAACGTGCCCACACGCAAGCCGGCCGCTATGTTGGTGAAACCACTGGCTGTTTTTAAGACAAGACTTGGAAGGCGAGGAGCTCGACTCGTAAGAAGCGAGATGGATTTTACCAGTTTCCGGGCATTTTGCAGGAGCCGGAGACACAGAGGCACAAGTATCTGGAGATGTTGGTTAATAGACCATGTACTACAAATGAGGCAGCTGCTGGCAATCAGGACTAGCCATGTTGGAAAAACGTGAGGAGACTCTGTGGATTATTACGTTAAAAACGCTTGGATGAGCCTCGTTGGCTTAAAATGTGGATTTTGGATCGGGGTGACCGAGGGATTTTAGATGTCCTTTGACGTCCTGCGTATTGGTACTCTACCTGGTAATAGTATCTGTACCTATGTAATGTTGATTTGAATCTATTTTTCTTCACAGAAGACACATTATGGAAAAGAGGATGGACGAGCCAGTTTTAGACTATTAGGTGACGGTGACGGCTATTACACTCTATGCAAGAAGACCTCAGCAGCAGCATATTGTGAGTATCTATGTACGATGTTGTCCATGTTGAGGTCTTTCACAGAAGTGTGATTTTGAACGGTAAGTGTGTTCCAAGGCTACTAAGAGGAGATCCGCCCTGGGCCGGTATTCTTGTATTCGTCATCTGTGGCAGCGGATGGATGTCCCGCGAGCAGGGGTTGCCCGGTTGGCTGCCGCACACTGCTGTGGTACTGGTCGTGACATTGGCGGTGCCACGACCTCTACTGGCGGGGATGTCTGGCGCCTGACCCCATGGTGTGCCATGCACACTTCCATGAAATATGGATTCGTTGGCATGAAGTTTTACGCACTACGGTTCGTTTACATATATACAATAGAACTTTAAGTGATTGCCCTTGTCCAATATGGCCACGACCCACCGCTTTCCTGTTGTGTCTCATGATGCGCTACACAGAGAGCTCCCTGTCATGCGCACTCTGGGCAACAGCTGAACGCCGTGAGCTTTCCACCATGCCGAGTCGCTCAGCACGCCTGATGGTATTTGTGAAGGCACGCTCCTCACTTATATAAAATCCACGCACTGTACATGTGCACCCAATCATCTAGTGACTAAGTTTGCGCGGATTTACACACATTCTATATGCAGAATTGCTGGCATGATGTATTTTTGAGAAGGACTTCACTGCGATCATCACGAGTATGATTGTATGTGCAATCTATTTTATTTGATCACGATCCATTGTTACATCTATGTATTGGTTGTACGCCTGTTAAATACCCTCACCTGTGATACCTAACACTTGTTGAGAAAGGCTCGTGATACTGCCGCTAGACGTCACGGTCGCGCGTGTTTGAATAAACTCTTCGGTTACCAGCTCTGGAAGATAGCTGCACTCTTTTCCTCTTTTATACTACTCATATAATATATAGATTAGTGAATATAAGATTGGTGAATCAATTCGCAACAAATGTATTTTAACAAATTGATAAATGGTACCTAATAATAGCTGCAACCTGTCACGGCAACAAGCCCTTATATCTTTACATTGACAAAAACAAAAATATAAAACTTATGGCTCTAAGAAAGAACCCCCACAAAAAAACTTTTTTTCCAGAAGGTTTTTATAATTGTGCAAAATGTTGCTAAAATGTAAAAATTGTTATTCTCCACATATACAATTAAGATATTATTTTCACATGCAAAACAAATCATAATTGCTGGGGTTTATTTGCATTTTTCTCCCCTCAAAAATTCATAATCAACAACCCGACAATACATTGACATTTGACAATAATGTTGAAGCCCTCATGTGCGTCAGTTTGAACGAGATTTGGGCGCCATCGCGATGTCTACGTATTGTGCCCACTCCCCACCCAGCCAGGTATCTGCTACCTATGTAATATTGATTTTATTTATTTTTCTTCACAGAGACACATTATGGAAAAGGAGGAGGACCCCATTTTAAACTATTGTGTGACGGTGACGGCTATTATACTCTTATGCAAGAGACCGCGCATATTGTGAATATCTATGTATAATGTTGTCCATGTTGGTTCTTTCACAGAATTGTGATTTTGAACTAAGTGTGTTCCGTTGCCATAAAGAGGAGATCCCTCCCTGGGGTATTGGTTCTGTATTCCGTATCTGTGGTAGCGGATGGATGTCCCTTGACAGGGGTTGTCCATTTGACTACCGCATACTGCTGTATGGTCGTGACATTGACGGTGCCACGACCCTACTGGCGAGGATGTCTGACGCCTGACCCCATGGTGTGTATACACACCTCCATGAAATATGGATTCATTGGCATGAAGTTTTTACGCACTATGGTTCATTTATATATATACAATAGAACTTTGGGCGATTGCCCTTATCCAATATGGCCACATTACCGCTTCCTGTTGTGTCACATGATGCGCTACACAGGAATCCCTGTCATGCGCACTCTGTACAGCTGAACGCGGAGCTTTCCACCATGCCAGTCACTCAGCACGCCAATAGTTTATTAAGGTACCTCCTCCTTATATAAAATCCACACCTGTACATGTACACTAATCATCTAGTAATTAAGTTTGCACGGTTTTTACACACATTCTATATATGCAAATTCTATGTATGATGTATTTTTGAGAAGGATTTCACTTGATAATCACGAGTATGATTGTATGTGCAATCTATTTTATTTTGATCACGATTTATTGTTATAATCATGTATTAATTGTACACCTGTTAAATACCTCACCTTGATACCTAACACTTGCTTGAGAAAGGCTCGTGATACGAGCCGAAACGTCACGGTTGCACATGTTTGAATAAATCTTCAGTTTTATTTTTTGGAAGTGCTGCCTCTTTTCCTCTTTTATATATATATAATATATAGATTAGTGAATATAAGATTAGTGAATCAATTGCAATAAATGTATTTTAATAAATTGATAAATGGTACCTAATAATAGCTGCAACCTGTCCGCAACAAGCCCTTATATCTTTACATTGACAAAAATAAAAAAAATAAAAAACTTATGGCTCTAAGAAAGAACCCTCACAAAAAAACTTTTTTTCCAGAAGGTTTTTATAATTGTGCAAAATGTACTAAAATGTAAAAATTGTTATCTCCACATATACAATTAAGATATTATTTTCACATGCAAAACAAATCATAATTGCTGGGGTTTATTTGCATTTTTCCCCTCAAAAATTCATAATCAACAACCGACAATACATTGACATTTGACAATAATGACATCAATTGACAAAAAATGTACCTTATTGACATTAAATTATATGTACCATTGATGCCACTGAAAAGTAGAACTCATCCCTCAAAAACAAGCTACTCTAACTGAAAAAAATGAATATGTTAAGGTTTTTAGAATGCAAAGATTAAAAAGCAAAACAAACTAAAATATTTCTTGGACCATAAGGCTCAAACAAGGCTGGGCCTCAAGCAGTTAAATGACTAAAGGTTGTTTTATTTAATCACTGTGCTGGGTCATCTTTCTACTTATATGCCTTAAAACGGACCAAGCTTTTTCTATTTTAAGGGGTTAAAGTATAAAGTAAAATGTTGCAAAGTCTACGAACAAAGGGGGTCATTTATCATTTGAGATTTTTTTTATGTCACTTTGAAGTCTTTGTACTTTTGCATTGTGTGGTTATTTATTATAATTATTTATTATTAAGGCGCCATTCATTCCATAGCGCTGTACATATGATAAGCGGTGCACATACATAATACAGACAATTGCACTAAGCATGAACAAGACGAGTTACAAACTGGTACAGAAGGAGAGAGGGCACTGCCAGCGAGGGCTTACAATCTACAAGTTCTCATGTATTTGGTGGAACTGCATTATGTGGTATGACTTAGTCCTAAAAAAGACACTAGGAGGCTGCCTGGCGTAGGAAAGTAAACGTGCCATAATCCAGGTCTAATCCCACTTTTCTGCTTAGGACTCATGCACACAAATATGTGCGGCCGTGCCCTTGCTGCAGATTGCAAATTGTGGTCTGCAACGCATGGGCACCAGCTGTGTGCCCGCCATTTTTGGATGCAAACCCAGTAACAATGAATGGGTCCCCAATCTGCATGAGTCAGTCTGTTCCACAAAAAAATAGAACATGTTCTTTTTTTTTTTTTTGCAGTGTGGATGCACGGACTGAAATCCTACAGAAACACTCCGTTGTGGTTCTGTGGGCTTCCGCTCAATGCCTCCAATCCATATCTTGCGGATTGCGGACCGATTCAAGTGAATGAGTCCACATCCGTGATAGGAAGCGCACAGCCGGTGCCCGCATATTGTGGACCTTCTGTTTGCGGTCCGCCTTCATGTGCCTGAGCCCTTAAACATAGATCACATTAAGAAGTGGCGTGTCTCCAAAATGTCTCAGAAATGGCATGTTGTGCGACAGATTTAGACCAAAAACCTGACATATCTGGTTTGGTAAATGACCCCCACAATGTTCTGTAGAATTTTTATGGGGGAAGGGTCTTTGGTGGTTTTTTTCCCCCAAAACACAGAATACCCTAAGTAATACCAGGAAAAAAAGGAATGTTACATTTTTCAAAATAAAAAATGTCACCCAAAATTCCACAAATGAAAAACAAGGCAAAATGTCTATGAGAGCAGATACATTATAGGCCTAATTCCAGTATTATCTTCTCTTTACATTATGCCCATGTCCATAAAGTAATTCTCTTTTATGGCCTGACTTGGTTACTATTTTAAAAAGACTTTCAAGCCTAATAATCAAATCATTTCACACAAATTATCACAGAAATAAAGGGGGGAATTTAACACTGTAGGTGTATTTGAGGTGAGTATTGAGATCGGAGTTGCTATGCCCACCTCCATAAAATTTATTAAATGGCAAACTGTAATAACAAATTTGGCACAAGTGCAATGTAGTTGCACCTATTTCATTAAAAGTACGCCTGGGGGATGCCTGCCATGGAGTTGCGGCTTTTTACAAAAGTGATCTATGAAATCCTGACCAAATTTTCACTCTATAAATTCCCCTCATAGTTTTTTTTCAAAATAGAAACCCAGAACATATGGCAGTATGGAGTTAGTAATGTGATCTACCTGTGATAAGAGTATACGCTCCTCGTTTTTTCAGGGTAACTTGAAGACGGGTTGCACTTATTAGCTCTTTGGTTCCATACTTAATTCCAGCATAATCCACCCATACAACATAGAGCTGTTTAACAGTGCAACTGTCTATGGCAATCTTTTGTATCGGACCACATAGGTGAGACGGTAGCAAATTGTTGGCTAACATTCCCATACAATAAAGATGTGTCTATAGTGTCTGTTCTCTTGTGATGCCCAGAAATCCACGTTATGGGTAAAATGCAATTCACTTGTCCTTGTTGGAGCTGTTGTGCCGGCATCTGAAATAAAAAAAAATGGCAATAAGTATGGAGTACATACTAAAGGTTAAAAAATTACAGGTCAGGTCCCTGGTGCGTGCCTTAAAAGGGGTTGTGTCACGAAAAATAGTCTACACTTTCCAAACCAGCACCTGGCTCTGAAGTTTTGTAATTGCATGTAATTTTAAATTTTATATAGCCACTGAGGTATTCAATAAAATATATCTGTATAGCGCCACCTGCTGTTCTTTTCCCTTTTTCTTGTCCACCTCACTGAAGTGGTCGCACATGCTCAGTTTAAATCTTCAACTGCCATCAGCCATATCTTCTATTAAAAGCTGTGGCAGTTAGGCAGCCTACACATATGTCCGGCTATCTGGCTCAATCCCCCCCACCCCCAGCATGAAGCAGAAAATGCCTGAGGGAAACTGAGACAGAACTGAATCCATAGTTTTCTATGGGATTGTTCTCATATATCCAGTGTATCAGTTGTGGTCAATTAGCGGCAGACAGTTTTTCGGTCCGGCATTATTAGTGTACAGTCACCGGATCGGTTCACATATATCAGTTGTGTCCTGCTCCATCGTAAAACAACTGCCCAGGCACAGTTTATATGTGAATCTAGCCTTACAGGGAAAAAGCTACAGCAGGAAGGACACTCCCCTTAAGCTTCAATGGAAAGGATATCTGAGAAAGGACATGCCCCCCGAGTTTTCAGCCTGAAATAAATCTAGCAAAGAAACTGGAGAAATGAATGGGCAGAACTGTAGATCCATGTGAGGTACAATGCTGGTTCTAACATTTGTTTGAAAGAGATTGTCCTGTACTTTATGGTGATTTTTATTTTTGACATTAATTATGGCATAACCCCTTTAAGTTTGCAGAAAAAAAAATGTTGTGGTGAGTTCACCCTTCAGTTATTTAATCAGTTATTTCCATCAGTTATTGAGAGCCAATACCAGTAGTGAAGGGAAAGATCTGCACCTCTTCTGTGTTTTTGATCCGCACTGGTTTTGGCTCACAATAACTGATGGGAATAACTTACCAAATAGCTGAAGTGTGAACTTGGCCTTAGTCATGCTGATTGGTGTAAAAATGGATTATCATGTTAGTAAATAAAGAGCACAAACTGTCTGCCTTATAATACATGCATCGTTTACAAATGTTTGTCTTCTAAGGCACTTGATGCATGTGAAATGATACTAGAAACCAGACATTTCTATGATGACTATATATATTTAAAATGAAAACAGCAGAATATTTTACTAAAATGACTGTACAACCCAGGAGTCATAAGTACCAGGTAGAGAAAAAGAAAAAATGGTTTTCCTGTAAGGCCTCTTTCACACGAGCGTGTCCGGATTAGGTCCGGATGTGTTGCAGATGCGTTCAGTGAAAACTGTGCGATTTCACAGGCAAAGCCATTCAGTTTTGGCTGCGATTGCGTTGTTGTTTTCCGCGCGTGTGCAATGCGTTTTGATGCATTTTTCACGCACGTGATAAAAAACTGAAGGTTTGCAAACAATATCTCTTAGCAACCAACAGTGAAAAACGCAACGCACCCGCACTTGCTTGTGGATGCATTGCGTTTTTCACGCATCCCCATTCACTTCTATGGGGCCAGAATATAGAACATGCTGCGATTTTCACGCAATGCATAAGTGATGCGTGAAAAAATACGCTCATGTACACAGACACATTGAAATGAATGGGTCAGGATTCAGTGCGGGTGCAATGCGTTCACACCACGCATTGCAGCCGCGCGGAAAACTCGCCCGTGTGAAAGGGGCCTAACTGGCTTCCAGCTTTGATTTCAAATTTGAGGTGGACAAACCTTTTAATAATTATCTGTCACTACTATCTTCTATGAGTAAGAGGTGGATGGTTCTCTAAATTTTGATCTGATTAAAGGTCCATTCACACGTCCGTAGTGTATTGCGGATCCGCAATACATCCGGCCGGCACCCCCTGTAGAAATGCCTATTCTTGTCCGCAATTGCAGACAAGAATAGGACATGTTCTATTTTTTGCAGAGCCGCGGCCTGGAAGTTCGGGGCCGAAGCTCGGAATTTCAGGGCCGCTCTCCTGAAATGCGGATGTGGAGAGCACATAGTGAGTGAATGGGTCTGCAGAATTGCGGAACGGGTGCGGACACACTCACAGACGTGTGAATGGACCCTTACTGATCCTAAGCCCTAAAATCCTTCCTGGTGACAGTACAGAATATGAAGGCATGCTTTCCATACAGGGGAGAGTCCCATTCTCCTTGCCATATTCAGCTTTTCCATATTGATATGATTATATTTATATAGCACCAAGGTATTCCACGGAGCTGTACAAAGAATGTCATCATTTACATCAACCCCTGTCCCCAGTGGGGCTCACTATCTACTTTCTATGTTTCATGCACATACACTAAGGTCAAATTTATAAGAAGTTAATGAAAGAATCAGAATGTTTTAAGCGGAACAAACTGAAGTACCTAGTTGAAACCGACACAAACATGGGGAGAACAGATAAACTTCATGCAGATTTTGTAACATGTCCTAGAAGTAAAGTCTGACTTAATTCTGCCTGGGAAATCTGAAAGCTTTAGTAATAGGAGACTAGACGCTGATGTTACTAAAGCAACTTGTTTGTAAAAGGAAGAGAGAACAATCTACATTATCATTTGCCGACAGCAGATCCTGCTAAACATCTAAATATAACTCTGTTGCCGGAAAAAAGGGTTCTGTATGGGGACGAGTGATGGCATTAGCGATCTTCCCCATACAGCGGAGGAGATCGCTGCATGTAAGTGCAGTGATCTCCTCCACTGACGAACAGGCGATGGTCGTTAAGGAACTCTAGAGGGAAACCAATGTGAGAACTGATCCCATAGTTTTCTAGGGGATTGTTAATGGCACCTGACACATCAGTTTTGACACGAATATTGACCGCGAATATTCAAATCGCGAATTTTAATCACGAATATCGCCGCTTTGAAAATTTACAATATAGTGCTATATATATTTCTATTAGCGTATGGTGTTGATCGCGAATGTATCGCGAATTTATCGCAAATATCGGCACTTAGCAACATGCCTAGCAACCAATAGGAAAGTTGCCTACCCCTTAGTGTTGACCACGAATATTCTAATTGTGAATTTTTATCACAAATATATTACATTGCCAATTTTCACAATCAAGTAAATAATGACTGGAGATCACAAATTCTCGAATTTGCGAATTGATGGTGACTATTCGGCCAAAAATTTGAGAAATATCGCAAATTCGAATATTGCCTATGCCGCTCATCACCACGCTAAAGTCCACATATACATTTATCAGTTGTGTCCAACTTAAAACAAATGGCCAGATATAACTGAGATATGTGCATATGGGCTCATGGACCATGGACCTCACAACCAGAACACCTCAGTCTGCAAAGATATTTTTCCTTTTTTTTCAAACTGATTGAATTTAAAGGGCAGATTATAAACCATTGAGATCTATCAATCTCTGTGACACAATGATCCAGTTTAAATAATAATGGAGGCTATGACGCTAATGTGAACTGAGCCTACAAATGATAATAAACAGCAAAGGAAATTTAAAAAAAGGTAACGAGGACTCTGCCTCTCATTTCTTATTCTCTACAATATTCCAGCCTTCCAAGCTGACAGTGTGCAGAAAAAAATTAGGGGGCACATTTATTAAGACCGCCGTTTCAGACGCCAGTCTTAATAAAGCCCTTCACTGGCGGTGGATCCGTGAAAGTTATGTAGAGGCCGGCAGCTTCTAAATGTAAGACAACTTCCTTGCTGTCTTACATTTAGACCATTTTCTATGCCTAAAACAGCCACAGAAAATGGCCCAGCCCACGCTACGCCCACTTTTGTAGACCTGCTGTACGCGGGGTAATATAGACACCCTAAGACTTCTAAAAGCATCTTGGCAGACATCTTAAGGTGGCTATCCAAATCAGCCAAATAGGCATGTTACTTCTATGGAGAAAGCATTGGATGGAAGGAGGGAGGGTTTCAGACACAGGGGTACCATTGGGCAGGTAGAAAGTTTTTTTTTTACCTGATATTAGACATTGGGTTGGTGGAGAGCTGGCTATCCCCATTAGACTGCCTGACATAGTGATAGGTTAATTTGCTTCCTATAAAATGGGCCCTAGATTATGTGCACCTTAGGGAATATAGATTTTGAGGACCGATTGGAGACAGCACCCTGAAATATGGTGGTGCTATGTAATTATATACATACCGTAAATATGTATATCCAGCTTTAGGCTACATGCACACGACCGTTGCCTGCCTCCGCTTCCGCTCCTCCTGGAAATTTTGCGTCCGTCAAAAAAAACGGATGACGGACTGTTTTTTTTGACGGATCCGATTTTTATGGCAGATCTATTGTAAAAATGCCTATCCTTGTCCGCAAACGTGAAAAAAATAGGACATGCACTATTTTTTTGACGGAATGAAAACACGGATCACGGATGCGGAACAAAAACAGTTGACCATCCGCATTTTTTGACGGACCCATTGAAATGAATGGGGAAGCATCCTATCCGTGAAAAAAAACGGAACAGATGCGGAAACAAACAACGTTCGTGTGCATGGGGCCTTAGATGAAGTGGCTACCTATGAAATTGCTTCTACAGTGTGCCTTTACTCCCCAGATATGGAAATTTTCAGCCCCATTGCAATTCATGGCTGTGAAATATGTTGGTCTTCTATAAATAATATCTGGGGGGAATTACCATAATAAAGTCATTATTATACATTTTCACTTTAAAACAGACCATTCCCATATCTACTGGATCAGCTCCACTACTTCCACCTGTTATCTATTACATAGTAGCAAAGGACTCTAGTATTCACAGTGTCCCCAGGCTTTCCATAAGGTTCTGGACACCTATGCTTCACACCATGACCCCTCAGAGCCCAGTGTTGATAGGTTTCTTCTGTTCTGTGTAACCTCATTTTACATCTGTGATTCCAATGATACAATTATCTGGTTAGGAGATATCCTATGCCTGTGCTCCATTGGGAGAAATCAAGATGCAGCACATTATTACAGACACATGTTCTGCCCTTGTAAACTGCTACAGCTCTGTCTTCTGTCATGTATGTTGTAGGCACTAAAGACAGGAACAAATCACAGGGGGCATTCTCCTTCCTCCATTGCAAAACAGGCATAAAGTGTAAAGGATAAATGACTGAGGCTTTACAGAATGGATCATCTAAGAATTATATTAAAATAACTGTATCCCATAGAAACCAATTAGATTGTGTCCATAATGCAGCCAAGGTTTACGTATGTGTTTTGCGGTCCGCAAATTGCAGATCCGCAAAAAACGGATGACGTTTGTATGGCATCAGTTTTTTTTTTTTGCGGATCCATTGTAATAATGCCTATCCTTGTCCGAGAAATGGACAAGAATAGGACATGCTCTATTTTTTTTTTTTGCGGGGCCACAGAATGGCCATATGGATGCAGATAGTACACTGTGTGCTGTCAGCATTTTTGGCAGACCCTTAGAAATGAATGGGTCCGCATCCTATCTGCAAAAAAAACGGAACAGAAACAAAATACGTTCCTGTGCATGTAGCCTAACTAAACTGATGAAGATGTGCCCCATATGGTAAATGCCAAGGCAGGAAATCAACTAAGAAAGGCAGAGGGGAAGCTCATACCATGGTTTCTCACATATTTAAAAATCAGATACATTAAAAGCAGATAAAGTCATCACTGGCCCTTCTCATTCTCTTCTAGTGCAGGGGTATATAATGGCAGATAGATAGATAGATAGATAGATAGATAGATAGATAGATAGATAGATAGATAGATAGATAATTAGAGATGGATAATAACATGAACTAGTCTAGGTAACACAATATAGTGTGTTGTTGACTCTTATTCAGAATATCGATAGATTAGATAGATAGATAGATAGATAGATAGAAACAGACAGAGAGATGGATAGATAGATAGATAGATAGATAGATAGATAGATCTACCATCATTATCATTACAATAACATTTTATGAAAAGGAACAAGTACCAGAAGTGATGTGTTAGCTCAGATATTTGACCTATTTCAGCAGTGTAGAAGGAGGTTTTATTATATATTTTATATATTATATATTTTAAGTGGGATACAAGCATAGTTTAATGTAATTCCTGCATTCATGTTGTATGACAATAGAATAATTTTTGCTCAGATTTGCGTCATTATCACCTCTGGATTATACATATCATTGTAGGTTATATATGTGATGTCATTATATTCGTTATCAGTTTATGAAACTGGGGGGCTCGGGCTATCCAATACTGAGATGTTATGGTGGCATTAAGGGCTGATAGTGGCGATGAGTAGTATTTAAATAGTTGGTCATAATAATTATAATTTTTTACAACTTTACCAGGCACAAAACGTACCATATCTTAAAAGCCTGTATTTTGTAATGTAAAAAAATATTTTAGGCATTTATTACCCGACTTTCTGTAACCGAAAAAAAAAATATATATATATATAGATAGGTTTTTTAATATCCAAAGGCTTTTATGCATTTATCTATTCTTCTTTATAAGAGTAAAGGAGAAAGCAGCTGCTCCCAAAAATAAATATGGTAGAATATAGCATACCAAGTCTTACCAGTTATATAATAACCAGTAAAGAAATGAGTCGCCACAAATCAAAGTATAGAGAAAACCAGTTATATGGTGTAGTGCAAGCTTACTAACTGGTTGGGTTTGTTAATTCATTTTATATTTGATGTGTATTCAGTTTTTGTTGCTGGAGCCGATAAAGATGGAAGGTCTTGAATGGGTATATATATATATATGTGTGTGTGTGTTCTGCATTTATATAGTTGTCATATGCAATGTGCATGATTATGTGTAAATAAATAATGTAAATTAAATTTTATGAGGGAAATGGTGAAATGTTACTATAATTATTATCATTATACATAAAACAACTGGCCGGACATGACTGATATGTAAGAAACTAAATAATATATTGATTTTAATTGTAAATAAGAAAAAAACAGTGCCATGTAATAAACAATATGTAATATCTACTATGCAATACCACATATAATGTAGTGGATCATTTTTAGACGGCTCAGGGAGTGTAATAGGACAGAAGCTATGCTGAATGTATAGTATAACAATGAATATCGGTGTGTGCATGTGTGTCCTCTGTCTGCATGTATCAGTGTGTGAGCACAATGTTATCATATTTATAATTTTTATATTTGTTTTTCCATCATTCCAATAAATTGGACTCTATCAATAATAGAATATTGTATAATAAACAAATCCAGTGGACTACACATCTAGCTACATAAAATATATCCATTTTAGGCAATGAGAGGCTGACACAAATCCTATTTCCACCAGTTCCTCGGATTTAATTAACTAGATTAATGTAGGTGTCTAATAGAAAGGCAGATGAATGTATGAATAGTGACATAAGGTATATTTCACCGTGGACTCACAGTTGAAAGTACATCACCGTGGTGCTACCGCGTTTGGTAGAATAACATATCAGTAAATGGTCAGTGCAATATCATACACGGATAGATGGATAGATAGATGGATAGATAGATAATAGATAGATAGATAGATAGATAGATAGATAGATAGATAAGATAGATGATAGATAGATAGATAGATAGATAGATTGATTGATAGATAGATATACTGTCTCTTTGCATTATCGATTATGTATTTAATATGTATATATTCCTATATATTGGTTTGTATTAATTTGTATCACAAGGTTTCGTGTATTTGTTCTTTATGATTGGGGACATGGATGGAGCTGCTACCATGATGAGGTGGAGTTTCATTGAGTCCATGGAATCCTTGAAAGATGCAGAATTCATAAAAGCAGACTGATTGGCAACATCTATAGACAGTGGGGTCAACGTCAGAGCTAAGGGTCTGCTCCTCATTACTTCAGTAGGGGGCTGTGAGGCTAATGACTTAAGAAGATGGAAAGGGGCCCAGTTCAGGTTAGACTAGTCAGGAGCCATTGGTTCACCTGGATGTAGGGAGCTCTGACACTACCATGACATCTTCTATCCATTGGTTCCATATTACTTTCCATATACTACCTTGGAGTAGAGAGACATGTTCCTGATCTGGAAAGAATCACATACTGCTCCAAATTTCTATCTACCTATCTATATATCTTACTGTCTATCTGTCTATCTATCTATTATCTATCTATCTTACTGTCTATCTGTCTGTCTATCTATCTATCTATCTATCTTACTGTCTATCTATTATCTATCTATCTATCTATCTATCCATCTTACTGTCTATCTGTCTATCTATCTATCTATCTATCTATCTTACTGTTTATCTGTCTATCTATCTATTTATTTATCTATCTATCTATCCTACTTACTGTCTGCTTATCTATCTATCTATCTATCCTACTTACTGTCTATCTATATATCTATATTCCATCTATCTGACTGGTGTCTGTTGGACTGCACACAGGGATTATGAGAGTGTGTACTAGGAGAGGGTTGAGGTCACATGTGGATTCTCAGTGAGTTATCAGTATTAATTTGAATGAATTACAGTTCATTATCCAATAATAATAATAATATTTAAAGATAGATAGATAGATAGATAGATAGATAGATAGATAGATAGATAGTATATTTACCTTGTGGCAGTGGTTGGCTCTATATATCCATCATTGAACGTCTTAGGATTTAAGTAGTTGTCTTCTCACATGGAGGCTGGGGTCTACCTGGTGTCTAAGGATGCTGCTGACCTCTCTAGATGTTTAGGGATAACCTCCCATGACCACTGGTCTATAGGTCAGCCGATGCATTGTCATCATGAAATGGCCAGGTTTCCTGTTCTGTTTGCTATACACATCCTACCAGAGAAACATATTCTCGGCCCATAGACTGCCCCGTCTTCTAGAAGCTGAATAGTCCTTTATTGCTTTGGCTCCATTTGAAGAACAATGAATAACGGCCTTCAGTGCAGAGGAGATCCATTACAAGGCCAGAATCCGTCCATCCACGTCCTTAGTATGTTTGTATGTACCTTGTATGTCTGCAGAACTGACTCTATCATACAGGCTTTATACAGCCAGCATCAACATGTGCCTGAATGATTGAAGATACATAGAGAGATAGATTGGACAGACTGGCTGACTGACAGATAGATATAATAGATAGATAGATAGATAGATAGATAGATAGATAGACAGACAGACAGACAGACAGATAGATAGATAGATAGATAGATAGATACAGAGAGAGAGAGAGAGAGAGAGAGAGAGATAGATAGATAGATAGATAGATAGATAGATAGAAAGATAGATAGATACAGAGAGATAGATAGATAGATAGATAGATAGATAGATAGATAATAGATAGATAAATGAATGATAGATAGATAGATAGATAGATAGATAGATAGATAGATAGATAGATAGATACTGTAGATAGATATATTTGACGCTATTTGACATCTGGCCTCATCAATAATGAACCAATAAGCTCAGTTCTAGCCTCACATGTGTGTGCACATCAGACACTGCTGTTTGGCAACTCTTTTATGATTCCTGCTGTGGCTTAGTGCTGAGGCTGTAGCACATTGTTCAGACCAGACAGGCAGCCCTGGCTTTCCCTCCTCTGCTCACCTTCCAGCCAAATGGCCAGAGGCGCCTGCTGACCAGTGACAGGGGGGAGGGGGGGGCTCAGCTGCATTTGAACTTGGACTTCAGACCAGTGTCTGGACTGGTGAATGGGGGCCTATTGTCTGGTCTGCTGGCAGTGTCGCATCCCTCTGATGGCTTTATTTCCCAGGACAGTAAACCTGTGTATAACAGCCTCACCTCTCTGTCCAGACCCTATTACCCCTGTTTCCTGTGTCCATTGTCAGTGGTGAGAAAAAGCACACATCCTGGACTGCTGCACTACTCCTCTCTGCATTGTCCTTACAATCCCAGCTCCTCTATGCTAGCAGAGCCAGAAATTACAGGGTACTCGCATAGGCAGGCGGATGTGTCAGATTAACTGGAGATTTATTTCCAGTTTTCAGCGTCTGATATTGAGATGAGTGCTCAAAAATCCATTGCTCATCACTATTTAAATTCGAAATCAGTATATGAAATGTAGCTGTGAAATCTTCCCTTCTAGGGCTTTTCAGACGCTTCATTTCTTCCCCAAACACTGTCAAAGTGGCACCAGTATAAGGTAATATCAGAGCAATGTTTAATGACATGGAAGTCAACCTTTTCCTGAAATCTGGGAACAAAACTAAAAAAATTTTTTTAAAAATATAGAGAGATAGATAGATAGATAGATAATAGATAGATAGATAGATAGATAGACAGATAAATAGATAATAGATAGATAGATAGATAGATAGATAGATAATAGATAGATAGATAGATAGATAGATAATAGATAGATAAATAGATAGATAATAGATAAATAGATAGATAGATAGATAGATAGATAGATAGATAGACAGATAAATAGATACATGGATAATAGATAAATTGATAGATATATTTTAGATAGATAGATAATAGATAAATAGATAGATAGATAATAGATAGATAGATAGATAGATAGATAGATAGATAGATAATAGATAGATAGATAGATAGATAGATAGATCTTGAATTTTTATAGAAAAATACTGCCTGTAATCATAAATGGAGGAGAGAACTGGTAAACATAAGAATAAATACATAAAAAAGAATAACCTAGTAAAGGAATGAACAGAACATATTGCTGTTATGACTATGTAGCTATATTGTATTTAATCTACTGTATTTTGCGAATGTTTAATATAATGTAACATAATAAGTTCTACCACAGTTTTGTGATTTTGAAATATTGTAGTTTTGCTGCCATTTTTATTTTCTGCCTGGAGCTTTGATGTGAAGCAAAGTCCAATAAAATATAAATGAATACAATGAAATAGTAAAATGAATGGCAGAAGTGCGGTGACATAGTGTGGATATCTGGTCCTCAGGTTCTGTCCCTCTGAAGAGTATACATAACATCAGTCAACAGAGATCCAATCAGAGGCACAATCCTATATAACTGAAGATCAGATTGACAGAACAAACTGTTGAGAGGGTCAAAGTAATTTTTAATGCATTTATAGTACATGTAATATGTAGAGACATTTTTTGGATTTATTTTAGGAGTTTATTCAGACTTGTAGAGGATAGTACAATGCAGTAAATATCAGGAATGCTGTGACAATGTCCAGGATGCCTAGCCCTGTGGCTGATTCTACAGAGAGCACCCTGGACATAAAACAGAAAATATAACCGATAAGATGTAAATGAATGCCAGTGTTATGACTGCGCTTCCCATTTAAACATTATACATTGACTTCTATGATAGAATTTCAGAATAATTCTGTATAACAGCAGATTATATAAACTTCTTATTGTGGGTTGTCTAATGAGTGGAAAAAGCCAGTAGGTAAAAGGAGCAACATTTCCTGCTTTGTGAGGATATTCTGGGTGGATACGAGCAGCACAATATTGTGTCATCCGAATATCCAGTGCAATAAAAGAAATTACAGAGCTCGCATGGCTTTATCTTAATCCTGCAGAGCTTCAGTCTTTACTTGTAGTGGTTAATCTTCCTATAATGCCAGATACACAGGCTGATGTACGCCCTGCCTATAGGATTCTACTGAGAAGGCATAGAGGCCAGCATATAGCATATATATTACATATATAGAGCATAACATAATGAGCCAAAGGGCAGCGAGGAAAATGTAGATAGATAAATAGATACATAGATGCATACATACAATAAACCATCACTTCAAGTCATATGGAGATTTTAGAACTATAAATGTATATAATAGATAGATAGATAGATAGATAGATAGATAGATAGATAGATAGATAGTGCACTGAGTAAATGTTAAAGTGTATATATATATAAATATATATATATATATATATAGATACATACATACATATATACTTCTATTTATTTTCATTTCTCTTTCTTCTGTCTCCACACTTTTGGCCAAATAACTGCATCTCCTATATACACTAATACATTATTTCAGTCAGTTGTACCATTGCCCTAATAGATCAGAACTGATACCCCCCAGGTCCCATCCAATATGCTTTCCCTGCATAGTAGCTGACTGGCTCAGAGTCAGACAACGCCTCCCAAACCTATCACTTGGCCAATACTCGGAATAAGAAGAAGCCCCATTGCGATCCTCAAAGAGAACTGATTTCAACACAGGGAAGCGGCTCTGAGCCTCCATCTTGTCAGCACCATACCTGCTCAGTCCCTGAGCGATCAGTAAGGACTGTTCTGACTGTAACCCGGAGTGCAGAGAACCGGGAACAGCTCTGTGGAAGGTGTACTTATTCTAGGTCTCTGGTGGCTGTTGTATCTATTGTATTCTCTTTATGTCAATGTAGCAAAATAATAAGTGCTTCCCTAAACTATAACTATGTACCAGAGCTTACTCAGAAAGGCATTGTAAAATCATTCGGTGTTGATGGAGAAATTATATGCATATACTATATTAGTATAACAGGCAATTATAGATATGTGCCTGAATATGGGACAGGATGTTTGCTAGTACGTGCAATAAATAAATATTATATATATACATATATAATAAATAGATAGATAGATAGATAGATAGATAGATAGATAGAGACATCCACTACTTATGTACTATAGACATACACATAAAACAATTACAATTATCTCTCTACGGATGTTTTAATGTTATATGTACAAATGGATAGTACATAGATGAAGAGAAGTGCATTTACTACATACATATTTCTATGCATAGAGCTGTAAATACATACAATAAACCATCAGTACAAGTCATATGGAGGTTTTAGAGCTATACATTTATATACAAGATAGATAGATAGATAGATAGATAGATAGATAGATAGATAGATAGATAGATAGGAGATAGGCGATAGATAGATTGATAGATAATAGATAAATAGATAATAGATAGATAAATAGAAAGATAGATTGATAGGTAAAAGATAGATAGATAGATAGATAGATAGACAGATAGATAGATAATAGATAAAGAGATAGATAGATGATAGATAGATAGATAGATAGATAGATAGATAGATAATAGATAGAGATAGATAGATAGATAGATAGATAGATAGATAGATAATAGATAAAGAAATAGATAGATGATAGATGATAGATAGATAGATAGATAGATAGATAGATAGATAGATAGATACTGGAACATATATTTCTATTGATATATTTTCATCCTTATTATATTGCCAGATGTGACAATAATCAGATATTACATGTAGTGTTCAGTACAGGTCATACTCTATATTTCAGTAGATATATAACGTATCCACCTCTGGCACCTATTATTCTACAGACAGTCATCCACATTACACTCATATACTATGACTACTATTAGAGGGGTGGGCTGAGTTAGACTTATTTCAGGTGAGAGTATTATTATTTCTTTTTCTTCCTGGACATTTATACTTTATGTGTGGCAGTGTTGTATTGCAACAATTGTATATCCTCCCCAGATCCTGAAGACTAAAGGGTTGGGGGATGGGTGCTGCCATGAGACATCTGTTTAGAACAAAAAGCTTCTTGGGTGATCACAGTATTTTTCTATGTGTCCCTTTTAACCCACGATACAAAGGAAAGGTCCCCTGGAAATGGAGTCTGGTAGATCCCTGCTGTACTAAGGGATTACACTCCTAGAGCGGTAAGGCATCTTAATCCAGAAGAAGAGGTGATGCGTCTTAGAGTGGCTCTTGAAAACCTTGATGCTAAAACCCCCGTTCCTGTTTGTCTAGACACTAATTAAGAGCCCGTTTGTCTGGCATCTCCACCTTGACCTTGGCCTTCCACACATTTTTGAGGCCAAACAGTAAAAAATGTGGAATGCCCGGGACAATGGCAGCCGCCAGGGCTCTCTGGCTCTTCTCAGCATTTCAAATGGATGTCAGCAGCCCCCAGGACCTTGTCTGTAGGTCAATGGACAATGAGAAGTTTACTATCGTCCCTGAATAATGTGATTTACCGTCACAATCAGAAAAAGAACTCGGCTATTTCCCTGTGCCAGGCACTAAAGGGAACCCCTTGTGTGGGGAGGGGCAGGAGGGACATTGTACGTGTCATAAATTGTATCTTGGCTGCAACATTCACATTCCTCAAGAAGACAAGGATTTGGATTTTTGTCTTCATTCATTTACTTCAGTGTGGTCCATCAGTCTCCATCACACCTCCACGACTCCTAGCATCCTCTGACTACATTAGATATGATAGAAGCCAGTGGAGCTGTGCTGAAGCCTCCTGCACTAAATGGCAGCTCCAATCTCAGCCACTCAGTGAAATGTTATCTGCGCCTTATGTATTTATAAACTGACCTGTCAGAGAGGCAAATCACAACAGGGGTGTATCCTCTGTCACTACAACCCTCAGCATCCGAAACTCTAGCCACAAGCTCTATCATATAATGAAATCTATCTGTTTATTTATATATCTGTTATCTATCTGTCTATTTCTATCTATCCATTCATCAATCATCTATCTATTTATTTCTATCTATCTATCTATTTCAATCTATCTATCTATCTATCCATTCATCAATTATCTATCTATCTATCTATCTATCTATTTCTATCTATCTATCCATTCATCAATCATCTATCTATCTATCTACCTATCTGTAGAGACATGGTTTCACTTGTTTTCTTTTGTCAGGTTTGTCCTTAATTTTTGAAAATTAAAAATATGCATTGTAACAGATGAATGGATTCTACCTATCTATCTATCTATCTATCTATCTATATGAAGCTATCTAATATCTATCTATTATCTATCTATGCATCCATCAATCATCTATCTTTTATCTATCTATCTATGTTATATCTAGCTATCTATCTATCTGAAGCTATCTATTTTTATGAAGCTATCTAGTATCTATCTATCTATCTATCTATCTATCCATCAATCATATATCTATTATCTATCTATCTATCTATCTATCTATCTATCTATCATCTACCTACCTATCTGTAGAGACATGAGTTCACCTGTTTTCTTTTGTCAGGTTTGTCTTTAATTTTTGAAAATTAAAAATATGCATTGTAACGGATGAATGGATTCTATCTATGTATATCTATCTATCTATCTATCTATCTGTCTTTCTTTCTTTCTATCTATCTATCTATCTATCTATCTATATCTATCCATCTATCTATCTGTCTTTCTATCTATCTATCCGTATATCTATTTAGATCTATCTGTCTATCTATCTATATTCTGAATGAAGGTGAACAATACACTATATAGTGGTACCTAGACTAATTTATGTTATTCTCCATTTCTATTATCTATCTATCTATTTCTCTAGTATCTTTTCTATTTAGCTGTTATTTATCTATATATCTATCCATGTGTCTACCTATCAGTCTATTTATCTATTAATTTCTTTATCTCTCTGTTTTCTATTTATTTACCTTTTATCTAGCTATATATCATCTAACTATCTATCTGCAGTATCTATTTATATAACTATCCATCTACCTATGTATCAGTCTACTTGTATGTCCTTTTATGTATTATATGTGTCTATCTCTCGATGTATCTGTTTCTCTATTATTTACCTGGTATCTATCTATTTAATATCTTTTATCTATCTATCTAGAGAGGGGCAGAGAGGGCTATAGGTGCAGCAGGGCTCAGTGTTTCAGAGCAGCAAAGTCAAGTTTGTCACAATTGACCTAATCTGTGATTTAACATTGGAACAAGAATAGAAGCAGAATGCTGGACTTAGCTCTGCTACATCTGGGAGTTTACACCCTCTTCGGTATCGGTGATTACATGCAGAGGGGTAGACTGGCATGAGGTGATATTAGTAGGCTGGTTTCCCATTGAAGGTTTGGTTCTTGTTATATTTCTAGACCATCCTGACTGTTTCTTGGTGGCATCTGCGAGTGTCGCCGTCCTTCTCCTTTAAGGGTCGGTCCCCGGGACCCTCCAGACCTCACCGTGCAGCGTGCGCCGCTGGCAGCCGCCCGGGCTGGGAGGAGTCACGTGTCTTCATTGTAGTCGATGAGTCACGTGGTAGGAGCCGATTTCTTAATGAAGCCGTAAGCCTGCCTCCCCCGCCCGCAGCGCGCCTGCGCGTCCACGGACAATAATGTTGTAGGGAATTAGGTGACTGTCTTTTGGGAAGCTGACTTTTAAAAAGCCACAGGCAGACCATGCTATGACGACTTCTTCCCTGATCCTGCATCCACACTGGGCGGATACCTTCATGTACGTGTATGAAACAAGCCCGAATGAAAAGACTCTCAAGAAAAGCCCAGACATGGAGGGACTGAGTGGGAACTGTCCAAGCACTCACTGCAGGGATTTTATTTCTCATCCAGCACTGGGGCGCCATTCCAGCACCATAGGGAGCCACCAAGGACCTGTGTACACGGATATTACCTCTGCGGAGGCTGGCACCAGGCAGTGCCCAGGACCCACGTCTTCTTCCAACGCCTCCTTGGGTTATGCCTACCCGTTTGGAAGCAGCTACTACGGCTGCAGGTTGTCTCAGTCTCACAACGTCAATTTGCACCAGAAACCATGCTCTTACCACCCCTCCGACAAGTACCCCGAGCCCAGCAACTCCCTACCCAGCGAGGACTTCTCTTCCAGGGCCAAAGAATTCGCCTTTTACCCTAGCTTTGCCAGTTCTTACCAGGCAGTGCCCGGCTACTTGGACATGTCAGTAGTCCCGGGGATCAGTAGCCACCCGGAACCTAGGCACGACACCCTCATCTCTATGGAGGGCTATCAGCACTGGGCGCTACCCAACGGCTGGGACGGCCAAGTGTACTGCTCCAAGGAGCAGTCCCAGCCCGGCCACCTATGGAAGGCGCCTTTTCCAGGTAATGTCATGTATTCCTGTGTATCTGTGACTGTCTAGGTGTACCTACAGGCAGGTAGGTATCTGTCTCCTCCAGCACACAGGCAGATTGGAGGTATTAATGGGCTCTTTGTCTACTTGCTGATGCCTGATCTCCAGTAACATGTAGGAACATAGCGTCTTCTTCCTGGGTGTGGGAATGTGCGGGAGATCTGGCGGTGTCACCTGGCGGCCTGGGCGCAGGCAGAGACTCCGCAGCAGCAGGAGCAGTCACACTGTCCGGTTTGCATGCGGCTATCTGCGGCTGTGAGGCACGGCTCAGTTTATACAGATGTAGATTACAGTCTGAGTGTACACTGGACTGTGCACTGTCTGTGTATTGCCTGTATACTGCCCGTGTACTGCCTGTGTACAGCCTGTGTACTGCTCTTCACCTGCACCACACCATATACATTACATTATTCCACCATAAGGCATGCTCCAGTAACCAGGAAGTGTGCACTAGAGATACCGCAGCCCTGACATGTACCAGTACACACCTGAGTGCTGCACCCAGTGCTGACATACCGCCACCGGACTGTCCATCAGAGTATCTATCTATCTATATCAATATATTAATCTATCTATCTATCTATCTATCTATCTATCTATCTCTGCTATATCGATCTATCTATCTCTTACAAGTCCCTGTATGTGTGTTTTTATGGAGCTATATTTATTTGTATGTGTATATCTATTTAATGTATATTTATCTAGCCACTCTATCTATCTATCTATCTATCTATCTATCTATCTATCTACCTTTTAATGTCTATCAATATCTGTCTTTGTATATTTATCAACTATATACTGTGTGTATCTGTCTATTGCCATCTCTCTATCTATTCTTTCTTTCTTTCTTTCTTTCTTTCTTTCTTTCTTTCTTTCTTTCTTCCCTTGACTACATGATTGATTCTTGCCTTCTGGCTGCCTGCCTCTCTGTCTATCTATCTATCTATCTATCTATCTATCTATCTATCTATCATCTATCTATCTTGTATATAAATGTATAGCTCTAAAACCCCCATATGACTTGCACTGATGGTTTATTGTATGTATTTACAGCTCTATGTATTTATATGCATAGACATATTAGTAAATGCACGTCTCTTCATCTATGTACTATCCATTTGTACATCTAGCAGTAAAACATCCGTACATAATGTGAGTTGTTTTATGTGCACATCTATAGTACATTAGTAGTGAATGTCTGTCCCTTTACCATGTGTATAGAAAATCGTACAACTCCTCTACTTATATAAAATGTAGAAAGCTTTCATTTCATGTTATGGAAGTTGTAAGTATCTCTATATCTCTATGTATGCGACTAATGATATGTAAATGTGCAGGGATGGATTGACAGCCCTATAGACAGATTCGCCTTCTATTGATTACAGAGCATGTTGGCTGTTGTCTATCACATAATGACAGCACACACCAAGCTCGCCTTTAGAAACAATTTATCCTAGTGTTTGTATGAATATATATTCCTTAGATGCTTATGCACCTATTCATGTAGTCTTATTTGATGTATATATTTATCAGGTGGTATATGTGTATGATAAATTATCTCATCTTCTTTTGTGATAGATAGATAGATAGATAGATAGATAGATAGATAGATAGATAGATAGATAGATAGATATTTAAGTTAGTGTATGGACATGGCTACCAAACTACATAGATAGATGGATAGATAGATAGATAGATAGATAGACAGATAGACAGATAGATACATGGTGTTTTTGAAGACATCCCTTTTAGATATATGGATGATCTGTGCATTACTTTGATGGATATATCAGCGATGCAGCCAGAATTGTCTAGTACAATAGGTGTGAACATAATGGTCTGCAATCTTTTTGAAAAATTCATCAGTTCTATGTTTTATATGGGGTATGACCAATGTGGAGGATGGTATTCTTGTTATTTATGTTCTTGTGTGCCCGATTTTGTACCATTATAGCACACTACAAGTGAGTGCCTGTCAAGGTGTCTGCAAGGCTGATGCCCCCAATAGGAATAAACTGTTGTCCCAGAATTAAACTAGCTTTATTCATGGAAGAGTCCTTCTAGCACTTATATCTATACCTAATACAGCTGGTACTGCACCTGCCCATTGTTCTCATTGGCACCCCTGTGCCCACTTATTGGATCTCCACGTTCCTCCTGGCTGTGAGCATTGAACTTGATCTTGATGATAAATCTTGCAGGCGTCTTTTGTAGAATTGTAGAACTAATGTGCTCTTCTAAAGATGTGTCAGGGGGGGATTTATTGGAGTTACTATCTGCCTAGGGAAGATCCCTGAGTAGAAGGGGGAAATAGCAGAATTGGACATGGTGGGAATGTGGGTTGTAGGGTAAAAATCTCCTGTTTGTTTACTGCAGATGTGGTGCCTCTCCAGCCAGAAGTGAGCAGCTACCGCAGGGGCAGGAAAAAGAGGGTTCCCTACACCAAAATCCAGCTGAAGGAGCTAGAGAAGGAATATGCAGCCAGCAAATTCATTACCAAAGAGAAGAGGAGGAGGATTTCCACAGCCACCAATTTGTCTGAGCGCCAGGTTACCATATGGTTCCAAAACCGGAGAGTCAAAGAAAAAAAAGTCATCACCAAATGCAAAACCTCTCATCTCCATAACACCTGACACGAGTACCCCCAAACCTCCTCCACCATCTCCCCCTGAACAAATATTTATCTCATTCCCATGTATAAGACATTTCTCCAAATGAACTATGGATTATTTAATATAGACATGGAATGCAAGTCACAGAATCGACCACTGGTCCCAGCACCCCAAACTTCAAGCTCCTCCTTGCATCCCCAACTGTGAATACACAGGAGCCTGATGCTCTGTAGGCTCCATGCATATATAAATATATACAGAAAGAAATAAAGATATATAGATATATTTAAATGTCAAACAGCTCTTATCCTAAGGCCGGGACATGGTCACTGTCATAGAGAGACTTGATGACACCAGACATCTGTCTTTTTCTTCCATCTTCTGGAGTCTTCATTAATATTAATAATAATAATAATATACCGTGTAAATAAGGTGCATTTGTAAAACACGTTTTGTTGAGTATGCTTGAATATCTTGTAAAGTCGCAATACTATGTTCTTTCTGCTGGGCGATTCAGCATTCACTCGCAACAAGAACCTGGTGCTTAACTGCTCTAGAACCTCAAGAACGTTCTCTGATAGAACGCTGAGCCTTCCTGCAGTGTCTGCCTATGAGGCTGCACATGGCAGAAGTAGGTCTGGAACAGGCTCCACGTTTAGGACCATCAGTATTATGATACGGGGTAGATATTACATCCAGATTTGCATTATTTTGGGAAGTATGAGTTTGTTTCAGTCATATTGATTGGACGCTATCCTTTGCTATTTGCTGTATGGGAATGTTCACATTGTTGTTGTTGTTTTTTTTCTTGGTATGGAATATACTCAATACCAGTCTTAGCACTGCTACAAGTGTCCAGGAAAACAGGACGTGCCCAAGGTATGCTGTATAGATCTCATTTTTATTCTTTTTTTTTTTTGTCGTGTATAATGTATAGTATTGTGGTGTCTGAATATTATCTGTAATGGAAGAAAATTCATTTCTTGAAATAAATATCATCTGACTTGATGCACTGTACCATTGTTTGCGTATTGCATTCTGGAGAATTCACTGCCAATATTTCAAAAGAAAGGGAAAAAAGTTGTGTTAGCAAATAGCCTATAGAAGTTTTACCTAAGTATCTAATGATCACTGTCACAATTGTGGTGACTTAAAAATCTACGTAAATGCATCATAAACAGAGGTCGATGATAGTAATAGAAATAGATAGATAGATAGATAGATAGATAGATAGATAGATAGATAGATAAAAAGATAGAGAGATAGTTGTAGTTCTCTACCCTTTACTATCTTTTGTGCAGTTACAGTATATCTATCTATCTATCTTATGTCTATCAATATACTGTCCGTCTTTATCTATCTGTTTGTCTGTCTAATGTCTATTACATTAGTATCTATTATCTATCCGTCTATGACTATCGAAATGCAATCAATCTATCTATCTATCTATCTATCTATCTATCTATTTATCTATCTCTCTACCTATCTATCGTCTATTAGATTGATATCTAGCTATCTAATGTCTATCAATATGCTGTCTATCTATCTATCTATCTATCTATCTATCTATCATCTTTCTATATATTATCTATCGATCTATATATCATCTTTATATATTCTATCTATCTCCTATCTATCTATCTATCTATCTATCTATCTATCTATCTATCTATCATCTTTATATATTCTATCTGTCGATCTATCTATCTATCTATCTATCTATCTATCTATCCTCTATCTATCTCATATCTATATGTCTATCTATCTATCTATCTATCTATCTATCTATCTATCTATCATCTTTATATATTCTATCTATCTCATATCTATATGTCTGTCTGTCTATCTATCTATCTATCTATCTATCTATCTATCTATCTATCTCGCCCTTTCTAATATCGATCTAATCTCTCACTTTCCTCCTATACATCTTTGCCATCTGGCTGTGTGTCCATTTTTTATGTACTTATGCTAAGCTATCTGTTCTTTCCATGCAAACATTCACACATAGTATTGTATAGCTGCTCTGGTTGTAGCATGGCAGGCCTAATGCATTTTGATATGAATTTCAGTTCAGCCTGTATAGCAATTAACCGATTAATCACTTCATACATAAATTGATTGTATAATTGTCAAAAACTATCCTTATTGCTCGATGTGTGCATAAAATATAAAACACAAAAAACACCCATCAATTATTTCGAAATCTCAATGTTTGAGAGAGTTTCTAAGTAGGAACGTTCCCCATTGGGTCAGCTAGGTAAATAATCATTATGTACAATTAGAGTGCTATGTGCAGTGCCTTTCTATATCTGACTAAGTAAGGGCTATATATCTGAAGTGGTGAATCAACATACCAGAGTCATAATAAAGTGTTGGGTGACAGCACTCACACCCTGAAACATATCCTGGCATTTAACAGTTTCCACTTAGCCCTGCTCCTCCTTCTGCCTCTATTCTGTCATAATGCTGGCTTCATCTCTTTCTTTTCAACTTTTTAGTTATTTATTTATTTATTATGCATTTACATATTTACTTTGCTATTACTATTTTATTTACTATTTATTAATTTGCTACTGGTAAAAAAAATCCTGAGCATACCAACTTTTACAAAAATATTTCACCTCCCCTCGTTTTTTTGCGGTGTAATGCAAACATATAGGTCCTTTATGAGTCAAAGTCACCATGATACCTATCACTGCTATATGAGCAGACAATACACAATTTACTGAGGTTTCCCAGAATACAGGCCCAGGCTGCTTGAGAGCCATACTCATTTCCAGTAAGTTTTCCACAAGCTGCATTTCCTTCAGCCACAGACAGGAGACTTCACATTTCAGGCAGACGCCTTGAGAAAAACGTGATTTATGGCCCTTAAAGCCGTCTTACATTGTTTGTACTTAAGGTATATTTCAGGCCAGCGAGTATTCTGCTAAATTATGTACAAGCTATAACTAAAGGCTGCTAGGAAGTGATGTATTCCCCTTTATAGGCTGTCATTTAAATTACCAAATTTGACCATGCTCAAATGAGCAGAGGGGACCCTGCCCCAACTAGAAGGCTAGACATTTTCTCTGTGGCTGTCTATTTTTGCAAATTGTACTTTGGTTGTATGTGAAAATTTCAGTAAAAAGCTTTGAAAATTCTGATATGAATGAAATATATTTTGTTGGCTTTTATGTATTTCTTTTTGTTTGGAAGCTTTGTTAAGTTTACATTATGTTTGACCCGTATATATTTAAAGAAATACATATGTAAACTTACTATACTGTTCCCATCGGGTTTTGATATCTAGGTTTAGCAGGTTTGTGTCTTGGTTGATTTGTACGGTATTGAATAGTATGCTGTATGTCGTTGTAATTTTTTTTTACTTTTTTTACAATATTAGCTAATAGAAAGAGATTACCAAATGATTTATAAATATATATATATATTACAAAACGTGACAATTTTTGGGACAGTTCTGGAAGCCTCTAAAAAACGCTCCTTAAAATAGTCAACTTTTTTGCAGTAAAAAAAGGTATTAAAAAAACGACAGTATATAGCTTTTAAAGAAATCTGATTTTTTTTTAAAATGTATATTAAGATTGAAATATTAGTTATAATTAGTAATAATGTCTTAGTTATAATGGGTCAAATATTATTTATAATAATGCTTTTTATCAGTTTCAGTGTGATCTGCTTGATTGTTTTACTACTCTCTGTGTGTTTATTTATATATATATATATATATATATATATATATATTTAATCCAGTATAAATGTATTTGTCATTATGCTTCCTGTAACGTAGCCTGGAAGCAGTACTACATGTACATGATGTGTACATATCTCCCAATATCACTGTAAACTTGAACAAAGCAGTATGTACTGTAGTAATAGGCAATATGGTTTCTATTATATTCAATATTTGTGTTATATAATTCAAGGACACATACTTGGGAAAATGAAGGTGTCACTTCAAATATGTAGTAATCTCTTTTGCCAGTAATTTTAATAAGGGGCTAAAAATATAACTTAGGGCTTATGCATACTAGTACTTTTTTTTAAGGTATGTTTTTGTGAAAACAACTGAAAACATACTGCAAACAAAAACACAAAAATAAACCTGCGTGGATGTGCCCTAAAACATCCATCACCTAAATTTTTTTTCATTGGCTTTCACTTATTGTTTAACATATATTTATAAAGTACATCTATAGTTTATATAGATAGTATTGTTTATTAGTATTTACTTTTCAAATATACAACCCATACAGGGGAATGGGAGAAATAATATGCCGTGTATCTTGAACTTTTATAGTGATCTAATCCTGGCTTTTAATGGACCATATGTATTTTTATTTATGGAAGTGATTTTTTTTTTTGTACTTTTGTTTTTCAACAAAAAACACTACTGCACACACTTTCCTTTAACAGAATTTTTAATCACCTAATAATAATTCTTTGTGGAATTGGTTATTTTGTGACATTTATTGGACTGGATACACGCCTAATTTTTGTAATGGCGTTTTTGCCAATTCCTGACTGTTTTATGCATTTTACACTTTTTGGTGTGCTTTTTAACATCAAAGACACCAACTCCAGATATTAGCTGAAAATCTATTGGAATTTTGAAATGTAAAACATGACCTATTTTTTTTTTTCAATTACAGTCTGTTTATTATATCTATAGCAACATCAAAAAATGCAGGATGTTGTGGCAATGGTGTGTAGAAAAGATCTATGGGAAAACCCCTTTAAAAAATTCCATACGCAGAGCATGCTGCATGTTGGAAAAAAAATCCTCAAACCAGAACACTTTGGATGTAGCGTGTTTTATGTTTGCTACAAACTTTTTTGTAACATCCGCCCACAGCATTCGAAAAAAATGTTCACACATCAATGTAGTGAGCGTAGTGTTTTTCAGCAAAAAGCTGTGCGTGAAACCAGCCTAAGGCCTCATGCACACGGCCGTTGCCCCGTCGTGGCCGTATTGCTCCCCACAAACAGCGGGTCCGCAATATGCTCCTCGCATCACGGATGCGGACCCATTCACTTGAATGGGTCCGCAATCCGGAGCTGCAGTGCGGAACAGAGGCAAGGAACCCCATGGAAGCACTATGGAGTGCTTTCGTGGTGTTTCTGTCCGTGCCTCCGTGTGCATGAGGCCTAAGGCCACTTTCACATGATCAGTATGTGGTCAGTATTTTGCATCTGTATTTGTAAGCCAAAAAAGGAGTAGAACCTTCAGATAAAAGGTGTAATGGAAAGATGTGTGTCTCTATGCAGTGGACCCCACTTCTGATTTTGGCTTAGGCCTTATTCACATGACAGTGGAAAACAGTTTCAGAACAATAATAGTCCATGGGTTTATTTACACGTCAGGTGTTTTTTTAACGGATTGTGAATACCGGATGTAAAAAAAATAGGACATGCCGTACTTTGTCTGTTTACATGGCCCAACAGCCCCTATACAAGTCAAAGGGGTTGTTCTTAATGTCTGTTTTCCAGAGAGGCATCCGCGAAGAACTGACAGTTTAACGGCTGTTTTTCTTCACTATCCTCTGAATGTAGACTTACAGATACTGATGTAAAATACTGACTAAACACTGACCGTGTGAAAGAGGTCTTAGGGCTTTACTTTTTATATACATATACCTATTGCTACATTTAAATTATTGGATTTTTATGTGCAAAAAAATCGTTATATATTTATTGTTTCAGTCTATTTTTTATTACAAAAAAGAAACCTTTAAATATCATAAAGCTTTTTTTTTTTTTTTAAACCCCAGTGTCCTCCATTTATTTTGATGTATAAAATGATGAGGTTAGAGGAAATGCATCATACTGTGGATTAAAATATGTTTGGCAAGGGAGTTTTTTTCATTTTGTTTTGGAATAATTTATTTTGACTTTTGTAATTTTGGGGGGAATTTTTTTTGCAATGTGTTCCCAATAGGTCAAAGAACTGAGACAACTATAGCAGCTCCAAGGATAAAAGAGCCCTAAAATGTGATACATAGTGAATTGCTCTAGACAGATAATGCAGGTCAATCATACAACCATTCTCCTGGTTATCCGGTGGTCATAAGGACTTATGGAAACGTTGGCACTGCCACTATCTCCACTGTACACTCCATGCTTATTTGACTGCTGTGCATGTAGCAACTGAGAAAGCAAAGATGTCTTGGGCCTTTAGCTATCTCTGATTCTTTGGGAAGCTGTGTTGTGTAGTGCCTTTTCTATAGCACTCTAGAATATGGCGCTTAATGACTGCCATATAAAGCCATAGCCATATAAAACTGTGGTGGTTATTAAGGGGTTAAACAGCTATAGATATACCTTTTTCTTCATGGTGCTCAATTTAAAAAAAAATCTGCTTATGAACCAGGAACACAGTATTTTAATGCAACATCGCTCTAAGAAAACAAGTGCCTGCAGCCTGCCTACTGAAACAGAAAAAAGTATTCACCCCCTTGACTTTTTTCGTATTTTGTTACATTACAGCCTTAAGTTCAATGTTTTGTTAATCTGAATTATATGTGATGGATCAGAACACAATAGTCTAAGTTGGTGAAGTGAAATTAGAAAAATATATAAATAAAACTATTGTTTAGAAATAGAAAACAGAAAATTGGCATGTGTGTATGTATTCACCCCTTTTGTTAGGAAGCCCATAAAAATCTCTGGTGCAACTAATTACCTTCAGAAGTCACATAATTAGTGAAATGATGTCCCCCTGTGTGCACTCTAAGTGTCACATGATCTGTCATTACATATACACACCGTTTTTGAAAGGCCCCAGAGGCTACAACACCTAAGCAAGAGGCATCACTAACCAAACACTGTCATGAAGACCAAGGAACTCTCCAAACAAGTAAGCGACAATGTTATTGAGAAGTAAAAGTCAGGGTAAGTTTATAAAAAAATATCTAAATCTTTGATGATCCCCAGGAGCACCATCAAATCTATCATAATAACCAAATGGAAAGAACATGGCACAACAGCAAACCTGCCAAGAGACGGCCGCCCACCAAAACTCACGGACCGGGCAAATAGGGCATTAATCAGAGAGGCAGCACAGAGACCTAAGGTAACCCTGGAGGAGCTGCAGAGTTCCACAGCAGAGACTGGAGTATCTGTGCATAGGATGACAATAAGCCGTATGCTCCATAGAGTTGGGCTTTATGGCAGAGTGGCCAGAAGAAAGCCATTACTTTTAGCGAAAAAAAAAAAAAAAGGCACGTTGTGAGTTTGCGAAGAGGCATGTGGGAGACTCCCAAAATGTATGGAGGAAGGTGCTCTGGTCTGATGAGACTAAAATTAAATTTTTTGGGCTATCGAAGAAAACACTATGTCTGGCACAAACCCAACACATCACATCACCCAAAGAACACCATCCCCAGTGAAACATGGTGGTGGCAGCATCATGCTGGGGGGATGCTTTTCAGCAGCCTGGACTGGGAAACTGCTCAGAGTTGAGGGAAGGATGGATGGTGCTAAATACAGGAATATTCGTAAGCAAAACCTGTACCACTCTGTGCGTGATTTGAGGCTAGGACGGAGGTTCACCTTCCAGCAGGACAATGACGCCAAACACACTGCTAAAGCAACACTTGAGTGGTTTAAGGGGAAACATGTAAATGTGTTGGAATGGCTGAGTCACAGCCCAGATCTCAATCCAATAGAAAATCTGTGGTCAGACTTAAAGATTGCTGTTCACAAGTGCAAACCATCCAACTTGAAGGAGCTGGAGCAGTTTTGCAAGGAGGAATGGGCAAAATCCTAGTGGTAAGATGTGGCAAACTCATAGAGACTTATCCAAAGCGACTTTACAAAGTATTGACTTTAGGGGGGGAGGGGGGGTAGTTATGCACATTGACTTTTTCTGTTATTTTGTCCTATTTGTTGTTTGCTTCACAATAAAAAAAAAAAAAACATCTTCAAAGTGGGCATGTTCTGTAAATTTAATGATTCAAATCCTCAAACAATTCATGTTAAAGGAAACCTGTCACCAGGAAATTCACTGATATACCATGAATGCTGCCTTGTAGGACTCACCCTGCTGAATATAATGATACATTTCACTTGGTGATCTGTTGCTTTATTGTGGAGAAAAAGTACTTTTAATCATATGCTAATGAGCTGATTTGAGTCCAGTAGTTGATAGGAGTCCAGTGTTCTCTCTATTCAGAGCTGTAGCCACTCCCCTATTCACTTCTTCAGATGTAAAAGGGGTGTGGTTTATTACATCATTCATTAATTTTAGTAATTGTTTATCAAACGTGTTTATCACTCCATGAATAAACTAGCCCTTATTATAATTACTAACTTCAATAGTATATTCCTCCCCCTTTTTTTACCTTAATAATACAATACCTTAGCATTCCCTGTTATTCATTTTCCCACCAATTATTCAAATGAAGAACTGATATAATAAACCACGCCCCTTTTACATCTGAAGAAGTGAATAGGGGAGGGGCTACAGCTCTGAATAGAGAAAACACTGGATTCATATCAACTACTGGACTCAAATCAGCTCATTAGCATATGGATTAAAAGTACTTTTTCTCCACAATAAAGCAACAGATCCCCAAGTGAAAGGTATCATTATATTTAGCAGGGTGAGCCCTACAAGGCAGCATGCCTGGTTTATCAGTGAATTTCCTGGTGACAGGTTCCCTTTAAAGGGCTTCTGTCACCCCCCAAAAGTCATTTTTCTTTTTTGTGCTTAGTAAAATCCTTATAGGGCGATTATTCTATATATACTCTTTTTACCTTTTTCTGTCCGTTAATTTAGCTAAAAAACGCACTTTTTAAATATGTAAATTACCTTGCTACCAGCAAGTAGGGCGGTTACTTGCTGGTAGCCGCCGCATCCTCCTTTCCAAAAAACGCCCCCTCCTCCTGTTGAGTGACAGGGCCAGCGAGCGCTCTCCTCCTCTGGCTGGCCCTGTCTCAGTTCCAAATCGCGCGCCTGCGCCGTCCCAGTCTTCAGTTCACTGAGAGGAGGACGCTGCTCGGCCGCTCCTTCCTCAGTGCGCGGCGACTTCTCTTCCGGGTGTAGATGTGGCGTCATCGGCGCCGGCGCACTGAGGAAGGAGCGGCCGAGCAGCGTCCTCTCTCAGTGAACTGAAGACTGGGACGGCGCAGGCGCGCGATTTGGAACTGAGACAGGGCCAGCCAGAGGAGGAGACGCTCGCTGGCCCTGTCACTCAACAGGAGGAGGGCGTTTGAAAGAGGATGCGGCGGCTACCAGCAAGTAACCGCCCTACTGCTGGTAGCAAGGTATTACATATTTAAAAGTGCGTTTAGCTAAATTAACGGACAGAAAAGGTAAAGAGTATATATAGAATAATACGCCCTATAAGATTTTACTAAGCACAAAAAGAAAATGACTTTTGAGGGTGACAGAAGCCCTTTAATTCCAGGTTGTGAGGCACCAAAATACAAAAAAGTCAAGGGGGGTGAATACTTTTGCAAGGCACTGTATCTGTAGAGTTGAGCGAACCTACCATTTGGCATGTTTGAGTTCAGGTTCGGGGTTTAAGTGAATTACGTAATGGATTCCGTTCTCTCTGAATCTATAACGTAATTCAATGCCGGCATGCCAAATGGAATGCCTTTAGAGGCATTCCATTTTGCATGCCGTCATAATACAAGTGTATAATTAGCAGAACATAACTCTCGGGGCTGGCCATACACTTGTATTATGTGGCATGCTGGTATTGAATTACGTGATGCATTCCGTGAGTAGTAATTAGCGGCAGAGGCAATATTCTAATTCACGATATTTCGCGAATATTTGGTAGAATATTCGTCATGTATTTGAGAATTCGCGGTTATTTTCTTGATTGCGAAAATCGGCAATGTAATATGCGCGTAATGCGCGCGCAGTACAGGCGTGGGTCACTATAGCTACATTTTCAAGCTACTAGAAGTTTCCTGAGACTGGAGAAAATGGTTGGCATGGCAGAACATTACAATAGCTTTATATGCAGATAGAGTGCTCCAATATATTCACGATTGCGAAAATTGGCAATTAATGATGCGCATATTTTTGTGCAATACGTGCAACTTCATATTTTAGCAGGTCTGACCACATATTAGTGATTGGTGCACTAAGTATTGTTATGAACTTGTGACATCACAGTACTATGCATGTAGCATGTATGTATGGACAGCAGAACCTATCACACTACCTAACACCCTGCACTGGAACCTATCAGCTACACTATATCACTATCTAGCCTACACTGACTATCTCCCACTAACTATCTGTATTATATATATGAGCTAACTAACTAACTAGCTAACTAACTAACTAACTAACTATCTAATGTAATGACACAGCACAGAGCACAGCAATGACACTGCTGTATCTCTCAGAACTGTAATAAACTGTAGAAAATGGCTGCTGGGGAGATTCTTATATAGTAAGGGGTAGGCAACTTTCCAATTGGTTGCTAGGGATGTTGCTAAGCTCAGACAAAGATATTGCAGCCTTCTCATTGGCCCACAAGCAAAAAGGGAGGTTACTAATGAAAAAAAATGTAGAACATTTGAAAATACGAAAATATATCACTACATTCTAAATATTTGCGAATTCTCAGTGGCGATATTCGTGTTTAAAATTCGCAATTCGACTATTCGCGCCCAACACTATCTGTGAGAACTGAATCCATTTCGTAATTCACTTAAACCCCGAACCCAAACTCGAGCCTGCTCCACACTACTTCAGTCCTCCACACTTCCTTAGCTATATCCATCTTCCGGTCCCCACACTGTTTTCTTCCGGCGGTGCATGGGCATGATCACATGCACAGCTCCAGCCAATGACTGGTTTCAAAGGTCATGTGGCTATAAGAAGCATGTCACAGCTGAAGCCAGTCATTGGAAGAAAACAGCGTGGGGACCGCAAGATGGAAACAGCGGAAGAATCTTCTGTTTCAGTGGGCAGGCTGCGGGCACTTGCTTAAAAATCATTATAACTGGAAAACCTCTTTACTTTTCAAGTAAATTCTTTTATTATATGAATAACATTAAATTATATGTATGCACTTATTAATGTAAGTAACTGTATTGTAAGTATATCTTTCATGTTTCATTTTTTGATGTGTAGACATTGTTTCAAGAATTAAGTTTTATTTAGTAGCTATTTACAATGTAGCAATATTTTGTCAATGTTTGCAGACTTAGAAGACTCTGTAGTTTTAAGGGTGCTGATCACCTGAATGGTTGTTGCATGAATGTTCATTGCTAAGCATTGCCCAAAGTAAACACACCTAACGATCATACGTCAAATGATAAAACACTAATTTGCTGTTGTTCACATCTTTTTCACAGGCATAAAAATGATCATCAAAGTGGTTCTCCGGGAATTAAGAAAATGAAAATACTTAGATATTACTTTATTATAAATATATTCCCAAATACCTTTCATCTATATATATAAAGAAGGACATATATATATATATATATATATATATGTGTGTATGTATGTATGTATGTATATTCGGGGATCACTCAAAAACGCAAACATCGATTTCAACGAAACTTGGTATACACATCCCTTGCTACCTGGAAAGAAATCTTGTGGGGGTCATACGCCCCTACACAGCAGCTGTATGGAGTTTGTATGCTCCAGCTGTTTTTGCTACACACATATTGCTCTATAACTCAAAAACTTGTTGATCAATTTCTACTAAACTTGGTGCACATATCACTTACTATCTGGGGAGAATACTGTGCAGGTAACATGCCGGTACACAATGAGTTTCTGTCTATCCCGACATCTGTTTGTCTGTTCTTTATGCGCGACCAAACGACTGGACCGATCTTCACCAAATTTGGAACACAGGTACATCAGGTGTCCGGGAAGATTTTAGACCAGGTCTCAGCTCTCTAAGAAGTACCGTTCCTGAGATATTCCCAAAAAATGACCTGCATTAGTCAATACAAGCTTGCAAGTCTTTCTCTTCTTATCCCAACTGCCATATACACGGTCACATGTCCCTTATCAGCCAATAGAAGCTAGCAGGCCCTTAGTCTCCACATACACACAGTTTTACTCCAGGTTTCCATAACAACCCAGCCATTTTTCTTCACTGCTGTAGGTCAGCTTTAGGCTAGGGCTACACAACGACATGTGTCACACAACAATAAGTTGCATGACACAAGGGGCACAACTACACTGCTACATGTGTCGCGCAACATTGGTGTCGCACAAACGTAGCGTGACAATGTTGCACTGCGACATGTGACATGCTGCGACTGCGATGCAACAGTAGCAGAAAAATCAATTTTTGATGGATTGTTAAGACAAAATGTCGCGTGACACATGTCTTCGTGTAGCCCTAGCATTAAAGGGGCAGGGCGCTGTGGAGGTTACTGTTAAAGGAGCGGGTACTGTGGAGGTCACTGTTAACGAAGTGTTCACTGTGGATGTTACTGTTAAGGGGGCAGGCCGCTGTGGATGTCACTGTTAAAGGGGTGTACACTGTGGAGGTCACTGTTAAGGGGGCAGGGGCCACTATTAAAGTGGCAACTGCTGTGGAGGTCACTTAAGGCAGCAGGGTACTGTGAAGTCACTGTTAATGGAGTGGAATACTGTGCAGGTCACTGTTAAGGGGGCGGGCCCCTGAGGAGGTCACTGTCAAGGGAGTGGGGTGCTGTGAAACACACTGTTAAAGGGACGGGCTGCTGCGAAGATCAAAGTTAAGGGGATGGGCTGCCTCATGAACTCCATTCCCACAGATATTCAACTAAACATCATGTTAAACTGTAATCAGGATCATAATCCCTGACAAGTAGGAGAGGAGGACGAGGCAGCTCTTTAGCTCAGTGTTGTGAAGTAACTTGTCCTCCTGTGTGATTAGGACAGGCTTTGTGTGTACTAATAGGACAGCGGACATTTTATTTCTCCTAATGATTTCTCCCCAGACAAAACGAGCCATTATAAGTAATGAAAGGTATTTTGGATTATATTTATAATAAAGTAATATTAAAGATTTTCATTTTCTTAATTCCTGTAGAACCCCTTTAACTGCATAAAAGACGAGGGAATAAACCATTGTGCTAATAATGATCACTCATACAACACTCTTGTCTGCAAAAGAAAGCAAGTGCCAATCGACTTGATATATCATCAATCTGCACTCATTATGGGAGGTTTATCTGCCTGTGTAAAAGGAGCGTTAATACATGTATATTGACCCCACATCCTTAAGAAATCTATTGATATACTGACTAGGATATGCTTACATAGAAAAACAGTCCAGTTAAATATACAATAAATATTTGCTGACACAATCTATTGTTTCCCGGCAGAACATCCTGTTACTTACAATAGGGACATTTTTTCCCCTTCACACGCCCATTTTTTCTATATTGAACTAATGAATTTCAAACTATTTGTTTCTTTCAAACCATTTTGGTGGAATTTCTTATGTCCTTACCACAGTTGCGAACAGCACAGCAAAATGCCGTGTCAATGCAGCCTAAGGCCAAGGGCACACGTGATGAAAAATCCAGCCGAAAAAGATGCAGCAGTTTTTACTGCATTCTGACTCAAAAACCACAACAAAATGTCATGTATTACATGCGGTTTTTGCACCAAAAAAGCCAGTCGATTTTCCCCCTCTCCATTGGAAAGTGTGAAATCCTCAAGAGAAATCCGCTGTATAAATTGACACACTGTGGATTTCAAATCCTCAATAACACAGCTTTTCTGTTGCATTTTTTTAATGCAGCATGTGGATAAGAATTCAGAAATTCTCATCCACTGCGCTCGTGCTGTACAACGCTACAGATTTGACATAATTAAATCCGCTACTAATCAGTCACGTGTTACTCCCGCCTTAGTGAGGCTGTACAAGGTGCACATTACATGTGTTTTTTTCCATGTAGATTTCATGTAAAAAAACGCAATGCAATACAGTACCGACAAAGTGTTTAAAATTGGACAAATCTCATGTACACTTTGCTTTTTTTGTTAGGTGATTTTAAAATCTGCAGCATGTCAACTGTTTGTGCCATTCTGCACCTTCTGTACAGTGGTTTTCCCCATGGACTGCTATGGGATTGTTTACAAAAACAAAAAAATGTGCAACAAAAACTGCATCAAAGCCACAATAAATAGTATGGATTTATGTGCATTTTTTTGTGCATTTTCGGTGCAGATTTCTTGCAGATTTTCTGCACACAAATCTGCACCATGTGCAGCCACCCTTAAGCTGCCATAGAACAAAGTAAAATATGCATGCAAGACATTAAATGTTGTTATTAGAGTTGAGCGAACACCTAGAAGTTCGGGTTCGCCGGGTTTGACCGAACTTCGTCTCAAAGTTCCAGTTCGGGACCCGAACTTGACCCCGAACCCCATTGAAGTCAATGGGGACCTGAACTTTGGCGCCCTTAAATGGCTCTAAAAAGTAATGGAAAGGGCTGCAAAAGAAAGCAAAAGGGGGGTAAGAGCTGGACAATTGCCCTGTAAACAAATGTGGATAGGGAAATGACTTAAAATAACATAAAATACATAAAAATGTAAAATAATAATCTTGAACTAGGAGGAGGAGGTCCATACGGAGTAGGAGGTTGAGGAGGCGGTGGATGTGGCGGCATAGGTGGAAGCGGTGGCGAAGGAGGTAGTCACCAACAACACTGTTTTTTTGGTTTTTCTTGTTTGCTTTTAAAAAAAATTGGGTAGACCCCAAAACATTGGGAAATATAGCCTTGGGTGAGGCTGGTATACATGTCTATTCTGCACAAGGTACGGACAAGTCCTGTGGGATCCATGCCTGGTTCATTTTAATGAACTTGAGCTTGTCCTCATTGGCTGTGGACGGGTGGCTGCGCTTGTCTGTGATAACGCCCCCTGCCGTACTAAACACACGTTCAGACAATACAATGGCTACAGGGCAGGCCAGCACCTCCAAGGCTTAAAGGGCAAGCTCAGGCCATGTGCCCAATTTGGAGACCCAGAAGTTGAACGGGGCAGACCCATCAGTCAGTACATGTAGGCGTGTGCACACATACTGTTCCACTATGTGGCTGAAATGCTGCCTCTTGCTGAGATGTTCCATATCAGCTGGTGGTGCTGGTTCTCGTGGCGTGCTGACAAAGCTTTTCCACATTTTGGCCACGCTAACCCTGCCTTCTGGGTGCTGGCGGTGTCCTAGCTGCGTTGGTGACTTCTTCCTCCTCCTCTGCCTTCGCCTTGTGCTTCCACTGAGACCCTGGTGTCAGGTGGGAATGCCATCAGCAGCGCATCTAACAGCGTTCAGAATATATTTCCCAGTCAGGTATGCAGTGCAAGGGTAGTTTGAAAGAAAAAAGGGGTACAGATCGCCCAGCAATCTAAACGCCACCGAATTTACAGAATGTATTTCCCAGTCAGATATGCAGTGCAGGGGTAGTTTGAAAGAAAAAAGGGGTACAGATCGCCCAGCAATCTAAACGCCGCCGAATTTACTGAATGTATTTCCCAGTCAGGTATGCAGTGCAGGGGCATTTGAATGAAAAAAGAGGCACAGATCACCCAGCAATCTAACAGATGGATTTAATAATTTATTTCACTGTCAGGTATACAGTGCAGGCCACGGGGGTACTTGACCGCCTCCTCTGCCTTCGCCTTGTGCTTCCACTGAGACCCTGGTGTCAGTTGGGAATGCCATCAGCAGCGCATCTAACAGCGTTCAGAATATATTTCCCAGTCAGGTATGCAGTGCAGGGGTAGTTTGAAAGAAAAAAGGGGTACAGATCACCCAACAATCTAAACGCCGCCGAATTTACTGAATATATTTCCCAGTCAGGTATGCAGTGCAGGGGTAGTTTGAAAGAAAAAAGGGGTACAGATCACCCAACAATCTAAACGCCGCCGAATTTACTGAATATATTTCCCAGTCAGGTATGCAGTGCAGGGGTAGTTTGAAAGAAAAAAGGGGTACAGATCACCCAGCAATTTAAACGCCACTGAATTTACAGAATATATTTCCCAGTCAGGTATGCAGTGCAGGGGCATTTGAAAGAAAAAAGAGGCACAGATCAAACAGCAATCTAACAGATGGATTTAATAATTGATTTCACCGTCAGGTATGCAGTGCAGGCCACGGGGGTACTTGACCGCTAAAAAAAAGTGAATTTGCCCCCCCATAATCTAACAGATGTATTTACTGAATTGATTTCCCTGTCAGATATGCATACCAGTGTCATAAAGAGAAAAAATTGCTTTAGGTCACACAAATATGTGACAGACGAATTTAATGGAATTATTTATACTGTCAGGTCTGCAGTGCAGGCCACAGGGGTACTTGACCGCTAAAAAAAGTGAATTTGTCCCCTCAGAATCTAGCAGATGGATTTACTGAATTGATTTCACTGTCAGGTATGCAGCGCAGGCCACAGGGGTACTTGACCGCCAAAAAAATTGAATTTGTCCCCCCAGAATCTAATAGATGGATTTACTGAATTGATTTCACTGTCAGATATGCAGCACATGGGTACTTTACAGAAAAAAATGTCACTCCCTGGGGCCTTGAACTCACAGACGGATTACCTATATTATTTTCCCTTCCCTTGGCACAAATGCAGTGCAGGTGCACTTAAAAAATGGGTATATGTCGCCCACTGAACTACAAGAACAGGATAAAATTATTGTCCCTGGCACATATGCAGGTGCAAGTGCGCTGCACTTGCACAAAATGGCCGCCGATGTCCATCTATCTAATAGACGGATTAAAACTTATTTTTCTGTGTCACTGGGCTCAGGGCAGGGGACAAAAATGTTGCATTGCACCCACAAAAAAAAAAATTCTGCAGATCGCAGACTTAACACTAAGCTCGTATATCAGATATCAGATTCTTTCCTCATCTCTCCCTCACAGCAGCAGCATCCTATCCTTACACTAGTAAGAGCTGACATGACATGCGGCGCTACGTGACTCCAGTTTATATAGAGGCTGGGTCACATGCTGCACTGGCCAATCACAGCCATGCCATTAGTAGGGATGGCTGTGATGGCTTCTAAGGACACACATCTTAAAAGCTTGTTGATTGGCTGCCCCGCAGCCTTTCAACAAGCTTTATTAAACGGCTGAACACCAAACTCGAACCCGAACTTTTACGGAAAAGTTCGGGTCCAGGTACAAGGTACAAAAAACCCTAAAGTCCGGTACGAACCCGAACTTTACAGTTCGGGTTCGCTCAACACTAGTTGTTAGGCTTTCTATTATGAGCAGTTTTTTTTACCCTTGTGTTTTCCTTTCATTAAATATATTGCAATAAAAAACAAAATTGTAAAACATAATGCTTTAATTCTGAGGTCCTATAAACACTTGAGAAATTAAATATCTTCCATTGGTAAATATTGAAACCATCTACAGAAGCCACATTAGTTCAAAAAGAGGGACAATTCATGTGATTGTGTACATGAGTGTCAATACCCAATCATTTGCCCAAAAATACAAAATGAAAAATATTAGGCAAAAAAAACTTCTGAAAATATATTCTAGTCTAGGCCCGCTCATGCACTGTTGTTAGGGACATATTACTAATGTTTTTAACTTTTTTTAGTTATTTTTTCTGTTTTTTTATTGCAACTTTAAATCCATAAACATGTATCCTATTTTATTTAGTAACATTTTGGGGGATGTGGTTTGTGTTAGGGTACCTTCACATATGTCCGGTCTTCCGTCATGATTCCCTTCACAGATTACCTTGAATTGGCTTTGCTGTTCTATACTGTAATCCGTCCAGTAGTTTTGCTCAAAAACGATTTTTATCATTATGCTAATTAATCCTGAAGGTGCCCAGAGGGGCGTTTTCTTCCACTTTGTGTGCCCAGTAACACCCCCCTGCAGTGCCCAAACCCGCCTTTCTACTCAGTAAAACACGCCTTCCTCCTGAATCCCAAACCGCCCACAGCGTCTCCTCCCTCTCCTCCCCCTCCCTGACGGCTGAGCGAAGTCTCGCGCAGACGCAGTACCCACTGAGGGGTGCGCCAGTGCGATGTGCTGGAGACTGAGGGCAGGAGCTTCATCGTCGTCACTGGACATGCGCCGAGTGACGTCCGATGCTCGCTCTTCCCTCAGGCAGCCTGGGAGGAAGCGCAGAGGAGACTTCACTCAGCCGTCAGAGAGGGGGAGGAGAGGAAGGAGACACTGTGGGCGGTTAGGGATTCAGGAGGAAGGCGTGTTTTACTGAGTAGAGAGGCGGGTTTGGGCACTGCAGGGGCGACTTTACTGGGCACACAAAGTGGAAGAAACGCCCCTCTGGGCACCTTCAGAATTAATTAGCATAATGATAAAAATCGTTGGACCGATTACAGTATAGAACAGCAAAGCCGATTCAAGGTAATCTGTGGAGCATGACTGATTTAAAAGTTTAAATGGTGTATACTGAGGTGACAGAATCCCTTTAAGACCAACCTAACTAATTTATAAAATTCAATGAGTATAATACAGTATAGAAAATCATTATTGATGGATCCTCAGCGGCCAGTTGTTAAGTTTATTATTAAACTTTTGCTTCTTTTCACCCTCAACATATTAAAGAGCTTTGCCACATTAGTGTGTGCAAACTTTTGATTATATATCCTATTGTTTTTTTGAATTGGTCAGACTACTACCAAGTGCATTTGTTTACAAAATGGTTTATGAATCTTAGAGCCTGACCATGGAGCTACTATCGGGCCCTTTGAAAAAGGATTCCCCGACCAAGCAGGCAGCATCCCTTATTTTAATGGCTGAAGAACCTGTCCAGAGAGCCTCTCTTGGCAAGGCATTAAAACAATTGCAAACAAGGTTGTATGGAATTAACCCTGGGATCATGGCATGGAGATTGGGTCAAACAAGCAGTAGCCCCCCCTGTCCCAGGCAGTAAACATAAACATATATTTCTGTATACATAACTTATATATGCATATCTGGCCAAAGAGGGCCTTTTTGTATGATATAATACCTTGTAATATTTAAATATTAATTTAATCTATAGTGATGTGCATGTTCTCTGGTAGGAATGGTGGTTAATCTAGAAGATGCTCAAACTTAAACTTTACAATAGAGAAATGACAAATGGGAATGAATGCTGTCTACAGTGTTCATGAAGTGAATTAAAAATCATCACTTTTTGAAATAATAATGATAATGATAAAAACAGATTCTAGTGAACATTATACATACACTCTACTCTGACTTTGTGGTTGGTTAAATGTGATTTTAATTCATTCATACTATCAATTGTATCCTGCATGACTTTTTGTTTGTCTGGTTTCCACCATTAATGCCAGAAACCGGCCAGATCCTCATCAGATCCCATTGTAGTCAATGGGAACCAGGTGGCTTGTGGCAGTATCCGACTAGATACAGTGAACTATGGAAGTCTGTTGCTTAGCCAGAGATGTGAACATAGCCTTAGATACAGACATTAGACACAGAAATCACTATGTAACTGAGCAATACATTTAAAAAATGATGTTTGTCATGTTCATTATTAATTTAAAAAAATGCTTCCAAACCAACCAGACACTCTAAAACAAAGTGCAAAAAGTTGCATCTTGATACATTAACCCCTTAAACTAGACAGTCTATAGATGTGTCAGATTTATGACATTGGCTGGTGCTAGAACATAAATTTAGTGCAACTTTAGACTGTGTAACTTGACTTTTAGCTGTTTACTTTACACCCCCTATGATGCAGTAACTGTGAGCCAGAAATCTGACTCAATTCTGGCACTTTATCATTAGTAAATCTACCCCAATTTTAATTTTTTTGTATTTTTAAAAACTTGTCCTTTTGACATGTATTTTTGTAAAATGTGATCTCTTTCACATGTCAGTGAATCAGGGACGTGTGCTGTCACGATGCAGTGTCCTGAAACACACTGCTTAAAGGGGTATTCCCATCACGCGGATTCATACTTACCTGCTCCCGGCACGCCATCCACTTCCTGGTTTTGGCAGGGGGCGGCTTCATCTTGATTGAAGTCTTCTCCCAGCCGGGCCGCACTCTGGACTGAATGCGCACGCCGCCGTGCATGCGCAATAGTGACTTATTCCTGGCAAGTATACTATACTGGCCAGGAAGAAGTCACCATAGCGCATGCGCGGCATTGGCTTGAGCTTTTGGGACCACGCGCGGCCCGGACAGGAGAAAAGAAGAAGTCTGCGCAAGCATGGCCATCGGGATTCCAGAGAAGAGTGGTGGCCGTAACCAGGGGAGAGGAAAGACAACAATCAGGTAAGTATAGCTTAATTTTCTTGTAATGGGTGGGAATTAGTTAATTAAATATATTTAGAAAAATGATCATTGTTTAATCATTAACAGATTTAACAGTGATCATTGAGATGGGAATACCCCTTTAATGTTGTGATTGTGTTTAATGTAAATTGTGCTTGTATATGAGCACTCATAAAGTTGCATAGGGAGGGGGAGGTTCTAACAAGCCTCCCAAGGCTGAATCCACCCTACACACAACACACAGTGCAGCAGGAAGAAGAAAGTCAGTGTGTGATGTCTGAGGACAAGCTGAACCGCAGCCTTCATCTTGGAGAGTTACAAAACCTCCATAGTTAGTCCCATGTACCAGCCCATAGAAGGGAAGCGATTACAGAAGAACCAGGCAACTCTGAGAGGGAGTGAGAATATTGTCAAAGGAAGGTAACTGTCGTTTATCAGACTCTAGTCTCCTTTCCATCAGGTGGAGAGATTTCAAGCTACAAGCTGCCCACCATAACCAGAGACAAAAAGGCCATTTGTCTGAATATGGTATTCCTAGAAAAGGATATAGAAGTATAGGATCATACAGTACAGCGGAGATAGTTCATCCCTCCTACATGGAGAATTAAGAGAGAGAGAAAGACTGATTGTCACAGAGGACTACTCCTTATGCAACTTCTGGGAACTGATCTGAATCATTGTAAAAGCTGCCTTGATGTAAATGACTTTTGCATACATTGATGACCTGTGGATCCGCTTTAGTAAAGTACTGGGAGTTTGTTAAAAGCTCTAGTCTCTTCATTCTATATCATCATTACTACTACTCTCAAAATTTGCACCTAACGGTCCTGGTGTCACGAACCAGGGGCCCAGCCACCAAAAGCACCCTAAACATCACCACCATCAAGGGCACCTCAACCAACATCTGGCTGGTGTTCCCTATAACAGAGAGTGCCCCAGATTATTTCATCCTGTCTTCCCATCCACTGCATGGCGTCCCCAAAGGACAACTTAACCATGAGTACTACTATCCACGGCACCTCATCACTAGTACGCTCACGCACATCATCCCCTAGGGTGTCCGGTCGCCGCAACAGCGCACATGTGTTTATTCAGTTATTAGTGATTTTCTCAGTAGAAAAACCATTGAGATGTCCACAATTTGGTCCTTGATGTGGATCAAACTTGCCCATTGAAGTCTATGAGTTCCTGAAAACCACTGACACAGCAAAGATGACATTCAGGGGCGTAGCTAAAGGCTCATGGGCCCTGGTGCAAGAGTTCAGCTTGGGCCCCCCTTCCCTCAGTGCTTTGTGTGGCTTCTTATGCGGTACAAGTGTCTTTGGGCCCCCTCAGGCTCCTGGCCCCGGTAGCAACTGCTACCTCTGCACCCCCTATAGCTACGCCCCTGATGACATTCATGTTTTGTCAGTGGTTTTCACTGACCATTGGTAGTCGATGCTTTGGAAAATCTCTTTTCAGCCTAGTAGTGTCCATTCAATACGGATGGCACACAGAGGGCAACAAATTGGCACACGGACTAAAATACAGATCCTCACGGACATCTTCACGGATTAACCACAAGATGGTCATGGATGTCATCACTGATGCAGAAGTGTGAAAGAGGCCTAAGACACAAATACTATATACCTTTTATTGTTAACCTCTTAATAACTGGGCCAAAAAAGGCAGTATTGATCAGACACTTTTTTCGTGATTTATTGCACGTAGTGGTTTAACTGTCCTAACTTTTTTATTTGTTGGACTGTCAAAATAATTTTTTTCATTTTTTTCCCATGACAAATAGAACTTTTAATTACTATTTTTTATTTTTTTTTATTTTTTTTTAGAATTTTGTTTCCTTTTTTAGCTTTATTTTGGGAAAACTGAAAAAGTAAAAAGTTATTTTTTTAAACTATAGCTTTTTATTTTTTTTAAATATCCAAACTGACACCAGAATAAATAATTCAAATGTGTTCCTTTTATAATATTTATAGCTTTGTATAGATGGGGCGACAATGGTGTTTTGATTGGTTTGGGCATTTTTTTTATTTTATTTGTTATTAAGTCTTTTTCTTTTTCTTTTTTTATTTTTAACACATATGTCCCCAAGAGGTCATTATAAGACCTCTGGAGAACACAGAATTTTTATTTTATTTTGCACTATTCCACTGTAGCTGGGACATCCAAAGAAGCCCCAGTTACAGGGAAAAACGGACCCCTCTGGGGGGCATTCTACATAGGCAGAACTGACCCTGCAGCTGTACTATACCAAAGACACTCGGCAATCACATAATTGCCAGGTCCAATAGAGGAAGTGGCATAGCTGCTTTCTCTTTTTACTCTATAGTGCTCACTGAGCACTCTGCGCCAATGTGAGGAGAAAGCAGAAGCAGTAAAAAAACCTCTTCTATCTTCTCCTTGGGGTCCCCAGCTGTCGCTGATAGCTGGAGACTTGACCTGCTCCTGCTAGACTGCAAAAGCATTAGCTTTAATCCATACTGTACATATATGGCGCTCTAGGTTAAAGCCTAAAACTAATCGTTGTACGTACATGTATATCACTTCATAGTTATGGAGTTAACAATAAGATTAGTACAATGGATACATACGTTTCTTACTACTGGAAGTCTGTAGAAGTGACAAGTGAAAATGTATGGTATTATTTTTAAGCATGTCTTGAAAATGTACTTTGAAAGATTCCTAAGCAGTCGTTGGCCAAAATTGAGAAATCATTGGATGTAAAATGTATTTCAGCTGTAGCTGTATGTCTTAAAGGGATTATCACACAAATGTAAAACTCATTTAACCACATCTAGTTCGGGCCATTTTGTGTCACTTTATGTGGTGTTAACTTTAGAACACTTTTACTTATCCAGGCCGTTCTGAGATTGTTTTCTCGTGACATATTGTACTTCATGATAGTTATAAATTTGAGTCAATATATTTCACCTTTATTTATGAAAAAATCCAAAATTTCACCAAAAATGTGAAAAATTTGCAATTTTCTAAATTTCAATTTCTCTGCTTTTAAAACAGAAAATGATAACTCATAAAATATTGATTACTTAACATTCCCCATATGTCTACTTTGTGTTAGCATCATTTCGTAAATGTCATTTTATTTTCTTAGGACGTTAGAAGGCTTAGAAGTTTAGAAGCAATTCTTAAAATTTTTAGGAAAATTTTCAAAACCCACTTTTTAAGGACCAGTTTAGGTCTAAAGTCACATTGTGGGGCTTACCCAGTGGAAACCCCCCCCCCCCAAATAACCCCACTGTAGAAACTACACTCCTCAGGTTACTCAAAACGGATTTTACAAACTTTGTTAACCCTTTAAGCGTTCCACAAGAATTAAAGGAGAATGGAGATGAAATTTCAAAATTTCACTTTTTTAGTAGATTTTCCATTTTAGTCCATTTTTCTCTTTAAAACATCAAGGGTTAACAGCCAAACAAAAATCAATATTTATTACCCTGATTCTGCGGTTTATAGAAATACCCCACATGTGGTTTTAAACTGTTGTAAGGGTACACGGCAGTGCATAGAAGGAAAGTAACGCCATATGGTGTTTGGAGGGCAGATTTTGCTGAACTCGTTTTTAAATATCTTGTCCCATTTGAAGCCTCTCTGATGCACCCTGACAGTAGAAACTTCCCCAAATTGACCCTATTTTAAAAACTAGGGGATAAGGTGCCAGTTTTATTGGTACTATTTTGAGGTGAATATGATTTTTGATTGCTCTATATGACATTTTTTGTGAGGCAAGGTAACAAAAAAATGGCTGTTTTGAAACTGCTTATTTTTTATTTTTTTAAACATTGATCTGACACAGTAGATCATGCACTATTTTTTAAAGAGCAGGTTGTTACGGACGAAATGATATAAAAAATGTCTACTTTATTTTTTGTTTTGTTTGTTTGTTTCAGTTTTTACATAATAAAGCATTTTTGAAAAAAAAAATTATGTTTTTGTGTCTCCATTTTCTGAACGCCATATTTTTATTATTTTTCTGCCGATCGTCTTGCGTGGGGACTTGTTTTTTGCAGGAAGAGTTGATGTTTTTATTGGTACCATTTTTGGGTACATATGCTTTTTTGGGCATTCATTATTACACTTTAGGGTGCAAGGTGACCAAAAAATTTGTTGTTTTAGCACAGTTTTTATTTATTTATTTTTACAGTGTTCACCTAAGGGGTTAAATCATGTGATATTTTTATAGAGCATGTTACGGATGCAGCAATACCTAATATGTATACTTTTTCTTATTTATTTAAGTTTTACACAATAATAGCATTTTTAAACAAAAAAATTGATGTTTTAGTGTCTCCATAGTCTGGTAGCCATAGCTTTTTAATTTTTTGACCAATTGTCTTAGTTAGGGTCTCATTTTTTGTGGGATGAGGTGACGGTTTGATTGGTACTATTTTGGGGGGAATATGCCATTTTGATTGCTTGGTGTTGCACTGTATGTGATGTTAAGTGACAAAAAATGGCTTTTTTGGCACTGTTTTATTTTATTTTTATTACGGTGTTTATGTGAGGGGTTAGGTCATGTGATAGTTTTATAGAGCTAGTTTTTATGAATGCGGCGATACCTAATATGTATACTTTTTGTTAATTTATTTCACTTTAACACAATAATAGCTTTTTTTAAACAAAAAATTTGGTTGTAATGTCTCCATGTTCTTTGAGCTATAATTTTTTAATTTTTTAGCGATTTTCTTATGTAGGGGCTCATTTTTTGGGGGATGAGGTGACGGTTTTATTGGATTTATTTTGTGGGACATATGCAAAAATGCTCATTGCTGCACTTTTTGTGATATAAGATGACAAAAATGCTTTTTTTTATGGTGTTTATCGGACGGGGTGGATGATGTGATATATTTATAGAGCCGGCCGTCACGGACTGGGCAATACCAAATATGTCTAATTTATTTTATTTTTTCTATTTTTAACTATTTTTTTACTTAATTAATTGGGGATTTTTTTTAATGTAAAACCATTTTTTTTAAATAAAAAAAAAAACACTTAATTTTTTTATTTTACACTTTGCATCCCCCATAAGGTCATACAAGACCTCTGGGGGACATTTAACTTCACTTTTTTTTCTTTTTCACTATTGCGGTGTGTCTGCGGCGATTTAGAAGGCAGGGACACTTGGGCACTGTTCCTGCCTTCTCTCTGGGTTGCCCTGCTGTCACTGACAGCAGGCAACCCGCTCGGCATCAGCACGATTAGCGTGCAGATGCCTTCTCTGAATGGACATTTTAAAACGTCTATTCAGAGATAGACAGCCGTCCATAGGACGTTTATAGTCTATGGGCGGTCGTCAAGTGGATAATGTGGATTTACACAGTCCAAATATCAGGCCGATTATCTGGAATGAAAGTTTCTAAAAATGCTAATTCCCAATAATCTGTTTGTATAAAGGTGCCGCAGATCACCCAATGAACAAGCGAAAGGCTTACTCATCGGTTAAATGATCGGAGGTACAGACACCTCAATCATCGTTCACAGGCACAGGATCTAAACAACACTCTGCTGCCCAGGAGCAATGATTATGTATGGGGGCGAACGGCTGCAGTAGCTATTGTGATATGCGACTGGCCAGACCTGCAGGGGCGACACGTGATGTGCGCGGTGGGCCGATGAGGGAACAGCAATAATACAGTTCATCGGTTTACTCACGGTTAGCAGAAAGCCTCCCTGAGCCGGTCGCACAGTGATGAGGAAGACAGCACGAAATCCTCCGGACCACGCTCTGTGATAGGAAAAACGTCAACCAAGATGGTGGTTGAGGTGCTCTGGATGACAGTGGTGCTTAGGGTGCTTGTGGCGGCTGGGTCCCTTGATGGTATTTGTCGTGACGCTAGTACCGTTAATGGTGGTACAACCAATTGTGGTATTGAAGAATGAGGTAGACAGTGGTAGGATACAACTTACAACTTTTACTGTGACTGGTTTTGGTTGCAGCATACAGAATACAGTCTCTAAGGAATTCTGTTGATCCACTGTTAATAGATTTAGTTAGGTCCTGACTCAGGCTGTGGTTATGTAGTACCTTATCCTTGCTGGTATGCTCCGTCCTATATCCTTCCCGTTTCTTCCAAGCTTTTAGGACAGGTAGCTAGTCTGTCTTCTATTCTTTATGGTGAGGCTGCTAAATTGTCCTCCACCATGCGCAAAGGTGCACATTAGCCTCAGGTATTGGCTCTTATCACCGTTGATTCACTTACTCTGCTTGGTTCTTTTCCAGGGAAGAAAACACTCTCCTCTAGTCAGGATGTAAGGATACAGTCCGGCAACAGGAGGAAAACGCTTTCCTGAGCCTCATACCTTGGCACTACCACATAGTTGAATTTGGCTCCACTCACTCTGTGGTGTGAAGTCTTCACTCTGAACTCTCACTAACCAACTTAACTCTCACCACACTAGGCCTAACTAAGGTATTTATATAGGCAAAGGCTTTCCCCCCTCTAGTGGTGGGATGTATAAATTTCACCTACCCAGCCTATGAACAGGGATTCAACAGGTATAATTGCAAAATGACATGCAACACAGAAATACAGTTTACAGTGACTTGGCAGTGCCCATGTGTCTTGGAGTGGGACGCTGCACGATTGCTTGTCCTGATACTGTGCCTCACCCCCACTTACGAATGATTCCTTCCCGATAATCGACTTCTCCTCGGAAGGCATGAATGAATGAAAGTGTCTGGACACTGCAAAGAAATGCCCTACTCATTGCATTGTAATAGGTTTTTATTAATGCTGATTAATAGAAATCCCTGCTATGCTGTAGATTCCCACATTCTGATTACTGACACACGGATTAATACCAAAATGAAGGTCTATATTTACACTTAATAATACCATTTTATTTTCAGAAATCCTCCTCTAGCCTTAGTGGCTGAAAGTTAGGGTTCATGCTTCTAACAAAAATCACATAAAAAGATGCAAAACATCCTGCACGATATGATAACTAAATATGCGGATGTACATATTTAGTTATCATTTAGTTATCGGAAAATAATGCGCTAACACAATAGATGCAAACATTATATATGGACTAAGCCCTCACTCTGATATGATAAAATCTGAGACTCTCAGCCAATATACTTTGAAACACATTTGTGCCCACCTACCCGCGCCAAGGTGGTCTCAGTCAGGCAGGTCCTGCTCTAAACCTACCTTTGCCGTTGGGCATCTATATTCAGGAGAGCAGAACCTGCACATACAGTGCCTTGCAAAGGTATTTACCCCCTGACTTTTTTCATGTTTTGTTACATTACAATGTTCAATATTTTGTTAATCTGAATTTTATGTGATAGATCAGAACACAATAGTGAAGTTGGTGAAGTGAAATGAGAAAAATAAATAAATAAAACTATTGTTTAGAAATAGAAAACAGAAAATTGGCATGTGCGTATGTATTCACCCCCTTGGTTAGGGTGCCCATAAAAAGCTCTGGTGCAACCAATTACCTTCAGAAGTCACATAATTAGTGAAATAATGTCCACCTGTGTGCAATCTAAGTGTCACATGATCTATCATTGCATATCCACACCTTTTTTTGAAAGGCCCCAGAGGCTACAACACCTAAGCAAGAGGCATCACTTCAATGTGGGGTGGCAGGGTGCTGTCCAAGATGCCACCACCTGCTGGTTCAGGTCCTGCTCCAGGTCTACCTGCTGCTGCTCATGAGTAGTTTCTTCACTAGGCGGGTGAAGAAAGCTGCTCATTAGCAAATCTAGACTCAATTTCCTGCTGATGGAGCTGGAACTGCTCCTAGCCCCCCACCTTCCACAGCAGTCAAGGCAGAGGAACGTGAGCGCAGAGGGCCCCCCCCGGTCAGACCTGCAAGAGGATGGACCATGGCACAGATAGGCAGCGGCCAACTGACTACATAGGATGTCTCTATAGTAGTTCGGTTTGTCCTTCCTCTCAGTGGGTGTAAAAAAGGCCCCCATTTTGGATCGGTAGCGAGGGTCCAACAAGGTGGAGAGCCAGAAGTCATCCTTCTGCTTAATGGTGACAATTCGGCTGTCACTACACAAGCAAGTGAGCATGCATCAGGCCATTTGTGCAAGTGACTCGGAGGGACTCCCTGCCTCCATCTCCACTGCATTCTGCCATGGTGTGTCTGGGTCCTCTGCTTTATCTTCCTAATTGCGCTGTAGCTCCTCTGGCTGGTCCTGCTCCTCTTTTCCTGTCACCTGTGTAGAAAAACCACCCATTTTGTTACAAATTGCTTGTGCTCCAATGTCCTCCTCCTCCTCCAGTTCAGCCCCCACAGGGCTAATGTGGCTGTGACATGTAGGCACTACGTCTCCAGTCCCCTGACCACCCAGATTTACCAGCATCTGTTCCAGGACATGAAGCAGTGGAATGACATTGTTCATCCTGTAGTACTGGCGACTGACAAATAACATGGCCTCCTCAAAGGGCCTGAGCAAACGGCAGGTGTCATGCATGAGCTGCCACTAGGTGACATCAAAGTTACAAGGGGAGTACTCCTGTCCGCTTGGATCATCAAGAAATCGTTTATGGCCTTTCTCTGTTCATATAGTCAGTCCAACATATGGAGGGTAGAATTCCAACGGGTGGAAACGTTGCATATCAGCCTATGTTGGGGGATGCCGTTCTGCTGCTGCAGCTCAAGGAGGGTGTGCTTTGCGGTGAACGAGTGGCTGAAGTCCATGCAAAGTTTCCTGGCCATTTTTAGGATGTCTTGCAGATGGACGGAAGACTTCAGGAACCGCTTGACGACCAGATTGAAGACTTGTGCCATGCAGGGCGCATGTCTCAGCTGTCCTTGACGCAGCGCCGACACCATGTTCTTCCCATTGTCGGTCAACATGGTTCCGATTTTCAGTTTTCGCTGCGAAGCCAGGATTTGATTTCTTGATGAAGGACTCTGAGCAGTTCTTCCCCTGTGTGACTCCATTCACCTAGGCAAACGAGGTGCAGAACAGCGTGACACCGCCGTACCATGCACATGTGGTATGCTGGAGGGGCACTGTGAATTGTCCCTGCAGTGGAGGCTGAGGAAACAGTGGAGGATGAGGAGGCAGAGGCGGACATTATCGCAGGACTAACAGCGTGACAACGTGGAGGCGGAAACGGCATTACCTGGCCAAGTTGCTGGTGTGGCTGTGCAGGAACCACATTCACGCAGTGGGCCGTAAAGGACATGTATTGTCCCTGACCGTAGTTACTGCTCCACACGTCGGTGCTGCCATGCACTTTGGCAGACACCGACAGGCTCAAAGACTGGCCCACCTTCTGTTCTACATGTGTGTGTGCAGGGCTGGTATTGCCTTTTTGGCAAAGAAATGATGGCTTGGGACTCTCCACCTCGCTCGGCACAAGCCATCAGTTCTCTGAAAGGTGCAGAGTCCACCACTTGGAAAGGGAGGGACTGCAGCACCAGCAACTTGGCCAGAAGCACATTCAGCTTCTGCACCGTTGGATGAGTGCACGCATACTGTTGTCTCTTGGCAATCGCTTCACTGCTGCCATGGCCCCTTACTCTACTGCGACCTCTGCCTGCACCAGAAACATTTAGGCCTCTGCCATTCCCCTGTGCAGGGCCTGGCACTTCTCTGTCTGACATACTGTTAGATCAAATAAATAAATAAATAAAAAGGAAATTAAAACACCCCAAGTCTGTAATTTTCTCACTTCACCACACAACGGCTAATAGGCCCTTTTCCCCCCCACTAATACACACAAAAACGGGCTTTAGAACATATAACTGCACTGCTGATCGGCAAATATATTTTTTATTTTTCCACTAATACACGCCACAAACGGCTTTAGAACATATAACTGCACCGCTGATCGACAAATATATATATATTTTTTCCAGTAATACACGCCACAACTAGCTTTAGAACATATAACTGCACCGCTAATCGGCAAATATATTTTTTCTTTCTCCACTAATACAAGCCACAAAAGGCTTTAGATCATATAACTGCAACGCTGATCGGCAAATATATATATTCTTTCTCCACTAATACACGACACAAACGGCTTTAGATCATATAATTGCATCGCTGAACGGCAAATATATTTTTTCTTTTTCCACTAATACACACCACAGGCTGTAGAACATATAACTGGACCGCTGAATGGCAAATATATTTTACTTTTGCCAATAATACACAACAAAATGGTCTGTAATTTAGCACGTCACCACACAACGGCTAATAAGCCCTTTTTTCCCACTAATACAGCCAAAAAATACTTTAGAACATATAACTGCACCGCACAATGGCAAATAAGACATAGAAATATTTCCTTGTAATAAACCCTGTTAATGCCTGTTTCAAACAGCACCTGCACCCTAATAAGATCGGTTTGCTGGTATTACAGAGCTGTATAATGGCAATTTAAATCCCTGGTCAGTGCAGTGCAGTAAGGTGCAATAGGATTGTTCCTAATACCCAGTCTTTTTTTTAGCACAATGACGTTTTTTCTAACACTGTCCCTAGCGCCTGCTGAAGTCTCTCCCTGCCCTAAGTACACTGGAAAATGGCAGAATCCAAGATGGCTGAGGCTATTTATAAGGCTGGGACATCACAGGGCTGGCTGGCTGCTGATTGGCTGCATGCATGGCATTATGGGTGATCCCGCCTTCCCAGAGTTCCTTGCTCCATGTCCTCACACATGCAGCAGCCATTTTAGGAAAAAATTTGATTAGTTGCCACGAAGCGTGAGGAAATTTGGATTTGGTGCGAATCGAATTTTTCCTGAAATTCAGATCAAATTCCACTTCGTCAGCTTCGATTCGCTCATCTCTAGTCATCATATTAGTGCATGTCTTTAAACTATCACATCATATGTTTTTCTAATAATAATTGAAGGTGTAATTTGAAGAAGAGCCCAAATGCAAAATCTGACAGAGCCCTCCACCTACCATGTATAATTTATAATAGAGGATGCTCTTTATGCAGCAAAGGGGCCTTTGGGCACCAGGGCATACGCAAAACGGCTTCCTCTGAGTATAGGACTTTTTGTTTGTGACCTGACATTATTTATGACTATTTATTAGGAAACAGAACGTTGGTGAAGTTTAAACATCTGCTAATTTAATTATAATGCAAGAAAATAGACCCTCAAGAAAAGTAGGATGATATACAAACAGGAGACATTCTGTGAGCAAATAAGGAAAGTACACAGTTCTGTGTTTGATTCTCAACAATAAAAAATGGTCTATTGTTTAAGAGTTGTGCTTCTTAACCCATTCATCTCCTTTGCCAGCGCATTTGGAAAGTAAAGAAAGTATATGATGATAAACTGTAACTCAGGACTGATGTAGGTTATAGCAATTAGGTGAAATAACTCCAAAAAAAGCCTTGTCATTGACAGTATATACTTGCTTAGGGCTCTTTCACACTTGCGTATTTCTTTCACACTTGCGTCGTCGGGGCTCTATGCCGGAAAAATCCTGATCAGGATTATCCCAATGCATTCTGAAAGGAGAGAAATCCATTCAGGATGCATCAGGATGTCTTCAGTTCAGGACCGGAACGTTTTTTGGCTGGAGAAAATACCGCAGCATGCTGCGCTTTTTGCTCCGGCCAAAAATCCGGAACACTTGCCGCAGGGCCGGATCCGGAATTAATGCCCATTGAAAGACATTAATCTGGATCCGGCCTTAAGCTAAAAGTCGTTTCGGCGCATCGCCGGATCCGACGTTTAGCTTTTTCTGAATGGTTACCATGGCAGCCAGGAGGCTAAAGTCCTGGTTGCCATGGTAAAGTATAGTGGGGATCGGGGGAGCAGTATACTTACCGCCCGTGCGGCTCCCGGGGCGCTCCAGAGTGACGTCAGGGCGCCCCACGCGCATGGATCACGTGATCGCATGGATCACGTGATCCATGCGCATGGGGCGCTCTGACATCATTCTGGAGCGCCCCGGGAGCCGCACGGGCGGTAAGTATACTGCTCCCCCGCTCCCCACTACTACTATGGCAACCAGGACTTTAATAGCGTCCTGGCTGCCATAGTAACACTGAAAGCATTTTGAAGACTGATCAGTCTTCAAATGCTTTCAGTTCACTTGCGTTGTTACGGATCCGGCGGGCACTTCCGGCGACGGAAGTGCAAGCCGGATCCTAACAACGCAAGTGTGAAAAAGGCCTTAGAGTAGAGCTTGTTCTGTGTAACTCCTATACTTGTCTTGAAGGATCAGGTACTGAAGCGAGCTCGTAATGTCATAGGCCTTTAGTGTGGGGCATTTATCAAGACTATTAGTCTACTGTGGCGTAAAAGAGTCACAGATTATGGCACACAGCATTTGATTCTCGAAACTTTTCTGAAGTAGTGATAAAAGGGCTTGGTGGAGTAATGGTGCTTCCTGATGCCCGCTGGATTTACTATAATTTACATCAGCCCCAGCTAGCAAAGATTTCAGTTTCTGCCACACGGAGGGGCAGAGATGCGTCTAATTAATTAACAGGCAGTGTCTCTTAATAGATTAGGTGCATTTTACGCCGGCTCACAAGGATCAAGACTGGTATACGGTAGCACCAGTCTTGATAAATGTCCCCCCTTCTGAAAGCAAACCTTCTTTCTGGCTTACTGACGTATAATGGCTTTGAAAAAATCAATTGAAATAATGGGTCGTTGTAAAATACATTCGTTAAGCTGGTCAAACACTGACAGATGAAACCCTGACAAATGGGAAAAAATGTTGCAATGTTTTTTGCTCAGCTTTGTGTGTTGATTCTGTATGGAGTCACATGTCTATCTATTTACTATGTACAGCACAGGTTTTGCATGGTCCCATAGACTTCTATGGGCATTATATTATGGCTCTGGTCTGCCTGTGCGCATGAAGACAGCGGACTGAATTGTTGATGCTGCAAATGCAGTACCTCAGTGGAAAGGGGTATCTGCAGTTGTTTGATAATGTACTAAGGTAATGTTCTACACGTAATGTAATGAACTGCAGACTTTATTGATGCCAAGGGTAAACACATTAGAACACCCTATGCACCCCAAATTAAGGGACACAGAGGCTGCAACATTTTAGCCACCAAGCTGATTAGTGTACAGCATCTTAGACCCTGCTACAGTGGAGGGATAACAAGTTAAAAGACCCTGCACACTTCAGATACAATTTTGGCGAGTCGTATAATTGGAACTGAAGACCGTTGTGAAAATTGTGGACATTGTGACAGATTACATTTGCTAGCCAGAGATCTGGATATTAGAGACTGTAGCCAAAGAATGAATAAGCAGAGGGTCATTGCTGCAAACTACTTGCTTAGCTCATGCTTGGACATCTGTGAGGAATTATTACTGTGTACAGATAATTGTTGGATGTACCACAACTCCTATTTTGTGCATAGTAAAGTGAGACATTTGTTAAGTTCAATTTGGCCTGACTACTGACTCTACTAACACCACACACTGGCAATTTCACCATTTCATGCACTACCATGCATCCACATGGACATTTAACATCAAGGGCACCTCTAGCTACCATCAGGCAGTAGCATTAGCTACAGGGAGTGCCCCGGGAGAACACAGGGTGCCCCACCTTCACTGCACTATCCCCAAGGAGTACAACGTGACACATCATCATCATCAGGGCCACTACCAATTCTATACTCTGTTCTGGCTCCTTAGGGGCTTACTGCATAAATCCCCATTGTTTACCAGGCACACTGCAGTACATCAAGTAGCAATTGTGACTAGTGTTGCCACTCAGTCCTAATCACTTGAATGATACTGAGCTGCCAAAAGCTGCAGTATCTGGCATAGCCACTTTAAAAATGTATGGAGCTGTGCCTGGTGAAGAAGGCACCACTTTAGTCGGCTGATTGTGGCGGTGCTACGAGTTGGACACTCTGATAGCCTGTCTGAAGGTTATCAGTTTCAAAGTTCTGAAAAACCTCTATAAGCTAAACTTTAGATAGCTATCTCTTCCGAAACTTTGGTAAGATAAGATAATATATTTATAAACATAAAGAAAGGAGGATAAGTAGACGTCTGCTAAGCATTTTAGTTTGCAGTCATAGTACAATGTTGGGTAGTAACTCTGACTGCCTGGTCCAGTTTATGACATTATGGGCAGGGTCAGGCTGTGCCATCAAGTAGGGCATTTAAAATGCCTGGGGCTATGCCAGAGACTGTGAGTCATTAATATATTAATTGCAGCTAAATTAAGTTTTTCTTTTGTAATAGCGTCTCTTTTTCTCTACTCTGATCAAACACTGATAGGAGATGAGAGGAATGAGATTATATATCACAGAACCTGGGAACGTTTTTTGCTTCCTAAGACATCATCAAACTGAAGAAAAACTGATTTTATTTTCTTTTCAATATATTTATTAATGATCTTGTAGAAGGCTTGCATAGTAAAATATTAATTTTTTGCAGATAACACTAAACTGTGTAAAGTAATTAACACTGAAGAGGACAATATACTGCTACAGAGGGATCTGGATAGATTGGAGGCTTGGGCAGATAAGTGGCAGATGAGGTTTAACACTAACAAATGTAAAGTTATGCACATGGGAAGGAATAATGCAAGTCACCCGTACATACTAAATGGTAAAACACTCGGTAACACTGACATGGAAAAGGATCTAGGAATTTTGATAAACCACAAACTAAGCTGCAAAAACCAGTGTCAAGTAGCTGCCGCCAAGGCCAATAAGATAATGGGTTGCATCAAAAGGGGCATAGATGCCCATGATAAGAACATAGCTCTGTCACTTTACAAATCGCTAGTCAGACCACACACGGAGTACTGTGTACAGTTCTGGGCTCCAGTGAACAAGGCAGACATAGCAGAGCTGGAGAGGGTTCAGAGAAGGGCAACTAAAGTAATTACTGGAATGGGGCAACTACAGTACCCTGAAAAATTATCAAAATTAGGGTTATTCACTTTAGAAAAAAGACGACTGAGGGGAGATCTAATAACTATGTATAAATATATCAAGGGACAGTACAAAGATCTCTCCCATCATCTATTTATCCCCAGGACTGTGACTGTGCGAGGGGACATCCTCTGCGTCTGGAGGAAAGAAGGTTTGTACACAAACATAGAAAAGGATTCTTCACGGTAAGAGCAGTGAGACTATGGAACTCTCTGCCTGAGGAGGTGGTGATGGTGAGTACAATAAAGGAATTCAAGAGGGGCCTGGATGTATTTCTGGAGTATAATAATATTGCAGGCTACAGCTACTAGAGAGGGGTCGTTGATCCAGGGAGTTATTCTGATTGCCTGATTGGAGTCGGGAAGGAATTTTTTATTCCCCTTAAGTGGGGAAAATTGGCTCTACCTCACAGTTGTTGTTTTTTTTGCCTTCCTCTGGATCAATTTGCAGGATGACAGGCCGAACTGGATGGACAAATGTCTTTTTTCGGCCTTATATACTATGTTACTACTATGAATAATCTAAATATGTAAAAAAATGTATATGTGAACAGGGCCAGCATTAAGCCTCATTCACAAGTCAGTTATTTGGTCAGTGATTTCCATCAGTAATTGTGAGCTAAAACCAGGATTGTAGCCTTCACTAAGACAAGGTATAAGGGTAGGATCTGCACCTGTTCTGTGTTTAGAGCCCCATCTGGTTTTGGCTCCAAACCACTGATGGAAATCACTGACCGAACATTGTTTAACTGAGGCGTTAGGTTGGATGGTACATTGTGTGGGTCCCAGTATCAGAACCTGATAGTCATAACTCTGCACTCCATTAGTCAGAAACACTACCACATAGGAACAGAGCAGCTGAGCAATCAGCCCACTGCTAATCTCCTTTAGCACAGGGTTCCTCAACTCCAGTCCTCAGGGTCCACCTGTCAGCCATGTTTTGAGGATTTCCTTAGTATTGAGAAGCTGATATAATTAGTGTCAGTGCATCAGGACTTACCATAGGTATTCATTCTGTGGGATATTCTCAAATCATGAATGGTAGGTGGGCCCTGAGGACTGGAGTTAAGGAACACGGCTCTAGCACACACCCGCTATGGCAAGAAACAGAGCATTGCATCCTGCTGCTAACGATGCTGTTGTGTCACCAGGGAACCTGACCTAGCAGCGCCGAAGCCAGAGATCGTGTCACTGGAGCAGAACAGGTGAGTTTGTGACATGAGATGAGGCAGATATTATATTGATGAGGGATAGATTATAAATAGAGAATGAGAATAGATAGATAGATAGATAGATAGATAGATAGATAGATAGATAGATAGATAGATAAAAAAAAATCAGCAGCACTCTCATGAAAAAAGTAAAAAAAATAAGAATTTATTCACCCATGTGGACGCGACAACACTAGAGCCTTTCTCAAGTAACATGTAAGCATGTGTACAACATATTTAAACATAAAGTGCATGTGCAAACAATCATTGAATAATTGACATAATTTCATGAAATAAATTACAAATAATATGAAGTGCAACAAAGAGCATACAGACACATGATCCATAATTGTATGATCCACAAGTAAAAAGTAATGAATACTCAGTACACTATTCATTACTTATTACACGTGGATCATACAATTATGGATTATCACATTTTTAATATACCTAATCATGTGTCTGTATGCTCTTTGTTACACTTTATATTACTTGTAATTTATTTATTTCATGAAATTATGTTAATCAATGATTGTTTGCACATGCACTTTGTTTAAATATGTTGTACACGTGCCTACATGTTGCTTGAGAAAGACTCAAAGTGTTTGAGCCGAAACGTCACGTCCACATGGGTGAATAAATTCTTCTTTTTTACTTCATGAGAGTGCTGCAGATTTTTTTATTTTTTGGACTATAGTCCTAATCCTATAGGCTTGCACCTCTGTCATTATCTTTATTCTTTTCCGGTGCTGCCATTTTTCTATTTTATAGATAGATACATAGAGAGATAGATAGATAGATAGATATGCAGCAAGCCCAGAGGAGCTGGTACAGAGGATGGAAGTTGTAGGGGTCTTGATGAAATATTGTGTCATGGTTCATTCCCTCAGGCTGGGGATAAGTTCAGTTAAAAGGTGGGGTGAAAGGATCAGGCAGATGTAGAAGAACAACAAACGCTTTGCATTACTGTGCAAAGGATGAATTACAGTCATTTGTACAATATGCAATGTGTCTATTCTATGATGAGATATGTTGGCAGGCAGGATGGCAGACAATAGTACTCTGGAATAATCCTTCTCTGTCTCCTGATTTCCCTTGCCACTTGTGTCCACTTGTAAAATGCAGGATTTTGAGTGTGCTTGTCCTGAACTGTGGAGATGGGTGTCTTAACATGTCATTCCCTCACTTGCAGCAGGGTCCATACAGCTAAAGTGCTAATCACTCTGCCAACTGTAAATGCTGTAGCTTTCAGATCTTCTGTGGCCTGGGACCCTGCAGTCTCTCTGGAGTAATGGTCCTCACAGACGAGCTATAACTTTAATCCCAAGGTGCATGGAGCGGGAGAAAATGGGTGTGCTCCCGCACTCCAGGCTTGCTAAGCTAACTCTCCGTGGAAATTTCTAGAGCTCCCCCTCCTGGCAAGAAGTAGGAACAGCCCACTACTATCAAGTGAGGAGGAATGGAATGGTAAGTTCAATTCCTTATGCCAACAATACCTTATCATTCCTGAAGCATACAGCAGATACATATATAAGAAACAATTGCAGATACCTTATGCGGAGTATTGTAGGTAGATAGATAGGTAGACAGACAGTGGCAGTAACAGCATTTCACTTTTCACACAGGGAGAGGTAAATAGGTAGGGAGGTAGGAGGAGATGTTGCGGAACCATATTTTATATGTTTATTGTAATACATCCTGTTCATTTGCACTCTTGTTGCACTGTGCAACAGTTACTGAGAGACTTTGGGACTTTCTAACCTGTATACTGAGAAGCTAGTAATTTTCCATTACTGTCATAAGGGACTATGAACAGCTGTGTTTTTCAGGGAGAAAACAGACACAGTGAACTTTTGACCATCTGGTTTAGCTCTGTCAGACGGTTGTTTACATCTGGAAACTGTTTAGTCATTTGCATTGACACAATTTGATTCCATGGCAGCTGTTAACTGCAACATTGTTTCTGTTAAGCTGTGCTTCTCCAGATTCCTCCCTCTCACTAGAAGGTTCTGTATTAGTTAGAAACTGTATAAAAGTAAAGCAGTCAGAGCCCCTAAGGGTCTGCAGACAGGGATCATTATTAGGAGAGACTCTGCCAGATTGCATGACTGACCAGATGAAGATGCTGAAACAGGGATACCCTACTAATGACTGAGCCACAGATCCTGGATCGGCTTTATTTTAGGAGGATGACACAGGATTCTGTTATCTGCATACCTCCACTATCCTGTCATCCACAATACCTTTATGTTATCAGCATCCCGCCAGCTGTGTTACCTAGTCCGGACGGACACGCAAGTATTTGGTCCTAAGAGGCCTCATTTTCATTATACATTTGGGCTATTGGTGAATATGTTCCTTCTTGGCATGTCCTATCAGGAAACATAGATGCCTCAAAGATTATTACATGTAGCTATATGTATTGAGTGATGGGGTGAAATATCTTGTCTTACTAAGGTTCTGTATATGGTGTGACGCAGTAGTATTTGGACAAGAGAGAGCCTTACACCATCTTTACTTTCCTAATTATAATTTTGAGTCTCGTTCATAAATATGTGGTCCATCTCTGATGTTTCTCTCACACTGGATGTTTTCTATCTTTATGGAGAATTTTGTTCAGTAAGTGTTATCCCCTGATGAGTTATTACCTGTGGTAAGGCAAAACGCGTTGGGATCTATCATCTAATGTGGTTATCTTTTTTACATATTCTTGGACACATATGGACTATTATATCTAGACTCAGAAATATATTTATGATTTGTACCTATCCTTTGTGTTGTGAAATATAGGGAACTGCTATATTTTGGACCTAACAGGTCCTAGTTTGTTTTTTTCTGTTTTCACTGACTGTTTATATATATGGTGTTGGTTTTGTGTCAGGAGCAGCCTTGGGCTAACAGGAGGTTCCTGATGCGAGATCGCCCCTATTGGGGCGACCTTTCTGTTCCTTTTCCCAGTGCCCTTATTTTGCATGTTTTATTTCCAAAATATTTTATTGAATTTTGACACATACAGAAAATGTAGCAATCAGTAGTTGCAATACGGCATTTCAAGCAACAGTACTGAAAGGGTCTGAGTTACAACATTAGAAGTAATCAAATAAAGGCATAGGAAGCCACAACAGCATAAGAACATAAAATTAAACCAGGAGGGAAGCCCAGGAAGTATCCGTTAGAGTAAGACAGAGACTAGAGGACCATCATTGAGAGCTCATTAGTGCATCTATAGGTGGTGTTGGAGAGATAGCAGCCCAATATACAGGGAGTGTCACCTGCTATGTCTTAAACCATCTACTCTGTATCCAGACAGACCACTTTTTTCATACAGACAAGTTAAATTAACCTGGTCTACTACTTCTGCAATGGATGGTGTGTGTGGTGCCTTCCAATGGCGTGTGATAACAAGCTTTGTCGCCATGAGTATATGTGCAATTACCGTACTGTATAGGTATGTCTCAACACCAAGAAGTAGAAGAGCAAATTCCGGGGTCAACATTCCACCATTGGGGACAATCTCAGACAATTGGTGTTGAACTTCAAGCCAGAGCGGGGATACCTTAGGGAAGGACCATAATATATGGAGCAGAGACCCCTGATTACCACAATTCCTCCAATAAAAGGGCGATGCAGTGGGAAACATAGTATGCAGCCTAGTTGGTGTGTAATACCATCTAAGGCTTGTCTTGTATATTGTCTCCTGATGGGTCGCACAGCGAAAAGCAGAGGTGACAAATCTGGAAGTGGCTTGCCACTTGGCGTCCAAGAACTTTTTTTTCGGGATCTGCCTCCCATTTAGTAAAGGGGGTTGGTTTTCGCCACCCCTGGCTATCTGTAAGTAGGTTGTAGAACAAGGAGATACCTCCCCTCTTAGGAAAGCCCTCATGCAAATACCTTAGTGCAGCTCTAGGAATAAGTTTGGAAGTGGCTTCCCTTGCCGACCACATCGATCGAATTTGCAGGAATTTGTAAAAATCCCTTTGGGGATCTGAAATTTCTCTTGGATATGGGAAAAGGACAGTAAATTATCTCCATCCAACATATTATTTAGCATTTTTTAATGGCACATAATTGTTACTTTTAAATATACTCTAATAAAGGCTATGTTTTAATGGAAGCAGTCTGTGATACCCCACCAGCACTTTGGCCAGGGTATCAGCCTTCGGAGGGAAAGGGACCGCTAGCTCAGGCCTTTCCTCAGCACAAAACCCTTTTCTGCCAGGAAAAGAACCAGCTCAGTGAAGTCTGCATTGTTTTGCACTTTAGTTCCTCAAGTAAAGAAGCATACTGGTTTACTGCAAACGCTGACTCCCTGGACTTATTTCCCATTGGGGTGCACCTTACCATAGCGTCCAGATAGTGGCAACGTATGGTGACACCTTAACGGTGTCTGGAGGATCCAGCGTAGTGTTGGGGCCATCCCAACCCAGCCACTGCACACGTTATAAGGGTCCATTCACACGTCCGTGTGTGTTTTGGATCCACGGATCCGCGGATCCGCAAAACACGGACATCGGCGATGTGCGTTCCGCAATTTGCGGACCGCACATCGCCGGCACTCTCATAGAAAATGCCTTTTCTTGTCCGCAATTGCGGACAAGAATAGGACATGTTCTATTTTTTTCGGGGACGCAATTGCGGACCCGGAAGTGCGGATCCGCAATTGCGGACCCGGCCGGGACATCGTCTGTCCCCATTGAAACTAATGGGTCCGCAATTCCGTTCCGCAAAATGTGGAACGGAATTGCGGACGTGTGAATGGACCCTAAAGCAGGAGGAGCTGAGCAGATTGATATATAATTTTGTGGGAAAAGATTCAGTTAAACTTTTTTTATGCATTTAAATATCTCTCTTTTTAATCAACCAAGTGGGCCATCTTATCAGTGACTCAGTGGCGTTGCGAGGAGGGTGCGGGGGGTGCGGCAGACATGGGGTCATGATGGCTGACATGGGGGGCATGATGGATGGGGGCTGACGGCTGACATGGGGGGCTGACATGAGGGCCTGATGGCTGACATGGTGGCATGATGGCTCACATGAGGGGCATGATGGATGGGGGCTGACGGCTGACATGGGGGCTGATCTGAATTGTGATTAACATTAAGGGTCTGATTGGTGGTGTGACCTGAGGTATAATGGAAAATATAGTTTCCTTTTATACTCCTCTAAAACCTATGTGCGTCTTACAGGGCAAAAAGTACAGTCCTCAAACCAGTGATTGAAGCAGAGCGAAGATACCTGGACCACAGAGAGGAGAAGCCAGCTGCTGCAGACAGGATCAGGACCAGGTGAGCTGCAGGCGGTGCAGGGGCCCGCGGGGGGAGTGGGGGGCTTGTGTCGCCAAGATGTAGCTTCGCTTGTGTTGCCAAAAAATCCTTGCACCGGCCCTGGTCACGTCCACGTGACAGCACTCACTCACACAGGCACAGCACAGCCTGAACCAGCCCAAACTTGCCAGTGCCGCTCCGAGGGAGGTGGTAGGTAGCGCAGAGAGCGCATACTTAACTTCAAATAATAAGAAACTGACTTAATATAATATTTACCCTAATATACCCCATTATAATAATAGCATTAGCATGAATTATATTTGGGGGGGGGGGGGGCAGCCGGGGGGCATTTCCAAACTTCAACCTGGAGAGATGTCAGGCCCCACCCACCCCAAATCCCGCCCATTTTTGTCTAAATATAATAAATACTACAATGGGGACTCTATAGTATTTATTATATTTAGACAATGGGGGGGGGGGGGTTTGGGGTTGGGTCCTGACATCTCTCCAGGTCCAAAGTTTGAACAGAAGGTGGAATGGCAGGACTGGAGGCTGCAGGGTGCTGATGGTAACTAAGAGACAGCCAAGGTGATAGGTCATGTGCGCAGAGTGCATAATGTTTACTGTGCCCTCTAATACTGTATACCAGTGGTGGCGAACCTTTGGCAGCACTCAGAGCCCTCTCTGTGGGCACCCGTCCCACACCCTGGAAAAAAGTCTATGGTGTACCAATATGCCTTAGACTTTTTCTGCCATTCATCAGTGCAAGGCGCGCTATAAACAGCACAGGCAGCGTATTGACTGTAGGCAGGATATTATAGTTACGTAAATTATAAAGTGCAGGGAAGACAGACCGTATTGGTATTCAGGTTAAATTGCCATGTTGGTACTTTTTGATAAATAAGTGGGTTTTGGGTTGCAGTTTGGGCACTCGGTCTCTAAAAGGTTCACCATCACTGCTCTATACTGTGCCCCCTTATACCCTATATCCAGTCACTGTATGGAGGTGTTATCTGGTCACTGTATGGCGGTGTTATTATTTAGTTGGAGGGTTGATATATTTACAGTGTATACTGTAGATTCCAGTTTATTATGCTGTAGTGTGCCCTGTATTTCTCAGTAGAGTAACATAGTAACATAGTATATAAGGCTGGAAAAAGACATCTGTCCATCCAGTTCGGCCTTTCATCCTGCAAGCTGATCCAGAGAAGGCAAAAAAAACCTGTGAGGTAGAAGCCAATGTTCCTCAATTTAAGGGGGTAAAAATTCAGTACAGGTTGGATCTAAAATAAACGTTATTTTTTTAAAAGCATTAATTTTGATTTCTTTCAACATATTTTTGGTTATATGACTAAAAAATTATTGCTTGGGGGGGGGGGGGTGTGAGGGTATGACACCACTTTCTACCGCAGCGGGTGACACCAGCCCTAGCAACGCCACTGCAGTGATTGACACCTATCTATGTATACACATTTATGCAAGGAAGGCTGTCGATGAATGATAAGATGGCCCACTTGAATGAATAAATTACACATTTCTAATTCATTTCTCACAAAACGTTATATCAATCTGCTCAGCTCCTCCTGCTCTATAACATGCTGCCTGCAGATTGCACTGCATTCTTTAAAAGACATATAGGGCCAGATTTATCATTAGCCTAAGTCACTTTTCTGGAGTTGAAAAGTCGCAAAAAATTGCGCAAAAAGCCAAATTGCGCAATTTTTTGCGACTTTTTGGAGACTTACGCCACTCACTCCAAAACCAAGTTTATGGGCGTTTTGTCGTATGTAAATCACTTGCAAGACAGATTTATTATTGCGACTTTTTAAATAGTCGCAAAAAAGTCGCAAAAAATTGCGCAAACTCACTCCACTCATGACCATGCTTATGTTTGACAAAATCACTTTTTTAAAATGGCGACTTTTCCAAAGACAAAGCCAAAATACAACTAGGAACCAGAAATACACCAGATTTATCAACCTCTGAAAGAGCCCATGATAAATTTGACTTGACTCAAATACACATACGCCTTCTTTGAAAGTGGAGTGAACTGCAAGAGTAATGATAAATCTGGCCCATAGTGTCTGAATGGCAGGGGTCTGATTGAGCCCCTGCCGATCACAAGAACGGAGGCCTCATGTTCCCTGGTTTGGATAGAGTGGAGGTTTTGTATGTGCATTGCCGATCCTTTCAACTCTATGGGACTGCTGGAGATGGGCGAGAACAAGCCTTCAGCTATCCACAGCAGCCCCATAGAGTTGAATAGAACAGCATCCTCCATGCGCGAACTACGCTCCTTTCAAGAGGGGGAACATGAGGCCCCCATTCTCGTGATTGGTGTGGGCTCCAGTGGTTGGACCACTGCCGACCACCTTCCCCCATCCTATACACTGTATAGCCGTCAGCCACTGCTTTCTCAGACTGATGAAGACAGAGATCAAACAGTGCCCCCTTCATGTAAGAAGGGTATCCTATGCAGCCACACAGGTCAAACATCTCTAAGGCTGCACTGTATGTGAATATCATCTTGACTTTGAGATGGTGTCCCTTAACTACTACAAGATATCTTCGAAATATATGCACTTGGATAATCACCAATTATCACCATGAAGAAGAATTTTGCAAGCTCCTACAAAGAGGTATAGTTTATAGCTGCTTCCCGACAGCGGGGTCTATGCGTGAGAGTGGCCACAAATTCCACAAGGGAAATATTCTGCTCCTGTCAACAGAAGCCCATTTATTTGATAAGTCTGCGGTTGTTTTCGTTTCAGCCTGGGGCACAGTTTCTAATATGACAGACACTCAATTAATAAAAGGATATCAGAGAAATCCTTCTATTGTTAATAAAATGTGTTTACCATGTGTCAGAAGCACCGTGTGATTCCCAGTCTTGTTATAGTTTATGGTAACTGTGATAGAAAGTGTCTCCAAAGGAAATATCCAAAAAAATAGCAGCACACCAGACTGCATTTATGTTAGGAAATACTTCAGCCAAGAAGTCATTTCTCAGAAGAAGACCAAAGAGAGTGCGGGTACCAGTAAGGAGACGTTCACGTGGCGGTGGGGGCCTCATGGTGTCTGCCTCCCATTCAATGGAAGGCTGCGCTGCAGATCAGGTGGCAAGAGGTTTAAAGCTGAAACCGTTCCAAGAAGAGACATGCCCCTTCTTGTTGCGGTGTGTGGACTGACACTGCTGTAAGCCACGGCAGTTGTCCGCTCACAGTTTAGCTCCATTCAGTGGAGGTAAGCTGTAAGTGGGTCAACAGAATCTAAGGTGAACAACTAGAGATGAGCGAATCGAATCCTACGAAGTGAAATTCAATCCGAATTTCAGGATAAATTTGATTCGCCTTGAAGGCGAATTTCCTCGTGCTTTGTGTCAGGGAATCGATTTAACCTGAAATAGTGTAAAAAACTAATAAATTGAAACTTACCTCCTCCATTTGCTCGCGATGTGCCGCCAGCCTCCATCTTAATTGAATATCTCGGACGAAATCCTGTGCGTGGTGACATATGACTTCCCCACGCCGAAGTAATCTCGCGCCGCGCAAGATTTTGCTCCAGATCTTCAAGCAAGATAGCGGCTGACCCGTCGCAAGCAAAAGGAGGTGGTAAGTTTGATTTTTAAAAAATGTTAATTTAACACAGTTTTTATACTCAGATGCCGTGATCATGTATGAACGTGGCATCTGTGGGGTACAATGATGGGGGAGGGAGTGCCCTATCGCTGCTCTCTGTCATTGCACTCACTACTTACAAAAAAATGCACAAAGTTATCCGACACAAAGCAAATTTTTTTGTAAAATTCGAAGAATCAGCCGAATCGAACTTTTCATAAATTCGCTCATCTCTACCATAGAGGTTTCTGCTACAGTATATGTATCAGATTTTGATGGCATTAAAATATGCCGGGGCAGCAGGTATCGGTGAGTTTCACGTCTTTTATTTTATTTTTTTTACCCTACACTGGGCCTTTTGCCATAATTTTTTACCCATTGCATAACCTCTTTAAGCAACTGTCTATGTATCAACCACACACACCTAACCTTTCTGGTAATGTCCATTCGTAGTTATATTTCATTCTATTTGTGATTAGTTGGCAAAAATTTCTACCCCTTTGTATTTACAGCTCCCATGAAAACCTATGTGTCTCCATGGTTACAGACTACAAACCATGCACAGAATGATCCTGCAGTCATACTGTACTTCATTCCACCTTTTCTCTGCTTCTTAGTAACATACATACACATTGGAGCACAAAGGAAATAGTTACGAAGGTGGCAGTGGTGTACCTACCATATAGGCATACCACGCAGCTGCTATGGGGCCCGTGAAGGAGAGGGGCCCGCAGTGGAGGAGAGGCCCCGCCCCCTAATTGCTCCTGTCTATCTTTCTAAAGCTCCAGGACATTTGATGATGTCATCAGAGGTCCTGTAAGGGAACTACACAGTGTAAAGTGTAGTTCCCAAGTTACAACAGTGCATCTGCCAGGACCTGTGATGACATCATCTTCAACATTACAGGTCCTGCAGGATCTAGCAAATGAACTGCACCAAAAATGGTGTAGTTTCTAGGTTTGAAAGGCACATCTGCCAGGGTCTTTGATTACATCATCACAGGTCCTTCAACCCCTAGCAGCAAGTATCAGAAGTCCACAACCTACTCTGTATTTATCTATACAGACTGGAAAGGAGTGGAAAAAGGAGGTCCTCCACTTCTCGTCATTTACCCCCCCCCCCCCCAATGCCCTGTTTTTACTCATTGCTTACTCATGTATAATACTTCAGACAGTTACAGTGAGCACTACCTCATGTACCTCACACACACACAGTGTCCATAACTGACCACATATTTCTGTACACTTTGCATCTACAGTATTATACCTTGTGTGTCTCACATCAATACACTGCTCTGTATATATATATATATATATATATATATATATATACACATATACACACACACACTGCTTATATTACACAGTGTTATAGATGCAATATGAAAAGATATATAGTTTATACAGCAGGGTACTGATATGTAAGGTACGAGGTATACTAGATGCAGTGTGTACAGGTATATAGTATATACAGCATTGTACTGATGTGATGCACTAAGTCTGATAGATGCAGTGTGTACAGATATATAGTATATACAGCAGTGTACTGATATGTGAGGTAAGAGGTATAATATATGCAGTGTGTATAGATATAGTGTCTGAACATGTATTTGATTTAAGTTCAGGCTGGAATCGTCATTACATCTATCCGCCCCTGGGTGGTTCTGGCTCCACATATTATATATAGCTTGGGGTGTGCTAGCTCAGATAAGGAATTAGTTAGTTGTTGAGTGGAGAGAGGAGAAGAAAGTTTATGGAAGAGCAGAACAGGCTCAGTCCAAAATGTCTTCCTTTCCTCTGGGCCCTGATAAAGCTGGGAGAGGACAGACCAAGTAGTCATAGCAGCCCAGCACAGACAAGTAAGTCTATGTCTGAATATAAAGCAAGTCTAGTGAAGATTAGAGCTGAGTCTAGCCAAGGGACTTCACAAGCACCAGTGACTAGGAGGAACTTAAAGGTACCTGTACAACTGGAGGATTAGTGTGCAGAATTATCCTTTTTCACTACATGTCTTCTGGGACATAGTGAACCTGAACATTTTCAGGAGGGCATTCTGCATCTGCAGAGAGTTTGCCTGCCATGAGGGAGAACGCCCTTATTAGATTGCTCAATATAAAGTAAGGAAACCATTATATTCAGTACCTGAGTTCTAAAGATTGGACTTAAAGTAGAACTATCTAAGAAGAGAACTTTTGTCTTGCCTTTAAAGTAATAGCATTAGGAAAACTGCTCAACTGACAATTGCCAGACCTGTTGTAAGGATTACAGCTAAACTAATTTCTGAATCCTCCTTTATGCCATATAAGTGCACTGTACTGATGAACTATACCAACGGTCCTGAGACATTTGATTGTTCAACTGTTTCTACTACAACTGACTCCTCATCCTTTCTACTACTCTCCACATTCGCACCACCAAAGCACCTTAAACACCTATACCATCAAGGGCACCTCAACTTCCATCTGGCTGGTGTTCCCTGCAATAGAGAGTGCCCCGGAGGATTTAGTGCTGTCTTCCCCTCCAATGCAGGCTGGCCCAGGGGACAACTGAACTGTGAGTACTACTACCCTCACTTGGCACATTATCACTATTACACTCACATACCACCCTTAGAGTGCGGCAAGTTGCCAGAATTGGCATCACGAACAGGATGCAAACTTCTCTGTGCCTTATGAGAAAAAGCCCCACTTTGTATGTTCTTCAAAGTGGAGATTTCAAACGTCTTTATTGCTGAGGAAAATTGTTCAAATAGCTTGAAATTACATGGGCATACTATACAAGACCCCCGCTACAGAATCGCCATGTCAAAAGTGAGAAAAATGCTTATTTTTGTGTCACTATCCCTGTTTGCTGTCAGTGAATGGACTTTTAAAATGGTGCCAAAGATGGCCGCTTGAGAGCTCCCTATTGTTTTACTATGCCATCACTGTGAAAAAGTAAGTGACACCCCCTCCAGAGCAGGAAAATTGAGTGCCGCCCCTTCAAAAGAGCGTGAAGCTAATTAATGCTGCGACACTATTGACTTTTCATTATGCAGCCTGGTAGTACCGCCCCCCTAATGCAAGTGATCCTAGGGGGCGGATCGGAAAAAGAGATGACTGCCAGCCCCTCAGAGGAAGATGAGGTGCTCTTTTGCAGTGGTGTGGAGCGACCGATAGGGAACATGGCGGATTGCAGCGTGAATCAGCGTGACAGCGCAAGCCACACTGATCCCCAGCAAAAGACTGAGGAGGAGCGAGTCTAGGAATCTGAGGTCTGGGCCGCACGATGGAGAAGCCAAGGTGTGGAACCGCCACCCTACGAGGCCTGCGCCGAACCTGTGGAGCCAACTTAGTCGTGCCATCAGCAATTGATGAGAGAGCTCAGAACCGTAAGTCACAAAAAAGTGCACATAAAGAAAAAGTATTTTGAGGAGTTAACCAAAAAAATGAACGATTACACGGTGGACTCCCTACCTGAGCTACAGCAAAAGTGGGGGTAGTGCTTGAGTTTAACAAAGAAAAACGTTATGGCTTCATCCGGGAACACGAGTCTGAGTAGGAGGAGAGTGTGATGTCTGAGGAAAAGCTGCACCTCAGCAGCCATTTTGCAGAGTTATCAAAACTCCAGAGTTAGTTCCATGTACCAGCCCATAAAGGGAAAGATTTCAGAAGATCCAGACAACCCAGAGAGGGAGTGAGAATATTGGCAAAGGAAAGTTTATTAGGCTCTAGTCTCCTTTGCATTAGGTGGAGAGATTCTAAGCTACCCGCTGCCCACCATAACCAAAGACAGAAAGGCCACCTGTCAGGAGATAGTATTCCTAGAAAGGATACAGAAGTATATGACTATACAGTACAGCAGAGATAGAACATCCCTTCAGCCTGGAGAAACAAGGGAGAAAGATTGATTGTTATAGAAAACTACCCCTTATGCAACTGTCAGGAACTAACCTGAGTCATTGTAGAAGCTGCCTTGCTGTAAATGACATTTGGGCACATTGATGACTTTTGGATCAGCTTCAGTAAAGTACTGGAAATTTGTTAAGAGAAGTGATGCGAGCTTGTCACCTATTTGCACCTTACGGTGCTGGCGTCACGAACACCAGGGACCCTGCCTCCACGGCACCTTAAAACCCATTCCACCAAGGGCATCTCAACCACCATCTGGCCGGAATCCCTGGACAACAGAGTGTGCCCCAAAGGAACTGGTGCTGTCCTTCCCTTCACTGCATGCCGGACCAGGGACCTCTGCTAACCGTGAGTAAAACTGCTACTACCCCTATCGGCCCACCGTAACCTCATGTGTTGCCCCTGTGGCCCGGTTGCGACATATTTAAGGCCTGTTTTACACCGCTGACAGCCTCTTCAGGCATAGAATAACTGGGATCGGCCAGACAAAAACTGCTGGGTGCAGTTCTCAGCGTATTTGCCAGATTGTGGTTGGATCCCTGCCAGATCCAATTATAGTTAATGGGGTCAGATGATATTCTGGCAGTGAAGGATGCAGCAGGCTGCTCCTGAACTGAATAGCCTACTGGATCTGTAAACGTTAGTCCTGTCGACAGGACTTTCTTATCCGTCCTGCATAGTGGAAACCAGACGGATCCGTTATTCTTGCCCATAGACATCTATTATGATGGATCAAAACGGAATGCCATTAAAAGGTTTCCATTTTGAATTTCATCTTATGAATTCCGTTATTTTCCATTATAACCATGTTACAAAGGAAAGCAATAATAGAATTCATAACTCTGATGTGAACCCGCCCTAAAGAGGGGGGGTTGTCTGAGTTACATAAAAACTCAGGAAACCCCTGTAAATGGCCTAAAATAGCAAATGAATGGATACTGCGCTGTGCTCAGGTCCACACCACCACTCTTTGTTTTTCTGGCTGCAGCGGTGGTGATGCTGTGTGCACACTGGTCACTGTTAGAGCCAGTCATTAGCCCCCAGAGACATCCCGTGCACTGCTGAGAACAGCGATGGGCTGCAGCAGTGACTTTGGAAGTTGAGAAAAAATCCTGATGCAGCTAAAATTCTCTTGGTTTAAGGAAGCTTTTTGTTTTTTCTGGGCTGAGATGATTTTTTAATTTCATATATATGCATGATTTTCCGTTCCTTCTCTATTCCTCATTTATTTATTCACTAATTTGTTTTTTATTATTATGCTTCCTTACATAAAATCTGAAAAAATGCCACCACTATATTACCGAGTAACACAGACTACATAAAGATGAATATCACCACCATACAGTGACCACATAGTAGGAGATACCAGTAGGAGAAACACAGACAGCCTGCATAACACACAAACGAATACAGTTGTAGGTAATGTCTTCTCTGACTAGAGTTGTTAACATTCCTTTTCTTCTTCATTCGACCAAGCACACCATGAAAACTTCTCCAGACTATGAGTTTGCTGCCCAGACATATTTGGCTCCTCGCTTCTCCAGTATCCTCCCCAACGATTCTTCATGCTCTACATAAACTTTCTACCTCTCACCCCTTTAATAGTACTATCCTGCTGCTTCATTTATTACTATGCCTGCTGTCCCAAGTGCTCACATTACCATACCTGCTATCTAGTAAAATGCCAGTAAATACTGTGCTTTTAAATAATGATATAATAATAGTGCCAAACAGAAAGTGAAGTAGACAGTAATGTTACTTTTTTTTGTGCCCCACATAATACTACTGCTTTGTCACTCACATAGTAGTATTGACATACTCACTTAGTAATACTGTCCCCTATGTAAGCACCAGTGCAGTAAAAGTTCCTCTTTTATGCAGCTACTTAGCAATTGTGCCCACTAGGTAAGCTTCTACACACAGAAATTGCGCACCAAGTACGACTCAACACAGAAAACATACCCATTTAGTGCCCCCCCCCCTTTCCTACACAGTAATAATGCTCCTTAAAGGAGTTGTCTCACTTCAGCAAATAGCATTTATCATGTAGAGGAAGTTAATACAAGCCACTTACTAATGTATTGTGATTATTTATATTGCCTCCTTTGCTGGCTGGATTAATTTTTTTTCACATTATACACTGCACGCTTCCATGGTTCCGACCATCCTGCAATCCATCAGTGGTGGTCGTGCTTGCACACTATAGGAAAAAGCACTGGCCTATGTGCACGTGGTCCTGGCCCCAGAGAGGCCGACGCTTTTTCCTATAGTGTGGAATCGTGACCACCACTGATGGATTGAAAGGTAGTCGTAACCGTGGAAATGAGAAGCGTATGACACAATGGAAAAATGAATCAATGAACTATCACAATACATTAGGAAGTGCCTTGTAGTAACTTTCTCTACAGGATAAATGGCACTTCTCTGAGGTGAGACAACCCCTTTAAGTAGGCCACAACACATTAACCCCTTCACACATTTGTATGTAACTGTACGTCCAAATTACATGGAACTTAGCGCATTTGGACATACAATCACATTTAAACTGCTTACCGGGGCTGTGGCACTATAAAGTGTCACAGCCCCAGAGTCTCCACTCTCCCTGAGAGCAGAAACACTGGAGAAGCCAGCAAGGGACCAATCAGAGTTGACCCTTGCCAGCGATCGCTCTGATAGGTTAGTCTGTGCAGAGTAACCAACCAGAGCGCAGCAGATTTAAAAAACCAGGAACTGCCTCCAATATTACACCAATGCCCCCTGATGCCACCTGATGCCCCGATGATGTCCTGCCCTGATGCGGTCCCCCAGTATCTTCGCAATGGCCGAAATCAGTGCTAACACCAGTGTCGGCCATTTAACCCATGGGGTTAATAAAGGGAAGGGGCTCCCTCTTTCTCCATCAGGCCGCTGCACTTCGATGGCAGCAACTAGATGGTTACCATGGCAAGCCTGGATGCTTTTGCAAAGCGTTCGGTTGCCATAGTAACCATCGGGACGCTGCCACCGTTACCATGGCAACCGGATGCCATCCAGACTTGCCAAGTGTATAGTACATTGTAATAGTATAGTACATTGCAATAGTATTACAGATCTTCAAGATCCAAGTGGGTCTTGATAAAATAAAGTGTAAAAATAAAAAATACAAAAATATTTTTTTTTTTATAAAAATGTAAATAAAAATAAAAAATTGCCTTTTCCCATATCCGCTCATTGATAGTTGATAAAAAATGAAATAAAGTATACATAAGTGGTGTTGCTGCATCTGTAACAACCTGATCTATAAAAGCACCCATGCTACTAATATTAAAAAAATAAAAACAACAATGATGGGATTGCTGTTTTTGTCAACTCACCACCATAAAAAAATAAATACCAAGTGATCAAAAAGTCATATGTACCACAAAATGATACCAGTAAAATCTACAGCTTGTCCTGCAAAAACAAGCCCTCACACAGCTACATTGGGGAAAAAATAAAAATATTAAAATAAAAATATTATTGACTTTAGTATACAAAATATCATTTAACATAAAAGTGATTTTATACTGAAAAAGTAGTAAACCATAAAAAAACTATATAAATTTGGTATCACCATAACCGTATCAACCTACAGAATAACATTATAATATCCTATATAACACATGAGGAACTCCATATAAAATAAATTTAAAAAACTGTCAGAATTGCCATTTTTGTCCACTTCACCTCCACAATAAATGGTATAAAAAATGATCAAAAAGACTATTGTACCCCAAAATTATACCAATAAAAACGAAAGCCTGTTCGCAAATAAAACAAGCCCTCACACAGCTACATTGGCAAAAAATAAAAATGTTATGGCCACTAAAAACAATTTCAACAAATTACATGTTAGAAAATCTCAATACCGCTCCTTCCCTTCTGAATGCTGCCGTGCCCCCAAACAACGGTTTTGACCACATATATGGTGTTGCAGTATTCAGAAAAAAAATGTATAACAAATTGTGGGGTGCATTTTCTCCTGTTACCCCTTGTGAAAACTGAAAATTTGGGGCTAAACCAACATTATATTGGAAATAAAAGTTAATTTTTCATTTTCACAGCCATGTGTTTCTAAATTCTATGAAATGCTTGTTGAGACAAAGCATTCACTTTACCCCTAGATTTATTCTTTGAGGGGTCTAGTTTTCAAAATGGGGTCACTTTTTGGGGTTTTCTTTCTAGGAGTACCTCAGGGTCTCTTCAAATGTGACATGGCACCTGAAAACCATTCCAGCAAAATCTGCCCTCCAAAAACAATATTGCACTCCTTTCCTTCTGTGCTCTGCTGTGTGTCCATACAGCAGGCTACAACCTATGGGATGTTTCTTTAAATTGCAGAGTAACTCAGTGTAATAAATATTGAGGTTTGTTTAGCTGTGTTACAAGGAATATTGATTAAAATAGAAAATCTGCACAAAAATTTTGCTTTAATTCTTGTGGTACAACAAAGTTTGTAAAGTCAGCTTTGAATAACCTGAGGGGTGTACTTTCTAAAATGTGGTCATTTATGGGTGGTTTGTACTATGTAAGCCCTACAAAGTGACTTCACAACTGAACTGGTCCTTAAAAAAGTGGGTTTTGAAATTTTCTTAAACATTTTAAAATTCCTAACTTCCTAAAAAAAATTACATTTACAAAATGATTCAAACATAAAGTAGACATATGGGAAATGTAAAGTAATAACTATTTTATGAAGTATCACTGTCCGTCTTGGGCTACTTTCACACTGGTGTTTTGGTTTCCGTTTGTGAGATCCGTTCAGGGATCTCACAAGCGGTCCAAAGCTGATCAGTTTTGCCCTTAATGCATTCTGAATGGAAAAGGATCCGCTCAGAATGCATCAGTTTGGCTCCATTCCACCTCCATTCCGCTTTGGAGGTGGTAGCATTTTGGTGTCCGTCTGACTAAACTTAGCCAAACCGATCCGTCTTGACACATAATGTAAGTCAATGAGGTCGGTTCCTTTTTTACTGAAACAATATGGCACAATAGAAAACGGATCCGTCGCCCATTGACTTTCAATGGTGTTCAAGACGGATCCGTTTTGGCTATGTTAAAGATAATACAAACGGATCCGTTCTAAACGGATGCAGACGGCTGTATTATCTGAATGGATGCGTTTGTGCAGATCCGTGACGGATCCGCACCAAACGCGAGTGTGAAAGTAGCCTTCAAGGCAGAGAAATTCAAATTTCCTCAAATTTTAGATTTTTTTATGCATAAAGGTAAAACATATCAACTCAAATTCACAATAAGTACATGTGTCACGGGAAAACAGTCTTAGAATGGCTTGGATAAGTAAAAGCGCCCTGGCGCCCTGCACACTTCTGCGACAGACTGGCCATCTGATCTAGAACTGCAACCTGCAACAGAGAACCACTGAAAGTATACTGAGGAGATTGCGTGCCTGTGATTGGTTTGGAAAGATTGCATAGTAAATCTAGGGAGAGACTCAGGGTGGACTACTACTGTAATTGCCACCTCCTACATACAGCCTTTGGGAAAAGTCTACTCTGTGCAATATCTAATAACTGTGCCTGCTGCTTGCATTTATACTGTGACTCCCATCATCTATTTAGTAAAGAGAGTTTTAATTTATTATACCCAAATGGGCCTGTCATTGACTCCACTATCAATCCACCCTACTCTTGCTTTCCTGCCTTACACCCGGCTACTCATCAATCTATCAACAAGGGCACCCTAGCCCCCACCAAGCAGGAGCCCCCAAAAAGTCCAAGGTATGCATTGAGGGAAGATATGGTGTACCGTCCACCATGGGCGTAGGAAGCCCCAAAAATCTGGGGGGGACAGCACTTATGGGGCCCCTGTATCCCCGCCCACCCTCAAGCCACACCCACATCTCTCCGCCCCCCCCCCCCCCCAAGTGCCAAAAATCTCCCCCCCCCCCCCCAGTGGGTCCGGTTTAAAAAAAAAAAAAAACACACACACACACACAAAACAAGACACTTATACTTTCCTCCATCCATCACAGCGATGCGATGCAGGCCTCTTCCGCCCTGTGTCCCTCGCTGTACGGCTCACAGACAGCGCGATGATGTCATCGCGCCGCCTGTACCAACATCTGATAGGCTGCCGGCACTAGGCCTGCAGCCTATCAGAGGAGCACGGAAGGGAGACGCCTCTTCCTTTCCTGCTCCGCAGCACAGCCATGTGTATCGCTGTCCTGAGGACGGCAATACAGATGACTATGGAGATGAACGCTTCCACAATCGAAGCGTTCACCTCCCTGTACCCCGCCACCGCCGCACACATTGCACTGCCGCTGGGGGGGATTTTTGCATACCCGTCCCCCCCGCATTATTTCCTGGGGGGGATCCGACCCCCCCGTCCCCTCCGCTTCCTATGCCCATGCCCTCCACTCATTGCATGTGCAGCCCAGGGAGCGCTGGATAGAGGGATTAAACCTCATGGGGGCTACAACCACCCTCACTCCCGTCGCTACCACACCCATCATCTCCAACACTCCAAATCTCTTCCACATGTAAATGAAGGAACAGTTATTGAACATTTACACTTCTTGAGGCCCAGTCAGTGGGAAATTTCCAGGAACTGCCCACAGAGATGCACTTTCAAATAACCTGTACTATAGTTCCAATTCATTGGGGTGTTTATGATAATAGCAGCTCTCACCTACTTCACCTGCCGCGAGCCCGGAACCAGTGCCTGGACGCAGCACCGCATCAAATGTAGACAAAAAAACGTTGATCCAGCTCAGCAGACAAACGGTGACACTTTATTGACGCATAAAATCTTCCATCATCTCAGATCATATGTGGATATGTCCTACGCGTTTCGGACCACTGTACATTCTTTGGTCCTTACTTATGATGAGTCATGAGTAAGGACCCAAGAATGTACAGTGGTCCGAAACGTGTAGAACATATCTACATACGATCTGAGATGATGGAAGATTTTATGCGTCAATAAAGTGTCACCGTTTGTCTGCTGAGCTGGATCAACGTTTTTTTTGTCTACAACTCATTGGGGTGTGTCACAAATCCAAGACTTGCATGGGACGGATCGCTCCTATACAAGTGTATAGGAACGAGCCATCCCATTGAAATTAATGGGATGGCTTGGTTGTAATTACACCTGCTTACCGCTGCAGATGCAACAGCAAGCAGGTAAACAATGAAGAGAAGGCAGCTCTGGCATGGCTCGCGCCTTCTCTTCATACAGCTGATCTGCGGGGGTGCCAGGTGTCGGACCCCTGCCGATCTGATATTGATGACCTATCCTAAAGATAGGTCATCAATAAATATAACTTGGACAACCCCTTTAATGGCTGCTTAAACTTCTTAAAGGTACTTTTCTGCAGTCGTTCCCTGGGATGCTTCCGGGTCCTTTCTCTGAGTCTCCCAAATGTTGTCTGTGGCTACTAAAAGACTGCATATGCTGGTAGCTGCTCACACTTCAATCAACTGACTTAGACTCACTAACCGCACAGGAAAGAGCCGAGGTTTTAGGGTCCGCCCCTTCCTGGAAAGTCTGTAACTCAGCCTTACAAGTTAGCAATTAGTAGAAAACAGTATGGAACAGAGTAAGGCTTCGTTCACATCACCGCTCAGTCTTTCCATTCTCCTGCTACGTTTAGGAGCAGGGGAATGAAAAGGACAAATTCGGCACATAACGGTCATGTGAACGAAGCCAAGGACCCCATAAACTATAATGGGGTCCGTTAGGTTTCCACTCAGAAGATGATTTTGGAGCGGAGACAAAAGTTGCGCATGCAGGACCTTTCTTCTGAGTGGAAACCTAACGGACCCCATTATAGTCTATGGGGTCCTTGGCTTGATTCACATCACCGTTATGTGCCGAATCCGTCATAAACGGAGCAGGAGAACGGAAAGGCTGAATGGTGATGAGAACGAAGCCTGAAGCAATAGAAACACAAGGAACACGTCACATTACATATCTTACACCCTAAATAATAGCTAGCCGTGGCCCAGTGTGGACCAATTCAAGGGTACATGTGTGAGCAGACTGGCAGGGAAGAAAGAGGGATGTAACTATACAGCCACATAGTAATAATAATCTTCATATTGCTCACTTTCTGCGCCACTTTACAATTCACAGAGTACACTTACATACAAAATCCCTCATTACGCAGTCATTCTCTGGTCCAGTCCTCCTGTCGCTGCTTGTTTACAGGGTGTAATGGTGATGCGCCAGTATAAGGCACAAGACCACTGCCACCAATCACTGTCCTCAGTGGTCCATGTGCAACCACTTGCTGTACAGCCTGCACTGCACTGTGCATGTCTCTGACACTTTGATGTGCATTTTGATATATATAAGTGTACAGCACCGTTGCAGCCAATCAGTGTCCTCAGCTGTAGCCACTGAAGACAATTATGTGTTGCAGCAGTCACATGCTGTATCCAGGCGTGTCCCTGCTGCTGTTTGTAAACATGCATCAGCGGTAGTACCGGACCAGTGCCACAGAGAACAGACCTTAAGAAACGTTCCTGTTTTTTTTGTTCAATACATTGTAAGGGTTGTCCGAGATTTTTCATTATTTCAGACGATCCCTCTAAATCACTGGTAGATTGTACGTAAAAAAAAGTATTGTGGTGTCACCAGTAAGCCACTCCCATGTTTGGGTATATACGGTATGGACTGCGTACATTTTGTCCTACATATTCACATGCATGTCCCTAGTGAAAAATGTGCCTCTGTGCATTGCATAAATCTTTTATGAAGCTGTTGTATTTATACTGTGATATAAATATAATTGTAGTGGTTTCTGGCGGTTGGGTTAAACTACAATCTATGGTTGCCGTTTAGTTACCTCCTCCTGTTATCTGTTTGCCCTAAGTTGTACAGTGAAATAATGAACATTATGGTTTTTCCTTGCATGGGTTTCTTTCTGTACTCCAGTCTCTTCTCTGGGCACATTTCCATTTCCTGGAGGAACCTGAGACTTTGTGTTTACCACATAGTGGTTACGACACATTTGATTGTGGTGTACACAGTATTTCATATTTAAAGGGGTTGTGCCAAGTTTTTAACTTATCCCCTATCCACAGGATAAGGGATAACTAGCAGAACGCTATGGGTGTGACCTCTGGGACCCCCACCAATCAAGAGAACTTTTACCTTTACCCCACTCCATTAATTTTCTATGGGACTGAGTACAGCACAGAGAATGAATAAAACACCAGTGCACATGCACAACCGGCTGCTTCAACAGAACAGAGGAATGGGACCTCCTATTCTCGTGATTAGTGGGAGCACCAGCAGTCGGAGCACTAGCGATTAGCTAGTTATCCCCTATCTTGTGGACAGGGGATAACTTTAAAACTTTCACAACCCGTTTGATAGCAAAGCAAAACAAGTACTATAAATGACCAGGCAGATTTAGCAGGAAAAAATGCTTCACTTTGAAAATTTAAAACTTTTAATAGAATATACATAAAATAATAGAAATGAAAATTAATATATAAAATGTAAAAATAATTATAAAAATAACTATATAAAACAAAATATCAATAAATTCCGGGCACGGGTTTATGCACATTTGAACGATGTTTGCTAAATATTTTCTAAGGGAATGTATGAAGTTTTATATTAATCAGGTTTTATTATAAATATGTTTTTAAACATTTTGATGGTATTTTTTTCAGTTTTTATTTAACTGCCCATATGATTATATTTTTTAAATATTCCAGTTTTAATCACTTATTGCTTTAGTATTGTTTCTACAGCTCACTTATCTACTTTGCTGGGAAGACTGGAATAAGGTAAGAAGGCAAAGGATTTAGTGGCAGATAACAGCTAAAGTAGGGGCCTTTATACACCAGCCATGGATGGGGCCATTTATTCGGAACAAACATTCCCACAAATGCTCATTCTCAGTAATTGGTCCATGTAAAGTTGCCTCAAAACGGTCATTTGTCATCTTTTGTGCGTCACCTAAAAATTGCCATTTGTCTGCAGCATATTGACCTGTGTAAAAAGAGACCTGTGCTCACAATATGCAGAGTGAATGGCGGAAAGAATGAAGGTTATAATGGTAGTTTGCCCACCTTTTCACATTGTACCAGGCAATGTAAAAGACATGTTTAGGCCTAATTCACACGTCCGCAAAATGGATCTGCATCCCATCCGCAATTTTGCGGAAGGGTTGCAGACCCATTTATTTCAAAGGAGCAGGAATGGATGTGGACAGCACACTATGTGTTGTCCGCGTCCGTGTTTCCGCATCCGCGTTTCCGTTACTGCAAAAAAATAGAACATGTCCTAATCTTGTCCGCAATTGCGAACAAGAAAAGGCATTCTCTATATACTGTAGTGCCAGCAATGTGCAGTCCGCAAAATGCGGAATGCACATTGCAGCCGTCCGTGTTTTGCAGATCCGCGTTTCCGCAAAACACACTACGGACATGTGAATTAGGCCTAAAAGAGACTTGGATATCGTCGACGTAAGTTTCTTTATTGGCCTGCATTAGTCCATGGAAGACGACCTTAATTCTTTTCTACCAGTGCAGGCTCTGTACACAGCTGCCCAGCCACTTCCTCTATTAGGTATTTTTCCCGGACTTGGAAATGTGTCAGCCAGGTGTTAGTTGGTACACACATGGGGTAGAGTTATAACAGGACTTAAAAGCACTTTCACCATCAGCGGTATCACACGAGGCTGGGACAAAGGAATGTTTTATTACACAAAGGTAAGGAAGACACTCCTTTGAGTCACAGAAAAATCAATCCCTTAAAGACACAGCAACAACAACAACATTCCAGAGGTACATAAACTTAGTCTCATGCATGCAAAGTAAAGTTGTTGATTTAAAAAAGGATATCAGCAGTAATACCGTGCTTGAGATGCTACTCAACAAGTAATGGTCAATCACCCAAGCTTCCACAGCAGCTCCACCATGACTTCACATTGGTCAGACTCATGTAGTACAATATTCAGGGTCGGACTGGCACACCAGAGGCTCCTCCAGTGGGTCCAGGGTATGATACTATAGTAGGCCCCAAAGGTCCAGGAGAAAAGCCCATTTTGGTTGCCTTTGGACTCAATCACTTACCACTAGAGTTTATTTCTTTGACTTGGTGATAGAGGCCTTAAGAATAATTTCCTCTACTGGGCCTAAGGAACCCCTAGTCTGACAAGAAACTATCTTCAACTTTGCACTGATCTTAAAGGAAATGTATGGCTGACATGTTTTCTTACTTACGCTGCAAATTAAGATGTATTATTTTTCACTTTTAATCAGTTTTTATTTCCTGTTTTTATTTTACAATTTTCTTTACAGAATAGAAGACCCTTTCACACAGGCCAAGTATTGGGGCAATTACCGGGGAGAGTTTGCATGAATGCTTGTTCCCGATAACTGTTCCATGTAAGTATGTCACTGATCTCCCAATGCTCGTTCCTTGAGTGATTGCATCTAGTAGGTGGCACAAAAAAACATTATTTGCCAGCAGCAAATCTTCCTGTATAAACAGTAACAAGTGCTCATTCCCATACAGATGGGGTGATGCATGTATCTTTCTCCTCTGTTAATGATGGGAGGTTATCAAGATATCAAGCTAATTAGCCCATATAAAAGAGTCTTTACATGTGGACAGGTCACTGTGGAGGAAAGTGAGGGATAGGAACTGCCCCATCACCTTTTACAATGCTGTGATCTGTGCTACCTATCACCAGCATTATGATAGATCTGTAGCAGTTTTGCTTATCCTTATACTCCTGTTGATCTCTACAACAGTACACGTGTCAGCCTGTTGTGGGGTCAGTTGACAGGAAGAAAATTGCAATATTTCAATATATTTTTAACATAGACTGAAACTTTTTTTTACTGCAAAATTGCCCATAAATTACAAGAAATTGCCCATTTTGAAAATATATTTAGCATACAAACCTTTAGGGCCCCAGATATACTCAAATTGTGTCTCCTGTTTTTTGTCCACAACATGTGGCCATACCACATGAATTTTTTATGGCCTTCTTTAGTGCATCTTAGACCAGTTTCACTGTGGATGACATTTTGAAGTTTGTGATGTTGTCTGGTACAAAGAAGTTGCAGAAGCCAAAATTTATAACAAAATAGTACAGCAAAATACTTTACAGACAAAAAAAATGCATCAAAGTAAAAAAATATGCACCCTAAGGTGTTCATAGCCTTTAAATAAAGCTAGAGCAACTAGGTTAAAGATGTGCTAAATATATCACCAGGGTATAAGATGTTCAATAGATTTGCACATCTTGGCATGTCGTACTTTTATTTCAGCCACCTCTCGGCATGTTTGCCATGCTGCCGCCAGAACTCCGCTCCGCCCCCATTATAGTTAATGAAGCCGGAGCGGTAGCCGGGGTCACGCATGCACTAGCAGCAGCACTGATCCGACAGGCTGTTCACCCACCGGAATAGCCTGCCGGAGTTCCCTGCCGCTAGTGTGAAAGTACCCGATGAGTATTTTGTGCTAATAAACTTTGTGCATGCCATTATTAAATCTGGCACACTCAATAAGTATTCTAAGAATAAGAAACAACATAGAGAGTGTGCCACAAATGACTGTTCTTAAATTACTGTTCTGCATAATAAATGCCAGCCAATAGAACATGTACTGAAAATTTGGCACAAGTTAAAAATAAGACACAACTACTGCAATAAATCTGCCCCATTGATGTTACAGTACCAAGATAATAGACTCACATTACAGAGATACTGAAAGCAGTGACGTCACAGTACAGAAATAGTAAACACAGTGATATCACAGTACAGAGATACTGAAAGCAGTGACATCACAGTACAGAAATAGTAAACACAGCGATATCACAGTACAGAGATACTGAAAGCAGTGACATCACAGTACATAAATAGTAAACACAGCGATATCACAGTACAGAGATACTGAAAGCAGTGACATCACAGTACAGACATAGTAAACACAGTGATATCACAGTACAGAGATACTGAAAGCAGTGACATCACAGTACAGAAATAGTAAACACAGTTATATCACAGTACAGAGATACTGAAAGCAGTGACATCACAGTACAGAAATAGTAAACACAGTTATATCACAGTACAGAGATACTGAAAGCAGTGACATCACAGTACAGAAATAGTAAACACAGTGATGTCACAGTACAGAGATACTAAACAGTGATTTCACAGTACAGACATTAGTAAACACAGTGATGTCACAGTACAGAGACACTAAAACAGTGATGTCACAGTACAGAGACACTAAAAACAGCGATGTCACAATACAGAGATAGTAAACACAGTGATGTCACAGAACAGAGATAGTAAGCACACTGCTGTCACCGGAGAAACCAGGGACTGGTATAAAATGTTTTATCAAAAATGAAAAAAATATATGACAATTAGCTACGTGTTTGATCGGCGGTCTGCCGTCGTCATCAGGCTGCTTACTCACGATAGGTACAAGGCATATACTGGGTATACAAAATGATGACCCAGAAATTAATGGTACATAATTGGTTCGTAATGTGTAAAGCACTTATAAATACATGATGCAAGAAAAGTACTGTATGTAAAGGAAATTGAAAATATTAATGTGCGCACTTAGAATATACAGTTGCATGTGTCTGTTAAAGGGGTTGTCTCATCATGGACAATGGGGGCATATCGCTAGGGCGCTGGGACCTGCACCTATAAGATCACATAAATATAGTGACCAATATGGGGGAACTGCTCAGACCCCAAACACTGTAGCGTGTTTCTCATTGGGGGAGCAGTCCCACCGCATGTGGACCGCAGCAAACGGCCATCCCCAGCAAAAAATGCGTACAATGGTGGATGTCGGCACGGACCACATGCACCACAAAGGCATCCTACACAAAACGGAGCAATGTGCGGATGAAATATATAAATATATAAATCCCAAAAGAAAAATGCACAAAACGGATATGCCACTGACTATACTAGCTAGTCATACAAGCAGATATTAAAAGCTGAGACTTTTGCAAATATTTTCCTGTCAGGAACACATCGGAGCCCCTCATGCACCACGTCACGGTCACTCAGTATGGCAAGGGGGCCTACAGCTACGCTAACTATGATGTGAACATGAATCACAGAAAAAAAAATGCACCAAACGGATATGACACTGACTGTACTAGCTAGTCATACAAGCAGATATTAAAAGCTGAGACTTTTGCCACCTATATCGAGAATGGAGCCCCGCAAAGTGGTGGCTGGAGGACCCTGGTCTGGCCACCACCAAGTCGGCTCCCCATAGAAGTAAATGGGAGCGTAGCGCGCATGACTGGCCCCCACTACCATTCATTTCTATGGGGCCGACGGAAATAGCCAAGCCAGTGCTCGGCTAATATCGCTGGCCACATAGAAAATAAATGGAGGGCGGCTGCGCATGCGCTGTGCGCTCTCCTTCACTTGCGGGGCTCCGTTCTCGATATAGGTGATATAGGGTCCCAGCGCCCTAGCGATATACCCCCATTGTCTATGATAAAACAACCCCTTTAACAGACACAGCAATGGCACATGCAAGGTGCAGAGCAGCAATGCGCCAAAAGAGAAATGAAGTGGAGTTGTATTGCGGTGAATATGAAGAAAAGCCTCCGAAATGTGGTAAGTAGAGTGACCCGTTATTGAGCAAAGACCCATTAGTGAATATGAAGGTATCACATCAGATAGACCTACATAGAGAAAAGAAATAACAGAATAACTAAATAATACCGGCAGAGAAGGTTACAATTATATTGTATGATATAAATACACCAATGACTGTTTTTTAACTCTCAATGGTCTGTTTAGGGCCATCAGGGAATGATGTATTAAGTTTAAAAATCCAAAAGGATTCTCTGTTTTCTCAGGTTTTTAGTCTAGATGAATGAGATACCGGAATTTGGTCGATGACAACTAATTGAAGATAGCTGGTGTCTTTGCCCAATTATGATCATTAAAGTAGTGAACAAACTCCATGGCCTAATTCTCAGTCCCCAGCCATAAAAAAAAACAGATTGTCGATAAAACATTTGCTCAAGCCAGTGAAATGGAGGAAGCGCAGGTACTGTGCGATGAAGAGGCACTCAAACACCCCATAAACAAGTTAGCATAACTAGGGGGAAAACACGGCCATCACACAGCCCCTGCACAATTGATAAATACAGCCCTCAAATTCAAAGTGCTTTATTAAGGAATTCCAGTTGGAGGTCAGAGTAGAGGGCGGTAATGTCTAATGTAAGAAAAGAAGAGGTGTGTAGAATCCCTGAGGTGGGAAGGGCGTTCCACTACATATTCTTATAAGTACAAATCTACAAAATGAGATAGACACAAAATAATGGACCCAGTTTCCGAGATAATGGGACTACCTATGGGTTGGTGATTGACGTGTGATTTCAGTAAGAAATAAAATATAGGGGTTCTATAGGAAGCGGGGTGGACTGGGAACTTAAAGTGGCCCTGGAAAAAGTGGTTCCATCTTGTAGGGGGGTCCAAATTGACTGAGGCTGGGGTTAGCAATAACATTGCACAAAATACTTTCCCATCAGAACCATTTACCATGGATTTCACAAGCGTACCTGTCCGGGCTCCAGTGGCGAGATCTCCAGCTTCAGCGTGACTTTGGCAGGAGTGACAAGCTGCTAGGCAACATTCCCTGGTGATGCGACAGCGTCCTTAGCAACAGGATGCAGTGCTCTTTCTCCCCACAGTGGGCCTGTGCTGGAGGAGACTAGCGATGGGCTGATTGCTCAGCGGACCTATTGCTGTGTGCTGGTGCTCTGACTAATGGAGTGCCGAGTCATGATTCTGATCCAGGGACTTGGTGCTCTCTATTTAAGCCCCTTCCTGGCCTTATACCTGTGCCAGTGATAGTCTCTGACTCACTATTTGTGTTCCTGGTTGCGTATTTTGGATTACTAGTCTTTTGACCTCGGCTTGTCCCTTTGACCACTCTGTCTAACGTATTGATACTGAGTTTCCTGTATGGTTCTGATCTCGGCTTTGCTATTTGACTACTCTCTATCTTCCGATTTGGTACTCGCTTGTCTTCCTGGTTCTGACACATTTCAGTATGACTCTGTCTTCTGTTTTAGTCCCTTGGTGTTGTTTGTTTCATACCTTAGAAAAGTAGGGAATGTCGACCAGTTGTGGACTTGCAACTTAGAGCTTGCACTGGAAGTAGGCAGAGAAAGCGAGTGTGGTTCCAGTTAGGGCTCACTGTCCATGTCCATCCTTACCTACTGACATTACCGCAGAACAGCACAATATATTCCCCCAAAAGCTGTCCATCTGTGGTGGTCATTAATAGCTGCCATTTTCTGTCCTCCTCCTCCAGTTCTCTCTGATTAAGGTATGGAGCAAGGTGCTTAAGAGGTGAGATGTGGGCCAGACCAGTTGAATTCAGGAAGGTATGTGTGGTAACTGGCCATGTACATAAGTACATGATTCTCACAGGTAATTATCGCTAAAAGCTCATTATGTGCCCTGCCAGCAGCAGAGGGGAGGGCATGGGCAGCCCTCTAGGCCCACCAGGAAATTTCCCTGTAAGGTCTATAGCCAATCCACCCATGATAGGAAGACACCATCAAAAAGTCTCTTCCAAATTTATTGAGTATAGATATACTTTCTGCCCATTTAATGAGGGAGTTGTAGTGCTCCAAAATGGAATCAGTGGGATCTTGGGTTAGAAAGATATAACATTCTGTGTCATAGAGTATACTATGAGCCTTGGCAATGTAGGAAGAGCGATCCATAACAGTGCCTCCCTCTTATCTGCTGGTTTTATGAAAATATCTTCGTTGCAGGGACTGGACAGCTTGTCTTACCTTTAGGTTCAACTTATGTTTAAAATGAGGTTCAGGCTTTAGAGCCCTACACTCATTGGAAGTAAGGGAAAAGAAGGTCTCCAAGAAGCTACCTCGGTGTACAATTGTCCTGTCCGGGAACCAGCTGGGGGCTGCAACATTCAGAAACTTGGTCGGCTGTGGAGTTGGTGGCAGGATCCTCCTGGGAGGCAGGGCAATTCTTCTCCTGGAATGCAAGCTATATTGTGGATGTAACCCAGTAGATGGACTCTCTCATTGCATACAAGGTTCACAAGTGCTGTCTGGGCTGGATTGTATGGTTGCTAATCTTTCCTGAAGCAATGCTCACATCTGTTTCGTGAGATCTTTCTGTCTCTCTCTCTCTCTGCTGGCCATGCTGCTGTTTCTAAAATGGCTGTTGTCTCTAAAATAGCTGCTGCTCCAGTTCCTTCTTTTAGCCTTTCTTCCTGGTCCCCCTGCTATTGGATTCAGGAAAGGGGCAAGTGCTCATGGGATTTGTAGTTCACTTCACCTAAGGATAATCAGTACTAATGGCTGTTGCTGTGAGTCCCTTCTTGTAATTAACAGCAGCATCTGCTTTCTCTGCAGAGGTTACGCAATTATAAGTGTTCAAGGAACTATTAACCTGAGCATTTTGCTGTTGGCCATAATTAGATCTACCTCCACTGCATCCCCTTCTCTGTCTTTTGTCTTTTTTTGTGGGAAACAGGCATGGGACTGGATAGGAGGGGGTGTAGAACAGGGGAACCCGTCGTCTGAAGATTCATGGCGAGGGGTGCTTGCCAATGAAACAATTACATAATTGGCAACAGCCCCCCTGGAGCCTAAAAAAGAAAGTGAAGAAGAGTCTGATTATCTGATCCTACATGTAAGGCCAGGGAACGGAAATTCCTCTCCACCTGCACATTGTCAGGCAATTAGTGACATATTTAAAGTAGTTTCATAAAAAATCAGGATGTGATCTAGTGGATGTTGCTGCTGCTAATTACAAGCAGGTACTCATAGCAGCAGGCATTAGTGCTGATTCTTCTGAGTAGTGATTAGAAACATAGGCAATATTAGTCTTCATGATATTTTGCGAATTTTTCGCATAATATTCGCAATAAAATCGGGAATTCTAGAATTTGCGATCTCCAGTCATTATTTTCACAATTGCACAAATCGACACTATTGATGCGCATTTTTTTTGCGCAATACGTTTTATTACTGATTGGTGCACTATTCTTGTGAAATCACAGCACTGTGTCTAACAGACACTAATCCCTATCACAGCACAGTAATTCCTATCACACTACCTAACACCCTGCCCTGGAACCTATCAGCTACACTATATCCCTATCTAACATACACTGACTATATCCCACTAACTATCTGTATTATATATATGAGCTAACTAACTATCTAATGTAATTGGATAAGGAATAAGATCCAGATGAAAGCACAGAGCACAGCAATGCCACTGCTGTCTCTCTCAGAACTGCAAAAAAAATGCAGAAAATGGCTGCTGGGGAGTTTCTTATATAGTAAGGGGTAACTTTTCTATTGGTTGATAGGGATGTTGCTAAGCTCTGACAAAGACATTGCATCCTTCTCATTGGCCCACAAGCAAGAAGCAGTAGTACTGATGAAAAAAAAAAAAACTAGAATATTAGCGATTACGAATAAATAGCGCTATATTCTAGACATAAATCGCGATATACATTCGCAATTCGAATATTCGTGATCAACACTACTTCTGAGGTGAAGTGGACTACAAATCCCATGAGTACTTGCAGGGGGAAAGGCTACGGAAGGAAGAGGAACAGCAGCCATGTTAGAGACTGCAGAATGGCCAGCAGATAGAGAGACTGAGAGATCGCTATAGACAGAAGTGTGCCCCTTTTCTGTGCAGACATTACAGCACAGTCCTGACAGCTCCTGTGATTCCTGTATGAAAATAGAAAGCTCAGTTGCTGTATTAATCCTTTAGCCCAGACAGACTCTGTGTTTCCAGTGTAAGAAGGGAAAGCTCAGCTGCTGCATTACCCCCTACAGCCAAGCCCAGGCTCGGACTGGCCCACAGGGGTACAGGGAAATCCCCCAGTGGGCCTCTGAGCAAGGTGGGCCCCTAGTCTCCCACCCCCTGCACAAGTGGCTCATAACACATTAGATTTACTGCACTATATACATATATTCAATGTACAGCACCTCAACCAGCCTATGTTCATGTAAAAAACGTGTTAAATTATTTATTATATTAAAATGTATCCGTACGGTGGGCCCCCAAAACAAATTTTACTGGTGGGCCCTAGGTACCCCAGTCCGACACTGGCCAAGCCTACATCCCAGGAGGATCTTGCCCCGTTTCCACTGCCATCCAAGCTTCTGAATGTGTAAGTGCACCAATATTAACGTGCCATTTTCTGCAACTGGCCCCAATGTTTGGACTGGGTTAATTGCTAGACAGTAGGGTATAGTAAGCTGAGTGCTAAGGGAAGATACCTGGTAAGTGCATACTGTATTTATCCTCCAAAGGAAAGTTTGTGTTATCTCCATCACTGTTTACTGTTACAGATTGCAGCCCCGTTCACCATGGGTTTTCCTTAGACAGAATTGCAATGTGTGCTTTGTTCCTTTTATTGCATTATATTTATGTTTTTCACCATTGTTCACACTTTTCCAAATAAATCTGTTGATCAACTCCTTCCTGGGGTGAGTGTGTACTGAGCTGTACTGAGATGCTATAAAGCAAGCAAGATTTGGGTGGAGGCAGTGTGTCACAGTGAGGTGAGGTGAGAACCACCATACACCCTGCCTTCCGAGGATTGCCCAAAGAAGTTTTACAATGGAGGCACTGCTGAGATTGACAGAAACAGCCCTCATAGAAACTTTCGCAAAGGGAGAGGTGTATACATGATGCGAACAGATGAGCACTACTGTAGTTTTGCAGTGTGTTGTGAACTACTAGATGCGTCTAATGAAGACATACTACAGATTGTGAATGGGCTTCTTGGGATTGTCCACCCTAAAGACCCTCCTGCTATCCTATAGAAGGCCAAGCAAGATTTGGATTTAGGCATTGCATCATAATGAGGTGAGAACCACCATACACCCAGCCTACTGAGGGCTGTGCAAAGGGGTGTTACATGGGGCAATCTTAAACTTACCTAGATCAAACTGAGACAGTGGTGTTAAAATTGGCATCTATGTCAACATAATGGTATTTTCATGCACTGTAATATTCAAAGAATATTAATAAATCAACTGTATCTTCAGCGACCGGGTCCACAGGGGCAACACGTAAGGCTATGGTGGGCCGATTGGGGTAGTAGTTCATTTACTTACAGTTAGCAGAGCTTCCCTGGGCTGGCGTGCAGTGATGGGGGAGACAGCACTAAATCCTCCGGGGCACTCTCTATTGCAGGGAACACCAGCCAGATGGAAGTTGAGGTGCCCTTGATGGTAGTATGGTTAGGGTGCTTTGGTGGCTGGACCCCTGTGTTCATGACGCCAGCACCGTAAGGTGCAAATGTTGAGAGTAGTAGAATAGATAAGGAGTTACTTTGCTGGCAATTGTCAGTTGAGGAGTTCTCTCAAGACTTTAGTTTTAACAGACAGAATGACATTTGTTGCTTAAATAGTACAGTTTATCAGTATAGTGCACTTATATGGCATAAAGGAGGATTCAGAAATCAGTTTAGCTGTAATCCTTACAACAGGTCTGGCATTTCTCAGTTGAGCAGTTTTCCTAATGCTGTTACTTTATAGGCAAGACAAAATATCTCTTCTTAGATAGTTCTACTTTAAGTCCAATCTCTAGCACTCAGGTACTGAATATAATGGTTTCCTTACTTTATGTTGAGCAATCCAATAAGGGCGTTCTCCCTCGTGGCAGGCAAACTCTCTGCTACATTATTTGATGTAGGATACTCTCCTGAAATATTCAGGTTCACTATGCCCCAAAAGGCTTTTAGTGAAAAGGGATCATTCTGAGCACTAATCCTCCAGTTGTAGAGGTACCTTTAAGTTCCTCCTGGTCACTGGTGCTTGTGAAGTCCCTTGGCTAGACTAAGCTCTTATCTTCACTAGACTTGCTTTATATTTAGACATAGACTTACTTGTCTGTGCTGTGCTGCTGTAAATACTTTGTCTTCTCCAGGCTTGATCAGGGCCCTGAGGAAAGAAAGGCACCTACATTTTGGACTGAGCCTGCTTTTCTCCTCCATACACTTCCTTCTCCTCTCTCCTCTCAACAACCTATTTCTATTTCACTCTCACACTACTCTGGATCAGCAAACCCCAGCTATATTATAGTATGTGGCGCCAGCACCACCTAGGGGCGAATAGAGGTAATGACAAGGCCAGCCTGATATTAGGAAACACAATATATTTATTACAAATACAGAAATTTAAGGGGATCACTTATATACACATAAGTGGGATGCTGCATATTCACAGGACTGGAAGAAGAGAACCTGTACATGTTCAGACAACACTTAGTGGTCATAGTTGCCTTAATATGATAGGAGGACCCATGGTAGAGGATGCCACAAGATCCAAGTTGACTGCACTAAAACCTGGTTCCAAATAGCACTGCACAGGGATGGCTGCTGCAAGAGCAACATTAGCTACAATGAACCTACATCTGAACTGCATGGTATATGGACAGGAGTGATGGAATTATTATGTCCCTGGTGGTTGCGTCTGTTAGAATTAATGACCATTCTAGCACCTCTGTAGGAAGATATGTTGAAAAGAATCATAGAATGATGTCTCGATTTGTAGGAAGCTAAATTAGGTCATTTCTGAACGATCCTGAGGAATGAGGATGTAGGCTCAGAGGGTCAGAACAGCTGCTCCAATTTGGAGATCATTAATCGGGCCAATGATGAATAATGTTGCTCTTAAACTTAGTGGCCTTTTTATGCATCAGATCTTTTTCCACATTGTTCAGTCTATTTAGGACAGACTGAGCGTACTTTCACACTTGCGGCAGGACGGGTCGGGCAGGCTATTCAGCCTGCCGGATCCGTCCTGCCGCAAGTGTTCCGAAACCATTGACTATAATGTGGCAGGGGGCAGGGCTACGGCGCAGCATGGCAGTGCACGGCAGAGATCACCGAACTGAAAAGTCGGACATGCAGGACTTTTAGTCCGGCGATCTTTGGCCGTGGGGACGGAGCGGCAGCACGGCAGTGCACGGGCACTTGCGGCAGGACGGATCCGGCAGGCTGAATAGCCGGCCGGTTCCGTCCTGCCGCAAGTGTGAAAGTAGCCTTATTCAGCCTAGTAAATTCAGAAAAGCCCTCAAAGGGGAGCAATAGATCCCTTATCTCAACGCTGTTAGTAATATGAGTATGCGCTAGATTAGAACGCTTATTAATCTGTCAATAATGCCAGTAGAACAGGCATGCAAGGTTACTCCAAGGCAGTGGACTTGGTTGACCAAGATGGGAGAAAGATGTTAAATTCTGTTTTCTCCATGCTAAGTTTTAGAAAGCGAGAGGAAGAAGGAGGATATAGATGATAGACATTGTGGGATTCTGGATAGTAAGGTGGTGATGTCTGGACCAGAGAGGTAAATTTGTGCAATAAGCGCTTCCACCAATACAGATAGAAGCATTCATTGCTAGAGCACGGAGAAGCTGGAAGTCCAGACTGCTTAGCTCCCCGGGTCGTCCCCCCCCGTCCCCCCTCCTCCAGGCCAGCTGATTTCCCATTCAGAGATTGCGCTGCCGGACTGTGTAGGAGAAGCCCGCAGGCTGTGAATCTGCCTGTGCACTCCTCCCACATAGTGCCGCAGCTTCACATTAACCCCACCCCCAAGTAATGATTATCATACTCTTTCCAGCTGACCCATACCCCCTGTTACACTTGTGCAGCGAGCCCCAGAGGAGCCAGTACAGAGGCTGGAAATGGTAGTGACCCTGTTGAAGTGTTGTGTCACGGTGTACTCCCTCAGTCTGTTGCTCCCTGGGGATTGGTGCAGTGGAAATGTAGTATTGAAGAATGAGGCCAAAATTAAAGGGGTTGTCCAGGATTGGGGACATTTGTTTAAGTGGACTTCATTCACCTAAATAGTTCATACATGCGTGTCCTACCTTTATATGCCTTTTGTGATGCCCCGTTTTCAAATCCGAAAATTCTGAGCCGGAAATGAAGATTTTCTGCAAGTGAGTGACGCAACCTGCTCTTTTGTGGAGAGCGAAGCCTCTTCTTCTGCTTCGCAAGATGCCCAGTGACGTCAACGGCAGCCACAGTCATTATACAGAGCGCACGGAGGGCGGTAACTAGGCGGCAACAAAAAGTGCTAGGCCATGCCCCTCTGGTCCGGTGACATCACCTGGCATTGCGCTGTGCATTGCGCTGTGCGGTGTGTTATCAATATAAATGAGGGGGGCGGATGCACAGAGGAGTTGTTACTAATATGACGGACAGCTCAAACGACGCGATGCTGCGCTGGGACCCACAAAGCAGTGCGGCAGGAAGTTACCGGGCAAGTACACATACATGTAAACAATCAGTGGGGGACCGTCGGAGCCCTGGAGAAGTGGTAAAAATAAATAAAAACATCAGGGGGGACCTTGAATCAGCTATATATGGTGAAAAAAATTTGATCCCGGACAACCTCTTTAAAGTAACAAAGTCTTTTTACTAAGTGCAACACTGAACTTCAAATGCATTCAATAGCAGCAGATTTTTATTGCAGATCTTTTCTGGCACCAGTAAGCATTATGGAATCAGATTGGATGGCAACAGTTTAGTGCTTAGGTGGTACTGGCCTAGTGACATTCAGGGTGATGGGTATCTTAGTCGTAGTCCCCCACCTTTCAGCAGTGTCTTTAATGCTGGCTGTAGCAGCTCACTCTGATGTCTAGCATCTCAGGACTTCACCTGAGGCTTGGAGTAAGCAGATCTCTCTGGGGAATCCTACTTGGGAGCAGGAGCTCAGCCGTACTTTTCCTCTCTCCTCTGTTTGTGGACAGGGACTTTCCCTCCTAGCAGGAAGCAGGACGAGCCCACTCCTACCAAGAGGGGAGGAACAGGGTGATTAGCCCTGTTCCTTGCCAACCTTTGTCATCCACATCATTACTGGAAACAACATTCAAATACATAGAACAATAAATAACATCATAATACAAAACTATTTACAATTGTAGTACCCTCAGGTCTAAGGTTCTACATGTGCGCTTGTTTTACATGTAAATGAGCCTCTAGGAGCAACAGGGGCATTGCCATTGCACTTAGGGGCTCAAGTCTCACTGCAACTGGTGTGCCCTGTCCACTTTGATTGACAGGGCCAAGCAGTTAAAATGTCATCAAGTCTGCTCTGTCAATCAATGTGCAGAGGGTGCAGCAATTAGAGAGACAGCTGAACCTCTAGGTTTGCATATATTAAAACATTTTTATCAGCAATGTGAGCACATATGAACATGGGACCAACACATATGCCTTCAGCTGCCAAGCGCGGGGGTGGCGCTACGGCGCAGCACGGCTGGAGATCGCCGGACTAAAAGGACCGCAGGTCCTACTTTTTAGTCCGCCGATCTCTGCCGTGCACTGCCGTGCTGCACCTTAGCTCCGTCCCCCACCCCATTATAGTCAATAGGGATGGAGCGGCAGCACGGCAGTGCACAGGTACTTGCGGCATGGCGGATCCGGCAGGCTGTTCACCCACCGGAACAGCCTGCCGGATAGCTATGCCACTAGTGTGAAAGTACCCTAACAGGTTAGCCAGTTTCATAGGTACAAATCTGCTAAAAGATGTCCTTTAAAACTTCACTCTGGGCTCCAGTAGCCCCTCATTGCCATTCCAAACTATTCACTAAAGAGACACTGTAGTACACACCCCTTACCCCACAAACATGCCTCACAACTTTTGAAAATCATAAGGGGGGACAATAGCAGCGTCCCGCGGCAAATTTTATAATACTAAGGGAGAGTTCACATCTCTGTTTTATTTTCCGATCTCCTGATCCGTCAGAAGAACAGGAAAAAAAATCAGATCCTGTACATCAGTTATGCACATTTGGCATCCGTTTGAGCCATTTGCATTCAGTCCTTTTTTTCCATCCAAAAAAAACTGATCTCAGATAGAAATGGCTCAAACGGATGCAACAATGTGCTACAGGATCCGTTTTCTCACAGGATCCTTTTTTTTTTTCTGTTCTTCTGACAAATCAGTTAGAACGGAAAATGAAACAGGATGTGAACTCTTCAACCAATGCATATCTATACACACCCAATCCTGCCCAGTCGCCTTAGTACCCCCACACAGAAGTTATGACCACTTACATTGTTATGCCCACATTGTGCCCCCTCACAGTAGTTATGCCCACATTATACTTCCTTTTCAGTAGTGCTGCCCATATTATGCCTCTTCTAGTAGTAGTGCCCACATTGTGTCCCCCTTTTAGTAGTATTGCCAACATGTAGCCCCGCTTTCAGTAGTGATGCCCACATTGTACCCCCTTTTAGTAATTATCCCCACATTGTTATGTCCACATTGTGTCCCCTTTCAGCAGTTATGCCCACATTATGACCCCTTTTCAGTAGTAATGCCCACATTTGTGCCTGTATTTCAGAAGTAATGCTCACATTTTGTTCTCCTTTCAGTAGTGATACACACATTGTGCCCCCCCCCTTTAGTAGTTATGCCTATATTGTAGCCTATTTCAGTAGTTATGCCCCCTTTTCAATAGTAATGCCCACATTGAGCACTTTCTGGTAGTTATGCCTACATTTTTGCCTCTATTTCAGTAGTAATGCCCACATTCTCCCCCTCTTTCAGTAGTGATGCCTACATTGTGCTACCTTTTCAGTAGTTGTTCCCACATTGTTTTTCTCTTTTAGTAGTGCTACCTTTATTAGGGTACTTTCACACTAGCGTTAGTGTGATCCGGCAGGCAGTTCCGTCGTCGGAGCTGCCTGCCGGATCCACTGTTCAGTGTGATAACTGACAGCATTTGTAGATGGATCCGGGTGCGGATCCGTCTACAAATGCATTGCAAGAACGGATCCGTCTCTCCGCTTGTCATGCGGATAGACGGATCCGTCTTGCAGTCTTTTTCACAGTTTTGAAGGACGGATCCGTCCTTAAGTTGTTTCACAATGCCGGATCCGGCGCTAATGCAAGTCAATGGGAATTAGTGCCAGATCCGGCATTCCGGCGACTGATCAGGCATGTTGGACGGACATAATACCGCAGCATGCTTCGGTATTATGTCCGGCCAAAACGCCTGACAGTGACTGAACGGAAGGCATACTAATGCAAACTGAACGGATTTCTATCCATTCAGATTGCATGGGAATATGCCTGATCAGTTCTTTTCCGGCATAGAGCCCTTTTGACTGAACTCTATGCCGGAAAAGAATAATGCAAGTGTGAAAGTACCCTTAATAAAATAAAAAACAAATTACTCACCAAGGCATTCCCTCCGATGATTGGAGTACATCCTTTGCATCATACTGCTGTATAGGAGGAGTGCATAGACTGAATTCCAGGCCTGCACACTCACCCTACACAGCTCAGCAGCTCCTGCACCCGCCCGATCAGCACGTCGTACCGGTACTGCTCTGGGATTTCTGTTCCGCATTTCTGCGCTGTATATGTTCGGCGCTAGTATCAAAAGGGTTAAACACTGATTGTAATGATGTGCCTTGTAATCTAGTACCCATCCCCCGTTGTGCTGATAAGACCGGATTCCAGAGTGATCTCTGAGAGATCTCTGATCATGCTGCACACTGGAGCAGGGGCTAACAGGTTTAAATTCTGTAGAACACATTCAGTCATGAGACCCCAGCTTGGACTTCATCCTAGTTAGGATGTGAGTATTGATTTGCCCTTCTCTTGTACACCCTGGGGTGTCGATCATGTGTTATAATGTGGTAGACAGCCATGTGTTATTTCATGACCGACAAAGTCTAGCCCCATAGTCTTACCCCATATTGCATGTTGCATATTTAGGCTAGTGATGTTTATTTACTTTTTCACATGTAATAAATATATTTATTCACTTAACCTACGTAAGTTTATTCATTCTCAAATCTTTTGAATTCACGTTATGTTACAGTACTATAGTTTTTGGCAACATTTTAGGGTACATATTTGTTTCAAATTTGTTTCTATTCCTAGAGTCATAACTTTTTTATCTAAACATTTTTTCTTGAACCTTTGTGAGAAGACTTGATGATCTCATTGGTACCATTTTGAGGTGCATAAAACAGATTTTTTTTTCACATAATAAAATATTGTCATGGGGAAAAGGGTTTTTAGTTTTTATTTTAGTCCCACTTGTTTGAAGGCATTTTACCTCTGATAACTCCTGTCAATGCCGTATTATTTTTACACTGACTCTTAAAGGGGTTTCCAAGAAAATCAAAAATCTCGGACAAGCCCAGAATCATTCACTTCAGCACTGGTCCAGTTATACTGCTACTGCTTGTTTTCAAATTGCAGCAATGACAAGCAGGCATGTGACGTCTGCAGCCAATCACTGTCCTCAGGAGTCTAACGCTGAGGACATTGCTTAACTGCAGCTGTGACTTTCCATATACCTGAACCAAGCTGTGCAAATTACAGTGTCCATGACATGCAGGCGTACAGCACATGACTTCAGCAGCCAATCACTGTCCTTAATGTTAGAACTCTGAGAATATTGATAGGCTGCAGAGGTCATGTGCCATATAATGGTGCACCCCCATGGCAGTTTGTAAACAAGCAGTGGCAGGCAGACCAAATGCTGGAAAAAGAGGTAAATATAAGATGATTTTTTAATTCAAAGGGTTGTCAGATTTTTAATCATTCTGGGAAAAAGAATCTTTTAAGGAGTTAAAACACAAGGCTAAGATATAGCCTTTGATGAGTTTTTTACTCTCTAAAAAGACCATCAAAGATGCAGATGTATTTATTATACTCACTTATATAGCTGACATATTCCACAGCGCTTTACAGAGATTACCATTAAGCTGTCCCCAGTGGGGCTCACAATCTGTTCCCTAACAGTATGCCTTTGGAGAAAACCGGAGTACCTGAAGGAAACCCACACAAACACGGGGAGAACATACAAACTCCATGCAGATGTTGTCCTTAGTCAGATTTGAACCTAGGACCCCAGCTAACCACTGAGCCACCGTGCTGCCCAAATCCGAAAAAGATAAAAAGCTTTGCTGGAGAAATATAATAATTGCAACCAAACTAAGCCATTAACATCAAACCTTTGGTAAACTATGCAGATATAGGGCCATACAACTGCGATATATGCTGTATCACTGTCTAAGGCCAGCATGAGAAATTAATCACTAGTAACATGTAGCTATTTCCATAATATTTATTACACATTTACATTTATTAATGGTTCTTGCTAATTGTGATTTTATTTGATCCTGGCTTGTTAAATCTCTACAAAACAAAAAGAAGAATCTTGATTATGACTATAAATGATATCCAGGGATTTGATGAGTTACTACCTGCACTGGTTACGTGTAATATCAAGAGCTGCTACCAACTTTGGAAAATGCAGAAGTGCAGAAGGCAAAATTGCAATTTTAGGGTTAGAACAAGTAGACATGTACTAGTGAGATACTAGTTCCAAAATCGTGTTGCTAACGGCCAATGCATGTGGGCAGAGTTTCAGCCTTATGCTGCATCTGATACATATGGTCTTAGGCTAGTTTCACTCTAGTACTTACATCGTCCAGCAGGCTGTTCAGGCAGAGGCAGAGGAGATGATTGCATCCAGCCCCGGTGAAAATGGGCGGAGCATCACCAGGTCCCATTAACTATAATAGGACCCGGTGGGGATCTGGCCTTTTTCCGGCATTAGTGCCATGATTTGGATGGACAAATGCAGCGCCCTGAAATACACTGCAAAGCATTAAAAGTGTTAATGTATTTAATGTATTATGTGCATGTACTATAAATCCCATAATGTTTTATAGGGAGTGGGAGGTCCCATGTTGCTAGTCAGGGCTGGCTTCACCCTTCTTCTCTAGGAGGAACATTCTGGAGTTAATGGCTTACAAAGAGCAGCTCCTGTAAGGAGATTCCATTCCCCTACAGCCAACAAGCAACGTGTGTACAGGGCCGGCGCGTCCTATAAGCGGACTAGGCCGCCGCGTAGAGCGCCCCTTGGCAAGGGGCGCTGCTAGGAGCGCCGGCCCTGCCTCATGCTGCAGCCGCCCGAACGCTCTGTATAGAGCCTCAGGCGGCTGCAGCACTGCCCGGGCTGGTGCGTCCATGAGGGCGCACTGCCCGGGCACAGCAAGAGGAAAGGAGCTGACAGGAGGGAAGCGCTCAGCGCTCCCTCCTGTCAGTCCATTGTAGCGCGGCCGAGCTCTTTATGGCCGCGGGTACAGGAGCATGTGTCTCCTGTACCCGGCCGGACTGACATGAAGTGCGCACACAGTGTGCACTTCCTGTCAGTCCGTCAGGGTACAGGAATCTAAAGCTCCTGTACCCGTGGACCATAAAGCGCTCGGCCACGCTACATTACAGGTGGGGAGAGAGGGGGAGAAGAATGACAAGAGGGGGGAGAAGAATGACAAGAGGGGGAGAAGCATGACAAGAGGGGGAGAAGAATGACAAGAGGGGGAGAAGAATGACAAGAGGGGGAGAAGAATGACAAGAGGGGGAGAAGAATGACAAGAGGGGGGGAGAAGAATGACAAGAGGGGGGGAGAAGAATGACAAGAGGGGAGGAAGCATGACAAGAGGGGAGGAAGCATGACAAGAGGGGGGGAGAAGAATGACAAGAGGGGAGGAAGCATGACAAGAGGGGAGGAAGCATGACAAGAGGGGGGGAGAAGAATGACAAGAGGGGAGGAAGAATGACAGGGGGGGGGGGAATGACAAAGGAGGAGGGGTGAAGATTGACGGGGGGGGGGAGAATGATAAGGGGGGGGGGGGGCGGCAAACTTTTCTTTTGCCTAGGGCGGCAAAAATCCTTGCACCGGCCCTGCGTGTGTACCAGCCCCAAGAATAGAAGATCTACAAATTGTTTAGCCAACAGAAGGGGATTGTGGACCTTGGCAAAGAATGCAATCACCGCTAATCTGGCTACAGTCTCCTCTGCATGTGGTGGAAACACTGTAAGCTACAAAAAGATAGGAAGGCTTCCTGTTCATAGACTGTATTCCTCTGAGGATACTGTGAATATTATATACTCATATATTTGATGATAGGGAAAGTGCATCCCTTTAGGCCGGGAAAAGGAGAGATTGACCAGTCTGATTTAGAGAGAGAAGCTAGCCTCCATATAAAACATTTGGGAACTACTTGAATTGACTGTAAAGCCTGCATTTCATGTGATCAGTGCTTGTGTGGATCACCTGCTGATCGTCTTAAGTAAAGTGTTTTGGAGTTGTTATACCAACACCCAGGGGCGGATTAAGTGCATGATAGGCCCGGGCTGTCTACACAAATCAGGCCCCTCCCTCCATTTTAGTAAAAAAAAAATCTATATGAAGAGGCTGCGGTGCTTTGTGAGTGTCATAGTCTCTTCCTAGGCCATATGACGTCACATTCATTGTTCACATGGCCGAGGTGCAGCTCTGTCCCATCTGAGTGATCAGGGCTGAGTTGCAATACAAAGCACAGTGTTATCAAATGGACAGCACTGTGCTTGGTAAAGAGCAAAGAGGCTGCGGCGCTCACTGGGACATCGCGGTCTCCTCAAACAGCGGATTGGCGGGGGTGCCAGAATTCAGACCCCCACCATCTCATAACTCTCTGAGTACATGTCATAGATGTTCCCTGCAATCCTATGTGTTATGTTGTGTTATGTGGGGTGTTACATAGGACTGCATGGAACATCTACTACATTATCTGCACACAGAAAGTTATCACTGTTATCTGGGCTGTAACATAGGACTGCAGGTGACTTCTACAAATTACATTTTTAGTTGCTAAATTTAAAATACATATGATTATAATAAAAAAGACTTGAAGGAGATGATGAGACGCAGGTCACGGTAGTGACATATAGGAGAACACGTACAATCAATCGATATGGAACAGCACTCGCCAGATCATATGGTCCACCGGAATGCAACAGCCAACCTGGAGCCCCAGATCCATACAGGCTCCTATGCAGACGATTCAGGAAGAGATGATGGAGGCAGCATGTCCGGTTGAAAAATCCCTTTGTTTGGGAACTGCTCACATGAAATACGTGAATATAAAAAGTTGCTACGTTTCGGCTATCACATAGCCTTTGTCAAGCACAAAGGCTATGTGATAGCCGAAACGTAGCAACTTTTTATATTCACGTATTTCATGTGAGCAGTTCCCAAACAAAGGGATTTTTCAACCGGACATGCTGCCTCCATCATCTCTTCCTATATAGGAGAATACAGCACCACATACCTCTTACATACAGTGACATCTCCTGTCATGTAGACCTTCTCTTTCCTCTTCTCCTCCGTTTGACCGAGACGGCATCTCAGCCGCATCTCGTCTCTGAAGAGTTTGTTACACAGATATGTTAGATTTATCAATTTTTCCATCAATCTTCCCATCCTGGTGTCCCAACAATGTCTTTCTGCTGCCACTCCCAATACTGTGCCCGTATGTGCTCCCCAATCTCCCAGGTACTATACTGCTGAAAAAATAGTGACCCAAGTAGACATAATTGAGATAATTTATCAAACTGGTGTAAAGTAGAATTGGCTTAGTTGCCCATAGCAACCAGATCCCACCTTTCATTTTCCAAAGGAGCTGTGCAAATGAAAGGTGGAATCTGATTGGTTGCTATGGGCAACTAAACCAGTTCTACTTTATACCAGTTTGATAAATTACCCCAAAGGTCCCTATAATGTCTACAGCAATTATAATGTCCCCTAGAGAGCCCCCAGTGATAATAATAACATCCTATATTGTGCTCCAGGTATGCCTGTATAGTGTCCTCAAAAATAATGTGCCCTAATATGTCCCTGTAATAGTAACATCCCCCACACTGCCTCCATATAGTAATTTCCCCCACACTGCCCCTATATAGTAATTTCTCCCACACTGCCCCCATATAGTAATTTGCTCACACAGTAGTTATTTCCCCCCACACTGTCCCCACATAGTAATGCCCCCAAAGTAATTTGCCCTCACATTGCCCCCCATGTAGTAGTTTGTCCTCACACTGCCCCATGTAGTAGTTTGCCCCCACACTGCCTCCCATGAAGTAGTTTGCCCCCACACTTCCCCCAAAGTAATTTACCCCTGTAGTTTGCCCCCACACTGCCCCCATTAAGTAATTTGCCCCCACACTGCCACCCCCCAAAGTAATTTGCCCCCACACTGCCCCCATGAAGTAGTTTGCCCCATGTAGTCATTTGCCCCCACCGTCCCTGCACTAATATGTCCTCCTGTGTCCCCTCAGTAATGCCCCCAAAGTTGTTACAAAAATAAATTAAAAAAACCTAAAAGCTAATGCCGTATTTTTCGCCCTATTAGACGCATCAGCCCATAAGAAGCACCTAGGTTTTAGAGGAGGACAATAAGAAAAAATATATTTTTTTCATTAGACCTCAGGTCAGACCAGCAATCAGACCCCCAATGTTAATAAGACCCCAACAAGACCTCAGCTCAGACCCCTAATCAGATCTCAGCTCAGACCCCAATGTGAATGACTCCCAATCAGATCTCAGATAAGAGCCCCATGCCTCTCATCAGCCCCCATATGCCTCACATCAGCCCTTAGCAGACTTATATCAGCCCCAGCAGCCCCTATTGTCTCATATCAGCCCCATTGACTCTCATATTAGCCCCTAGCAGTCCCCATTGCCTCATATCAGCCCCCATTGCCTCTCATATTAGCTCCCAGCAGCCCCCATTGTCTCAGATCAGCCCACAGCACCCCCCATTGCCTCTCATATTAGCCCCCAGCAGCCCCAATGCCTTATATCAGCCCCCAGTAGCCACCATTGCTTCTCGTGTTATCCCTCGTTGCCTCAGATCAGCCCCCAGTAGCCCCATATTGCCTCAGATTAGCCCCCAGCAGCCCCATATTGCCTCACATCATCCCCCAGCAGCCCCATATTGCCTCAGATCAGCCCCCAGTAGACCCATATTTCCCCAGATCAGCCCATATTGCCCTGGGTCAGCCCCCAGAAGCCCCATATTGCCTCAAATCATCTCCCAGCGGCTCCATATTGCCCCAGATCAGCCCCCATGAGCCCCATATTGCCCCAGATCAGCCCCCAGCAGCCCCATATTGCCTCATGTTTTATAAAATAAAAAAAACACTTACCTCTCCTGCTCCGGACACCGCCGCTCCTCACCTACATCGCGTTCCTCTTCATCCTGCCATCGGCTGTGCTGTGAACTGGCGCACACAGCGTAAGGTCACAAAGCGCCCTCATGCTGTGCGCAGCAACAGCACAGCCGACAACCAAGAACCAGGAAGCGGTGAGTACAGAGCCTTCACCACTTCTTGGTCCTCCAGTACTAATGAGTGCTTCCATAATGGAAACGCTCATTAGTAATCATAAGTTGCAGTGTCTTATGGGGCGAAAAATACGCTACCTGCGTTCAGGATGGTAAGGCAGGCCGGTGTGCATACAGCACTGTCCTGTGTCCTGGCACAGGCACGCGACGACCTCATCATGCACACCTGTGCCGGAATTTTACTACCGCATAGGCCTCAGGCCTACTGGGCCTAAAGCCTAAGGTGGTGATAGGCGGTGGGGCAGGGAACTATGCGTTCCCGTGCCCCGCCACAGTATGTGGGCGTTTGGGTCTGCGTTGGGCCCCCCAGCGATGCTGGGCCCGGGGCTCCTGCCCCAAACGCCCCTGTTATAATAGGCCATTGCGAACTGGTCTTATAATTATACCATACTGCATTCAGACTAGAAGGTGCTGGCGTCACAACAACCAGGACCCTGCCTCCCACTGTAAAACAGCAACATCTAGGGCACCTAAACCCCCATCAGGAAAGAGGACCTCAAAACCAGAGTGTTCTCCAAAGGGAAGAACCAGTGCTCCCTTCCCCTCACTGCACGCCAGGCCCGGGAGCTACAGGAAACCGAGTACGACTACTGCACCCATCCAGCCCCCCACACTCTGCGATCCAGTCGCTGTACAAATACCACTGCAAGCAGCATATTTTGTCCAGCCAGGACTAATGCCAGAAACAGCCGGATCCCCGCAGGGTCCCATTATACTCAATAGGCTCCAGTGAGGAAAGGTAGTATCGGGCTATACTGGTTATGATAATCTCCAGCAGGCTGTTCTTCTATCGGAAAAGTTTACTGCTAGTGTGATACTAACCTTACTCTTAGAATTAAAATGATAGCAGACAAACATAGGCTTTGCTCACACTTCTGCTAAAATTTCTGTTGTTGTCCTCCTCTGCTGGATCCATCCTATGACAGATACCAATAGTGCCCAATAAACCTTATTAACTTATAATGGGTACATCAGGTATCTTTCATGGTGTTGTAACAAAACTGTCAGAGTAGTATGACCTGTCCAGCAAATGTACGTCCAATGCTTGACTTGATGCTAGCTACCTGGTTCTGCAAGAGCTGGCAAACATGCCTGCAGCACCCCTATAACTACAGGGGTCCTACCTACAGTGGAAGGGCCATCCAGATGGGGGGCAACCCCACTCTGCAACATAACTAGATAGTCCTGGGTAGTCCATGCTGGTGGAATAAAATTCTGTCTTCAGTTCACCAGGTAGCTGCTAGCAGGTGGAGCACACAGGTCGAGTAATAGTACTAGAGGAGGTCAGAAACATCAACGGTCAAACAGCATCCAATGGCAATGAGAGAAACAAGCCGATTCAGAACCAATAGAGACAAAGGTACAGAGATGCAAAGGCAGGAGAGTGGTCATTAAACAGTCCAAGGTTAAAGACAGTAGCAAGCAAGGAGAAGGCAAAGTGCAGCCAGTCAGGTAAAAACCCAAGTTGAAAACAGAAGAATACTCAAAACATGTACAGAGTAATCTTGCACACACAGGAACCAGGCTGAAAGTTCAATATTTGTCATTCATCAATATTACAGCAGGATTTAAAGGGGTTATCCCATGGATAATGTAAAAAATGAAAATCAGACATGACAATGCCTTTCTAAAAAACCTAGAACCAGCCCTGTACCTCACATGGATCCAGACATAATTTCTCTGCTAGATTTATATTAAGGTGTCAGCTCAAGGGGAGTGTCTTTTCTGCAGCAACTAAGGCGGGCGTGTCTCAGCTCTCCCTATCACAGCTCAGGGGGCGTGTCTCAGCTCTCCCTATCACAGCTCAGGAGGCAGTTGAAGGATGAAACTGAGCATGTGCGGCCTTCTCAGTGAGCAGGTCAAAGAATTAAGAAAAAAACAAACAGCGGGTGGTGCTATATAGGTACATTTTATTGAATAACTCAGTGGCTATGCAAAAATTTTGATTACATGCAATTACAAAAGTATTCAGATACAGTTGCTGGTTTGAAAACTGTTGAATATTTTTCGTGGGACAATCCCTTTAGGTAGATCTAAAATATATAGTTGAGCACCTAACTGCATATATGAAATGGAATGCAGAGAAACCAGGAGTAAGTCCAATACCTCTTATTCACACCACAACAAGAAAAACACATTTATTCCTGTATGCATGCCCCAGAAGACGCCGAAAGCAGGGGAAAACCCTGGGTCAGGTGTTTTTAGCAGTGCTAATATATTTCAAATACTTTGTGAGTATGGAATAAAACCTATGGTTTTAACTTTTCCTAGCAGTCTGCATTATCTATCATGTTATTTTCCATCCAGCAATCCTTTTCTCTGGAGTGCTTTGGTACTGGAGGAATTCAGGTGCAAAAGAATACAGGCAAGGCATAGGGCTGGCTTCTCCAGACTCCTCCCTGGCAGAAGAAAGGTTTGATGCTGATGAAGGGCCTGAGCTGTCCCTCTCTCTTTCACTTCAGAAGGTTGGTACCCTGGACAAAGGCTGATGATCCAAGGTCTGTGGAAGAGCGTTCCCATCTCAGCGTCTTCTTCTGGTCAGTCAATGCTATGGCAGACTCTTCTCTTCTAAGCACTGTTCCCTAATTGCAGAAAACTAGGTGCTGATTGCTCTCCTGATATACAGTTTCTAGCTAAACTAGAACCTTCTAGAGGGAGAGGTGGACTGGAGAAACTCAGCCCAAACAAACATAATGTTGCAGCTCTTATTTCTCACAGACTTGCATTAGAGCTTCAATGATACTCAGTGGCAATGACACAGCAGTTTTTCCAGACAAAAACAGGATTTTACGCATAATAACAGAGCTAAACTAGAAATTCAAAAGGTCAGTCTGTCTGGTTTTGTTTTTAAACAAGTCTGCCTTTTTCCCTACAAAACATGCTGTTCTTTAAACCTTATGGTAGCTGTGGAATATTACTAGCTTCTCATTATTAGTTAGGAAGTCCCTTAACCTCCATCAGCCTCAGATTAGACCCCCAACCTCCTTTAGCCTCAGATCAGACCCCCCCCCCCCCCAGCCTCAAATGCGACCCACAGCCCTCATCGGCCTCATATCACCATCAGAGCCCCAGCCACTATTCTCCCATTTATGGGGGAAAGAAAGTACATCTAATAGTTAGAAAAATACACTAAATGCAGTAACACAGTATTAAACAGTACAAGTCAATGCAAGTTAAGACTAAACAAAAGCAAAGACAGGTGCACTCTGCGGCAATACTAAACCCTCACACTGATGTAAAATTGAGAGGTTAGTTCGACATATCCTACTAGGAGGACATGTCTTAAGCTCGGGCACCGCGCCAGGTCTCTCAAGTAGCCCGAGGCCCTATCACTCACCTACCTGTGCCGTTTGGGCAATACCAGGGGCCAGTGGGCAGATTACAGGAGCATAAGGTCTGACTCACAGACAGCTTACCAGTAACCTCCAGCATGTAGCCATGTCTGCAATGGGAGGTGGGAAGTGCCTGTGAGCCCCACCCGAGACTGGCTGATATGGCCCAGGGCCTAAACAGGTGCACCTGAATGTAGCCTGTATATGAAAAACAGGCACATTAAAATAGGAGTTTATACACCTCCATACATAAGATAATACAAACCATTAGAAAATGTGGTGTTAAACAGGCAGGCTATGCTCAAACCCACATGCAGTTGTGCATATAAATAGGGGAGCATATCCTGCACTTGTAGTCCGTTGCTTATGGCAATCAACAGCAAAAAAATACATACAATGGAAGGGGCTCACAGGCACTTCCCACCTCCCAATGCAGGCATGGCTACATGCTGGAGGTTACTGGTAAGCTGTCTGTGAGTCAGGCCTTATGCTCCCGTAATCCGCCTACTGGCCCCTGGTATTGCCCAAACGGCACAGGTAGGTGAGTGATAGGGCCTTGGGCTACTTGAGAGACCTTGGCGCGGTGCCCGAGTTTAAGACATGTCCTCCTAGTAGGATATGTCGAACTAACCTCTCAATTTTAAATCAGTGTGAGGGTTTAGTATTATCGCAGAGTGCACCTGTCTTTGCTTTTGTTTAGTCTTTGATTGTTCTTCACATCCACATAATTGTTACCTTATGTAGGATGGTTATTGTGGTACTTGTAGTCCGTTGCTGGCATCTTCCATTGTATGCATTTTTTTGCTGTTGATTGCCATAAGCAACGGACTACAAGTGCAGGATATGCTTCCCTATATATATGCACAACCGCATGTGGGTTTGAGCATAGCCTGCCTGTTTAACACCACATTTTCTAATGGTTTGTATAATCAATGCAAGTTAACCCTTTAAAGTGACATACAGTAAGGAGTTGATGACTTTGCTTAGGGGAAATAGGGTCAAATGTCCACAAATGTCCAGACTTGAAAGTACCCCGGCTCCAGGGCACTACATTGTCACCTATTATTTTTCTTACCATATCTAATATACTAGAGGCATAGTTGGCTACTAGTGCAGAAAGGAAGAGTTTCTCCCATTATATTTTTAAACCCTATTAATAAAAAAAGATAGTTGGCGCTATTATTGCTCACCCATCTATACCAAACTCCAGACAAGTGGACTGCAAGAGTGTATGTATCCTCTTAAATATATTTATTAATGATCTTGTAGAAGGCTTGCACAGTATACATTTTTGCAGATGACACTAAACTGTGTAAAGTAATTGACACGGAAGAGGACAGTATACTGCTACAGAGGGATCTGGATAGATTGGAGGCTTGGGCAGAGAAGTGGCAGATAAGGTTAACACTGACAAATGTAAGGTTATGCACATGGGAAGGAATAATGCAAGTCACCCTTACATACTAAATGGTAAAACACTCGGTAACACTGACATGGAAAAGGACCTAGGAATTTTAGCGAGCAGCAAACTAAGCTGTAAAAACCAGCGTCAGGTAGCTGCTGCCAAAGCCAATAAGATAATGAGTTGCATCAAAATGATGAGAACATAGTCCTGCCACTTTACAAATCACTGGTCAGACCACACATGGAGTACTGTGTACAGTCCTGGGCTCCTGTGAACAAGGCAGACATAGCAGAGCTTGAGAGGGTTCAGAGGAGGGCAACTAAAGTAATAACTGGAATGAGGGATCTACAATACCCTGATAAATTATCAAAATTAGGGTTATTCACTTTAGAAAAAAAGACGACTGAGGGGAGATCTAATAACTATGTATAAATATATCAGGGGTCAGTACAGAGATCTCTCCCATAATCTATTTATCCCCAGGACTGTGACTGTGACGAAGGGACATCCTCTACGTCTGGAGGAAAGAAGGTTTGTACACAAACATAGAAGAGGATTCTTTACTGGTAAGAGCAGTGAGACTATTAAGCTCTCTGCCTGAGGAGGTAGTGATGGTGAGTTCACTAAAAGAGTTCAAGAGGGGACTGGATGTATTTCTGGAGTGTAATAATATTACAGGCTATAGCTACTAGAGATGGGTCGTTGATCCAGGGAGTTATTCTGATTGCCTGATTGGAGTCGGGAAGGAATTTTTTCCCCTTAAGTGGGGATAATTGGCTTCTACCTCACAGGGGCTTTTTTTCCTTCCTCTGTATCAACTTGCAGAATAACAGGCCGAACTGGATAGACAAAATGTCTTTTTTGGGACTTATATACTATGTGTGGGGAGTCGCTCTGGTAGACAGCGGTGCGGGTGCAGTTTAGAGGCAAAACAAGGAGTCCAGATTGTGCATCAAACAGTGTTTTATTCACACTTGCACACCAGAAATGAAAACAGTCTCTTGGTGACAGTTCACACACAACAGAAATCATGTGGCAAAACCAAAAACAGGCCAACACAGGGTCCAGTCACCTTGGGTGGTTTAAGTGCGGGTTCACACCTAGCAGTCGGTTCAGCCGCAAGCGATTCCTCCTTCAGGCTGCAGGGAAACACCACCTTGCTGAGCTCCGTCCTCCAGCACAGAGAACTCCTCAGCCCTGTTAGCAGGCTCCAGGATAATCACAGCCTCAGACACAGCTGATGGCTGTGTTTTATACCCCGCCCAAAACTCGGACTGGACCGTGGGGAGCAGCCACCCACCCTACTCTTTAGCTGCTCCCAGTAAGAGCCGGCCCGGATCGGCTTTGCAGCCATGCTATTTAAAAGAGCCAAACAGCACTAGCTGCTGCAGTCAAAAACCCGGCTCTCACCTCACCGAGGCCAGCAACCTCGGTGACACGTACCTGCCATCGCAAATGACACCTTGCACCTTACCACATACCCCCCTTTGTTCAACCCTGAGGGGTGAACACACGTGAGGCAGTGGACGCGGACAGGGCATCTGCGTTGCCCTGCAAGCGGCCTGCCCTGTGTTCCACGGAAAACTTGAAATTTTGAAGAGATAGGAACCACCTGGTGACCCGAGCATTCCTCTCCTTGGCCTGACTCATCCATTTGAGGGGGAATGGTCGGTCACCAGACGGAACCTCCTCCCTAACAGGTAGTAGCGGAGAGATTCGAGTGCCCACTTGATAGCCAGGCACTCCTCTCCACTATACTATATCTGGACTCGGCGGGACTGAGCTTACGGCTCAGGAAGACAACGGGATGTTCTTCCCCGTTGACCTCCTGCGACAGTACCGCACCGAGGCCTACCTCCGAGGCGTCGGTCTGTACGACAAACTCCTTGTTGAAGTCGGGTGTCACCAAAACCGGGGACCCACACAGGGCCGACTTCAACGCGGAGAAAGCCTCCTCCGCCTTCTCACTCCAGCTAACCCTCCCAGACTTTCGCCCTTCAACAGGTCTGTCAATGGCGCTGCTATTGTGGCAAAGTGGGGCACAAACCTCATGTAGTAACCTACAATCCCCAGGAACGACTTTACCTGCCTGGTGGTGACCGGTCGGGGCCAGTTACGAATGGCCTCTACCTTAGTTACCTGAGGTTTGATGACTCCCCGCCCAATTATATATCCCAGATATTTTGTCTCCTCTAACCCTATGGAGCACTTCTTTGGGTTAGCGGTCAGTCCGGCTTTCCTCAGGGCATCCACTACCGCCTGCACCTTGGGCAAATGGCTTTCCCAGTCGGTGCTGTGGATGACTACATCATCTAAGTAGGCCGAGGCGTACCGACGATGTGGTCGCAGCACTATGTCCATTAACCTTTGGAAAGTGGCGGGGCGCCATGCAGGCCAAAGGGTAACACCTTGTAGTGATACAGGCCCTGCGTGGGTAACAAATGCGGTTTTTCCTTAGCCGACTCCGTTAAGGGTACCTGCCAGTACCCTTTAGTGAGGTCCAGCACAGAAAAATAACGGGCTTGTCCTAAACTTTCAACCAGCTCGCCTACTCGGGGCATGGGATACGCTACAAACTTGGATACTTCATTTAACTTGCGAAAGTCGTTGCAGAACCGCAACGTCCCATGCACATGGGAAGGAATAATGCAGGTCACCCTTACATACTAAATGGTAAAACACTCGGTAACACTGACATGGAAAAGGACCTAGGAATTTTAGCGAGCAGCAAACTAAGCTGTAAAAACCAGCGTCAGGTAGCTGCTGCCAAAGCCAATAAGATAATGAGTTGCATCAAAATGATGAGAACATAGTCCTGCCACTTTACAAATCACTGGTCAGACCACACATGGAGTACTGTGTACAGTCCTGGGCTCCTGTGAACAAGGCAGACATAGCAGAGCTTGAGAGGGTTCAGAGGAGGGCAACTAAAGTAATAACTGGAATGAGGGATCTACAATACCCTGATAAATTATCAAAATTAGGGTTATTCACTTTAGAAAAAAGACGACTGAGGGGAGATCTAATAACTATGTATAAATATATCAGGGGTCAGTACAGAGATCTCTCCCATAATCTATTTATCCCCAGGACTGTGACTGTGACGAAGGGACATCCTCTACGTCTGGAGGAAAGAAGGTTTGTACACAAACATAGAAGAGGATTCTTTACGGTAAGAGCAGTGAGACTATTAAGCTCTCTGCCTGAGGAGGTAGTGATGGTGAGTTCACTAAAAGAGTTCAAGAGGGGACTGGATGTATTTCTGGAGTGTAATAATATTACAGGCTATAGCTACTAGAGATGGGTCGTTGATCCAGGGAGTTATTCTGATTGCCTGATTGGAGTCGGGAAGGAATTTTTTCCCCTTAAGTGGGGATAATTGGCTTCTACCTCACAGGGGCTTTTTTTCCTTCCTCTGTATCAACTTGCAGAATAACAGGCCGAACTGGATAGACAAAATGTCTTTTTTGGAAATTATATACTATGTTAATATGTTACTTTGTTTAAATAGTACCTTAAGGGTACAACCACACGGCACAGTCGTGGTTGTGATGTGGCTGTGCTGTGTTCGAGTACCACACAGCAAAAAAGGGCCACAGAAATTAAACTAATGAAGGCCGCACTGTTCAATGGGTCTGTATTGTTAATGGCCACGCATCCCCTTCAATACCAAGCAGTCAGTAACAATACATTTAGTAGTTTAATTAGAGCCCTTACTGCCGCGTGGTACTCGAACGCAGAACAACCACGCCATGTGGTCATACCCCAATATTTCATATTGATTTTAAAATTTAAAGGGGGTGTTCATAGTCACAGATGCTCTTTACTACACCTCTAGACCTATCTTTAACACTTCACTCTTTATTCGTCGCGCGTGAAATCACAAGATTGTTAAAATGATTTCACGTTTATGTGTATAAATAGTGGTGTACTAGGTGAGAAATGCACCTTAACCAATTCCCATGTATGACTTGGGTCGAGAGTATTTTGGCAGATACAATATACAGTCCACCACCATACTTTTGTGACTTCAGTTTGCTGTGTTTTTTTATCACCTAAGTATATAAAAGGACTGAAAGAATCCTTGTGCCTAGGACAGTATGCTAGATAGAACACATAGATGGACAAACATTTTTTGATCATGGCATATTTGCCGGACACAATTCCGTTTTCTTCCCATTTCTTAGCCCTTTTTATACAATCTTCTTTGGGTCATTGCCTATTTCAAGATCACTTAATTATTATAAAACGTGCATTCAACAAAACTAAACTCATATAACATAGAACAACCCATTACTGAGTTTGGGCTCATGCACACGGCCGTTGCCCGGTCGTGGCTGTATTGCGGCCCCATTACAGTTGGTCCGCAATATACGAGCATCGGACGGGTGCACCGCGGATCGCGGACACCTTCACTTGAGATGCGAAACGGAGAAACGGAGTTTCTGGCCGTGCCTTCGCACCGCAAAAAAGTAGTGCATGCGGTGCGGACCGTTGGATTTGAATCGAGTGAATGGGTCCACCATCCGCATGCAGCTGCCCGTGCATTGCGGATGGCAATTTGCGGTCAGCAGCACAGGCCCGGCCGGCACACGGCCGTGTGCATGAGCTCTTTGAGCATATCTTACAGAGCAGGAACAGTATAAAAGCCAGCATTATCTATAAATTATTAATTATAATAGCTAGATTAAACATTCCATGCTGGTAATATATAGCGCACAACGCGAAATGGTTAAAGTCCAGTAGAATTAGTACTTATGATATGCGTACATTGTTTTTTTGGGTGGAATTTTTTTATGATCAAGAACAAAGTTCTTTAGCTCTGATATGACCCATTTTAAAATAACTGCCCACTGTAGCTTAAAGGGTTTGTTCAGCCTACAATTTTTTTTCTAAAGCCTGTCAGCACTTTAAAATAGTAAACATGTTGTTTAAGTATTGATACAGTTGAGACTACTTATTGGCCGCAGAGGTCACATGGTTAGACAACACATGACTAGTATTGGGCGCGAATTTTAATCGCGAATTTTGCCACTTTGAGAATTTGCGAAGATTTAGAATATAGTGTTATATATTCGTATTCACGAATATTCTAGATCTTTTTTCATCTGAACCCATGATCCCTCCCTGCTTCTTGCTTGTGGGCCAATGAGAAGGCTGCAATGTCTTTGTCTGAGCTTAGCAACATCCCTAGCAACCAATAGGAAAGTTGCCTACCCCCTTACTATATAAGAACCTCCCCAGCAGCCATTTTCTGCAGTATTTTTTTTTTTCAGTTCTGAGAGAGACAGCAGTGTCATTACATTAGATAGTTAGTTAGTTAGCTTATATATATAATACAGCTAGTTATTGGGAGATAGTCAGTGTAGGTTAGATTGTGATATAGTGTAGCTCATAGGTTCCAGTGCAGGGTGTTAGATAGTGTGATAGGTTCTGCTGTCCATACATACATGCTACATACATAGTACTGTGATGTCACAAGTTCATAACAATACTTAGTGCACCAATCACTAATATGTGGTCAGACCTGTTAAAATGTGAAGTTGCACGTATTGCGCAAAAATATGCGCATCATTATTTGCCGATTTTCGCAATTGCGAATATATCGGCGCACTCTATCTGCATATAAAGCTATTGTAATGTTCTGCCGTGCCAACCATTTTCTCCAGTCTCAGGAAACTTCTAGCAGCTTGAAAAATGTAGCAAAAGTGACCCACGCATGTATTGCACGTGCAATACACGCATATAACTTTGCCGATTTTTGTAATCAGTAAAATAATCTGGAATTTGCGGAATTATGACGAATATTCGCCCAAATATTTGCGAAATATCGCAAATTTGAATATTGCCCCTGCCGCTCATCACTACACATGATTGACCAGAAATAAACAGACACTGGGACAATAGTGGTGCCGGATCAGCGGTGGCTTAAACAAGTAAATACTTGTGAATATTTGTAATTAATTCAAAAGTATGGGCTCCGCTGAGATGAAATTCGTTATCTCCAAAGTCTAGCAAGACTTCAGTGAATAACTTCAGACATGGATTATTCCGCTTGACAACAATTTTAAAATTGGGATCCGAAGTCAGCTTTTGAACCCAGCTACCAGTAGGTAGCAAAACCGACTTCAGATCCCAGTTTTGAAATGGTTTTCAAGTTGAAAAATCAAAGTCCAAAATTATTCACCAAATTCTCGCGAGTGTTCAGACATAACAAATTTCACCTGGGCGGAGACCATACATTTGACTGTTTTACGAAGACGGATCTCTGTACAGCATTCAAATGAAGTTTTGACCAAAGCAACTTCGGATCTATGATCTGAAGCTCGCTTCGCTCAACACTATCTCTTTCAACATATATAAAGGAATTCCTTTTATATTTTTTATAGTATTAATACCTCCAACAGTCCTGGATCCAGCAGCACAGTCCTGGATTTCACTAGCTGTCCCATGGGTATGTCCTGAGGTATGTCCCAATTTTAACTGTAACTGTGTCCTCAGGATCCGCCACTCACTGGCCTGTGCTCTCAGCAGAAGTAGGCATTATGTGGTTACAGCAATGGATCATCCTCTGGCCTGAGTGCTCTCCTGCCCAGCTCAGCAGGCACAATGACATCACTGCATTGCACCTGCTACTGGGGAGAGCATGATGTGCTTAGTTCTTTAGGGGAACAGGGGTAGGTGAGCATTACATTATTTTAAGGGGGCACTAAAGGACAGTATTATTGTAAGGGAGGCACTAATGGGCCAGCACTATTGTCAGGGAGGCACACCTACTGTGTAGAAGTACTAAGGGGGCATTTTACTGTGTGGGGGCACCTTGGGAGCATTTTACTGTGTTGGGGCACTATGAGAGCAATTTAATGTATGGAAATATTAAGGTAACATTAAGGGGCCTAACTGTGAGGGTACTTACAGGGCATTCTTACTGTGAAGGGGCACAAAGGGAGTATAACCACTGTATGGGGAACTAAGTGGGCATAACTACTGTGAAGAAGGCACTAAGGGAGCAAAACTGTTGTGTGGGGACACAAAGGGGGCATAACTGCTGATAAGGGGCAGTAAAAGAGGTTGTCCGGGCTTTTTCTAATAATGACCTATCGTTAGACACCCGACACCCAGCACCCCCGTCAATCAGCTGTTTGCACCCGCACTGAATCCTGATCCATTCATTTCAATGGGTCAATGTACATGAGCATTTTTTTCACGCATCAGTTCTGCGTTGCGTGAGAATCGCAGCATGGTCTATATTCTGCTTTTTTCACACAGCACTGCCTCTGTAGAAGTGAATGGGGCTTCAGTGAAAAACGCATTGTAAGGGTTCATGCACACGACTGTATGCCCTCCGAGACATGATCTTATGAGTGCAGGACAATAGTTATAATATATGATGCTGTGTACTCCCGTGCGCACGATCGATGCCGCTCTGGGACATATGGCCCGTGCATTAGCCCTAATCCGGATACAGTCCGGGTGCAATGTGTTTTTCACTGATGTTTGCTAGGAGATGTTGTTTGTAAACCTTCCCTTTTTTCACATGCATCGTGCGGAAAAAACTGAAACACTGAACACAAATGCAGACAAAAGTGACTGAACGTGCTTGCAAAATGGTGCGAGTTTTCACTGAACGCATGTTGACACAATCTGTATCGTTCGTGTAAAAGAGGCCTACAGCCAGACAGACAGGATTCCTGATACAGTCTTGGAAGTCAATACCAGGAGTAAATAAAAAAAAAAAAAAAGAGAGAGAAGAAGTAGTATCTGTCCTTTAGGCCCCTTTCACACGAACAATACAGATTGTGTCAGGATGCGTTCAGGATGTTTTTAGTCACAAGTTCAGTCAGTTTTGTCTGCATTTGCGTTTAGTTGCTCAGTTTTTTCTGCGCGGGTGCATTGTGTTTTGATGTGTTTTTGAAAAGCGTGATAAAAAACTGAAGGTTTACAAATAATATCTCCAAGCAACCATCAGTGAAAAACGCATTGCATCTGGACTTTTTCACTGAAGCCCCATTCACTTCTATGGGGCCAGGGCTGCGTGAAAAAAGCAGACTATAGAACATGCTGTGTTTTTCACGCAATGCAGAACTGATGTGTGAAAAAAAAAATGCTCATGTACACAGACCCATTGAAATGAATGGGTCAGGATTCAGTGCGGGTGCTATGGTTTAATGTCTCGCATTGCACCCGTGCGGAAAACTTGTTCGTGTGAAAGGGTCTTATCAGTATACCTGACCGTGTGGCTGTAACGTCATACAGGCTTATGATGGGCTTAATGCAGATAGTTTTGTGACATTTTGTTATGTTATGTCCTCGGCCATGAAAATAGAATGTTTGAAATTTTTGCTATTTTATTGAAAAGAAAAAAATGAAAATCTTGCATTGACAAAAGTTTTCAGAACCTTTACTCAGTACTTAAAGAACCTTTGGCAGTCATTACAGCCTCCAGTTTTCTTGGGTATGATGAGGTACCTGGATATGGGGACTTTCTGCCTTTCTTCTCTGCAGAGGCTCTCAAGCTCTGTCACTTTGGGTGGGGAACATCAGTGGACAGTCATTTTCAGGTCTTTCCAGAGATGTTCAATTGGGTTCAAGTCGGGGCTCTGAGCGGGCCGCTCAAGGAAATTCATAAAGTTGTCCCTAAGCCACTCCTGTGTTGTCTTCGCTGTGTGCTTAGGGTCATTGTCTTTTTGGAAGGTGAAACTTCAGTCCAGTATGAGATCTCTGGAATAAGTTTTGATTAAGAATATCTCTGTATTTTGCCCCATTCAATTTTCCCTCAACCATGACCAATCGCTTTAAAACATCCCACAGCATGATGCTGCAACCACCCTGATTCACTGTAGGGATGATATTAGGCAGGTGATGAGCAATGCCTGGTTTCCTCCAGACATGACACTTGAATTGAAGCCAAAAAGTTCAACCTTGGTTTCATCACACCAGAGAGTATAGTTTGTCACAGACTGATAGTTGTTAGGTGTTTTTTTTTTTTTTTGCAGAATCCAGATGGGCTTTCATATGTCTTTTACTGAGGAGAGGCACCCAATTCTGCTATATTAAATGCTTAACTATAGAGGGGGTGGGGTTCAGGAGAGATAGCTATTGATTGGTCAACAGCTACTGAAGGAATATGTGCACCAAAAGACAAAAAAGGAATATTTTTTTCTTTAGAACAAACCAAAAGTCATTTTAATAATGGTTTCATTTAAAAAATTGGATGCCTGCCCAGAAACAATGCAGCTGTATGAGGATAAGTGATCGCTCGTTCTTATACTATGGAAGTGATCGCTGGATCTAAATGCAGTGCTTCACCTCCACTGAAAGAGCAGCCCGCTGTCTGAAAGGACACTTCCTTCCCGACAACTGGCTGCTCCTCTGAGTGTGTAAATGCGCCTTCAATAATTGTATTGAAGTAATTTTTTATATATATACATACATACATATATATATATATATATATATTTATATATATACAATACTCACAAAACTTTAGAGATATTTGGCTCGTGTGCGAAATTTCAGGATGAACCTAACACGCACTCTAACCTTTATAGGTGAATTTAATGTGACCGTCTCTAAAATTTGAATTCACATATCCAACTGTTCAGTGTTTCAGTACACTTTGCACAACTTGCTGTTCTCTAACAAGGAGCTTAACAGCAAAATTCACAACAGATGTTTGATCCATGAATTGCCCAATAAATATCCTGGTTCAATTAGAGTTGGTATTTAAATAGTCCTCCTTATCATGCTGTTCACATTTTAACATCATGAGACCAAGACGACACCTAACAATTGATCAACTGTACCTCGGCATTGTGAGGTTTCAAGCAGAATGTTGTCAGACGGAAGTGGCGACTGAGCTTAGAGTGTCACAGAGTGTCATCAGCAGGTTGCAACAGAGAAAATTGATAACCACAGCAATCTCTGTCTTCAGTAGTGTATAGTTTATTCACCAACTCTGCGACATTTCAACTTCACAGAGTCTTTCTCAAGCATAATATGCTTGATAAAGACTCTGTGAAGTCGAAATATCGCACAGTTGGTGAATAAACTATACACTACTGAGAACAGAGATTGCTGCGGTTATCAATTTTTCCTACGGATCATCGGGGGCCCTTCGGGCTTGGACCCAACACCGCTGGCATAGCCACCACTGGGACTTATTCTGAATATATTTAGTGAGTAGTGCTGTTTTCTTATCTTAATAAACAGGTTGCAACAGAGATACAGAGAGACTGGAGGAGTCACAGAAAGGCATAAAAGTGGACTTCCTTTGACCACATCCCACACTGATGACTGCTTCATTGTGAACAATGCCTTGTGGAACAAGATGATGAATGCCACACAACTCCAGGCACATTTAAGGGAGGTGAGAGGCACCCAAGTGTCATGCCAGACCATTCAAAACCATTTACATCAGCGTGGTCTGCGTGCTACATGAGCTGCAAGGGTACCTGACCACAAGCATCATTGTAGTGTATGGGCCAGGGAGCATCTACGCCGGACGAGGGACCAGTTGGCCTCAGTGCCGTTCACTGACGAAAGTTGATTCACACTGAGCAGAAATGATGGCCGCGATGTGGGAGAAGTCAAGGAGAACGCTATGCATCAGCCATTGTTGTCACCAAACAAGCTTTTGGTGTTGGTCGTGTAACAGTGTGGGCAGGTGTGTCTAGTGAATAAAACATTGGGTCCCCTACAAATACAGCACCATATATGTGTTAAGCATGCCGTATTTCTTTGGGGCGCCATAGTTTCTATGCTACACAGGAGAATCCCATAGCCTGAGAGACTTTAAAGAAAAAAAATGCTTGCTTGCTATTCAGATCAGAGGCGTCGCTAGGGCTTTTTATCCGGGGCCAGGGCCCCGAATCAAACTACCACTGCCCCGAACCTCGCCAGGGCCATCTTTAACGCGGGGCAAAAAGGGCATCTGCCCCGGGCCCAGTTGCTCCTGGGGGGCCTAAGGCAGCTGCCTCTTGAGCCCCGCTGGCCACTGCCCACAAATTCAATTAGGACCAGGAAGCGGTGAAAGCTCTATTCTCACCGCTTCCTGGTCCTCGGTTTTCCGCTGTGAAGGCTGCGCACATGTGAGGTTGCACTGTGACCTCACGCTGTGCATGCCAGTTCACAGCACAGACTAAAGAGCAGGAAGACTGAGTGCAGGAGGTGAGGAGTGGTGGCGTCCGGAACAGGAAAGGTAAGTGTTTTTTTTTATTTTACTTATGAAGCTGATGGAGGTACTGGGGGCTGATGGAGGCACTGGGGGCTAAAGAGAGGCATATGGGTTTTGATCAGGGGCGTAGCTATAGGGGGTGCAGAGGTAGCAGTCGCTACCAGGCCCAGGAGCCTGAGGGGGCCCAAAGACACTTGTGCCGCATAAGAAAACACACGAAGCACTGAGGGAAGGGGGGCCCAAGCTGAACTTTTGCACCAGGGCCCATGAGCCTTTAGCTACGCTCCTGGTTTTGATGGAGGCATATGGGGGCTGAAGAGAGGCATATGGGGGCTGATGGAGGCACTGGGGGATGATGGAGGTACTGGGGGCTAAAGAGAGGCATATGGGGGCTGATGGAGGCTCTGGGGGCTGAAAAAAGGCACTGGGGGCTGAAGAGAAGCACTAGGGGCTTAAGAGAGGCATATAGGGCTGATGGAGACACTGGGGGCTGAAGAGAGGCACTGGGCGCTGATGGAGGCACTGGGGGCTGATGTTAATTCTTATTATGCAAATTTCAACACAGTGGGCTTGTGCGCTGGATGTTTTCAGACCCTAGCAATGCCCCTGATTCAGATTATATCAAGTCACCACAGAACAGAAGGTGGAAATGCTTATTAGCCAGTTAAAGGATGCTGCACTGAGAGAGGTAAAATCTTGGTTATACTCGGAAAAAAAGACTGTGGAACAGATAGTTGAGAGACTGAGTACCACTTTTGAAACCAGAAGTGTATCCAGGACAAAGATGCTGTTCTTTGGCATGAAATAGCAGCCTGGTGAGTCCCTCAAAGACTATGCACTATCACTACAAGAAGCCCTGAAAACTGTCTTGCAGGTGGGCCCCCATGAATCAGAAAACATGGCTAAAACCCTCTAAAACACCGGTCTTAATAAATGTCCATATCTCCATGAATAGAGGAAAAATACGGCACTCACCACTGTAAAAACTTCCATTTTTTTTTTAATCCATTAAAATGGAGTTCGTGAACATAAAAAAAAATGTGATACCGGCAATGGACATTTCGCGACTTTTAGAGGCAGTTAAGGTGCTCAAGCCCCAATTCTAGATGCTGTTGCTGTTCTAACAGATCAAGTCCCCTTCCTTAACAAAAGTATGAAGAAGATGTGCCAAAAATTTGAGCAGCCGTAAAAGCCTTACCTAGAAGACAACCTCCTCCTGATCCTGAGACTTACTATAAGAGCCATGGCAGCTTGCCTATTGACCTCTATGATATACAAATGAGAACTATGTGCAGATACTGCCACAGATGTGACCAAACAGAACGGATGTGCTGGTAGTTAAAAGAACATCCTCCAATGTTAAGTAATGCCCTTCAGGAGGAAGACTTGTAGGTACAGAAGAACCAGGCTGCATGCCCAGGTATGTGGGACTCCATCCCAAAATGGTCCTCCAAATCCATGCAGTACTCTTTGCCGATTTGCTGGACTCAAGTCACAACCATCCAACATTAAATAATACTGGGACAGTTAACTGCTGATGCAGTCACCAGAATTATGGCTGACCATTGTGGCCAGCAATGGCCAGAGAGTGCCTGTATATAGGTATTGTGAATCAACTTTTCTAGTAGAAGAGACAAGACTACCACAACAAGTCCTTATTGTAATGCAAGTTTAAAATGACAACACTCCTCCAGTGGTGCTTTGAATGGATATCCTCATAAAATGCTATGGAAAAATGTTAGACACCTTGCACAAGTCTAGGCTTACAGTTTCACCTTCCATAAAACAGACTGTCCGTGTGCTGAGTGCTCAAGAGAAGTTTGCCAATGAAAAAGGAGAGATTTGCTTTGCTCGCATTAGAGATGACATCCAGTGATCCTAAAACCCGGTACCGAGATCCTCCTGAGGTGCTGAGTCTGCCCACGTATCCCAGACTTCCAGGCCTTAATAGAACCCATTTCCCTGGAGGAGCATCCTTTGGTACTAGCTGCTAGAAGCTTAGTGACTGTCTCTGAAGACAAGGTACCAATCAGTTTTCTCTATATTAAGCAATAACAACTTGCTGTTAACAAAGCACTACCCTGGAGCCTGATCGAGCTCGGTGGTGGCCGCTTGGGGAGAGCTCTTCCGCCAACAGACTCATCAAGCCCTGAGAACAGCGTTTTCCTCCCATAATGGTGAAGACACATGGCAGAGTCAGGCAAAGGGACTCAAGCTACCCTCCGAGGGTGCATCGCTCGCAACCCGACATGAAGAAATACCTCCAGAAGCAGGCAGTCAAGTCCTCGGCGCAGATATCCAAAATGGCGCCGGCACAGCAGGAGGAAGAACAGCTCAGCGAGACCTCAGACGCTGAAAGCGCCCAAGAGTTATCGGACGTGGGTGAGACCCTCACTATTACCCGTGGCTTCCTACAGAAAGCTCTCAGAAGAGCGCTAGCCCCAATTGCTTCAGATTTAACGGATATAAAAGACGATACCCGCCACATTGGTGATAGAGTTAAAACTTTGGAAAACTCATACCAGGCTTTACTAACTTTTGATATGGCAGTGAAAGAGAACTTGGCTGCACATACATCTCGTATTAATGAATCCATGCTTATGTTAGAGGATCAAGAAAACAGAAGCCGCAGGAAAAACGTTCGGATATGTGGCATACCTTAGTCCCTATATAAGGAAGACCAGACCCCCCCCCCCCCCTGAAGAGGTACAGCGCCAGTTCGCGGAGTTATTGGGGGGAGAAAGAGGGGACTCCATTATTATTGAAAGAGCCCATAGAGGTCTGCGCTCTAAACCTTTACCTTCTGAGAAGCCCAGGGACATTATTTGTGGCCTCCTGTCTTTATGTGACACAGCAGATATACTTGCTAAAGTGAGGGAGCTTAATGAAATCCAACTTGATCGGGCAAATGTACAGTTTTCAAGATCTTGCGCCATCAACTCTGCAGACGAGGAGACTCCTGAAGCCTCTCACGGATAAGCTCAGATCTGAGAGGATCCCGTATAGATGGTTATTTCCTTTTGGAGTCCACTTCGCTCACGGTGCCAAAAGATTGACTGTCAAGACGCCGGAGGACTTTTCTTCTGTCTGGACTCTCTCCATATACCACCAATGGAGATCCCTTCATGGATGCGATTATCTGAAGGCCACCCGCTCCCTCCACTCCCATCGGTCCCTACCTGGGAAGTAGCTAAGAAGCTGAAATCGCCGAAAGCCAGAAGAAACCCACCAAGGGACACTATACACTGGCTACCTATTGTAACCCTCCTGGGTTTCACCTGAAGTGCCGTTTTTCTTTGCTGTTCATCATATTTTTCAGATATTTTTCCTGTTATTTTATGTTTTTTTCCCCACTGATATTTACATATAGGGAGATTCTTATAATGCCTCAGTTGCTGGGCTTTTAGGGTGGGGATCTGATCGATGAGGCTATACATGAAACAGCACCCCTCCCCCCTAACAGGCTCCATTCAGAGCATCTACTACCTAAGTCATACAGTATGTTCACTTTATTTCATAGCATCGCACTTAATTGGTTCTATGTTATTCTTTGTGCTATTCACTGTTTTTTGTTGGCTCGTTGGAATGAGGCCTGATTTATCTGATCATTATCAACCATGGCTAGGTTACAAGTTGCTTTTGCTTCCTTTAATGTTAAGTGATTCAATTTGCCAGTCAAGAGGAGTCGCACTTCAAATCAGGCTGCATTTCTAATCTCTCTCATTCTCAATATCAGAAATGGTACTACGCATGTCATGATAGTTCAGCATCCAGAAGTATCAGCATTGGCCTTCATAATAATGTTCCTTTTTCATTGACCGACAAACCTATCAATCCTGAAGGGAATATCTACTGCTCAGGGGTCAAATTGGTGGCAAAGAAATTACTTTATGTAATCTATATGCCCCGAATGACAATACTGTGAAATGGCTGAGAGAGACATTACACATTATTTCTCACATTGCTACAGGTCTTGTCATTTTAGGCAGAGACCTCAACCTCACATTGAATCCTATCGAGGACTCATCCTCAGAAATTTGCCTTGAAAGGGGTCCATCGCCATCTACAAGATCTTCACTTATGTGATATCTGGCAAACTCTCAACGCTAATGTTAGAGATTATACCTATTATTCTAACGCCCATAAATCCTATCAAAGATTGGATTACTTTTTAGTTAGCAGTGGATGTCTCCCTCAGGTGGTGAAGGCTAATATTAATTCTATTACAATATCAGATCATGCGCATATTACATTCACTCTAGAATTTCCAGATTCACCTAAAAGGATATGTACATGGAAACTTAATCTTACCCTCTTCGATTCTTCTGATATAGTCTAAGCATTTTCTGAGAAACTACAGAGGTATTTTGCAGAGAACGCGTCCCCTCCAACACAACAATCATCTATATGGGAAGCTCATAAGGCCGTGATAAGAGGCAAGTTCATAGCATTAGGATCTCATCTGAAAAAACAACGCTTATCCCAAATAACTTTACTACTAAGTAAGATAGCAACCCTGGAAAAAAAAAACACAAAAGATCTCTTGTGATATGAAACCATGAAGAATTGGTCAAACTTCGAAACTCTCTTAAAGATCTATTAAATGTAAGAGCAGCAAAGGCCTATATGCATATAAAACATAAACAAGAAAGAGGGAATCTCAGGAAAATTTGTCAGAAACATCCTCACAAATTAAAGGGTTCCTTGATTCTTTGCATCTCCTAACTCTGGGAACTGTAGACATTGCAGCCCTTACGTCTCCAATTCATTTGGAGGAAATCAAATCTGCACTGTATTCAACACCATCTGGCAAAAGCCCAGGTCCAGACGGCCTGCCTATCTCATATTATAAAAAAAAATTCCCCATATTAGGCCCTCGTCTCAAAAAATATTTCAATTCCCTTTGGGAGGGAACACACCCTGCCAAACAATCTCTGGAAGCCCACATAGTTGTATTGCCTAAACCGGGTAAAGACCCTGAATTAACATCAAGCTATGGGCCTATTTCACTCCTGAACGCAGATACTAAACTTTGGGCCAAAGTTTTGGCTTCACGTATTGCTCCCTTGCTTCAAAAAATAATTTCTCCCGAACAAACTGGTTTTGTTAGAGGCAGGGAAGGCAGGGATATAACTTTTAGGGTTCTACAGGCAATAGAATATGCCAACCACACTGGAACTAGTTTAACACTCCTTAGTACAGACGCCGAAAAGGCGTTTGATAGGGTAGATTGGAGGTTTATGAAATTAACACTACAAAAATTTGGTTTCCCAACACAGTTTATCAAGGCCGTCATATCATTATATTCTTCACCCTATGCTAGGGTCAGGGTGAATTGGTATCCTTTCCCCTACTTTTAACATCCAAAATGGCACAAGACAGGGTTGCTTCTATCCCCTGCCCTATTTATTCTCTGTCTTGAGAGTCTAATACAAGCTATTAGACAAGACACTGCTATTCAAGGACTAACTATCAGGAAATATACCCACGAGGTAGCCTTCTTTGCGGATTACATGCTATTATTTCTACTGACCCGGTTACTGCATTCCCACCTCCACTTGATCTATTTGACCAATTTGGCTCATTGTCAAATTTCAAAATTAATCTACCTAAATGCTCAGCCTTAGGGATTAAAATACACCACAATACGAAGGCATTTCTTTCACAGATATACCCCTTTTAATGGTCTCCCACGTACATGTCCTATCTTGGAATCAACATAGCACCTAAAACAGACACCTTGTTTCAACTAAATTACCCCCCTTTACTAAAAGATATCACTTAACAGCTAACTAATTTAGATACCCCGTTCATATCTTGGATAGGCCGCAAGAATCTATTAAAAACTTTTATTACCCCAAAATTACTGTACATTTTGCAAGCCACCTCAATATATGTGCCAACTAGTTTTCTGACTTCAATCAAGAAATTGTTTTCATCCTTTGTCAGGAAAAATTGCCGACCCCGGTTGTCCTATAAACTCCTGACACTACCTAAGAGTATGGGCGGCTTTGGGCTTCCGGATATTGCAACTTACTGCTGGGTGATTTAATTGCGCCTACACTCTGAATTGCTTAACCCTTACACTGATAAACTCAGAGTGAATATAGCTTTACGGTTATTATCTCCCTCTGAGAAGTCTAATCTCTGGAAGACTCCTAATCAGCCCCAGCCAAGTTTGGTAATTCACCCTTTATTTAAAGGGGTACTATACACGTGGCAAAATTTGGCTGCTCCCTTACATCTGTTAGACTCCCCCTCCCCCCTCACTCCAGCCAAATTGCTAATTGCGGTATGATTACACAGATGACTTAGGCATCTGGCCCACCTTAGGTAATGTCCCAGTACGGGATCTCCTAGCAGGTAACTTGATGCCCTCCCTGAAAACCATAAATGATGTTTATAGCACTAAACCATGGTCTAATAGTCATTATAGTCATTTCCATAACTTAAGTTCCAGTTTCCTAAAGGCCATGAAGCCAATTAAAGCCCAAACCTGGTATGAGATACTGCTGGACTCTACAACCCAACGCAAAGGCCTCATTTCTTTGCTTTATAGAAAGACTTTGGAGGGTATTGCTACAACTAAGTCCATTTACCTTGAACAGTGGGAGAGGGACATGGGTATATCCTTCTCTGATTCAGAAATCAAACAGATCCTTCAAAATTCTCATGGTAACCCAAAATGTATAAGAATACAAGAGAATTTGACTAGATGGTACCGTACACCTGACATCATCCACAAAATGAACCCCTCTGTCTCTGCGAAATGTTGGAGGTGTCATGGAGCCCAGAGCTCCATGTTCCATATCTGGTGGGATTGCCCAAGCATCTCAGTATTTTGTGGAAAAGTTACAACTGCAATAAACCAGATATGCTCTTCATCTATAACTCGTACTCCTACCTTACTTCTGCTTAATAAGTCTGAACATAATTGTCCTCTTAAAAAGACACATCTCCCGTCGATTCTCATAATGGCAGCCAAGTTGCTAATACCCAAACATTGGCTTAGCGAACAGATCCCCTCTATTAAGGACTGGGTCAAGAAAACTCAGGAAATTTATAGAATGGGAGAACTTAGCAGCTGGTCAACCCTATCACATGACAAATTCTTGATTACATTGTACCCTTGGTGGAATTGGTACTCAACGCACATGCACTGATCTCCTCCCCTCTTCAGATACCCCATTATATATGTGTGGCCCTTTCTTTAACAAGAGGACACAACACACCTTTTTCCTTTCCTTCTATTTTATTAATAAGTTTTTGCACTGCTCTATACAGGTGATTCCCCCAGAAGTTACAGGTTGCTATATGTTACTTAGTCATATTAGTCAGGTTTATGTACTCAATCTGTATGATTTACTTTATGTAAGCGTGCCTCATTTCCTGCGATATTGTTCACTGATTATCAATACTTGTCTTATATATGGATGTAAGTCCATGTTTGTTATTTTATTTATAATAACTAAATAAATAAAGATTGATAAAAAAAAAGAAACAAAGCACTACCCTGTTGCCCAATTGCCTCTACTTACCTTTCAAGATATTGTGAGTGCATCATCAGCTACTGACCAACACTCTCCTCAGGTGCAGACAGACCACTCAAAAGAAAACTGAACACTGGGTAACACTGACATGGAAAAGGGATTAGGAATTTTAGCGGACAGCAAACTAAACTGTAGAAACCAGTGTCAGGCAGCTGCTACCAATGCGAATAAGATAATGGGTTGCATCAAAAGGGATATGGATGCATGTGATAAGTACTGCCACTTTACAAATCACCAGTCAGACCACACATGGAGTATTGTGTACAGTTCTGGGCTCCTGGGGACAAGACAGACATAGCAGAGCTGGGGAGGGTAACTAAAGTACTATGCTTAGGTCACAAGAAACTGTTCTGCTGTATCTAGATAATGTCAGCATATACTCCAAGTCTTATGAATGCCATCTACAACATCTGGCCAAAGCCATCTAAGTCCTCATTAAGCATGGGTCTCAAGGTCAAGCCTTTCAAGTGCCACCTGTTGAAACCAAGAATATGTTGTTAGTTTTGAAGGTGTGAGACCTGATCCAGAGAAGATAGCTATGGACCAGAACTAGCCTAACCCTACTACAGTAAAAGAAGTGAGGAGTTTAATTGGTTTGCAGGATACTACCAGAGCATCATACCTCATTTTGCCAAGATTGGCAAGTCACTGCAAGAACTCCTAAGAGGACATCCCAAGAAATATCAAAAGACCCGAACCTATTGAGTGGTGGAATGAAGACCAGGAAATTGCAACAGTTTACCATCCTCAAGGTAAGATTCTTTGTGAAAAAATGAATCAAACCCTCATTGAGATTTTTACCACCTGACTAGAGAACTGATTGGCCGACCCTTTTCCTGAGTTGATATACCTATGCAACAACATCATTCACTGTTCCACTAGGTACAAACTGCACTACCAGATATCTGGTCTAAAAGGTAAACTACCAGCAGACCTCACCTTTGATGTGTCAGTCCCTGATGGTTTAAATCCTTTGCCACTGGCAGATTGGGTGACTAACCACTAAAGAGACATAGCAGATTCTCAAGAAATTGTCCCGATCAGAATAGAGAATGCATGCCACATGCCACAACAGCAGCAAGATTGTCCAATCTGCCAAAGCAGAACCGTGCAAAATTGGTGATCACGTATGCAGGGGTGGACTGGCCATAGACTCTACAGGCAATTTTTCCAGTGGGCCTATGTCCATAGGGCCACCAGAGCCCTCCTCACTGCCAGTGGCCAGGTACATACTCTTGTGGGAAGTATAGGGTTCATTATTAGAGGGAATAAGTTGAAGGCAGGGCTAGCTTGGTACTGTGGCCCAAATCTCATCTCCTAAACCACCTGCTTCATATCCATAATAAGACAACTGGACGAGGAAGACAGAATGTGGCAGCTTTTGATGGCCACTACAGAGGGGCAGCTTTTGTGGCGGTATTTTCTTCTTTTTTGCTGCTCCTGGGGCAGTATATTGTGTCACTGTGGTATCTGGCTCTGCCTGGCTAGTATTTTGTGCTGTGGTGTTTGTTTCCTTGGGATGTTATTCTGTGCTGCACTATGGTATTACTGACCATGCCAACTTGCATTGGCCCCATCTACTTGTGTTGCCCCACAGGGCCACTTAAAGTTTCCAGTCCGCCCCTGCATGTATGGGTAATAAACTGGAAAGCTAATGGGAAAGAGAGCCATACATTGAAACAGCTATCCCTCATCCTGAAAAAGATGTCTACAAAATTACCAAAGTGAACAAAGCACCACAAGTACATTATAACCAGTTAAAATTGTGCCTACAAGAGACTGTTTCAGAAGATATTCCATAGAAACCTTTGCCAATTGGGGAACTACTTGAGGTGGAAAAACTACCTACTCTTGTCCAGACTCCAGTACCAGTAAGGAAACAGCTACTGGACTCAGATCCACTACATTGGTTCATCATGCCGTTGATCAACTTCCTTGTTCCAGTTGGGTGAGGTTCGACCCAATACCAGCCTTGGAAGATACCCTATAGAGAACCTCTTACTATTCAAGAGGAATTGAGCTGTCCAAAAGCAACTCCTGAGGAAGAGACACCTCTGCCTAGAAGATCCGACCGGGCTACCAAAGGAAAACTACCAGCCAGGTATCAAGACTAGAGTCATGATCACCTCTACAAAAAAAAAAGATTCGAGCTACAGAGCCAAGGTAAGAGACTTCACTCTGTTTTATTTGTTTATTGACTACCCCTAGCTTTGCCCCAAAGAATTTCTAAAAACTCCTTCGCTCTGTTGGAAATTTTGACAATGGACTTAAGCAGGCTCGGACTGGCCCACAGGGAACAGGTGAATACCCTGGTGGGCCCCTAAGTAATATGGGTCCTTAGTCCCCCTCCCCCTGCACATGAGGCACAGTAGACAGACTGTATATAGATAGTTCACCCTGTATTATAATGCTGCCCCATAGTGCACTAGCCAATAATACAAAGGTGTAGCTAGGCTTTCCTGTATCCGAGGCAAGGATTCAGATTTGCTCCCTGACCCCCGACTCTCTGTGCCTGACTCAAATTTACTTAAAGAGGGCTATCACACAGTACTAATGCCCACATTATGTCCCCTCACGGTAATTATGCCCACATTGTGTCTACTTTACAGCATAAATGCACACAATGTGTTCCCCTCACTGTAGTTATGCCCATATTGTGACCCCCTCACAATAGTCATGTCCTCCTTGTGGCCCCTCACTGTAGTTATGCCCACCTTTGTGCCCGTCACAGTAGTTATGCTCATCTTTATGCCCCTTCACAGTAGTTATGCCCACCTTTGTGCCTCTTCACAGTAGTTATGACCACCTTTGTGCCCCTTTACAGTAATTCTGCTCACCTTTGTGCCCCTTCACATTAGTTATGCCCACCTTTGTTCTCCTTTACAGTAGTTATGTCCTCCTTGTGGCCCCTCACTGTAGTTTTGCCCACCTTTGTACCCATCACAGTAGTTATGCCCATCTTTGTGGTCCTTCACAGTAGTGATGCCCACCTTTATGCCCCTCTACAGTAGTTATGCTCATTTTTGTGCCCATTCACATTAGTTATGCCCACCTTTGTGCCCCTTCAAAGTAGTTATGTCCTCTTTCCCCACACTGTAGTTATGCCCACCTTTGTTCCCATCAGAGTAGTCATGCCCATCTTTGTGCTCCTCACAGTAGTTATGCCCATCTTTGTGCACCTTAAAGTAGGTATGCCCAGTTTGTACCCCCTCACAGTAGTTATGCCCAAATATGTTCCCCCTTACTGTAGTTATGCCCAGATATATGCCGCCTCACTGTAGTTATGGCCAAATATGTGCCTGCTGCCTCTTCACTGTAGTTATGGCAAGATATGTACAGATGTGTGCCCCTTAGTATAGTTATACCCACTTTTGTGCCCCTCACAGAGTTGTGTCCTCCTTGTCACCCCCAGTGCTCTCTCCAGCTACATAAAAGGAAAAATAAACACAAATACTTACCTGCTTCCCTGATGATTGGCACATCTAGCAGCAGGATGTGCTCCCACACAGGCATGAAATAGTACAGCATGAAAAACTATATACATTTTTTGCTAAATAAGTTAATATATCAACCTGCAGGCTATAGTAGTCATTTCTGTTATACCTTACAGTGAACCCCATAAACCCACCCAGTGAGGCCCACATCACCTCCCCAAAATTGTGTATCACAACTTATTAATTAAAAACAATGCCTTATCCTGCAAAAAAAAAAGCATCCCCTCACACAACTCAGTCCACGGAAAATTTTAAAAAAAGTTATGACTCTTAAAAAACAGGTTCAGCAAATTCCATGTTTCAAAATCCAGATGCCACTTTTTCCCATGTCAGCTATATCATAAACAGAAGTTTATGACCATATATGATGCATTTCTGTAATCAGGAGAAGTTGTGTAACACATTATATGGTGCTTGTTCTCCTTTTAACCTTTTTTAAATGAAAATTTCGGACAACTAACTATTGAAATAAAATGTAATGTTGTTAATAGCCCACTGAATAAAGGGTTAAAGATGGGTGGGATATATTGTATTGTGCCTTTATGTGTCTTTCTACAGTCTACAAAGATGATAACTGGCCTTAGTTATAGCTGCTAGGGATAGCTACTACAAAAAGGGGTTTGCACTAAGTGTGTAACTTGGGGCAGTGGGGACAGCAGTGAGAGAAAGAAGGAGAAGCAGCCCTGGGGAGATTAACTAGCCAGCTTGGGAGGCAGAGCCTTACATCAGCCTCTGAGGAAGCAAATTAGATTACACAGGAGAGGACAAGCCATTTAGAAGAGGTGAATGCTAAAATGTCTGTGTAGATAACCTGCATACAGTTTCTAGACTCCATAACACTTTGCCTGGGACAATAGGAACCCTGGTATAGTTTGGAGACAGAATGGCCATCTGCTAAGTAACTATACCCTACAGTTGGATATTTGTAGTGTTGCATCTTGAAGAAAATAGAGATCGTAAAAAAAGGCAGAAAAGGGGAGAAAGACATATGTATTGCACCCTGTGACTGAATGGGTAGTGATAGAGAGTACAGTTTGTGGAAGATTGACTCAGATGGATAACATTCAGGCCTGTCAACCACCTTTTACAGACTCTTGAAGTTTAAGAAATGTGGAAATTGCATCACATGTAAGATCTGTCAGTCCATGCTTGATAAAGACTGGTCTGCCACACTCCTGCTTTCTCAAGGGAATCCCTGCCTTGCACCCCAAAACTCATGATTGCCAATGGCACCCCAGCCACCATCAAGAAGGAGGCTAATTGCACTCCTATGGTAATTCTTTGAGAGGTGTAGTTTCCAAAATGGGGTCCTTTATGGGTGTTTTTATGTTTTATCATGTCAAGGCCTCTGCAACCTGAAATGATGCCTGAAAAACTTTTATATATTTGGGGGGGTTACTGAAAATCCACAAGGTTCTACTTCATTTGGTATTTGAGTCAAGTAGCACTCTAAGGCCACCTATGGAATATTTCTAAAAACTACATAGTCACGTTAATAACCTTGGAGTATCAGCTCTATTTCATCACCTACTAAGTTAAAAATGGATTAAGAAGATTGCAAAATATGCAAAAACAAATTACACTTTTAAATTTCATCTTCATTTAGCACTAATTCCTGTGAAACCTAAAGGGTTAACAAACTTTCTAAATGTCATTTTACATACTTTGAGGGGTGCAATTTTTTTTAAAAATGGGATGATTCATGGGGGTTCTAATATAGGAAGGGAAATACAGTATTTGTGAGATATGAATATCTGTCTTAAAAGAAGAGAAATTCAAATTTGCTAAACTAAAAAACTAAATATATCAACCAAATTGTGCCACTAACATAAACTACAATGTGTCGCAAAAAAAGTCTCATAGTTGCTTGGATATGTAAAAGCATTCTAAAGTTACTACCACATAAATTTTCACGTGTCAGATTTGAAGAAGAAACAAAGACATACAGCGTTTAGGGCAAAGTTACAAATAGCAATAAGTGATGTGCAGTCAAAAGAGACACAAATATAATTAAATCTTTGCATATATAAAGCCCCAATAACATGCATAGAGGTACCAATTATATAGGATGCATCAGTAAAACCTACAGTTTTTAAGCAATTTCAACACAAAGTACCTCTGCTACAGTTTTACAATATTGTATCATACCAAGGAGGAAAAGAACTTGGCCATAATAACCTCCACATACTGAGGAAACCAAGTGAAAAAAGAAACATAAATGAGGAGGGGGGATGGGAGTAGCATGACTGCCAAGAAAAAGTATAATGGAAAAAAAGATGGAGATGGGTATCCCATAAAAGGGCCGAAGAGGGCACTGATTCCGAGTTGATGGTAGAGTTCACTAACCAAGGACTTCCGACCTTATCAAACTTGTCAGGGGAACCACGACACACATAGGTAAAGTTTATACAATGCAAGCATTTTGTTAACCTCCCAGATCCAAGTATATTTACTGGGTCATTTTGGGTGTTTCCAATTAAACAGAATTTTTATTTATTTATAATAAACCATTTAAATAGAGTGTGTAAATCTACAACAAACGTAAGATCATCTGCTATTCCAAAGAGATAGACTTTTGGGTGTAGTATTTTAGGCGTTAACCTATGATTAAATTTAACCTGTATTAGCTTAATTTAACCCGTACTAACTAATCTCTAACACTAATAAGAGCGGGACCTGAGAAGATTCTTACAGTCATCTTTGTCAATATCTGGAATATTTCCCTGCCAACGTTCAATTTGGTTATTTATTTTTACTTGTAAAATGAGGAAAGGGTGATTTGAATGTTTCATTCTTTTGGGGGGGGGGGGTTTAACTTCAAAAATAAGTGCACAGATCTCCCCATTCACTGCTTGGCTAGAGCTATATCAAGCTGACAACTCAAGGGTAGTGTCTTTTCTGCTGGTGCAATGGAGGCGTGTCCATTCTGCTGCAGCTCTCTGCTTATCACAGCTCAGGAGACAGTTGAAGGATGAAACTGAGCCTGTGCGGCCATCCCAGTGAGCAGGACAAAGAAATAAGAAAAAGAAACACCAGGTGACATTATACAGATACATTTTATTGAATAGCTCAGTGGCTATATAAAAAAATTTATTACATGAAATTACAAAAGTAATCAGATATAGGTGCTGGAATATTTTTCATCGGACAACCCTTTTGATATAAGGAAAAGTCAGAAATACTGTGGTTAGGGTCCCTTTACATATGTGGTGGGATGGTAGTTAAAGCCAGAACTAATCCCATAGTTTTCTATGGGATTATTTGTATACAGTTGATATAAAAAGTCTATACACCCTTGTTAAAATGTCAGGTTTCTGTGCTGTAAAAAATGAGACAAAGATAAATCATTTCACAACTTTTTCCACCTTTAATGTGACCTATAAACTGTACAACTCAATTGAAAAACAAACTGAAATCTTTTAGGTAGAGGGAAGAAAAAATATAAAAATAAAAAAAATATGGTTGCATAAGTGTGCACACCCTTAAACTAATACTTTTTGAAGCACCTTTTGATTTTATTACAGCACTCAGTCTTTTGGGGTATAAGTCTATCAGCATGGCACATTTTGACTTGGCAAGATTTGCCACTCTCCTTTGCAAAAACACTCCAGATCTGTCAGATTGTGAGGGCATCTCCTGTGCACTGCCCTCTTCAGATCACCCCACAGATTTTCAATTGGATTCAGGTCTGGGCTCTGGCTGGGCCATTCCAAAACTTTAATCTTCTTCTGGTGAAGCCAATTCTTTGTTAATATGGATGTATGCTTTGTCTCGTTCCTCTTCATGTTCAGCTTTCTAGCAGAAGCCTGAAGGTTTTGTGGCAATATTGACTGGTATTTGGAACTGTTCATAATTCCCTCTATCTTAACTAAGGCCTCAGTTCCAGCTGAAAAAAAACAGCCCCAAATCATGATGCTGCCACCACCATGCTTCGCTGTGGGTATGGTGTTCTTTTCGTGATGTGCAGTGTTGTTTTTGTGCCAAACATATCTTTTTGAATTATGGCCAAAAAGATCAACCTTGGTTTCATCAGACCAGAACACCTTTTCCCACATGCTTTTGGGAGACTTGAGATGTGTTTTTGCAAAATGTAGTCTGGCTTGGATGTTTTTCTTCATAAGAAAAGGCTTTTGTCTTGCCACTCTACCCCATAGCCCAGACATATGAAGAATACGGGAGATTGTTGTCACATGTACCACAGAGCCAGTACTTGCCAGATATTCCTGCAGCTCCTTTATTGTTGCTGTAGGCCTCTTGGTAGCCTCCCAGACCAGTTTTCTTCTTATCTTTTCCTCAATTTTGGAAGGGACGTCCAGTTCTTGGTAATGTCACTGTTGTGCCATATTTTCTCCACTTGATGATGACTGTCTTCACTGTGTTCCATGGAATATCTAATGCCCTGGAAATTCTTTTGTACCCTTCTCCTGACTGATACCTTTTAACAATGAGATCCCTCTGATGCTTTGGAAGCTCTCTGTGGACCATGGCTTTTGCTGTGGGATGCAACTAAGAACATTTCAGGAAAGACCAACTAGAGCAGCTGAACTTTATTTGGGGTTAATAAGAGGCACTGTAAATGATGGCAGGTGTATGCTGACTCCTATTTAACATGATTTTGAATGTGATTGCTTAATTCTGAACACAGCTACATCCCCAGTTATAAGAGGGTGTGCATACGTATGCAACCACATTATTTATTTATTTTTGTTTTCTTCCCTTCACCTAAAAGATTTCAGTTTGTTTTTCAATTGAGTGGTACAGTTTATAGGTCACATTGAAGGTGGAAAAAGTTCTGAAATTATTTATCTTTGTCTAATTTGTTCACAGCACAGAAACCTGACATTTTAACAGGGGTGTGTAGACTTTGTATATCCACTGTACATTTGGTGCATCAGATGTGATGAGGTATGTCAAACTGCTCCAGGCAGAAACATACAGGGGGTCATTTATCTAACTGGTACAAAGTAGAACTGGCTTACTTGCCCATAGAAACCAATCAGATCCCACCCTTAATTTTGGACAGCTCCTTTGGAAAATGAAAGGAGGAATCTGATTGATTGCTCTGGGCAACTAAGCCAGTTCTACTTTACACCAGTTTGATAACTGACCCCCACAGAGTGTTACCTTTTTTTGTATCTGTGCTCAGTAACTGGACCCAGAGAGGAAAGGGACCTACATTTCCAATTCTAATTTAAATTGAATCTGCATCCTCAGGATGCGGATCTAATTGAAAAGTATGGTGGTGCAGAGAGCCATTGGCTCCTTACCCTGCCATTTTCTCTAGTAAGTCACTAGCTGGTTCAGGCACTCTGACTACAGTGATTGTGTTGCCTGTGCCGAGAGACTGACAGATAGCAGGCAGCAAAACGAAGATCAGGCTGCTCATCATGGGAACGAGGACATGAATGGCTTTGTTTTTTGGGGGCTTTTTTTCACTGGCACAGATGGTGCATTTAACAAGTTGGGGTACATTTACTCTCTGAGCCACCAAGGGGTGATTATTTATTATTTTAAAGCACTATGTCTAAGGGGCCCAGACCCAAAATGTCCCCTGGGGCTCATAGGACTCTAGTTACGCCACTGTTGGTGCTATAAATCTATGGGTGCTGACCTCGGCACCAGTGTACAAAAAAACAAGTTGGACATAAATGACGTATATGCACCCAGCCTTAGTTTTATCAGAGCAGTATCAAGGCTCTGATCATTCTGCATTTGTGGCATGTGTTCGGCATTCACTAATGGAGTGTGCTGCCAAACAAACGCATTAGATATATGTTTATACTGTTACATACATCTGCCATTGACTCCAAATATCTAGCTGTATTGAAAGCTATAGTGGTCTATGCTTGTTAAAAAGGCCAGACCAATATATACCGGCCACATATTTGTACAACAAACCCTAGTATGCCTATTTACACACTGCATATACAGCATATTGTATAGCGCAGTGATGGGCAACGTGCGGCTCTCCAGCTGTTGCTAAACTACAACTCCCACCATGCCCTGCAGTAGGCTGATAGCTATAGACAGGCTTTGCATGCTGGGAGTTGTAGTTCTGCAACAGCTGGAGAGCCACACGTTGCCCATCACTGGTATAGCGTCCTCGTCATATGTGCCAAATATTGAGCATCATACTAACCTTTCCAAAGAGTCTGGGGTGATAGGCAATAGTGCTACCTCCACTCCACTCATCTATTAGTAGATTGTGAATATGCAAACCTAAGGGTATGGCCACAAGGGCAGCTTTCCTGATGCAGGAGTGAATTCAAAACAATCATACAGTATCTGTCCTTTATATCCTCTATGCTGTTATGGCAAACCTCTGATTTTGGCTTCCAAACCTGCACCAGGAAACCTGGCTGTGTGGCTGTATCCTAAAAGGTAAAAGTCAGGGGTGATTGCTACCATATGTGGAGCTTAGAACATCTCTCAAACAGACACTGCCAGCAACAGTCCAGAGCCGGAGCAAAAGATTTTTTTGTGACAAATCCTCTACACCAGAGAGAAAGGATTATAGACTATCTTTCTGTTCACATATGCGGCAATCGACTCTGGTAGTCAACTTTGGTTTCAGCAGAGAAACAGACTACTGGAGTTACCTTACCCAGCATAGCTGGATGCTGTGCACACCTCCAGATTCCCATTGACTATGATGGGATCCGACTGGAACCGACTGCTTATCAGCATACATGCTGCCTGCTAATTTTTTCTGTCCAATGCTATGAGTCTGTGGAAGCTGGACGTCTGCACTGAAGAGCACAGATGTATCCAGCACCGGCCTAAAACAACTGTCCGGGCACAACTGATATATTTGATGTGGCCGAGTAATAAAGATTTTGCCTCGTTTGCATCCTCATGTTGGAAACTGTCTCATGATTTTTAGATTTGTCTTACATTTGTATTTTTAATAAGCTGTTGAATGACTCAGGTCTATGTTGCTACTACAGTATTTGGCAGATGGGTTGTGAATGTTTGATTCTCCAGGGGAACACACACCCTGTGTTGCCCTGGAGAATGCATGGAAAAACTCTGCTCTTAAATAAATGTTTCCATGATTATAGACATAGATAATTATAATTGTGAAAGTGTAGTATATAACATGTACAAGATATTCTTACTGCCTAAGGCTGGTTTCACAAGAATAATTTTTTTCCATGGAGTTTATGTTTGCATTTCCTTTTGTGGCCAAATATTACTCTAAAATGTATCATGCGGTATAAAATGCACTATATACAACAGGGCAGATATATCAGTGTCATTGTGCCTGGAAAGTGTCTTGATTTGCTCCAGAATGCCTGGTGCAGGCTTTCTGGGGAAAATATATGAAATTTATGTGACAAAACTTAGTTTCATTTACAACATGCTAGACACAATTTTTATTTTTTTATTTATTTTGCACTAACTTTTTATCTAGTTCTATTTTGTGCCCTGTTTTGGTGCAGTCATAGACAGATTTTGGACAAAAGCTATAAAAGATCCAAGGTAGTAATAAAGGTGGTGCGACATTCTTATAGTATTAAGCCCTATGGCGCATTGTGTCCCATCTTCCTTTTCCATTTACTAAAACTTCATCACATTTATACATGCTGGTCATAATAAGTTAGGCACAAACTAAAAATGGAGCAGGCACAATATTATGGTGCAAAATAATCCTTTCTTTATGTTACCCCTGCAGAAAAAGCAGTGGGTCTTGTCAATGCTGCTGCTGCCAGCTAAAAGCAGGGACTTACAGCTGCGGGCATTAGTGCTGATTTTTCTGAGGTGAAGTGGACTACAAATCCCATGAGCACCTACTCCTCCCGCCAATAGCAGGGGGACCAGGGGGAAAAGCTAAGGAAGGAAGAGGAAGAGCAGCTATCTTAGAGACAGCAGAATGGGCAGGAGATGAAAAGACAGATCTCCAGACAGAAGGGCCCCAACATTAGGACTGGGTTAATTGCTAGACAGTAGGGTATCACAAGCTAAATGCTGGGAGTAGATAGCAGGGAAGTGCTGTCTTTATCATCCAAAGGAGAGTGTGCGTGATCACCATCACTGTTTACTGTAGTTGTAGTTTTGTAGGTTTTCTTAGACAGAATTGCAATATGTGCTTTGTTCCTTTTATTGCATTGTGTTTATGTTCTTCAACATTTTGGGGCCGGACACAAAAGCGCTGCAAGCAGCGTTTTTGTGTCTGGTTTGCTAAACTGAACAAACCTGATCAGGCATGAAAATCAATGTAAGGCTACTTTCACACTTGTGTATTTGCCTGATCCGACAGGGATCAGTAAAAATGCTTCTGTTTTTTATAATACAATCGGCTGCATCTGTTAAACAGATCCAGTTGTATTATTTTTAAAATACCAATGACCGATCCATTGTTAAAACCATTGTAAGTCAAAGGGGGGCAGATCTGTTTTCTATTGTGTACGAGAAAACGGATATGGCACCATTGACTTAGGTTACTTTCACACTAGCGTTTCTAATTTCCATTATTGAGATCCGTCATAGGTTCTCAGTAGAGATGAGCAAATTTCTCAAACCTTAGATTCAAACGGTTTTCCGAATTTTCCGAAAAGATTTTATTCGATCCAAATTTATTTTCGGCGAATCATGTAAAAAAATGCTATTTCCTGGCTGCAGAGAGCCTGTATAGTGGTGTAGAACACTGTGCATTGCAGTAACATGCATAGGGAGTCTGCTGTGGTAGTGAAATAATACTGTGAGTCAGTATGACACACACATGACAGGCGTCACTCTTAGAATCACTGCACACTTCACTTATATGGGCAGTTACGGGGCCAAAACTGACCAAATAACTCAAGTGTGAACTCAGCCTTACAGGTTGATGTTAGCGCCAGGTATAAAGAACCGTGCAGAGGCCCAAAATCCTACTGTAGTGTGAAAGAGCTCACTCCTTTTACACCATCGTCAGCTGATTCTACATAGATGTCTACAGAACCTGTTCTATTAAACGCTTATACAAGTAGAGCCCCCGTGACAGAGTTGAGAGGGTGTCAGCAGTAAGTTTGTGTTGACGTCACCGATTATTTTGCCCTTCCTCTGATCCGTCAGAACAATAATGCCACAAAAAACGAATCCTGTCTGTTAAGCATCCACCTTCACTTGGTCAGCAATTGGTCAGTAATCCATCAGTATTGGCAAAGCCCCCCCAAAAAACAGGAGTGGATCCAAAACAGAGATGACACATGAATGGAATATTTGCATATCTTCTGTGTCATAAGCCAATTCTGATTGGACCATACAGGTCTTACAGCTGCTACACAGACAGGATCTCATTTTTCATTCCTTCTGACAGATCATAAGAATGGTCAAATAAATGATGGTGTCAGCCAGGCCAAAAAGGCAAAATAATGGCCCAGTCATGGAGTCGGGGTGGAAGAAAAGCTTGAGAAGTCCATAGAGTGGCCCAATGACCTAGTGTTGAGGTAGCAGCCGCATGAGGAGACCACAGAGTGGCCCAGTGACATAGTGGGTGGAAACATCACATATCAGCCTATGTTGGGGGACGCCGTTCTGCTGCTACAGCTCAAGGAGGGTGTGCTGGGCGGTGTACAAGTGGCTGAAGTGCATGCAAAGTTTCCTGGCCATTTTTAGGATGTCTTGCAGATGGGAAAAAAGACTTCATGAACCGCTTGACAACCAGATTGAACAATTGCGCTATGCAGGGCGCATGGCTCATCCCTCCTTGACGCAGCGCCGACACTATGTTCTTCCCGTTGTCGGTCACCATGGTTCCGATTTTGAGTTGTCTGGATTCGATTTCTTGATGAAGGACTCTGAGCAGTTCCTCCCCTGTGTGACTCCGTTTGCCCAGGCAAATGAAGTGTAGAACAGCGTGACACTGCTGTGCCCTGCACATGTGGTATGCTGGAGGGGCACTGTGAATTGTCCCTGCAGTGGAGGCTGAGGGCACGGTGGTGGATGAGGAGGCAGAGGCCGACATTGTCGCAGGACCAACGGTGTGAGAACGTGGAGGCGGAAGCGGCGTCACCTGGCCAAGTTGCTGGTTTGGCTGGGCAGGAAGCACATTTAGCCAGTGGGCCGTAAAGGACATATATTGTCCCTGACCATAGTTACATCTCCACACATCAGCGCTGCCGTGCACTATGCCAGACACCGACAGGCTCAAGGACTGGCCCACCTTCTGTTCTACGTATTTGTGCAAGGCTGGTACTACCATTTTGGCAAAGAAATTACGGCTTGGGACTCTCGCATACTATTATCTCTTGGCAACTGCTTTGGTGATCGATTGCTGACGAAATGACTGACGAAGAGTAGGAGGGGGAGGAGCTGGCTGCTGATTGGCTGCATGCATGGCATTGTGGGTGATCCCTCATTCCCAGAGTTCTTTGCTCCATCTCCTAACATGTGCAGCAGCCATTTTAGGAAAAAATGCGATTCACAAGGACAAAGACAGCACCATTAAATGTTATATTATGTAAGTATGATGTACTAAAATGCAAGTGCGGAGGAACAAAGAATTGAACAAATATCGTTGGACATAATAGAGACATAATTGAATAAATATAAACCACAACAGAAAATAAAATGAAAAGTATAAGGAAATATATATATATATATATATATATTACAAACAGACTACATATATTGTCATGGCCTGTGGTTGGTGCCGTGACATGGTTGCCACACATGCAGTTCCCTGCGGCAACGTGGTGTTATTGTTGCATGCAGGGGCAGTGTCACGGCCTATGTTTTGTGTGCCGTCACACGGTTGCCACTCATGCAGTTGCCTGTGGCAACGTGTTGTTTCTGCGTGTGTGCGATTTCCCTTTTAGTTGTCTCCCTTCCCTTTCTGGTGAACACGGGGTTAATGTGTGTTCTTGGTGTGGGTGTGGTCGCTTTGGGCCATTTAGCTTCTGCTGGTAGCCTGAAGTTCAGTCTTCTTCCCGCCTTTGTGTGTGCTGTTGGTTTGCTGTTCCTGGATATACCATCAGTCCAGTGAGGGCCATCCTAGTTGTCATCAATGTCATCGATGTCTTCCCGGTGTCTCCTTCCCTTCCTACCCTTTGATGCTTGGTGTGGGTTATGTTCAGGGTGTATGTATGTCTAGGTTGGTGTTACATGTCTGGTGGTGTTTTGGTGTCCAGCATGTTTGCTAGACTTTCCCCTGTCTTATGTTGTGCCTGCGGATGTGGGCCCTTATGGTTTTCTTTTCCAGAGGGGTGAACTAAAAGTCAAGTCAGTGAGCTGCTTTCATCCTGTGGCAGTGGCAGGTAACTACCTTGTTTCCCTGAGCTGTTATCCAGGTGGGATTCAGCTCTCTTGGTTGTTACCTGCCTATTCTGTTGAGGGCTCATTGTCTTGTCTCTCTTACTGTTGTGGTGGTGTTCTTGGGGTCAGGTGGACCCTCTCTAGAACATGACAGTAGGAGTTGTTTTCTTACTGATATTGTTGCATGTACAAGGGGTCAGGTGGACCCACTCTTGTACATGACAGTAAGTTTCATTGTTTTTCCCTTTGTTCTTGGTTGCTTGGCCAGTGGACACTTCGGTTTATCTGTGTCCTTGAGAAACCGTTGTCTTCTTTTCCTAACCCCTAAGCTAGGGATCGATTGGGTCAATAGAGCCTAGGTTCGAGGGTATGAGCCCCCCTACCATCGAGGGCGGCTCATACGGTCAGGAGATCAGGGCTAGGATAAGGGTTGTATAGGAGGTCTTCATCTTCACTATCCTGGCTTACTGACCTAGTTTCTTCCAGCATTTCTTTACATTGTACGGTGAGGAGTTTCCCCCACTCCCCATCATGATATATCATATATATACACATCTGTTACCTGCTCCATAATAATTCATGTTAACAGAACATTGTAGAATATGATAATATAAATATTTGAATAACCAAGATCAAATCATTTTATAACCTATATAAATAAAATATCATATAGACAAATATATATGAAGACTAGGCATAAACAGAGGAAATATAGATGTAGGTCTGATATCGCAATATTATATCTCACCATAATATAATTCATCATATGTATACATAAACATAGCATGATTGCAAAAAGAATAAATTAAAACAAATTTAGTATAAATTAGATCATTATATATAGACATGTTATCAATGTGAATATGTATGATTGTGCATGCAAACAAATGTAAAATAAAGAGAGTGACCAATAAGTACAGCCAAAGAAAGAAATGCTAAAAATATAAAAAGAGCAACCCAATCTACCCTAACAGTGAAATTGAGCATGTGTGAGATAAAAAAAAATATGTGAATTATGTCGAGTGTATGCAAAAAGTAAAATGTGAAAGGCCTAATTTATGAATTAATGAGTAAGTGTAATGAAAACAGCCACTGAAAGTGGACCTAGATGAAATATAAAGTGCCTATTAATGTCTATATGTTAGATTCAAGTCTACCATATGTCTCAAAAGAAAAAAGTCCATATATCGGCAATATACACACAAGTGGGTCATAACGTCTTATTTTGAAGAACGTCTCTTTCAAATCCATGAAGCCAGCACCAGATGATCATATGTTGGAAAAAGGAACACACGACATAATAGAAAATAGTGAGCTGCAAAAATATGAAAAAATAAAATAAATAAGAGAATACTGTCAAAACCACATAAACAAGGATCAAGCATAACACAAAAGAAATAAAAAGAAGTAAAATTAATACACTCAAAGGAATGGAGCAAAACTCAGAACATCATTTAAGCCTTTGGGTTGCATTGTATCCAGGGTCCAAATCCATTTTGTTTCACGTTGTGCCAACAGTTTCATGATACTACCTCCTCGCATGCCTAGGACGATTCCACGAACCCTCAGAGAGAAACCGTTCCCTCATGACAAATTTTGAAGTGTTTGGGAATTGGTTTGAGATTGACAAGATCCTCATTTTCCTTGCCCTTAATATATCTCGAACATGTTCTCTAACACAAACCTTTAACTCCCTGGTGGTTAGGCCAATGTAGATCTTTGGGCATGTACAGGCAGCATATTATATTACTGCTTTTGTGGTACAGGAAATATTATGAGTGATCTGATATGTTCTGGTATGAGTAGAATCTGTCAAATCAGTAGCTCTTATTATATTAGGACATGTGACACATTTGCCACATGGAGTACATCCCCATTTTAGTCCTTTTGACCCAAAAGATGTTTCCGTGTTTTGCAGAGAGTACGATAATTTAACTAGATAATCACTCACATTTTTTGGCCTCCTAGCCACTAAAGCTGGAAAGGTGGTCAGAAATTTCTCCAATTCGAGATCTGCTCTCAAAATTGGCCAAAATCTCTTCATCAAATTGCGCATGTTCTCCCATTGTGAGTTATAGTGATATATCTTACCATATCTCCCGGGTTCTTTTTTGGTCTAGGATGGACCAAGCTCTCACGTGTTGTATTCTTAGCTCTATTGTAAGACTTCTTTATAGATCTCTTTTAAGGAAACTTTTCCTCAAGATATCCACCTGATGTTCAAAATCATTATTGTTTGAATAAATCCTCCTGATTCTGTGATAAAATGGTCAATTGGAATTCCTCTAATCATCTGTAAATAATGAGAAGATGTTGCATGCAACAACACATTCACAGAGGTCTCTTTCCGGTATGCATCTGTCTGCAAAAAACCAAAATCATCACATTTGATCGTAACGTCCAGGAAGTCAATCCTCTTCAGATCATAATTGAAAGTCATATGAATATTGTATTTATTATTATTAAAGTCCCTAATTAAATTCTGAAGTGTCTCAGACATACCCTGCCAGATCATGAAGATGTCGTCGATGTACCGGGCCCAGAAAACGACCCGTTCCATCGCCACATCCCAATCTGACATAAAAAGCTCACTCTCCCACAGCCCCAGGAACAGATTAACATATCATGGCGCGCATGCCGCCCCCATAGCTGTCCCCTGGAGCTGCAGTTAGAAGGAGCCATTAAAGGTAGAAAAGTTGTGTGTCAATACAAAACTCAACAAATCAACGAGACAATTTGATATTTGACTATCATTGTCACTCATAGACAGGAAATAAGAGGATGATTTGATCCCATCTTCATGCCTGATGTTGGTATAGAGTAACTCTACGTCGTATGTCATAAGCATCATTCCCGGATCCAGATGGATACCATCTATCTTCTTCTTCAACAGTGTCACGAATATAAGACGGTAAGCATTTAACTAACGGCTTTAGTTTGTAATCCAAAAATTTGCAGACATTCTCAAAAGGACCCCCACATCCCGATATTATAGGCCTACCTAGAGGTTTTGTCACATTTTTGTGTATCTTAAGCAACAAATATACAGTCAGTATTGTCGGGTTGTTCGCAATCAATGCCTCACATAATTGTTGAGAGGTTATTCCGTCATTCGTTGCCACATTTATGAGATCCAATAGCAATTTGCTATAAGAGAGAAGTGGATTATAGGTAAGTTTTTTTTATAGCAAGCAATGTTTCTCAATTGACGGTAAGCCTCCATTTCATACATTTTATGTGGCCAGATCACTACATTGCCACCTTTATCTGCTGGCTTAAATATTGCATCCTTAAGGGACTGCAATTTCTTCAAACTCTGATGTTGATCAGATGTTAAATTGTCATGTATACTATTTTTTGACATCCTTGAAAATTCCAATCCCCAAACACTTCAAAATGTGTCATAAGGGGAATCCCTCCTCTCTGAGGGCTCGTGGAATCGACCATGTAGACCTAGGCATGCGAGGAGGTAATATGAAACTGTTGACACAACGTGAAACAAAATGGATTTGGACCCTGGATACAATGCAACCCAAAGGCTTAAATGATGTTCTGAGTTTTGCTCCATTCCTTTGAGTGTATTAATTTTACTTATTTTTTTTTTCTTTTGTGTTATGCTTTATCCTTGTTTATGTGGTTTTAACGGTATTCTCTTATTTATTTTATTTTTTCATATTTTTGCAGCTCACCATTTTCTATTATGTCGTGTATTCCTTTTTCCAATATATGATCATCTTGTGCTAGCTTCATGGATTTGAAAGATATTTTCTTCAAAATCAGACGTTATGACGCACTTTTGTGTATATTGCCGATATATGGACTTTTTTCTTTTAAGACATATGGTAGACTTGAATTTAACCACTTGACGACCGCCCATAGACTTTAAACCGTCCTATGGGCGGTTGTCTATCTCTGAATGGACGTTTTAAAACGTCCATTCAGAGAAGGCATCTGCACGCTAATCGTGCTGATGCCGAGCGGGTTGCCTGCTGTCAGTGACAGCAGGGCAACCCAGAAAGAAGGCAGGGACTGTGCCCAAGAGTCCCTGCCATCTAAATGCGCTGCCTGCTCCCGGCCCGGTGGTCATGTGACCGCCGGGGCCGGCAGTGTGCAGGAGCTGTCAGGTCTCTCACAGACCTCGATCAGCCCTGTACTGAGGCTGTACAGCATAGTATTATGCTGTACAGCCTCTCTAGGGGGTGTATTTCACCTGTAACTGGGGCTACTATGTCAGCCCCAGTTACAGGAGAAATCAATAGTGAAAAAGAAAAAAAGGGAAGTTAAATGTCCCCCAGAGGTCTTGTATGACCTTATGGGGGACACAAAGTGTAAAATTAAAAATTTAAAAATAAAGTGTTTTTTAAAAAAATAATAAAAATGGTTTTACATTTAAAAAAAAAACCCAATTAATTAATTTAGAAAAAAAGTCAAAAATAGAAAAAATAAAATAAATTGGACATATTTGGTATTGCCACGTCCATGACGGCCGGCTCTATAAATATATCACATCAGCCACCCCGTCCGATAAACACCATGAAAAAAAAAAACTGTAATAAAAAACATTTTTGTCCCCGGACAACACTAGGAGACTCTTAACGCTCTTACAATCGGCGGAAATTGAGGGTGTCCCGAACGCCTTTTTGACGTTGGATGCCGAGAAGGTGTTTGAACGCGTTAGCTGGCCATATGCCTTCTCGGCCCTGCGGAAATTTGGACTATCTGGTCCAGTATACTCTGCTATTTCAGCGTTATACTCCAATCCCTGTGCTAGGGTGTTCACAAACGGGACACTCTCTACTACGTTTAGTTTAACGAACGGGACCAGACAGGGGTGTCCACTGTCCCCCCTGTTTTTTATATTGTCTATAGAACCTCTAGCGGAAATGATAAGACGGGACCCAGATATAGTGGGGATGGAATTGGGCTCTAGTGTTCACAAGGTTGCGCTCTTTGCGGACGACGTCATTGTCATTTGTAGGAACCCTGCGTCTACCCTTCAGAAGGTGTTCGACTTGTTGGCACTGTTCGGCCGAGTTTCTTATTACAAATTAAATGTAGACAAGTCCCAATGTCTGCCCGTCCATATTTCTGGGGACCAACTGTGTAGATTGAAAGGCTTGTTCTCTCTGGATTGGAAACAGGAAAGCATAACGTATCTTGGCATACAGCTGACGTATCCGGTGTCTAAAACATTCAACGCAAATTTTCTCCCCCTTTTGGATAACCTGGCTGTGGAAATTAAAAATATGAAGAAATACCTCATTTCATGGTTTGGCAGAGTGGAGGCTTATAAAATGCTTTTCTTACCAAAACTCCTTTATCTATTTAGAACCCTTCCTATCCCGATCCCTGATTCCTTTTTTAGATTGGCCAGGCGGCAGATGATGGGCTTTATATGGGACTCGAAACATCCTAGAGTAGCGTATTCAATATTGATAAGGCTGGGAGTGGGAGTTCCAGATTTGAAACAGTATCGAGAGGCTTGTCTTTTAGACCAGCTGGTCCATTGGTGGAATGACTCTGCAGACAAACATTGGGTTCAGATGGAAGGGACTTCACTTAATCTCTCTTCCCTTCATTCTTTGTTAGTGGGATCAGCATGGAAGCTCCTGACCCGTGTTTCCTCTGTGTATGCTATCCAGCTGTCTACCGGTGCCTGGACTCGGTTTTTGGGTAAACCTGGAGGGAACGATACGCTACCCCCTAACCTTTTATCCTTGGCATGCCTAACTGACCATATTCCAGACCTGGATCTTAGGCTGTGGTCGGCCTATGGAATCCAATCGGTGGGAGATATGCTGGGCCCTGACCAAACTCTCTCCTTTCCCTATATACATGATAATTTCAGAATACCCGATAGGGAATTTTATAAATTTCTACAGGTCAGATCCTTTTTACATAGAAACGAAAATACCAAAATGCATCTTCCCCCGGTTTCTCCACCACAGGTTCCCTAGGAAGGGGGGTATCTCTCTTTTCTATGGCCTCTTAACGCAAGATTCTGAGTGGTCTAAGCCTACCCCCTTGATAAAATGGGAGACAGATCTAGGCCGCACATTTACAGATGCACAATGGCGCAATGCGTTCCGGGTGACCCTTTCGGCTTTCCGCTGCGTGGGCCATCAGGAAGCGATTTTCAAAACATACCTGAGGTGGTATTTTACGCCATCCAGGCTGCACTTGATGTTTCCCTCGTCCAGTCCTACCTGCTGGAGACAGTGTGGAGGCAGAGGCTCCCTTCTCCACATCCTTTGGGCTTGCCCTAGGATTAGTGGTCTTTGGATGGAGGTGCACGATCTCCTGGCTACTATTTTATCTAACCCATTAACCATCTCCCCAGAGCTGGCTCTTTTATTTATAGATGCCGACACCCTCCCATACGACCATAGGTTAATAACAGCTCATGTATTCATGGCCACTAAGTTGGTTATTACCAGACACTGGAAATCGCCGGATACCCCTCCTCTTCGGGAGGTTATAGACCTTGTCAACTCCGCTTGTATGTGCGAAAAGATGTGGTACGGTCATCTGTCCTCTATAACGAAGTTTACTAAGCTTTGGTCTAAATGGTTGTCTAGTCCTTGGTACACATCCTAGTTAGTACATATGAGTCGCGGCCCCCCTGTACTCCTTTGTTTTATTGTTGTGCACTTCACTGGCCTCTAATACTCTTACTTTGCTTACTTACAGCCACACCATTGATATTGTAATGTATGTTCTTCTTTGTCTTGAAATTTAAATAAAATTTTACGTGATTAAAAAAACATTTTTGTCATCTTATATCACAAAAAGTGCAGCAACAAGAGATTAAAAATGCATATGTCCCACAAAATAAATCCAATAAAACCGTCACCTCATCCCGCAAAAAATGAGCCCTACATTAGAAAATCACTCAAAAACTTAAAAAAATATAGCTCTCAGAACAGGGAGACATTACAACATCATTTTTTGTTTAAAAAAAAGCTATTATTGTGTTAAAGTGAAATAAATTTAAAAAAGTATACATATTAGGTATCGCCGCATTTGTAAAAACCAGCTCTATAAAAATATCACATGCCCTAACCCCTCACATGAACATCGTAATAAAAATAAAATAAAAACAGTGCCAAAAAAGCCATTTTTTTGTCACTTATCATCACATAAAGTGCAACACCAAGCGATAAAAAAGGCATATTCCTCGCAAAATAGTACCAATCAAACCGTCACCTCATCCCACAAAAAATGAGACCCTAACTAAGACAATCGGTCAAAAAATAAAAAAAAGCTATGGCTACCAGACTATGGAGAGACTAAAACATAAATTTTTGGGTTTCAAAAATGCTATTATTGTGTAAAACTTAAATAAATAAGAAAAAGTATACATATTAGGTATTGCTGCATCCGTAACAACCTGCTCTATTAAAATATCACCCCTCAGGTGAACGCTCTAAAAATAAATAAATAAAAACTGTGCTAAAACAACAAATTTTTTGGTCACCTTGCACCCTAAAGTGTAATAATGAATGCCCAAAAAAGCATATGTACCCAAAAATGGTACCAATAAAAACATCAGTTAGCCGGAGCATGCGCAGTAGCTACATCAATGCCGTAACCACAGTGGGCATTGTAGTGCGCATGCCCCAGCCAAGCAGAACGCAGGCGCAGGTTTTCACAGGGAGAGGAAGAGGACGCAAGGGAAAGGAGATGGCGGGGATCTTAAACTCCGCCCCTGGGCACTTTCGAGATGCATTTGCATATATATAAAAGTTCGTTTTTGCCGCAGGAGAGCCATACAAGTGAATAACAAAGGTACCATTTAAATCATCTGAAGTTAAGCCAGAACACTGTGTACTCGGTCTATAATGACCAAATGTGGTGACAGACTCCCTTTAACATATAGACATTCACAGGCACTTTATATTTCATCTAGGTCCACTTTAAGGGGCTCTTTTCATTACACTTACTCATTAATTCATAAATTGGGTCTTTCACATTTTACTCTTCGCATACACTTCACATAATTTACATATTTATTATCTCACATGCTCACTTTCACAGTTAGGGTAGTTTGGGTTGCTCTTTTTATATTTTTGACTTATTGGTCACTCTCTTTGCTTTATATTTGTTTGCATGCACATTGATACATAATCACATTGATAACATGTCTATATAATGATGTAATTTATAATAAATTTGTTTTAATTTTTTCTTTTTGCAATCATGCTATATTTATGTATACATATGATGTTTGAATTATATTATGGTGAGACATAATATTGCGATTAGGGATGAGTGAATTGACTTCGGATGAAACATCCAAAGTCGACTCGCATAAAACTTCGCACTTTGGAACTGAACCAGAGTTTGGGAAATGGTTTTTTACAGTATAAATCAATTTCTGAAGTTATTATGCGAAGTCTCGCAAGATTTCGCAAAGTAATAACTTAGGCTCATCGGAGCCAATACATTCTAATACTGTATGGAGCGCTCGCTCCATACAGAAGTGAAACAAAGTTTTATGCAAATCGACTTTGGATGTTTAATCTGAAGTCGATTCGCTGATCCCTAATTCCGATATCAGACCTACATCTATATTTCCTCTGTTTATACCTAGTCTTCATATATATTTGTCTATATGATACATTTTTTACATAGGTTATAAAATGATTTGATCGTAGTTACTTAAATATTTATATTATCATATTCTACAATGTTCTGTTAACATAAATTATTATGGAGCAGGTAACAGATGTGTATATATATGTGGTCTGTTCGTAACATATATATATATATATATATATATATATATTTCCTTATAATTTTAATTATTATATTTTTTCTATTGTGTTTTATATTTATTCTATTATGTCCCTATTATGTCCAACGATATTTGTTCAATTCTTTGTTCCGCTGCACTTGCACTTTAGTACCTCATACTTGATTAATATAACATTTAATTGTGCTGTCTTTTTCCTTGTGAGGTGCATTACCTGTGTGGACTGCCACCTCTCTGCGCATACCCGTATCTTAGAGACCTAGTGATAAGGGCAGTCATGTGACTGGCCTTCACGTGCCCACCGCGCGTCTTATAGACCGGGTTGCGTAGGTAATCATGTGACTGGCCATCACATGTTCGCCGCGCACTTCCAGTTCAAAAAAACGGTTCCCTTTCTGATAATACAAACAGCTGCAACCATTATAAACAGATACGGTTGTATTATCTTTAAAATAGCCATGACGGATCCGGCATTACAACCATTGTAAGTCAATGGGTGCCGAATCCGTTCCCTATTGTGTCTGAGAAAGCGGGATCCGAGATCATTGACTTACATTATGTGTCATGCCGAATCCGTTTTGCTATGCATCCCATGACAGGTAGAAAACCGCTGCTTGCAGCAGTTTTATATCCGGTATTGGAATGCAACCATTCTGGTGCACTCCATTCTGTTCAGTTTAGTTTTGTCCCCATGATAATGAATGTGGACAAAACTGAAGCGTTTTTCTCCAGTATTGAGCTCCTCTGCCGAATTTTTGATTCGGAAAAGTAAAACTTAAATGTGAAAGTAGCCTAAGGCTACTTTCACACTAGCGTTTTTGCTGGATCCGGCAGGGTTCAGCAAAAATGCTTCTGTTATCGATAATACACCAATCTGCATCCGTTATGATCGGATCCGGTTGTATTATCATTAACATGGCAAAGACGGATCCGTCATGAACTCAATTGAAAGTCAATGGGGCACGGATCCGTTTTCTATTGTGTCAGATTTCCCAGTACGGAAAGCAAACCACAGCATGCTGCGGTTTGCTCTCCGGTTCGAGTACAGAACGGAATGCATTTTGGAGCATTCCGTTCTGTTCAGTTACGTTTTGTCCCCATTGACAATAAATGGGGACAAAACAGAAACTTTTCTTTTCCGGTATTTAGACCCTATGATGGATCTCAATACCGGAGAATATTAACGCTAGTGTTAAAGTAGCTTTAGTCAATGGTGCCTGATCCGCTTTTTTCATTACACATTCACATGTTTCACATGGAGTTTTTTGTTTCTCTTTTAACCATAATGTGTAATAAACAAATGATGTTTGCCACATTCTGTCTGTTTTCATATTCAAGAGGAGTTCTCCCTTAGAAGCATTGCTTAGGAATGCAATGTTATACGAAGGCACCATAAGGAGGCACATAGTAGTGCGGAATCTTAGCGACTCCATGTGCTGAGCCCTGTTCACAAGACCTCCGCTGGAATGTTAGGGGGATATCATTGTACTAGACTTGAATTTCTGTGTACAATATTTTCATCTTTATTCAATTAAATCAAGTTAAAAAGCATCAAGGTACATTAATACAAGCAGTAGAAGGATGCATGAGGTTAAGGCCTCACTGATGAACTTTTCTGGTCAATAACACATTTATTATAGTATTCATGTTCCAAACAAGTTTTCTGCAGTGAAGGTATGTGCACTGTTATTCACAGTGGTATGTATTCTAAATGCTTCTTTTAGGCTACCTTCACACTTGCTTGGTTCATTCCGGTAATAAGATCCAGCAGAGGATGTCAATTCCGGAAAAAATATTTCTATTTAGTCCTCATGCATTCTGAATGAAAAGAGATCCTTTCAGGAAGCATCAGGATGTCTTCCGTTCAGTCAACTGCTGCAAGCTGCGTTATTGTGTCCAGTCATAAAAACGGAAAAAACTGATGCGTCACTGAAAACAATTGAGAGTCATGACGGATCCGTCTTGCTCCACACCACATCGCGGACAGAAAAATGCTGCTTGCAGTTCTCGATTGGGACGAGCCAAACGGAACGGAATGCAATCTGGTGCACTCTGTTTCGTTCAGACAATGAATGGGGACAAAACGGAAGCACCCGTTTTTTGAGTTTTTTGTGGATCTGCAAAAACACTTTTGTTACAATAATACAACCGCATGTATCCATCATGAACGGATCCGGTTGCATTATGTCTTCTATAGCCATGACGGATATGTTTTCTATTGTGTCAGAGAAAACGGATCCGTCCCCATTTACTTAGATTGTGTGTCAGGACGGATCTGTCTTGCTCCGCACCACATTGCGGACAGAAAAACGCTGCTTGCAGCATTTTTCTGTCCACGATGGGGACACAACCAAATGGAACAGAATGCATTTTGGTGCATTTCGTTTCATTCAGTTCAGTTTTGTCCCCATTGACAATGAATGGGGACAAAACTGAAGCGTTTTTCTCCAGTATTCAGATCCTCTGCCAAATCTCGGATCCAGAAAAGTAAAACGCAAATGTGAAAGTAGCCTTTGTCAATAGTGACGGATCCGTTTTTTTAGGAGCCTAAAAAAAGGAATCCATCTCCCATTGACTTTCAATGTATTTAATGACAATGCATTTTTTACCTTTTTGATTTCACACAATCGCATCCTGATGTTCAAAATAAAAACGGATCCGTTTAATTATGGTATTGAGATCCTCTGTCGGATCTTATTACCAGATTTAACAACGCACGTGTGAAAGTAGCCTTACAAATATACAGTAGGTAAGATTTAATTTGAGACACTACAAAAATATAATAAATCAAAGATTTTGGGTCCTAGTGCAAAATCTGTAATAGTCCTTCTTCTACCATGTGCCATTTATAATTCTGGTCTCTTCTTACATTGCAGAGGGGCCATTGCACCCTCTTAGGCACCAGGACCTGTGCCTGATTGCTGTCTTTGTACCCCTGACTGGACATTTACTTTGGGACTGCAGAAAATGGGTTGCTGCAGTCTTCCTGTTATACTGTGGCTGGAAGCGGACATGAGAGTTACACAAATAAAAGTGGTTGTCAATGATGCTTTGTATCAGAAACCCACCTTACATATCTGGTACATGGCTTTTTCATATGTATTATAATTTATACTACTAAAGAAGTTGGATTTATAGGGTTATAGAGTTCATTATCTTTTTTATTTTATTTGTATTTTTGTGCATCTACAGATAGACATTTATCATTTCTAGATAAAGGATAGATGAATAGATTCATATTGATGTCAGCTCACAATATATTGTATTAGTTTATTTAAATGTAATCCCCTTATGAATATTATTTATATGGGATGTTTCCCTCTGGTCCACTCAGTTTGTATGTACTAATTTTAGATAGATAGATAGATAGATAGATAGATAGATAGATAGATAGATAGATAGATAATTCGTATAAGTAGTAGAAGTAGTAGTAGTAGTATTTAATAAAAAAGAGAAAGAAAGAAAGAAAGAAAGAAAGAAAGAAAGAAAGAAAGAAAGAAAGAAAGAAAGAAAGAAAGAAAGAAAGAAAGAAACTTCACACTAAACCTTTGTGTTGGTAAGCATGCTGTATATGACTTTATTTGTGTGTTCTTGTATCCAAGGGAAGAATGCTGAAACCACCTCAGGCCTGGTGCTTTGTTTGAGCACCAAAATACAGCAATCATGTGAACAGCCCTGCAATTGACACATCCTGTCATAACATGTGCTATGGCTGCCTGCTATCATAACTCCTTCTGTTTCTCCATGGAACCGCTCCACCTACAACTTCCTGCAGCAAATGGAGAAAAAGGAAGGTAATTATCCAGACACACTGACATACAAAAACTAAAATCAGTTTTGGAAAAAATGCCTAATTTTAATAAAACACTTCACCTTAATATAAGAACAAAATACAGAATGTCATAATATTTGAATTTGAGAACGCTTAATCCTATAAAGATTACTTTACAGTGTAGGAAACAAATTGAATAAATAATACAAATCTGCATGACAGATTGTCAGCAGGCTAATGCATTAATGTATTGTAATAAACTAAATGACAAGTTCGCTCCTTTTTTTTCAGCCGTTTGTCCTTTATTTAATTATATCTTAGGAACTGGTGTTTCATGAAGAAAAATGTAAATTAAAAAAGAAATTTTACTATATCACCCAGCACTAGAAACCCAAGGTAAGAATTAAAATGTCAATAAAACCAGTGCAGCATATTATATCACTGCAGATGATTGGTGTTAGTCTTATTAATTGAATTAATAGCTGAATGTTCTACAGGATGTAACTCCAAAGGTCTGGTAGTGAAATAAGGCTCCAGAGATACATAGGAAGGATCGCTATAGATAAATAGATGATTAGATAGATAGATAGATAGATAGATAATAGATAGATGCTAGATTGATAGATAGATAGATAGATAGATAGATAGATATCTACAACAAATAAGCAATTACTGATATTTGGAGTATAGATGGATGATCTATTGGAGGATAGATAGATGGATAGATAAATAGATAGATAGATAGATAGATACCTACACACATACATGTATATTTACACATATCTACACCCCTACTTAAGTATGTAGATGCAACCAATTATAGAAAGTATGAAATGATTCTTGAAGTCTGTAGGTAGATAGATAGATAGATAGATAGATAGATAGATAGATAGATAATAGATCAATACATAAACAAATACATGTAAACATATATTTACACATTTTTACACCCCTACTTAAGTAGGTAGCTACAACCAGTTCTAAAAAGTATGTAATGATTATTAGAGTCTGTAGGTAGGTAGTTAGATGGATGGATGGATAGATAGATAGATAGATAGATAGATAGATAGATAGATTGTCCAATTTATTATGTCATGTGTACATTTATATGTGTTGTGCATCTGGAAACGAGAAACAAAAAAACAGCAATATTAGGACTGCAGTTCCAAGTAGGGATTTTTCCTTTGTTTTTTAGAACTATTTGGAATCCCTTATCTACTTATGGTCACAATGCATTGTGCTGATCACTTCACTCTTAAGCATGTTATATATTATACTATATGTATTATCTTACAAACCAAACATCAGTTTTTTTTAGGACCAGCATAGCAGCCTTGACCATGACTATGCTCATTCTTTATGACCTTGACACCAATGTACAACTAATGGAGGGCACACCCGGACTATGGACAGAAGACAGGACTGGGCACAGTAGTCTCAGGACTTGTCAGTTTTCTGTTTATGGACCATGGAGGTGCCATTTGAAGTCTAGACATCTAGACTAATGACCATCCATAAACACAGGGAAGGAAGTGAATGTGCGTTATGTCTTTTCTTCCCTTTGTGTGCAGCACTTTCAAAGAGCTGAGCTGAGTGCAATCTGCCCATTTCTCTCATCAATGGCCGCAGTGTATAACATGGTGGTGTAAAAAAAAGTGATCAGAGTGTGCACTCACCAGGTCCTGCACTCATCGCCTGCACTCTGGATCCATCTGTCTGGGCCACAAATAGGTAGGAAGCACTGGGTGTCTGAGAATGACACATTCTCTGGTTGGAAGAAAAAAAATATATATATATATCTGCCCCTTTATAGTCTGTTGCTGCAACCTGTAATATCAGTATTAATATGAGTAGCATTTTGTATGTGTGGGTTTTGCACTATGGGACTGTCTGTTAAATGAATATAAAAATGAAATATGTACTTGCTTTAGGGAATCCTGAGCACTGGATAATTTAATGGAGAGACGGTATCCTCTACTGGCCAGGGAGGGGAAAAAGCTTCAGCAGCTGCAAATCTCTATCTGGCTAGATCTTCAGCAGCTGTCTGACACTCTCTTGTCCCTCGCTGGTGTCTTTTCCCGTCTGTTCTTGTTTCTGTGACAGTAGTTTTTCATTTAGTTTTGTTTTAGTTCTGTATTTAGCAGGTAAAAAGGTAAAAACTTTTTTTCATCTTTTGGGAAAATATTTTGTAAAAAAAAAAACCTGATGCGATATGCTGTTTTCTATTAGTTTGAATCCGATAGAAATTAATAGGATCTATTGAAATACTATTTTTTTTTACTATTGAAATGACACCAAACAAACATAAAGGCAAGTTCTGGAGTCCCATCCCCTGCTTTATCTTTCGTCCTCGTCCCCTATTTCGTTTTTCTCCCTCTTTTATTGTCTTTATTTTTAAACTCCCGATTTCTTATTTTTTTTTTTTTTCCATTTCTCTC